>CM042152.1:7398310-7409999 GCA_023376005.1 Doryteuthis pealeii
CCATACATTTAATAGGTATTCCCGCCTAATTCATTATTAATTAATTAATTTTCAAAATTAGGTACGACTCCAATTAAGCACTTATTCTCCCAAAAATTATCGGCAAAAAGCCATTCAAAACAAACCGTGTTTACAATATATATATATATATATATATATATATATATATGTGTGTGTGTGTGTGTGTGTGTATTTAGGCAGCATTTTTTCTTGTAGGCATATATTGTTAAATAATGCAGCCATTTTCTGTCTACAAGTTTTGTCCTTTATTTTTTCGTATTGCCGGATTATTTTTGTAATATCTGGCGAAAATTGGCTGATGTATTTGCTATATGTCATAAACCAAGTACTTTCTGCCCTATCGTGGGCCATCTTCAATGTATTTTGAAACCGTACAACAATGGGCTATTCTATTTTCCATTCTAAAATGCCTATAATCACGATAAAATTATAATAGCAAAAGTAATAATAATAATGACAATAATAATAATAACACCAATAATAATAACAACAACAATAATAAATACAACCTATATAAATGGTGACTATTAAAATAACGATCCAGCTCAGTCTATTCAAAACTATCCATCTATCTATCTATCTCAATTTGTTCATATTTATCTATATTACTTTAAATACTAAGATTTTTTTTATTCGTGTTTGTTTACTGTCTTGTTTTTAGTTTAAATAAACAAGAATTACAATAAAAAAAAGGAGTGCCCCCCCCCCAAATACATTTACTTGTCGAAAATATCTATCTATCTCCATTTGTTCGTATCTATGTATATTATTTTGTTTATTTATCTATCTATCTATCTCAGTCTATTCAAAACTATATATCCATCTTCATATCTAAACAAGAATTACGACATATTAGGATGAATAAACAAGAATTACGACGAGCTGGGGTTGTTATTTTGATAGTCACCGGGTAGCGGTTTTTGAGGCGGGAGACTGGGACGCACTTCCTCATAAATTACCCAATGGTTTATTCACTAAGAATCGCGCGCTGCTTAACACAGGGGATCTCCGCTGGGGAGTCCTGTTGCTTGAAGTCAAAGAATGGCTACAAACATCGTAACAAGAATCACGTACATTGACTGGAAATTTTTTTTTTTTTTTTTTTTTTTATATAGATAAATAGAAATATATGTTAACAACTACTTATTTTCGAGACTGCTTTGTATTAAAAAAATAGCTTCGTTTATTCCTATTTCTGAAAATCATATTTGTATGTGTATTTCAAATTATAGACAATACTGTCGTATTATCTACATTTCAAACTAAATAGACGCCAAGTTACGTTGAATTTAACAATGGCACCACTTTTATCTGGCTTCCGCAAAAATTTGTAGGAAACCGCCAAAGTATCTTGGTATGGTAAAGGCAAAGTGGGAACGCGTTAGCACTACACACATACGCACAAAAAAAACCACAAAAATAACGCGTAAATATAACACCGAAAATCAAATTAAATATTTAAAAAATAAAATAAGATTTTTGTTTAGACAATAAAAATGTTCAGTTAAAGAAACAATAAAAAAAAAGTTCCGTTTTGATCCACTTTGAATTGTCTAAAAGATACAGAAGCCACATAAGGATCAGTGCGGACCCAGACTGTGAATGGACACGCTGGCGCCACTTGAGACGTTAACACAAAAAGAACTTAACTACAGAAAATGAGCTGAACAATTTAACTTCTGGGTATAACCTGACAGCCAAATCCAGTGAGTAACATAAACAAAGATATTTCTATTAAAGCTTTGCTAAAAGGAAGAAACGAAAGAAAAAAAAAAAGAAAAAAAAACGAAAGAAAAAAACGAAAGCAAAAAAAGTAATAAAAGGAACGAATAAGAGAACAAACGAAGGAACGACGAAAACTCGTCTTACGAAAGAGAAGTGAGAAAGAAAAAAGAAGAAAAACTAGTCTTGAAAGAGAGAAGCACCAAAGAAGAATGAAGAAAGAGAAAGAATGAAGAAAGAAGAAAGAAAGCAAAACTCATCTTGAAGCCCTAAGAAAGAAAGAAAGAAAGAAATTTGTATTGAAAGAGAGATAAGAAAGAAAGAATGAAGATAAGTAAGAAACGAAAGAAAACAGAAGAAAGAGAAAAACTCAACTTAAGAAGAGAGAAGCACTAAGAAAGGAAAGAAAGAGAAAGAAAGAAAAGAAGAACTCATCTTAAGAAGAGAGAAGTACCAAAGAAAGAAAGAAAGAAAGAAAGAAAGAAAGAAAGAAGAAGAAAGAAAATTCGTATTGAGAAAGAGAGAAAAGAAAGAAAGAATGAAGATAAGTAAGAAACGAAAGAAAACAGAAAGAAAGAAAGAAAGAAAAACTCATCTTGAGAAAGAGAAGCACCTAAGAAAGAAGAAAGAGAAAGAAGAAAGAAAGAAGAAAGAAAGAAGAAGAAGTACCAAAGAAGAAAGAAAGAAAGAAGAAAGAAAGAACTCATCTTAAGAAGAGGAAGTACCAAAGAAAGAAAGAAAGAAAGAAAGAAAGAGAGAAAAAAAAAAACATCTTAAGAAGAGAAGCACCAAAGAAAGAAGAAAGAAAGAAGAGAAAGAAAAAAAAAAGAATATCTTAAGAAGAGAGAAGCACAAGAAGAAGAAAAAAGAAAAGAAAGAAAGAAAGAAAGAAAAACTCATCTTAAGAAGAGAGAGCACCAAATAAAGAAAGAAGAAAGAAAGAAAGAAAGAAAGCAAAACTCATCTTTAGAAGAAAAAAAACAAAGAAAGAAGTAAAAGAAAATTCGTATTGAGAAGAGAGAATAAAGAGAAAGAAAGAAAGAAAGAAAGAAAGAAAGAATGATGATAAGTAAGAAACGAAAAAAAAAAAAAAAAGAAAAGAAAGAAAGAAAAAAGAAAGAAGAGAAAGACAAAATGTGTCTTAAGACCAGAGAAACCCACAAATTTACACAAAAATTTAAACATGCCAAAAACACATTGAGATTATTCTTTTTTATTATTGTGGCCCATGTTTTATAAAATAAACCTATTGAATTTTCTACCTTTCCTGTTTTGATCTATTTCCACGTACGCGGCAGATTCTCGCATCACAGCACGACTTTGTTCAAGGAAAAAGAAACCTTTGTCCAGATGCATGACTCACTGGAATCAGATGAAAATGCACAAGTTTAAGGGCTATGCCTCCAACACTCTATTGAGTCTGATAGTGTATAAAGATGACGATCGCAACAACACATCCAAGAAGCGGTACATGTCTTTGACGTATAGATTAGTTGGGGGAACATTCTAATTCATCTATCGAAGACCTTCGTTCGCTCACAATAAAATTAAGTAGACTATTTACAAGACCCAGTAGCTTTGATCGTTTCACCTAATAAGGCTAGAGATCAAACACTATCTCTGAATAAAGGATCGATTTCAATGTCCAGTTTTATTGATTAACCGAACCCCACCCCTACAGAGATACAATATACGTATTAGTTTTTAATTCATTCAACATTAGACTGTAGACTTACATAATAAGCGCAGGTGCTCGCCTGATCCCCGGCGTTAAGCATCAATCTCCCTGATCAGTATTTTGCTGGGTAACCACTTACTAATACACAACCCTTTTATTTAGAGCTTTAGAATACTCCGACTGCACCTCTGCATAGGAGTAGAACCCCCCCCCCCCAAATGGGGCCACTTGTTGTACTTAAGGACGGAATTCTGGTGTTTGCATAACACTTGGTTAAGGTATGAATCCAAACTTTTCCCCCTCCACCTATTCCCTCCAGCTATTCCCCCTCCAGCTATGAGTGAATAGTAGGACAGACCAGGCTCTTTAATCATGGTATGGAAACTCTCAATTCAAAACCTGTTAAAACTGTTTAAACCAGTGATTCCCAACGTGGGGGCGTAATTCAATAATAATAGGGGGGGGGCAATATGAGAAAATATAGTAATATCAACATTTTTTTAATTTTACCCATTAAAAAAATATATAAATTTATAGGGTAAAATTGTAATTACAGCCTAACTGAGCACAACAGCTAGTACAATCTAGTAACATGTTCACCCACAAATGTTATTGTGCATCTGGCACCAGCTATATGACGGCTTCTGAATTGTTTAACTTTGCAGTTCTTCATCTATTGCCCTTCCCCGCAATTATACACATTATAACATGGATTTTATTTGATTAAATTTGAAGTTAAACTCTTTAGTTTTATTTGAAAGATACATTTTTTTATATTTTACTTCTTCAAAACTGATATTGCTATATCATACTAAACAATTAACGGGTGGGGGATATGAAGAAATTTGTGATTAAAAAGTGGGGCATGGTACTAAAATGGTTGGGAACCACTGGTTTAAACTAAACGTATCTGATGTGTAACAAAAAATGTTTACAAATTGGTTGAATATGGGTGGATAAATCGAAAAGCGAGTCCATAAAGTGAAAATTGACTCTCCGGCACGAGGACGAGCACAACTTGTTGAGGTTTGAAGAGTATAGAGAAGACCACGAGCATAAAAAAGGTTAACATTTCTATGGGGAGTTCCTTTATAATGTTACTAGAAGCGGCTAACCGGCGTCGCCTGAGTAGAGGGGGTGCAAAAAAGGTTAGTCCCACAGATCCATTATTATTGAATCGCGAGTTGGATCCTGATAGTATGCCCCCATTAAAATCCCTATGTGAAAAAAGATCTTGCATTGATCCAGCAACTCGGAAAAGAAAAATCAATGTCTACTATTTAAAATATTAAACCCCCCACCCCCCCAAAAAATAGTCTGTTATCATCTAAATTTAATTCTTTTAATTATCTTCACGAATATAAATCAAACATTCATTATTTTGCTCAAAAACCAAACCCTGGTGATATTTAATGTGTATATATATATTTACTTTGTCGTTAATTATTTTATTTTCTAAGTTTCCTCCGGACATACATATACACACACCTGCCCTTTATATATGTACTAGAAGTGGCTACCCGGCGTCGCCTGGTTAGAGGGGGAATTTTTTTAAAGTTAGTCTCGCAGATCCATTATTACTTATCGCGAGTGAGATCCTCGCTGGTTGCCCCATAAAAGTCCCCACGGGAATATATAACAATATAGTAAGAAATTTTCATTCAATGATTTACAATTTAAAAGAAAAAGATATAAATGGTTCAATTAATTCAATCAATCAATATTATATTTCAAAGCAAAATAAATAAAAAAGCATACGAAAAAAAAAAAAATAAACAAAATAACATGCAAATGACTTTCCCCTCTGTTACTTTTGAAATTTGAATTTTTAAATATCTTCCAAAATATTGTCCGGAGGAAACTTCGAAAATAATACAATTAATGACTAAGTAAATATATATACACATTAAATATCATCAGGGCTTGGGTTTTGAGTAAAAATAATAAAGATTTGATTTATATAAAAAAAAATGGGCTTGGTTTTTGAGTAAAAATAATAGAGATTTGATTTATAATTAAAAAATAAAATTTAAATTGGATGGATTTTTTTCCATTTAATATTTTAGATAGTAGACATTAACATTTCTTTTCAGAGTAGCTGGATCAATGCAATGTCTATTTTTTTTGTTTTGTTCTGTTTGTTTGTTTGTTTGTTTTTTTTTGGGGGGGTACATAAGGATTTAAATGGGACATATCACGAGGATTCAACTCACGATTCAGTAATAATCGTCCTGCGGGACTAACTTAAAAAAATTCCCCTGTACTCAGGCGACGCCGGGTAGCCGCCGCTAGTAAATAATAAATAAAAGAATATCCGCCCTTAGGGCGTAAGCATTTAAGTTTTAATGTAATGAAATTTATTAAATTAGTAAGACTAACGAAATGAAATAAGGACACATATAAAAACATTCATTCTAATATATATTTAAAGAAGACCATGCAGTGCAAGCGAAGCTTTGGGGTCGCGGTGGCAGCACTGATCATTGAGACCGAATACGAGCCAAAGCCCTGTGAATGAAGAGCAACATTGCACACGAGCACGAGCACGAGCAACAGCACCGAGAACAGAGGATGCTAATTGAATTTATTTCGCATTAATGCCCTTAGAAAAAGGCTGAATACTTGTTTTACTTCGTTAGCTCTGGCTACAGTAGTTTTGAAAACACGTTACCGTAGCCGGAGTAGGCAACCAGTCTAGAAGGCCAGCTTTAAACTTCAAAACAAGATCCAATGCCGATTCCAATCCAGAAAACAAAGGATTCGTAACGGCGTGGAGATAACATAACAAATAGATAGATAAATAGATAGATAAATAGATAAAAAGAAAAGAAAAGAAAAGTAAAAAAGTAAAGAAAGAAAATGAAGCTATTACAAAAAACAGTCATATTACCAGCGTATATATAAGAATGTGCATTCAAATGTATATATGTAAATATAAGGATTGCCGTAGCGTATATCTATGTATGCGAATATACGTAGGTGTGTGTGTATATCTATATCAAAGGAGGTAGCTAAGCAAGTTAGGGGGTGTTTTAAAACTATCGAATGTATATGAATATATACATTCGACGTAGAATGTATGTATATATGTATGTGCATATATATAGGCGTGTATATAATTATATTAAAGTGGGGTAGCTAAAAAAGTTAGGAGTGTGTTTAAAACTATCGAATGTATATGAATATATATAATCATAGACGTAGAGTATATGTATGTATGTGCATATACATAGGTGTGTGTGTGTGTGTTTGTGTGTGTGTGTGTGTGTGTGTGTGTGTGTGTGCATGTTTATGTAATTATATTAAAGTGGGGTCGCTAAACAAGCTAGGAGTGTGTTTAAATATATCGAATGTTTATGAATATATATATATAGCATAGGCGTAGAGTATATGTATGTATATGCATATACATAGGTGTGTGTGTGTGTGTGTGTGTGTGTGTGTGTGTGTGTGTGTGTGAGTGTGTGTGTGTGTGAGTGTGTGTGTGTGTCTGTGTGTAATTATATTAAAGTGTGTTTGCTAAACAAGTTAGGAGTGTGTTTAAAAATATCGAATGTATATGAATATATATAATTATAGACGTAGAGTATATGTATGTGTATGCATATACATAGGTGTGTGTGTACAATTATATTAAGGGGGGGGGGGCTAATAAAGTTTAGGAGTGTGTTTAAATATATCGAATGTATATGAATATATATAATTATAGACGTAGAGTATATGTATGTGTGTGCATATACATAGGTGTCTGTGTTTGTGTGTGTGTGTGTGTGTGTGTGTGTGTCCGTGTGTGTGTGTGTCCGCGTGTGTGTGTGTGTGTAAATTATATTAAAGTGGGGTTGCTAAACAAGCTAGGAGTGTGTTTAAATATATCGAATGTTTATGAATTATATATATATATAAGCATAGGCGTAGAGTATATGTATGTATATGCATATACATAGGTGTGTGTGTACAATTATATTAAAGGGGGGGGGCTAATAAAGTTAGGAGTGTGTCTAAAACTATCGAATGTGTATGAATATATAAAAGCAAAGACGTCGAGTATATGTATGTATGTGCATGTACATAGGTGTGTGTGTGTGTGTGTATGTGTGTGTGTGTGTGTGTGTGTGTACCTGTGTGTGTGTGTGTGTGTAATTATATTAAAGTGTGGTTGCTAAACAAGTTAGGAGTGTGTTTAAAACTATCGAATGTATATGAATATATATATATAAGTATAGGCGTAGCGTATATGTATATACGTGCATATACGAAGGTGCGTGTGTATAATTATATCAAAGGGTGTAGCTAAGAATGTTAGGGGTGTGTTTAAAACTATCGAATGTATATGAATATATATATATATATATATAAGTATAGGCGTAGAGTATATGTATGTATATGCATATACATAGGTGTGCGTGTACAATTATATTATAGGGGAGGGGTTGCTAAACAAGTCAGGACTGTGTTTAAAACTATCGAATGTATATGAATATATGGAGAAAAGTAGACAAACACGGGATGTTATGGAAACTTAATGTTTATTGTCGACGTTGCAGCGTTTCGGTCTCTTATTAGACCATCTTCAGGACTTGGATATAGTTCTTACTCCAATGATGGAAATTCTCAAAATTCCATCATTGGAGTAAGAACTATATCCAAGTCCTGAAGATGGTCTAATAAGAGACCGAAACGTTGCAACGTCGACAATAAACATCAAGTTTCCATAACATCCCGTGTTTGTCTACTTTTCTCCACATACTGTCGGATTAACCTCCTCACATTTCTACCATATGAATATATATAATTATAGACGTCGAGTATATGCATGTATGTGCATATACGTAGGTATGTGTGTAAATTTATACCAAATTGGGTAACTAAACAAGTTATGAGTGTGTTTAGAACTCTCAAATATATATGAATATATAGAAGCATAGATGTCGAGTATATGTATGTATGTGCATATATATATATATATATATATATATATATTATATATATAGGTGTGTGCTAATATAAGGGGTAGCTAAACATAGTAGACGTTTGGCCAATATTTTTAAAACTATAATAAAAGGGAATGAGAAGGATTTCTACATTGACATGAAAGGGTTATTTTTTAATGTCTCTTATAAACCGAAGTCATTGTGGTCAGGTGTCAATAGACAAACATCATAATTTATTACCTTTTTATTATTGGTTGGGAAAAATGGTGTCGGGTCCCTAAAAATCGGAATTCTAGATATTCAGGAGAGCAGTTCGAGTCGAGAAAGTGTATGTAATTCGAGATGGTTTAAATCGAACTTAACGAACCTAAATTCCTCCATCGTATGTCACCCCGCCGAAAAAAGAAAAAATACCAAAAATCGGGGAATAAACCGAATTTAATGATACTCCACTTTGGCCCTATCTTGGGCTAGATGGGCGGTCGGAGAGGCCCCCTCCGATCAATCGGCTGGTCACGTCAAGCCCTAGCACCTATATGATAACCCCAACCCTATTGGCCTTATGGCAAGCCCAATCCCTTTTTATCATATGGGCGGTAACTGAGGGTCTACATGTCCTGGGAATGACGTTAAACTCTATCTGATGGTGAGGTTCCAGTTCTAGAGGTTTGGGAAAAGTGGAGCACCCCTTCATCCCCATTGCTCCCTGGTCCACTCTGACCCGGAGTGGTAGTACCTGTTAGGGTCCCATCTATGGGTTAAATAGAAAAATGTATTCATAAAAAAAATAGTATTATCCATTAAGAATTGATTTATTTCAAAACTTAATCGGCATTAAATGACCCACTGAGGTTGATATGCCGTAAAACAAAACAAACCAAACGAATTTAATGAGATTTTCAGTGTTGATATATTAATGAATAAAAGATATAATGCACCAGTTATTTTATTTAAAAACTTTTACCATTTTTCAGGTCAGTTAACTCTAAACCACGTATCTTTGAGGCGTAACTCAGATTCTTAAAGATACGTGGTTCAAAGTTAATTGACCTGAAACATGTAAACCTTTTTAAATAAAATAACTGGTGCATTATATATTTTATTCACTGAAAATTTCATTAAATTCGGTTAATTTTTATTTCTTTCGGTGGGGTGATATACGATGGTGGAATTTAGGTTCATTCAGTTCGATTTAATCCAAGATTCTCTATATTCAGGAGAAAGGTTCGAGTCAAGAAAGTGTATGTATTTCGAAAAGACCACTGCCCCACCGAAAGTTTGAGCGTCTTGTAAGGATCTAATTCCCTACTTTCTTGTTTGGTTGTGTCACTTTGTTTAATAGCATGTCAACATTCATGGGTTATTTAATGCCAAAGTTATCCTTGTAGAAGAACAGTGGTGGTACTATGTAACCTCTACCTGGGGCGATGAGCGTGTCATATATTTTCCAAGGGTATTAGTACGAAAGTGAACTTAATACCGCCACTGGAGATCGAACTCGCTTACAACGATATGGCTGTCAAACTACTTGGTTGTAATTGGTTTGTTATACTAGTTTGCTAACTATTACACTAGATTTTGATATTCTGAACTCGAATTAAATGTTGGTTGGTTGGTTGGTTGGTTCGTTGGTTGGTTATTTATCCGGATTAAGAGATATATTCTGAAGTTGGTATTTGGTATATTATCGCAGTAGTCGTTGGTGCGTCGGATAGCAATACGTCTGCCGACCAGTCGTGGTGTAGTCTAGCGAGTAAGTGTAAGTCTCGGTATAGTTATTTACTAAGCGTAGCTTAGATATGGCACAAGGCCAGAAGTGTGGGGCGCCCAGTGAGAATCGAACTCACTTACAATGGTTTGCGAATCCAAATTGCTAACCATTACACCACGTAAGGTGCCCTGTAAGTCTCGGTATAGGTGCCTGTACCAACAGTGTCGACTATTTATACATGACACTGTCCAATCAGATTATAGTGAGGGGGTACCAAGGTATTTACATATTCATTATATCATTTGGATAGTTGGATTTTACGCCGTGTGAACCCTTGGGTTATTTTATGCCGAAGACGTTTTTGTTTCATTCACTCTTGTTGGGTATTCAATTTTTTTAAACTCGTTTCTTTAACTCAATTTTGTAAACACATTATTTAAAGCTATTTTTTAAATCTATTAACCCATAGATGGGACCCTAAAATATACTGCAACTGTGAGTTAGAGTGGACCTGGGAGTAATGGGGATGAAGAGGTACTCCACACTCAACAGACGCCGGGATTTGGAACTTCACCACTAGATGCAGTTTAACATTACACCTAAGACACTAAGACCCCCAGCCACCGCCTTATAGTATTATATGATAAAAAGTGTTGGGAATTTGCCAGAAGAGCAATACGGTTTGGGATAATCATATAGGTGCTAGGGCTTGACATGACTAGTAGATTGACCGGAGGGGCTTCTCCTACTGCCCGTTCAGCCCAAGTAAGGGTTAAAGTGGAGAGCTGAATGTCATGGACTGCTCAGCTAATAGGGATTCCGTCTTTAAGCATAAAGGACCTCCACTCAACAGGTTACCCCCATTGGGCAGTAATATCGGTATAAGATTATCATTCATCTGATTGTCCTATCTTAAGCGAGTATTCAGTTCAGAGAAAATGTCCCATTTTTGGAGATGGTGTCATTTCTTCAAATCGAACTTGCTGTACTCGTCTTCGAAGTTCATCAGATTATTAATACACACTTTGCAGGGAATGGAACCCAAAGAAATTCTATGAAATGGTAAGTTTGATTAAAACAACATGATAAGGACAAGTCAGATGAAGATATTGACTGCATGGAAGGGATAAAAAGTTAACATTTAGACTACAAAGAAGAAAATATATAAATATGTATTAAAATAAGTAGAAATATATAAATATGTAAGTATATATAAATTATATATAATAATTGATATATATAATTGATATAGATTATATAATTTGATATATATATATTAATATATAATATATATATAATATATATATATATATAATATTATAATATATATATATAATGTATCTGTAGATAGATAGATAAGATAGATAGATAGATAGATAGATTTTTAATAGATAGATTTTTTTTATTTTTTTATATCTATAATAGAAATATGCTTGCAAATAAAAACGAATACTTCGGAAATAATGCTTGAAGAGAAGAAAGAAAGAAAGAAAAAAAAGACATATAGTATGTAAGTATATATAAATTATGTATATATTTATATACACATATATATAATTTTTATATATATAATTAATATATATAGAGAGATATCATTTTTAATATCTATAAACATAAAAATATATA
>CM042152.1:7410099-7435099 GCA_023376005.1 Doryteuthis pealeii
CCCTTTCTGGTCGAGGTTTGGGGCTGTAAGAATTATAGAGGTTAGGTCCGATTTTTTTACAGCTATTAAAAAAATCCCAATTTCCTTTGGATGTTTTGTGTTAGTGTTGATAGTTTTTGCTTCTGATATTCGCTGATAACCTCCAAAGAATTAGATTTTTTAATTGAACACTGTTTTTGAGGAAATCGCATCAAAGATCGTTTTGTA
The DNA here is from genome assembly GCA_023376005.1 of Doryteuthis pealeii. Taxonomy (NCBI): domain Eukaryota; kingdom Metazoa; phylum Mollusca; class Cephalopoda; order Myopsida; family Loliginidae; genus Doryteuthis; species Doryteuthis pealeii. Next base: position 7,410,307 of record CM042152.1, read on the forward strand.
AAATTCACGTAAAAAGATTCCGTTTTTAACAACATTGAGGCCTAGAAATTGTCCATCTATGGCGAAAGTTGTGTGTTATTGTATACTGAAATGGCTGATACTAAAAATTAGATCTTTTAATTGGAACCATTGTTTGAGGAAAATAGCATCAAGATCGTTTTGTAAAATTCACTAAAAGATCCGGTTTTTACAAGCATCAAGGCCTAGAAATTGTCCATCTATGAGAAAGTTGTGTGTTAGTATAACCTGTAATGCTGATTACTAAAATTAGTTTTAATTGAACACATTGTTTGAGGAAATAGTATCAAAAGATCAGTGGTTGTGAGAGTTGCAGCTGTATAAAGATCCGTGTTTTACAAACATTTGGCCTAGAAATTGTCCATCTATCGGCGAAAGTTGTGTGTTACTGAATGCTGATACTTAAAAATTAGATCTTTTAATTGAACCATTGTTTGAGGAAAATAGTATCAAAGATCAAATTTGTTAAAATTGAGCACAAAAAATCCGTTTTTACAACATTTGGGCTAGAAATTTGGTGTCGGTGGTGATTAGGGGGAGCATTTTCAATTTGAATTCTATTTATAATTCAATTTCGTTTCATTTTATAAAACAAAATAATATTGTCTAATTTAAATATTGAAAACGGTAAATTTTCTAACCAATTCCTAGGCCAAATGTTGTAAATCAGCAAGGGTTTTTAGTGTATTTTAGTAGACGATGTTTGATGCTATTTCCTCAAACAATCTACCCAATATTAGAATACACCGACTAAACCTCTGCAGAGGGGTAAGACCCTCAATAAGGGGGCCACCGTTTGCCTGTGCGGTTATAACTGGTTTTAATGTTTTTAGGTTTAAAAGGTAGCTGGTTATATTTGGTGCGTATTCCTAGGGTTTTGCTTTAACCCCATCATTTTTGGTGGTCGCGCTGAAAAGAAATTCAAGGAAGAAAAGGAAGAGACAAAAAAAAAGTTTTTTAGGATTAAGGCTTATTCACGGATCATAGCCACCACGTAGTATGGAAATATGTTCCTGGCCAGTAGTAGTGTCTCGTCCCAGTTTATGACCACGTTTTGATAGGCTGAGAGGTTATTCTTGATGTCTTGGTGTTTTCCCGCATATGCTCGGAGGGTTCTTCCGGTCTAAAGGCTAATGGGAGTTTGTTATTTTTTATTTTTTTTATTTTTATTTTATTTTAATCCCGAAAATCCGTGGTTGACGACCCATAATGTCTAAGGACAGGATCACGGGGCTAAGCGGTCTGTGACCTGGCTACGAATTTGTTACGTAACATGTAACACTTCACATTGACCCTTAATTGTCAGTAGATTCCCATTCGATCAATCGGCGGGTCATATCAAGCCCTAGCACCTATATGATTTTGTTAGATAATTATTAGATTCTTAATATTTATGTACAGTAGTGTAGAAATCAAAATGGCCGTTATAAGCTTCAGCCCACGGCCTTGAAGGATAAGTAACAAGGCTTGACCTCATCCTGGTCCTTTCCGGTGGATACTGTGAGAATCGGTGGAGTAGACCCTCTTCCGGTTTAGATTAGAAATAGATTTTAATCAGTCGGCCAAAACCCACTACGGTGGTAAGTCGTGTTATGCACGCGGCCGACTCGATCTGCGCAGGTAGTCTGGTGGGGGATTTCTGAATAAAGTATGATCTAAGTAAATCGGAGTCTTGTGTTATTATCTAAAAACTACCAATGACACAGGGCTTCTGATAAAGAGAAATCTCCAATGGAAGACCAGACACGAAGTCCCCAAGAGAAGTCCAGACGATAGAAAAGACGTCAGAAGAAGAATAGAAGTAAGTAAGTAAAGAGGTATACAACAATTGTACAGACCGTATTCTTCAAATTGCACTTTTGAGAAGCACCCAACCATTTTTATCATAAAGTCGCTGCAAGACGGTGGCTGAGAGACAAACACCAGTTTACAAATACTCATAGTCATTTCGGTTAAATCCTACTTAACGGACATAAATTCCACCATCGTATGTCACCCCGCCGAAAGAAAAAAATACCAATAATTAGGAAATTAACCGAATTTAATGAAACTTTCAGTGAATAAAAGATATAATGCACCAGTTAATTTATTTTCAAACTTTTACATTTTTTCGGGTCAATTAATTTGAACTACATATCTTTGAGGCATAGCGTTCGGCTAGAAACCACAAGGTTCCTAGTTCGATACCCGTCCTCGCCAACTCAGCGTGTGAGTAGCACAGGGATCTGTGCAGTAAAGTAAGGAGCTGATAGTAGGTGTGGCGCTCCACCTCAGACGCTAAAATAATCTCCTTGGTCTAGCGCTATTGAAAAGGGGATAGACTCCCTCGCTGCATGGCTGATACCGACTTTAGGCCGCCCCGATGACTTTACTTTACTTACATATCTTTGAGGCATAACACAAATTCTCAAAGATACTGTGATACGTGGTTCAAAGTTAACTGACCTGAAAAATTGTAAAAGTTTTTAAATAAATTATATCTTTTATTCATTAATATATCAACGCTGAACATTTCACTAAATTCAGTTAATTTCCTGATTTTTAGTATTTTTTTTCTTTCGGTGGGGGTGACATACAATGGTTGAATTTAGATCCGTTGAGTTCGATTTAACCATTATTTCTTCTAATTTATTCATAGACATGAAAAATTAACATAAAAATTGTTTCTACCAATTTAGTGTCCCTTGCCAACCGTCCCTATCATTTATTGACCCCGGGAGGTCCTCTGCACAGCATGCAGTATCGGCACAGAGCTGGTCTATGTAGGTCTTTGCTGGTCGACCCGCACTATCATGTCCATGTGTTGGTTTCCATCGAAGGACGTCGCTTATGATACCATCCTTACTTCACCAGAAGAGCTCAGTATGTTTTGTTCGTCTTACTCGGATGGTTTGTGTGATAGGGGGCAGGTGGCCGTATAGCTGCTTCCTGGTGGGGTGTTGTTTCCACGATTTGTTCAAGATCGCACGTTGTATTCTTGTGCAGCTCCCATCTAGCCTGTTCTCCAGGCGCCTCGTCAAGGTCCAAGTGGTGCAGCCATACTGTAGCACTTATACCACCACGGCCTGGAAGAATTGTCGCTTTAACTTGTCCTTTGAGGTCAGACTTCCATATAATTTATAATCTGTTTATAGCGACCATGACCTCCCTATGCGTACATTGACATCGCTTTCTGTGAATGAGATATTACTACCTAGGTACGTGAATTGTTCTACTGGCTTTATAGGCTTTCCATCGAGCGTGGAGATGTCACCTTTCTTTTTAAAGCACATGTAGATCGATGTCCCGTGTTGCATTCTCTAGGCTGTCCCCCAGGCAATATCTGCCCCCTTAGGTGCAGGGCTGGGTTTATTGCCCAGCGCCTGAAGCGCCCCCCTTGAGGGGTAATGCCGAAGGGATCGACACAATTTTTGTTCTCTCCCACCCATTAGCTTCGGCTTGTGGGTGGACCATGTTAAAACGAAGCCTTGTGCCCAGGCCATACAGGTGGGGTATGAGACAAATAAATTCTCAACCCGTCCTTCGGGGCGGGGGCCCGGTGAGCATCGGCCACTGGACCGGTGAGTTGTGTTAAATTAATAGCGTCAATCCCAGAGGGCCATCCCCCAGGCAACACCTGCCCCCAAAGCCTTGTGCCCAGTCCATACAGGTGGGGTATAAGACAAATAAATTTTCTAGGCTATGTAGTAGGGATTCGTCTAGTGCAGGTGTATTTGCAACTATGAATTATACAAATAATATACTTAGCTCTGTAGATAGAGTACCTGGCTAGGATTCGCAACGTTCGATACAGGCTCTCGCTTATGAGTAGCACAGGGATCTGTGCGGTAATGTGAGGAGCTGGTGGTAGGTGTGGCATTCCACCTCAGACGGAAAAAATAATCTCATTGGTCTAGCGCTAGTGGAAAGGAGATAAACTCCCTTGCTGTCTACTGATGACGACTTTAGACCACCCCGATGACTCTTTTTTTAAAAATTCATATCGAATGCGAGTAATTTTTAAACAGATTATTTGACCCATAGATGGAACCCTAATATGTACTTTCACTCTGCTCTGGTTTCCGGTCAAGCCGAGGGTCCAGTTAGCTTCGGCCGCTGGACCTACAGAGTAAATTAACATCGTTGATCTCAGGGAGCCACCCCACCCCCGGCAACACCTGCACCCTCGATTTAAAGGGACAGGGCTGGGTTTATTTTCCGGTGCTTGAGGCGCCCCCTTGAGGGGGAATGCCGACGGGATAAACGCATATTTTGCACCCGCCATACCATGAGTCACGGCTTGTGGGTAGTCCCACATTAATAAGGCCTTATGCCTAACCCGTACACGTGGTGTACGTGGTAAATATATCTGAGTATAATCGCAATGAACGGGCAATCCACACTCCTCAGATCTACGGAACTGATCCATATTAGTTACATACACAGGACGCTGCTTTTTTGTGGGAGGCATCTTGCCCCTCTGTAGTGGATACAGTCAGCGTAGTTTATGCCTCGCCGACAAGGTTGTTTCAAACTTTTGTTTGAGAAACATTATTGTAATAGAATTTCATTTTCTATATAAACATCTTGAGAGAGGAGTTGATTTGATATATTTCCGTATTTTCATTAATAAATCAACTATAAATTTATTACTTAGCTAGAGTAGACTATACGAAATTGAATCAACAACTGAAAAGAACTTATATTTTCGTAGGGAAACACACGCACATATACACACACACACAGATATATATATATATATATATATATATATATATATATATATATATATATTATATGTATTCACTCATGGAAAACCACTACTCAATATGCACGTTCTTCAGTAATACATTATCTATATATCTATATATCTATCTATCTATCTATCTATCTATCTATATATATATATATATATATATATATAATATATATATATAGTCCTTTTCGAATCTTCGTATCTATCTCAGAATGGCCGTATCTATCTTAATTGACCAATCAAACTCTCTCCTCTCTGTCTATCTGTCTGTCTGTCTGTCTGTCTCTCTCTCTCTCTATATATATATATATATATGGGAGGAAAATATGATAATGTAGAAAATAGAAAAATAAGTATTTCCCAAAAAGGATGGATTTATAATTGATTGTGAAGTCGACGCTTAAAGATTTCGGTTTATATTAGTATACCTTCCCAAGGAAACTATTTTGTTTTTGTTTAATGACATATCAACCTATGTGGTTTATATAATGACAAAATATTAGAGTTTGTTTTTTTAAATACAAACAACCTTGTACAGGACTTGATCTCTGTTCGCCGTGTCCATTTCCTACAACTATAGCCATTACATGACCAATGCCTACTAAAAGTATAATATATATATATATATATATATATATATATATATATATTACAATAAATTTGCTCTACTAACGTATTGAGCACTTTTTATATGTTATATCGCTTTTTATATGTTATATTTTGCATCAACTAACGATTGTGGCCCATATTCACTGGTAAGTCACCTTTTCCAAAATAACACACACACACACACACACAAACACACACACACACACACACATATATATATTATATATATATATATATATATATATATATATATGTATATACACCAACCTCAAGTAGGATGAGACACAAGTTTAATTTCTTAAGTAGAGTTTAACAGGTTTTGAATTCAGAATTTTTCCTTCTCCTAGAAAGGATATCTACCTAAGGTTAAGAGCCCAGTCTGTCCTACTATTTAGCCGTAGTTGGGGGGAGAGTAATTGATGCATACCTTACCCAAGGATATTAGCGTCATGTGGAACGTAAACACCCTCGTCCAGGATTTGAACTCCGCTCGACCAACCCATTTCTACGACTCTAACCATTACAACCATACGGGAGTGTATACGATTTATTCGTAAACTTTTTTGTTCGAGAAAAGACAAAAAAAAAAAAACAAAAACAAACCCAACTATGCAATTATGATTGTTATTAATGTTCTGAAATTAAATGCTACTTTATATTGTAATTTTTAGCCTTGATATTAATTAAGAAATCAAAGCCAGACATCACTATTAAAGATACAAGAAAACTGAATTATGCTTGTTGATATGACTCTTCTCAAATGAAGGAAACTGTTAATAAAAGCCGAGACAATTATTATAAAGAGAAAAAAAACATATGATACGAGGGTCACTCAAAAGGTAGAGCCTCTTAGTTATCCACAGCTGGATATATATATATATATATATATATATATATATATATATATATTATATATATTAATTAATTTTCAAAATTAGGTACGACTCCAATTAAGCACTTATTCTCCCAAAAATTATCGGCAAAAAGCCATTCAAAACAAACCGTGTTTACAACTTATCATATCGTCGTGTAATAAAAGTCACTAGAAGTGGAATGTTAACCTACTCTAAACAAATCATAAAATCTAAGAAGTCCGTTTAGTGTAGAGGTTATGGGATCGGCCTGTCAGCTTGGCAGTCCGGTTTCAAATCACGCACAGGGCGGTCTTCCGATCTATAGCTCTGCTGATGAGGCCTAATAGGCCGAAATGTACATACAGAGATTGATTTTCTCAATTTGTTTAGCCATACATTTAATAGGTATTTCCCGCCTAATTCATTATTAATTAATTAATTTTCAAAATTAGGTACGACTCCAATTAAGCACTTATTCTCTCAAAAATTATCGGCAAAAAGCCATTCAAAACAAACCGTGTTTACAATATATATATATATAATATATATATATATATATTAGTATGTGTGTGTGTGTGTGTGTGTGTGTGTGTGTGTGTGTATTTAGGCAGCATTTTTTCTTGTAGGCATATATTGTTAAATAATGCAACCATTTTCTGTCTACAAGTTTTGTCCTTTATTTTTTCGTATTGCCGGATTATTTTTGTAATATCTGGCGAAAATTGGCTGATGTATTTGCCATATGTCATAGACCAAGTAGTTTCTGCCCTATCGTGGGCCATCTTCAAGGTATTTTGAAACCGTACAACAATGGGCTATTCTATTTTCAATTCTAAAATGCCTATTATCACGATAAAATTATAATAGCAAAAGTAGTAATGATAATGACAATAATAATAATAACACCAATAATAATAACAACAATAATAAACACAACCTATATAAATGGTGACTATTAAAATAACGATCCAGCTCACTCTATTCAAAACTATCCATCTATCTATCTATCTCAATTTGTTCATATTTATCTATATTACTTTAAATACTAAGATTTTTTTATTCATGTTTGTTTACTGTCTTGTTTTTAGTTTAAATAAACAAGAATTACGACAAAAAAAGAAGCACCCCCCCCAAAAAAAAATACATTTACTTGTCGAAAATATCTATCCATCTATCTCCATTTGTTCGTATCTATCTATATTATTTTGTTTATTTATCTATCTCTCTATCTCAGTCTATTCAAAACTATACATCCATCTTCATATCTAAACAAAAATTACGACAAATTATGATAAATAAACATGAATTACGACGAGCTGGGGTTGCTATTTTGATAGTCACCGGGTAGCGGTTTTTGAGGCGGGAGACCGGGACGCACTTCCTCATGAATTAATCAATGGTTTATTCACTAAGAATCGCGCGCTGCTTAACACAGGGGATCTCCGCTGAGGAGTGCTGTTGCTTGACGTCAAAGGAGGGCTACAAAAATCGTAACAAGGATCACGTACATTGACTGGAAATGGGTTTTTTGGTTGTTGTTTTTTTTTAGATAAATAGAAATATATGTTAACAACTACTTATTTTCGATACTACTTTGTATTAAAAAAAATAGCTTCGTTTATTCCTATTTCTGAAAATCATATTTGTATGTGTATTTCAAATTATAGACAATACTGTCGTATTATCTATATTTCAAACTAAATAGACGCCAAGTTACGTTGAATTTAACAATGGCACCACTTTTATCTGGCTTCCGCAAAAATTTGTAGGAAACCGCCAAAGTATCTTGGTATGGTAAAGGCAAAGTGGGAACGCGTTAGCACTACACACATACGCACAAAAAATAACACCAAAAATCAAATTAAATATTTAAAAAATAAAATAAGATTTTTGTTTAGACAATAAAAATGTTCAGTTAAAGAAACAATAAAAAAAAGTGCTGTTTTGATCCACTTTGAATTGTCTAAAAGATACAGAAGCCACATAAGGATCAGTGCGGACCCAGACTGTGAATGGACACGCTGGCGCCACTTGAGACGTTAACACAAAAAGAACTTAACTACAGAAAATGAGCTGAACAATTTTAACTTCTGGGTATACCTGACAGCCAAATCCAGTGAGTAACATAAACAAAGATATTTCTATTAAAGCTTTGCTAGGAAGGAAAACGAAAGAAGAAAAAAACGAAAGAAAAATAAAAACGAGAAAAAAAAACGAAGGCAAAAAAACAAAAAAAAAGTAATAAAAGAACGAATAAGAGAACAAACGAAGGAACGAAGAAAACTCGTCTTACGAAAAGAGAGCGAGAAAGAAAAAAGAAAGAAAAACTAGTCTTGAAAAGAGAGAAGTACCAAAGAAAGAAAGAAAAGAAAGAAAGAAAGAAGAAGAAAAACTCGCATTGAGAAGAGAGAAGCACCAAAAAACGAAAAGAACGAAAGAAAGAAAGAAAGAAAGAAAGAAAAGAAGAGAAAGCAAAACACATCTTGAGAAAAAGAAGCACCAAAGAAAGAAAGAAAGAAAGAAAGAAAGAAAGAAAGAAAGAAAGAAAGAAAAAAGAAAATTCGTGTTGAGAAAAGAGAAGAAAGAAAGAATGAAAATAAGAAAGAAACGAAAGAAAAACAGAAAGAAAGAAAACAAATTCATCTTTAGAAAAAAGAAGCACCAAAAAAAGAAAGAAAGAAAGAAAAACTCATCTTGAGAAGAGAGAAACACCAAAGAAAGAAAGAAAGAAGGAAAAATTCGCCTTGAAAACAGAGAAAACACCAAAGAAAGAAAGAAAGAAGAAGAAAGAAAAAATTGAAAGAAAAGAAAGAAAAATTCGCCTTGAAAACAGAGAAACACCAAAGAAAGAAAGAAAGAAGAAAGAAGAAAGAAAGAAAAATTGAAAGAAAGAAAAGAAAAATTCGCCTTGAAAACAGAGAAACACCAAAGAAAGAAAGAAAGAAAGAAAGAATGAAAGAAGAAAGAAAGAAAGAAAAGAAAGAAAGAAAGAAAGAAAAATTCGCCTTGAAACAGAGAAACACCAAAGAAAGAATAAAGAAAGAAAGAATGAAAGAAAGAAAGAAAGAAGAAAGAAAGAAAGAAAGAAAGAAAAATTCGCCTTGAAACAGATAAACACCAAGAAAGAAAGAAAGAAGAAAGAAAGAAAGAAAGAAAAATTCGCCTTGAAAACAGATAAACACCAAAGAAAAGAAAGAATGAAAGAAAGAAAGAAAGAAAGAAAAGAAAGAAGGAAAAATTCGCCTTGAAAACAGAAACACCAAAGAAAGAAAGAAAGAATGAAGAAAGAAAGAAAGAAAGAAAAGAAAGAAAGAAAAATTCGCCTTGAAAACAGAGAAACACCAAGAAAAGAAAGAAAGAAAGAAAGAATGAAAGAAAGAAAGAAAGAAAAAGAAAAGAAAATTCGCCTTGAAAACAGATAAACACCAAAAAGAAAGAAAGAAAGAAAGAAAGAAAGAAAGAAAAATTCGGCCTTGAAACAGATAAACACCAAGAAAGAAAGAAAGAAAGAATGAAAGAAAGAAAGAAAGAAAGAAAGAAAGGAAGGAAAAATTCGCCTTGAAAACAGAGAAACACCAAAGAAAGAATGAAAGAAAGAAAGAAAGAAAGAAAGAAAGAAAGAAAGAAAGAAAGAAAGAAAGAAAAAATTCGCCTTGAAAACAGAGAAACACCAAAGAAAGAAAGAAAGAAAGAAAGAATGAAAGAAAGAAAGAAAGAAAGAAAGAAAGAAAAATTCGCCTTGAAAACAGATAAACACCAAAGAAAGAAAGAAAGAAAGAAAGAAAATAAATTCGCCTTGAAAACAGATAAACACCAAAGAAAGAAAGAAAGAAAGAGAAGAAAGAAAGAAAGAAAGAAAACTCAACTTAAGAAGAGAGAAGCACCAACGAAAGAAAGAAAGAAAGAAAGAAAGAAAGAAAGAAGAAAACTCATCTTAAGAAGAGAGAAGCACCAAATAAAGAAAGAAAGAAAGAAAGAAAGAAAGAAAGAAAGAAAGAAAAACTCATCTTGAGAAAAACAAAACAAAGAAAGAAAGAAAGTAAAAAGAAAATTCGTTTGAAGAAGAGAGAATAAAGAAAGAAAGAAAGAATGGAGATAAGTAAGAAACGAAAGAAAAAAGAAAGAAAAGAAAGAAAGAAAAAAGAAAGAAGAGAAAGACAAAATGTGTCTTAAGACCAGAGAAACCCACAAATTTACACAAAAATTTAAACATGCCAAAAACACATTGAGATTATTCTTTTTTTTATTGTGGTCCATGTTTTATAAAATAAACCTATTGAATTTTCTACCTTTCCTGTTTTGATCTATTTCCACGTACGCAGCAGATTCTCGCATCACAGCACGACTTTGTTCAAGGAAAAAGAAACCTTTGTCCAGATGCATGACTCACTGGAATCAGATGAAAATGCACAAGTTTAAGGGCTATGCCTCCAACACTCTATTGAGTCTGACAGAGTATAGAGATGACGATCGCAACAACACATCCAAGAAGCGGTACATGTCTTTGACGTATAGATTAGTTGGGGGAACATTCTAATTCATCTATCGAAGACCTTCGTTCGCTCACAATAAAATTAAGTAGACTATTTACAAGACCCAGTAGCTTTGATCGTTTCACCTAATAAGGCTAGAGATCAAACACTATCTCTGAATAAAGGATCGATTTCAATGTCCAGTTTTATTGATTAACCGAACCCCACCCCTACAGAGATACAATATACGTATTAGTTTTTAATTCGTTCAACATTAGACTGTAGACTTACATAAAAAGCGCAGGTGCTCGCCTGATCCCCCAACGTTAAGCATCAATCTCCCTGATCAGTATTTTGCTGGGTAACCACTTACTAATACACAACCCTTTCATTTAGAGCTTTAGAATACTCCGACTGCACCTCTGCATAGGAGTAAGACCCCCTCAAAAAATGGGGCCACTTATTGGCCGTGGGTAGCGATCTTTGATACTTAAGGACGGAATCCTGGTGGATGAGCAGTCCATGACATTCACACACAACCTTGGTCCTTACTTATGGTAAACGCGCGGTCGGAATAGCCCCCTTCGATCAATCAGCTGTTCACGTCAAGCCCTAGCAACTATATGAGTGACCCGATCCTGTTGCCCTTATGGCACGCCCAACCCCTTTTATCATATGGGTGATAGAAGGTGGTGGCTGAGGGTTTTTATGTCCTGTGTATGACGTTAAACTCTATCTGATGATGAGGTTCCAGTTTTGGAGGCCTGAAAAATGTAGAGTACGTCTCCGTCATCCTTGCTCTCACTCTGACCCGGAGTGGTAGTACCTGTTAAGGTAGCATCTATTTGTTGAATAGAAAATTTGTTTACAAAAAAGAATGAGTTTGAACATTTTTTCTTCCAAATTATCGCTACGAAACTTTTAAAACTTTGCCGGCATTAAATGACCCACCGTGGTTGATATGCCGTAAAATAAAAAAATAAAAAAATAAAAACTTACTAATACATGGAACTTAAAGCAACCTAATGTCTATTTAGCAGTGTTGCACAAACGTTATGATCAGTGATGGTAGGGACAAGTCGCCATCTGGTGACTGATTTTGATTTTTCTAAGGTTCACCTTCACGGGCACTTTCAAATTCTACGCATAGATAGTTCAGGTTGTATAGTGGAAAAATTAGCCAAAATATCCCAATGTTAGGGCCAGTTTAGCCCAGTCGGTTGAGTGTTCGGCTGGGAGCCTCAATGTTCCTGGTTCGATACCTGCTCTCGCCAACCTAGCGTATGAGGAGCACAGGGATCTGTGCGGTATAGTGAGGAGCTGAGGGCAGTTGTGTGCATATGTATGTCCGGAGGAAACTTCGAAAATAATACAATTAATGACAAAGTAAATATATATATACACATTAAATATCACCAGGACTTGCTTTTTGAGCAAAAATAATAGAGAGTTGATTTATATTCGTGAATATAATTAAAAAATAAAATTTAAATGGTAACAGCATGGATATTTTTTCATTTAATAATTTAGATAGTATACAATGGGATTTCTTTTCAGAGTAGCTGGATCAAAACAAGGTCTGTTTTGTTATTATTATTATTATTATTATTATTATTATTATTATTATTATTATTATTATTTACATCGGGATTTAAATGTGGCATCCCACGAGGATTCAACTCACGATTCAGTAATAATCGTTTTGCAGGACTAACCTTTAAAAATTCCCCTCTACCCAGGCGACGCCGGGTAGCCGCCGCTGGTAAATAACAAATAAAAGAATATCCGCCCTTAGGGCGTACGTATTTAAGTTTTAATGTAATGAAATATATTAAATTAGTAAGACTAACGAAATGAAATAAGGACACATATAAAAACATTCATTCTAATATATATTTAAAGAAGACCATGCAGTGCAAGCGAAGCTTTGGGGTCGCGGGGGCAGCACTGATCATTGAGACCGAATACGAGCCAAAGCCCTGTGAATGAAGAGCAACATTGCACACGAGCACGAGCACGAGCAACAGCACCGAGAACAGAGGATGCTAATTGAATTTTTTGCATTAATGCCCTTAGAAAAAGGCTGAATACTTGTTTTACTTCGTTAGCTTCTGGCTACAGTAGCTTTGAAAACACGTTACCCGGTAGCCGGAGTAGGCAACCAGTCTAGAAGGCCAGCTTTAAACTTCAAAACAAGATCCAATGCCGATTCCAATCCAGAAACAAAGGATTCGTAACGGCGTGGAGATAACATAACAATAGATAGATAAATAGATAGATAAATAAATAAAAAGAAAGAAAAGAAAAGAAAAGAAAAAGTAAAGAAAGAAATGAAGCTATTACAAAAACAGTCATATTACCAGCGTATATATAAGAATGTGCATTTAAATGTAATATCTGTAAATATAAGGATTGCCGTAGCGTATATCTATGTATGCGAATATACGTAGGTGTGTGTGTATATCTATATCAAAGGAGGTAGCTAAGCAAGATAGGAGTGTGTTTAAAACTATCGAATGTATATGAATATATATCGAATGAATATGAATATATACATTCGACGTAGAATGTATGTATGTATGTGCATATATATAGGCGTGTGTATAATTATATTAAAGTGGGGTTGCTAAACAAGTCAGGAGTGTGTTTAAAAATATCGAATGTATATGAATATATATAATTATAGACGTATATGTATGTATGTGTATATACGTAGGTGTGTGTGTAAATATATATCAAATGGTGTAACTAAACAAGTTATGAGTGTGTTTAGAATCTCAAATATATATGAATATAGAGAAGCATAGATGTCGAGTATATGTATGTATGTGCATATATATATATATATATATATATATATATATATATATATATATATATTATATATATATAGGGTGTGTGCTAATAAAGGGGTAGCTAAACATAGTAGACGTTTTGCCAATATTTTTAAAACTATAATAAAAGGGAATGAGAAGGATTTCTACATTGACATGAAAGGGTTATTTTTTAATGTCTCTTATAAACCGAAGTCATTGGTGCTAGTAAGGTCAGTTGTCAATAGACAAATATCATAATTTATTACCTTTTTATTATTGGTTGGGAAAAATGGTGTCGGGTCCCTAAAAATAAAAATTCTAGATATTCAGGAGAGAAGTTCGAGTCGAGAAAGTGTATGCAATTCGAGATGGTTTAAATCGAACTTAACGAACCTAAATTCCTCCATCGTATGTCACCCTGCCGAAAAAAGAAAAAATACCAAAAATCGGGGAATAAAACGAATTTAATGATACTCCCCTTTGACCCTATCTTGGGCTAGATCAATCGGCTGGTCACGTCAAGCCCTAGCACCTATATGATAACCCCAACCCTATTGCCCTTATGGTAAGCCCAATCCCTTTTTATCATATGGGTGGCTAGAAGGCGGTGGCTGCGGGTCTACATGTCCTGGGAATTACGTTAAACTCTATCTGATGGTGAGGTTCCAGTTCTGGAGGTTTGGGAAAAGTGGAGCACTCCTTCATCACCATTGCTCCCTGGTCTACTCTGACCCGGAGTGGTAGTACCTGTTAGGGTCCCATCTATGGATTAAATAGAAAAATGTATTCATAAAAAAAATAGTATTATCCATTAAGAATTGATTTATTTCAAAACTTAATCGGCATTAAATGACCCACTGAGGTTGATATGCCATAAAACAAAACAAACCAAACGAATTTAATGAGATTTTCAGTGTTGATATATTAATGAATAAAAGATATAATGCACCAGTTATTTTATTTAAAAACTTTTACCATTTTTCAGGTCAGTTAACTCTAAACCACGTATCTTTGAGGCGTAACTCAGATTCTTAAAGATACGTGGTTCAAAGTTAATTGACCTGAAACATGTAAACTTTTTTAAATAAAATAACTGGTGCATTATATATTTTATTCACTGAAAATTTCATTAAATTCGGTTAATTTTTATTTCTTTCGGCGGGGTGATATACGATGGTGGAATTTAGGTTCGTTAAGTTCGATTTAATCCAAGATTCTCTATATTCAGGAGAAAGGTTCGAGTCAAGAAAGTGTATGTATTTTGAAAAAAAAACACTGCACCACCGAAAGTTTGGGCATCTTGTAAGGATCGAATTCCCTACTTTCTTGTTTGGTTGTGTCACTTTGTTTAATAGCATGTCAACATTTATGGGTTATTTAATGCCAAAGTTATCCTTGTAGAAGAATAGTAGTGGTACTATGTAACCTCTACCTGGGGCGATGAGCTTGTCATATTTTTTCCAAGGGTATTAGTACGAAAGTGAACTTAATACCGCCACTGGAGATCGAACTCGCTTACAACGATATGGCTGTCAAACTACTTGGTTGTAATTGGTTTGTGATACTAGTTTGTTAACTATTACACTTGATTTTGATATTCTGAATTCGAATTAAATGTTGGTTGGTTGGTTGGTTGGTTGGTTGGTTGGTTATTTATCCGGGTTAAGGGATATATTCTGAAGTTGGTATTTGGTATATTATCGCAGTAGTCGTTGGTGCGCCGAATAGCACTACGTCTGCCGAGCAGTCGTGGTGTAGTCTAGCGAGTAAGTGTAAGTCTCGGTATAGGTGCCTGTACCAACAGGGTCGACTATTTATACATGACACTGTCCAATCCGATTATAGTGAGGGGGTACCAAGGTATTTACATATTCATTATATCATTTGGATAGTTGGATTTTACGCCGCGTGAACCCTTGGGTTATTTTATGCCGAAGACGTTTTTGTTTCATTCACTCTTGTTGGGTATTCAATTTTGTAAAACTCATTTCTTTAAATCATTGTTATAAACACATTATTTAAAGCTAATTTTTAAATCTATTAACCCATAGATGGGATCCTAGAATATACTGCAACTCTGAGTTAGAGTGGACCTGGGAGTAATGGGGATGAAGAGGTACTCCACACTCAACAGACGCCGGGATTTGGAACTTCACCACTAGATGCAGTTTAACATCACACCTAAGACCCTCAGCCACTGCCTTATAGTATTATATGATAAAAAGGGTTGGGAATTTGCCATAAGAGCAATACGGTTTGGGATAGCATATAGGTGCTAGGGATTGACATGACTAGTAGATTGACCGGAAGGGCTTCTCCTACTGCCCGTTCAGCCCAAGTAAGGGTTAAAGTGGAGAGCTGAATGTCATGGACTGCTCAGCTAATAGGGATTCCGTCTTTAAGCATAAATGACCTCCACTCAACAGGTTACCCCCATTGGGCAGTAATATCGGTATTAGATTATTATTCATCTGATTGTCCTTTCTTAAGCGAGTATTCAGTTCAGAGAAAATGTCCCATTTTTGGAGATGGTGTCATTTCTTCAAATCGAACTTGCTGTACTCGTCTTCGAAGTTCATCAGATTATTAATACACACTTTGCAGGGAATGGAACAAAAAGAAATTCTATAAAATGGCAAGTTTGATTAAATCACATGATAAGGACAAGTCAGATGAATATAAATATGTATTAAATAAGTAGAAATATATAAATATGTAAGTATACATAAATTAATATATATAATGATATAGATATATATATATTGATATATATATATATATATATAATATTATATATATATATATATATGTGTATGTGTAGATAGATAGATAGATAGATGGATAGACAGATTTTTATATAGATACATATATATATTTTTTATATCTATAAACATAGAAATATGCTTGCAATAAAACGAAATACTTCGGAAATAAATGCTTGAAAGAAAGAAAGAAAGAAAGAAAGAAAAAAAGACATATAGATATGTAAGTATATATAAATTATGTATATAATTTATATACACATATATATAATTTATTTATATATATAATTAATATATATAGAGAGATATCATTTTTTATATCTATAAACATAAAATTATATTAGCAATAAATATGAATACTTCGGGAATGAATGCTTGAAAGAAAGAAAGAAGAAAGAGAAAGAAGAAGAAAGAATATGAACTAATTCTTGAAAGAAAGAAGGACCTGAAAAAAATAAGGAAGAAATCATATAGTAATTACACATTAACGTAATCTTGAAAGAAAGAAAGAAAATGAAAGGAACATGGAAAACGAAAGAAAGAAAAAAATGCAAGAAAGAAAGATAAACACGTCTTGAGAAGAGAGAAATGGTGAAGAAAGAAAGAAAGAAAGAAAGAAAGAAAGAAAGAATGAAGGGAAAGAAAGAAAGAAAGAAAGAAAGAAAGATAGATAGATTAACTAGCCTTGAGAAAAAAGAAATGGTAAAGAAAGAAAGAAGAAAGAAAGAAAGAAAGAAAGAAGAGAAAGAAAAAGAAAGAACAAACGAGGAGTGAAAGAAAGAAAAGAAAAAATGAAATAAAGATAGATAAATTCGCCTTGAGAAGAGAGAAATGGTAAAGAAAGAAAGAACGAAAGAAAGAAGTAAGAAAGAAAGAAAGAGAAAAAGAAAGAAACAAGGAATGAAAGAAAGAAAGAACAAAAATGAAAGAAAGAAAGATAGACTCGACTTCAGAAGGGAGAAATGCTAAAGAAAGAAAGAAAGAAAGAAGAAGAAAGAAAGAAAGAAGAAAGAAAGAAAGAAAGAAAGAAAGAAAGAGAAAAAGAAAGAAAGAGAAAAGGAAAGAAAGAAACAAGGAATGAAAGAAAGAAAGAAAAAAATGAAAAAAAGATAGATAAACTCGCCTTGAGAAGAGAGAAATGGTAAAGAAAGAAAGAAAGAAAGAAGAAAAGAAGAAAGAAAGATAAAAAGAAAGAAACAAAGAATGAAAGAAGAAAGAAAAAAATCAAAGAAAAAATAGATAAACACGCCTTGAGAAGAGAGAAATGCTAAAGAAAGAAAGAAAGAAGAAAGAAAGATAGAAACAAGGAAAGAAAGAAAGAAAGAAAGAAAAAAGAATGAAAGAAAGAAAGAAATGAAAGATAAACTCGGCTTGAAGAAGAGAGAAATACTAAAGAAAGAAAGAAAGAAAGAAAGAAAGAAAACTGAACAAAAAACAAAAAATAAAATAAAAGATGACATTACTAAAAAGAAAATGATACGTAAAAAAACGAAAATTCTGAACGAAAGAAACTAATAGTTTCTCTTTTTTTTTGGAAATAAAGAAGAAGACAATCTTTATGAGAGTGGCAAAAGAAAGGGCAGAGAAAGTGCCAAGGGCCATAGCGTAGAAGGGCGGATACCAACACGCAATTACATGAACAGGCCGTCTTCCGGCGTGCAACGGACTGTGACTGTTACGAAATGCCGGGCATCTCATCAGGGCTATTAACTTTGGAAACGAGCCAACGGCCTCCCATGGTTGCCTGCCTCTTCCGGTTGGACGAATTACATGACGTGCTTCTAAGGTCACAGGGCTGCTTCTCGAACGAGCCTTAATTGGTAATAATATCTTTTATTATTTCCCAATTTGTCCACAGAATATTTTCCGTTTATTTTTTTTAAATATATTTTTTGGTTGTCGGTTATTTTTTTTTATATATTCTCGGCTGTCTATTAAGATGGTATTTCTTCATTTAATTTTTGTTTTTCGATGTTAGCCTTTATGTTGTACTAGTTAGAGTTTCCAAAATCAGTGGCATTGGGGAATCAGAACACTGTTTTGGTTCTCTAATTATGATGTCCTAAAGAGAGAGAGAGAGAGAGAGAGAGAGAGAGAGAGAGAGAGAGAGATCTGAAATAAAGTATCGTCGGGGCTACCTAATGTCGGTATCAGTCAGGCAGCGAGAGAGTCCATTCCCTTTTCACTAGCATTAATCCAGGGAGATTATTTTAGCGTAAGGGGTGGAGCGCCGCATCTATCATCAGCTTCTCACTTTACCGCACATATCCCAGTGCTACTGATACGCTGAGTTGACGGGAGCTGGTATCGAACCAGGAACCTTGTGATTCCTAGCCGAACGGTATACCTACTGAGCTAAAGTTTCAAAAATGAAAGAAATATTGAAAGAGTTATCATTTCTCTAAAATTTTTTAGATGAGGCTTGATAATTAGTATTATTTGGATTATTCGGACTATTGTGCTCATCTTCATTGTTATCTGTACACAGTTTCGGCGATGTGCCCCCGGCCTTCTTTAGGAATTTCTTGTCGGATTCGGAAACCTTCTCGGACTCGGGAACCTTCTTGTAATCGGAGCCATGACGGAACTTTGAACCCAACCTTTTATTCAGTCCACGGAGGTATCCTGTTCTCATTCCGCTAACCATAGCTGGGGTATAGGCGCTAATTAATTATTATTCTATATCACTGCTGCTCCTGACCAGGATTGAACCCTCAGTCTTGAGAAACTGTCACTTGGAACTGTCTTAACCACTTCCTTATCCACTAGGCCATGTATCCAACTGGACAAGAAATACGTGAAGAAGGCCGGAGGACACATCGGCCGAAACGTTGTACAGATAACAATGGAGATGAGGACAATAGCCCGAACAATACAAATAATGCTGAAAAAGTTATGTCTGGATTTGTGGTCAACGTTTAAGTCGTAAAATAAACCCTCAACGAAGATCTATATATCAATACCTTGTTCCTGAACCTTACGACTGTTATCAACTTACAACACCGTCCAAATCATCCAAGAAACTCTGGGTTAGAGTGGACCTGGAAGTAATGGCGATGAAGGGGTACTCCACACTCAACAGACGTCCGGATTTGGAACTTCACCACTAGATGCAGTTTAACATCACACCTAAGACCCTCAGCCACCGCCTTATAGTATTATATGATAAAAAGGGTTGGGAATTTGCCATAAGGGCAATAGGGTTGGGACAATCATATAGGTGCTAGGGTTTGACATGACCAGTAGATTGACCGGAGGGGCTTCTCCTACTGCCCGTTCAGCCCAAGTAAGGGTTAAAGTGGAGAGCTGAATGTCATGGACTGCTCAGCTAATAGGGATTCCGTCTTTAAGCATAAAGGACCTCCACTCAACAGGTTACCCCCATTGGACAGTAAAATCGGTATTAGATTATCATTCATCTGATTGTCCTATCTTAAGCGAGTATTCAGTTCAGAAAAAATGTTAAACTTTTTTTGGAGATGGTGTTATTTCTTCAAATCGAACTTGCTGTACTCGTCTTCGAAGTTCATCAGATTATTAATACACACTTTGCAGGGAATGGAACCAAAAGAAATTCTATAAAATGGCAAGTTTGATTAAAACACATGATAAGGACAAGTCAGATGAAGATATTGACTGCAAGGAAGGGATAAAAACTTAACATTTAGACTCTACAAATAAGAAATATATAAATAAGTTAGAAATTTATAGATATGTTATAATAAGATAAGTAGAAATATATGAATATGTAAATATATAATATAAAAAAGTAAAGTAGTCGGGGCGACCTAATGTCGGTATCAGCCATACTCTATACTCTTTTCCCTAGCACTAGACCATCTGAGTGGAGCGCCACGCCTACTATCAGCTCCTCACGTTACCGCATAGATACCTGTGCTACTCATATGCTGAGTTGACGAGGGCTGGTATTGAATAAGGAATCTTGCAATTCCTAGCTGAACGCACTACCGACTGAGATGTATTATAATATATGATATATATATATCATAATATATGAATTTTAAAAAATCATATATTCCGTTTTTATTATAAGGAAATAAGGGAAGAAAAAGAACCTGCTACTCAGAAAAATATAATAAGAAAGAAAGAAAGAGAGTAGTTAAAAGATAGAGGGGTGAGCGTGCTGAAGCGATAACGCTTAATTGTTTGAATTGAAATATGAAAAGAAGGAAAGAAAGAAGAAAGAATGAGGAGATCTAAATCAAGATTATTATACTTTTTACATATTGAACTATATACAATAGCTCTTAAGTAAACATATCAAATGCTTTTATTAGCGGTGCCTGCTGAAAAAAAACAAAACACGCTACGATTGAATCCCTAGTTGAATGGTGCCTGCTGAAAAAAAAAACACCGCGCTACTATTTAAGTCACTAGCTGTTTGAAGGCGTTTTTCTCGAAGAGTTAATGCGATATGAAAGCGATATTTATCCACCCCAAGTCTTTTCTTGACAATGAAATGTAAATATTTAATTTTTAGAAATATTTTCTAAACAAAAATGACAGATTTTCTTTTTGGGCTTATCCGCGGGAAAAGCACTGTTTAAACCCTAAGTTTTATAGGAGAATAAACCGTACTTCGAACGCAGTGAGGAAATGAGTGCCGCTTTTGAAGAAGAGACAAACGGCTTTTTATACAACATAATGTTTACTGTACATATAACCAAATATCAAACAGGGATATACACAATGCAAAACAACCAAAAGAGTTCAACGAGTCCAAGGGAGTGCAAGGGAGTTCAAAAGAGTCCAAAATAATCCAAAAGAGTCCAAGGGAGTTCAAAAGAGTTCAAAAGTGTTTGGTAGTTAAAAGGTTGTTAAAGGTAGCAGTTAAATGCCTGTGGAAATTAGTTGTAATCCTTGTGAGTTTTGTCCCCCGTAACTTGTTGGGCCCTGTAGAATTTTTTTTTTTTTTTTGGTATGCGTTTGCCGCTCTACCTTCTACGTGGTGATGATTCCGAGTCGTCGTCGTCGCCGTCGTGGGCTACTATCGATACGGACTAGCCAGGGGTAGAGGCAAAAAGAGGCTTAATTCTTCGGTGCCCCCTCTTTTATAGTTAGCATTATGTGACCCTAAGTGACTGATGCTGGTGTCCGGTAAGCCGGATAGCCTATCCCTAATAAATTTCCACATTTTGAACAAAAGAAAAAGATGTTTTCGTTTGTCATTTTTCTGTATATAGTGTGTTTAATGTTTTTGTTATTTCTAAGAAATTTTCTAAGAAAATGTTATAAGTCTGAAAATATTAAATAATGTGTTTTTTTAGTCCATAATTCTTCACACGAAGACTCCTTCTTAGGCATTTTTAGCAGCAGAATTTAATTGTTTAAAATGTATTAAAAACAAATTACATATGTAATATTATTTTTCTTTTTTTTCTTTTTTTTTTACTGATCCTAATTATGTTACTAGTTTTCGACTAAAACAAAAATTTGACCTTAAACGAGCGATTTAATTAATTTTAATTCGTTTGTAAAATGGAAATGAACCAACATTTTGGCAGTACCTAATACAGTTGGGAAAGGTATGAACCCTATGGGTTAAATACTACCGCAATTGTTTTCTCCAGAGATGAATTTGGCATTTACTAACCCACGTAGGTTGATATACATTTAAACAAAGAAACTACTAAAAACCAAACTTGGACCTCTCTTTTTCAATAATTTGAATTCTCTATTGTTTCTTCTACACGGGACCATCCTACTTTAAAAGAACAACAAATAAATCTTATTATAATGGAGATTGTGTATTTTTCTGTCTGTAACCGAAACTATATTCTCAAGTCACAATTCTCTTTATTATTTACGTTACATATTCCATGATTTTATTTTAATGTAAACCTCAATTATTGATAAAATTGTTTTACATTATTAATACTGTTGACCATATACAGGTATTTCTCTCATCCCACTTATGAGGGCGTGACACAAGGACATTTTTATGTGGGACCACCCACAAGCCGAGACTCATGGGTGGCAGGTGAAAATATTGTGTCGATCCCGTTGGCATTGTCCCTCTATGGGACGCCCAGGCGCTGGGCAATAAACCCAGCCCTGCCCCTTTAAATCAAGGGGGCATGTATTGCCAGGGGGATAGCCCCCTGGGATCGACGCTATTAACTTGTAAAGATCCAGGGCCGAAGCCACTGGACCCCCGGCCTTGGCCAGATCTACATGCAATTGTATTTATATATACAACAAAATAGCGGTTTTCAGTGTGAACGGGAAGGCTAATTTGCATATTGATATTAAAAATTTGATTTTAATAAATATGGACTTAGTATTATTGATTTCTAATTGTTAGGTTTTATCTTAATTAATATGAGCAAAAATCTTAATAGAAATCCATTAACAAGAAGAAATAACTAAATAGTTATATAAGGAAAAATTCAGGAATGAAAGACGGGAGTGATGGAAGAGTAAGTTTCAGTTGTTCAATTTTTTTATTATAATAATAATAATAATAATAATAATAATAATAATAATAATAATCCCAGCAAGAAGGCCAGACCTAGTGTTGATAAACAAAAAAGAAAGAACTTGTCAATTGGTGGATTTTGCAGTGCCAGCAGATCACAGGGTGAAGTTAAAGGAAAATGAAAAAATAGACAAATATCTGAACCTTGCCAGAGAACTGAAAAAGTTGTGGAATATGAAAGTCAAAGTGATACCAATTGTAGTTGGTGCACTTGGAACAGTCCCAAAAGGATTAGAAAAGGGCTTGGAAAGTTTGGATATCAGAGGAAGGATTGAAACCATTCAGAACACTGAACTGCTGCAATCTGCCAGAATACTCAGAAGAGTCCTGGATACCCGAGGAGACTTGCTGTCACTCAGACTCCAGTGAAAGACCATCAGCTAATGCTTATGTGAAAACTTAAAAGGAGCAAATAATAATAATAATAATAATAATAATAATAATAATAATAATATCTTTTCAGCTAGTATATTAGGCCTGAGACCTGTCAGCTGTTCCTTATAAACATGCATCTTAATTCCACAGAATATTTATAATCGTTCCATAGATCATCTAACATTGCCTTAAAGGAGTTTAAGGATGAGGCATTCACTATTGATGATTTAATAATACCCACCTTCGTTTAAAATCTTTTTATCTGCATTCTTATTTAGTTTCATTAGCCTTTCTAATTTAATATAATACTTCATTACATAAAAACTTAGATACTCGCCCCGGAGGTTGCATATATTTGCTAGTAAAAATAAATAAAATCAATTGATAAATGTGAGATTTGATAGATCAAAATGTATACGAGCTTTTACTGCTAAACAAAACAAAACGAGAAGCCCCCCCAAAAAAACCTCCATGTAGTATTTGACACAAGGTCTCGAGTATGGGGCATCCACTAAGGATCGAACTCGCTTTTTTTTGTAAAAGATTTGCAAGACTAGCTTGATAACCAGTATATCACGACGGGTCGCCTAAACAAAATGAACATACTAGTGGAAGTGAGTTATTTCCTATAACCAAAACATAAACAAAGGGGGACCACTCTTGACTGATAAATTATTTATTCATTTTCCCATTAAACTAACCCTAAACCCTGAACCTAAACACTAACCCTAACCCTAACCCTAACCCTAACCCCATCTTCTTTTTTCCTAGTAGATCAATAAATAAATGAATAATTTATCAGTCAAGAGTGGTTCCCTTTGTTTATGTTGGAGTTAAAGGAAATAACCTGGAAGTGTATATTTGTTGACTGGACTATTTAACCATGGTTAGGTAACCAGTCTAGGAGAAGGAAAACTCTAAAATTCAAACCTGTTAAACTCCACTTAAGATATTGACTTGTGTCGCATCCTGCTCGTGCGGAGGAGTTGGTATATATATATATATATATATATATATATATATATATATATATATATATATATATATTTCCTAAAAAGTCTAACATAAACAAAGGGGAACCACTCTTGACTGATAAATTATTTATTCATTTTCCCATTAAACTAACCCTAAACCCTAAACATAAACACTAACGCTAACGCTAACCCTAACCCCTAACCCTAACCTCGTCTTCTTTTTTCCTAGTAGATCAATAAATAAATGAATAATTTATCAGTCAAGAGTGGTTCCCCTTTGTTTATGTTGGAGTTAAAGGAAATAACCTGGAAGTGTTTGTATATTTGTTGATTGGACTATTTAACCATGGTTAGGTAACCAGTCTAGGAGAACCTCGTCTTCTTTTTTCCTTGTAGATCAATAAATAGATGAATAATTTATCAGTCAAGAGTGGTTCCCCTTTGTTTATGTTGGAGTTAAAGGAAATAACCTGGAAGTGTTTGTTGTATTTATAGTTTATTGGGTCTTTTTTATGTTTAATTTATTTATCCTATCTTATTTATTGTCTTCAAGCAGCAATAAAATAATTATAGATGACATTCTCTCGAGTTTTATATTTCTTTTCCCTTTTTGATGTCGTTCACCGCTCGGTTTGCGCGTGTCACATTTGCACAAAGTGGGGAAGGAAGGTTTATCTGT
>CM042152.1:7440099-7512599 GCA_023376005.1 Doryteuthis pealeii
ACAGTATGAACTGAAATTTTTTTAGAAAAAAACAAATGATGTTATTAGTTTGCTGACAGATCTGTTTCGACCTTTTAATAAAGCGGTCTTCTTCAAGAGCAACTATATTTATGAAGGAAAGACGGAATAAATAAAGCGTTAATCAGGAGGGGTACAAACGAACGCTCACGTTCAGGGCAGGAATTTTTTAAAAAATTTTGAAAATGCGTATTCTGTGTTAAGAATAAAATAAATTTTATTTAAAAAAATCAGAAGCATTATTATCCATAAGAAAAACTCAAAAGAGTTTGAATTAAAGATATATTTAAAAAAAGGTATCAAAAATGTTCAGGATGTATTCCAGCTACAAAAAGCAAGTTTAAAAAGTCCACAGCACAATTGAGGAAATATGGAAAGTTTCGGGAATTTGTAATGTTGACAAATTAATAGTGTTGCGGTTCTTATCGTATTCGAAAATTTAGCCTCCGGTGATGATGTTAAAAATCCAGATTTTTTTTTTTTCAATAGACAATATGAAGTAAATGGAAGTGAATCCGACAGTAGTTGCTCTTGAAGAAAACCGCTTTATTAAAAGGTCGAAACAGATCTGTCAGCAAACTAATAACATCATTTGTTTTTTTCTAAAAAATTTAAATCCATCGATTTAAAGGGGCAGGGTTGGGTTTATTGCCTGAGGAGCACCCCCCCCCCTTGAGGGGGAATGCCGAGGGGATAGACGCTATTTTTAAACCCGCCACCAATGAGTCTCGGCTTGTAGGTGGTCCCACGTTAATAGGGCCTTGTGCCTGACTTTGTACAAGTAGGGTACGAGGATAATAACCTGATTGTATATCTGAATCAAGTCGACTCTCAAAATTGAATCGCAAAAGCAGGCCCGTGTCTATGCACACGGTAAATGTCCAGTTACAAATTGCTTTTTGTGCCCTCCTGTCGGCCGTTTGGCCCCCCACCTCCCCAAGTCGTTTTTGGCTGGGTGCCCATTACACAGGACTGCATAATGTGCACACGTCCGCCAGAGTCGATGTCCCGGAGAAAATGAGAGCCACTCGTGCAAAATTCCGTCACGACCCACCAAGATATAAATCCAATTCAAGGAGATCAAGACTCTTTAAAAATGATCGTGTCGAATTAGGATCATAAACTCTGTGAACTGGTGGGCCGAAAGTGTAAGGGAAGAGCTTCAATTTACGAACGTTTAAAGATACGAATAAACCTGGTCGGAGTGTCGAAGCTGTCAGGTGAATGTACGTGGATACTTGAATATCTTGCTTCAGGCGCCTCGTATAAAGGTTTAAGTCATAGCAAATGGACTTGTCGACCCGAGTTCAAATCTTGGACGAAGCGGTATGCATTTCACACACATACACACACACACACACACACACACACACACATATATATTTATATATATATATATATATATATATATATATATATATATATATATATATATATATATATATATCACTGTGTGGATGTTCATTGTATGAACACTCATTCGTCGATCGACGGGAAAGTTCATCATATATATATATATATATATATATATATATATATTATATATATATATATATATATTAACTTAAAAAGTATCATACTTTATTGATCAGCAATTTTAAACGAACAAAAAGAAAAGAGAGCGAAAGAAAAGAGAAACTTAAGGGCCCTTTCGACCAGTGTTTTACGCCTCAAAGATACGTGACAGACTTTAAAAACTGTAAAAAGTTCTTAGATAAAATAACTGGTCCATTATCTTTTATTCATTAAATATATAAACTGAAAATTTCATTAAATTCGATTAGTTCCCTGAGTTTTGGTATTTTTTTTTCTTTCTGCGAGGTGAAAAAACGATGGTAAAATTTAGCTCCGTTAAGTTCGATTTAACCCGAAAACGTTTTAACTTTTAAAAAATTCGGCCTAAATTAAAATTGTAAATTGATATTTATTTAGTATTCAAAATAAAAATTATGGTTTTAGCATCGGAAAAAAATTCCAGACTGACCAATTACAGAATAAACGATATTAGGAAACTTTTAAAATTTCAATAGCGAATAATTTCATAAACAAAAAGAGAATTCATTTGCCAATAATTTCTGTTAACGCGAATGAAAATTTACATGAAAACAATGTTTGCTAGTTAGTGTTAGTATAACAATGTTTACAATAAAAATATTCGTGCAAAATATATTTTTAAGAACATTCAGTTTAATGTCAGTGTTCAATAATTTAATTTTCTTTTTCTTTTAATTAGATTAGGTATTAATTTCGAGTTTACTATTTTTGAAAGGAATGTAAAAAATAGATAAATAAATAAAAGAACAATGTACTTTTTGAAATAAAGTCTTCCTTTAATGAATGAATTATAATAGCCTGTGAAATGCGTTGAATTCGTTCACAAATCACACTGTAAAGACCGTGGTCAAACAGGGAGATAATTGGCTCTTTTAGGCTTCCATACTTAAAATTGACGATTTAAAAAAAAATCGTTTTAATTCTTTTAAAATATCATCTCAGTGATTGTGATTTTTTTTAACTTAGATTTTTTCAAAGATAAAATTCTGGGCTATCTTTGGTTAAAATTGCGAGAAAATCCGTAATATTCCCTGGCATATTCAATTGACCTTGCCATTTTTAAGGTAGTGCAAAACTCAGTTTAACTTAGATAGAATTTTTTTTTTACATCAATTTAAAGAAAACTATATTTTTATAATACTACGGAAAAACAAGCTACATTATTTATATTTTGAGTTTTAAGAAAATGAATTTTAAATTTTAAAATCACTTTTGTAGGTTATTGATATATATATATATATATATATATATATATATATATATATATATATATATATATATATATATATATATATATATATATATATATATATATATATATATATATATATATATATATATATATATATATATATATATATATATATATATATATATATATATATATATATATATATATATATATATATATATATATATATATATATATATATATATATATATATATATATATATATATATATATATATATATATATATATTATATATATATATATATATATATATATATATTTATATATATATATATATATATATATATATATATATATATATATATATATATATATATATATATATATATATATATATATATATATATATATATATATATATATATATTATATATATATATATATATATATATATATATATATATATATATATATATATATATATATATATATATATATATATATATATATATATATATATATATATATATATATATATATATATATATATATATATTTATATATATATATATTTATATATATATATATATTATATATATATATATATATATATATATATTTATATATATATATATATATATATATATATATATATATATACATATATATATATATATATATATATATATATATATATATATATATATATATATATATATATATATATATATATATATATATATATATATTCTTCAGGATATGATCTTTCAAGAAATGTAAAAATTAGGGACCGGGTTTTTTTTCTTCAAATGCTCAAAAGTCATCCCCCCCCACACACACACACACATTCTGAATTGATAAAAAAGTATTTTTTCAAGTTTCTTTCATAAAATAAACTAATCCTTATAAAATTAAGTCGTGGGAAAATAATTGGGTGAAAATTTCATTAAAATTGGACAATTCCCTGATTTTTGGTAATTGTTTTAAAATTAAGAAATTAAAAAAAAATTACCTCCCTTTGCATTCCTTGCACAACCCTATATATATTTATACTAGCAAAATTACCCGGTCCATGACCGGACTAAAAATTCAAACTTCAAAAACTTTAATTTAAAGGACATCAGAGAGAGAATAAGAGGAAAATAATTTATAGAATTAAAAACATTACCGAGAATTTGTACATTACAATACCTTTTTTTGGAATTATTTTTTTTTACATTTAAAATATTATTTTAAAAATGTAATCCTTAACTTTTGCATTTTTTGGAACTTAAATCTATTTTTCTAAAAATTGTTTTGTACATATGACAAAAAATAGAATTCATTTCTTAATAGCTCATTGCGTTCAGGTGAAAAATCTTTTGCTAAAATTATATGCTAAAATCATAAGCTTAGAATAAGAATCCGATCCAATGCTTACTGTATAAAAAAGAAAGATGATTTTTTATTTCTAAAATAATTTAGAAATAAAAAAAAATTGTCTTTCTTTTTATAAAATGGGGTTGGGTGGGAGTTTTTTTAACGGCAAGTTCACAACCTGTGGCGTGAGTTGGGGCGGAAGTGTTTTTGTAACGGAAGTGTTGTTTATTTCAGAATTCTTTTTTTTCTCCTTTTTTTAATTTTTAATTTTTTTTTTTAGTGAGGCCTACAGATGCCGTCCGTCTCTGTCGGCTGACGCCACTTCAAAGTTGCTGACGGTGGCTGGGTGGGGGTGGGGGTTTGCTGAAGATTATGTTAACGGCAGTTTTTGATTTCTCTGTCTTGAGAGTTAAAAACTTGACTTGTGTCGAGAGTAGTGAAGTGGGGGGTTTCTGTATATGATATTTTAAAATTTTTTCTTAATTATTGAATTATATTAGGGACTGGCAAACAGAGCCTCAAAGTAATTTTTGACCAAATGACTTTAGCCCCCCCCCCCCCTACAGAAAATAATTTTCCAAAAATCAGGGAATTATCGGATTTTAATGAAATGTTCAGTGTTTATTTATCGAAGAACGATCTTTATAATGCATTATTTATTTTATTTCAAAACTTCCTAATTTTTTTCAGGTCACTTAATTTTGACCCCCCCCCCCTTATGTTGAGGGCGTAAAATTGTTTCAAGTTGGTCCTTACCTGATACTAATTACAGTAGAAATAAAGAGATAAAAGACCGAAGTTATGAATAGAAACAAAAAAAAATTTACGGTTGCTCTTCTATGAGAAAATAAGTACCAAAAATCGAAAAATAAAATGTAAAAAAATAATAAATAATTAATTCTTTGGAGATTTCTTTTTTACCCATTTCGATAATTATTTAATTGGCTATTATTTTATAAAAGAAAAAAATATACATCGATGTTTTTTCTGCTTAAAAAGGGTAGGGGGTACATTTTCAATCGAATTTTTCGTCTAAAAAAATAAGGTTTGCTTTAAGTAGATATTAATTTTTAGAATCTAAAAATATAACATTTTAAACTTAACATCAGGATTTTTATATTTTAAATGAATTTTATATATTAATTTTTTATAGCAAAAATACTAAATTAAAGTTTTGAAATAAAATAACTGATGCATTATAAAATTCATTAATTGTTAAATCAATACTGAAAATTTCATTAAAATTGGATAATTACCTGATTTTTGGTAATTTTTTTTTCATCCCAAATGTTACGTTAAAATTGTAAACAAGCCCCTAAAACCATTGAAAAACAGCCAAAATGGCGTCGGCGAACAAAATTGACCAAAACAAATACTTTTAAATCTTTTAAAAATAAACTGCATATGTAATGATATTTTTCTTTTTTAATGATGGTTATTATGTTACTACTTATCGATTTAGACAAAGTTTAACCTTAAATAATAGATTTAATTATTCTTAATTCGCTTTTAAAACTCGTAGTATCCGATTTTTTTGGCTACTCCCTAAATTATATCGATTAATTATTAAAAAATAAAAAAACCAAATCGGGGCTTGCCATGACGGCAGTAGGGTTGAGACAATCATATAGGTGCTAGGGCTTGACATGGTCAGCCGATTGATCGGAGGGGATCTCTCCGACCGCCCGTTTAGCTTAAGTAAAGACCAAAGTGGGATGTTGCTGAACTGCTGAGCCAACTGGATTCTATCCTTAAGCATCATGGGTAGCCACCTACGAGCAACAGGAGGCCCCGTTGGTGGGTCTTACCCCTCTGCAGAGGTGCAATCGGTGTATTCTAACCACCACCGACAGGGCGGTTCAGAGAGTAATGGTATTAAAGAGGGGTTATAAATACTCTTTAGATGTGAACATGAAATAGGTTTCAAAAAGTAAAGATAAGTAAAAAAATATGAAAAATATGTTTGATGTATAAAAAAATATAAAAAATATGCTTGATGTACACTAATAATAATAATAATAATAATAATAATAATAATAATAAAGGGAAACCTCAAAAGAGAAACAGAATCACTTATAATTGCTGCACAAAATAATGCCATAAGGACAAACTACATCAAAGCGAAAATTGATAAGACCCAACAAATAGTAAATGTAGACTTTGCGGTAATAGAGATGAGACTGTTAACCATATACTCTGCGAATGTAGCAAACTAGCACAACGAGAATACAAAACTAGACACGACTGGGTTGGGAAGGTGATCCACTGGGAATTATGCAAGAAATTAAATTTTGACCACACAACTAAATGGTATATGCATAAACCAGAATCTGTTCTTGAGAACGAAACGCACAAAATTCTCTGGGACTTTGAAATTAAAACGGATCACCTTATCCCAGCAAGAAGACCAGACTTAGTGTTGATTAACAAAAAAGAAAGAACTTGTCAACTGGTGGATTTTGCAGTGCCAGCGGATCACAGGGTGAAGTTAAAGGAAAATGAAAAAAATTACAAATATCTGGACCTTGCCAGAGAACTGAAAAAGTTATGGAATATGAAAGTGAAAGTTATACCAATTGTAGTTGGTGCACTTGGAACAGTCCCAAAAGCATTAGAAAAGGGTTTGGAAAGTTTGGATATCAGAGGAAGGATTGAAACCATTCAGAACACTGCACTGCTGCAATCTGCCAGAATACTCAGAAGAGTCCTGGAGACCTGAGGAGACTTGCTGTCACTCAGACTCCAGTGAAAGACCATCAGCTAACACTGATGTGAAAACTCAAATAATAATAATAATAATAATAATAATAATAATAATAATAATTAAGGACCATGCACAAGGCTCTCTACCCTAGAGATAATAGAGATAATAATAATGGATGATAGAAATAATAATAATAATAATAATAATAATAATAATAATAATAATAATAATAATAATTAATGAGATGAGATAATAATAATAATAATAATAATAATAATAATAATAATAAATAATAATAATAATAATAATAATAATAATAATAATAATAATAATAATAATAATAATAATAATAATTAATAAATAATAATAATAATAATAATAATAATAATAATAATAATAATAATGACCATTCACAAGGCTCTCCACCCTAGAGATGATAGAGATAGATTATATGTGTCAAGAAAGGAAGGGGGAAGAGGTCTTGTCAACATAGAGGAATGCGTAGAAACCACAATCCAACAACTTGAAGATTACACAAGAAATAGCAAAGACAAACTACTTATGGCGGCCAACGATAGTAGAAGCGACAGATGGACAAACAGAAAAACAACAAAGACTAAAAAACAAAAATGGGAAGAAAAACAATTATATGGACGCTTCAAACGACAAATAGAAGAGGTTGCACATGAAAAGACTTGGACATGGTTAAGAAAGGGAAACCTCAAAAGAGAAACAGAATCACTTATAATTGCTGCACAAAATAATGCCATAAGGACAAACTATATAAAAGCGAAAATTGATAAGACCCAACAAAATAGTAAATGTAGACTTTGTGGTAATAGAGATGAGACTGTAAACCATATACTCTGAGAATGTAGCAAACTAGCACAACGAGAATACAAAACTAGACACGATTGAGTTGGGAAGGTGATCCACTGGGAATTATGCAAAAATTCAAATTTGACCATACAACAAAATGGTATATGCATAAACCAGAATCTGTTCTTGAGAACGAAACGCATAAAATTCCCTGGGACTTTGAAATAAAAACGGATCATCTTATCCCAGCAAGAAGACCAGACCTAGTGTTGAAAAAAAGAAAGAACTTGTCAACTGGTGGATTTTGCAGTGCCAGCAGATCACAGGGTGAAGCTAAAGGAAAATGAAAAAATGGACAAATATCTGGACCTTGCCAGAGAACTAAAAAAGTTATGGAAGATGAAAGTGAAGGTGATACAAATTATAGTTGGTGCACTTGGAACAGTCCCAAAAGGATTGGAAAAGGGTCTGGAATGTTTGGAAATCAGAGGAAGGGTTGAAATCATTCAAAACACTGCACAGCTGCAATCTGCCAGAATACTCAGAAGAGTGCTGGAGACCTGAGGAGACTTGCTGTCACTCAGACTCCAGTGAAAGACCATCAGCTAACACTGATGTGAAAACTCAAATAATAATAATAATAATAATAAAAGTGGATTTATAGATAATCTTTAGTTGTTGCACATGAAAAAAATCTTTGAAGTTAAGATCTGCAAAAGAAGGAGAAGTGCTTTTCAAACACCTTAATATTTATGACAATAATAACAATAATACTCTACTGGAGTCACGGTCTTAAGATGCGAACAGGAACATATCTTTTGAAGTAAGGGTCTTTAAAAAACGAAACTACATTCGATACACAAAGCTCCAATTTTGGAACTTCAGCATTAGGTGCAGTTTGTCGCCATACTCAGAACACTAAGACACCCAGCCACTGCCTTCTAGCACATATATGATAAAAAAAGAGGCGCGTGGTCTAATGGTTGGAGTCGTGGGAAATGGACTCGTCGACCCGAGTTCACTTCCTGGACGGAGCCGTTTAAATTTCACATGGCCCTAATACCCTTGGGAAAGGTATGAATCCAATACTTCCTCCAGCTATGGGTAAATAGAAGGGAAGACTCGACTATTTAACCATGGTTAGGTAACCAGTCTAGGAGAAGGAAAACTCTAAAATTCAAACCTGTTAAACTCCACTTAAGATATTGACTTGTGTCGCATCCTGCTCGTGCGGAGGAGTTGGTATATATATATATATATATATATATATATATATATATATATATATATCCTATAAGTCTAGCATAAACAAAGGGGAACCACTCTTGACTGATAAATTATTTATTCATTTTCCCATTAAACTAACCCTAAACCCCAAACCTAAACACTAACGCTAACGCAAACCCTAACCCTAACCCCTAACCCTAACCTCGTTTTCTTTTTTCCTTGTAGATCAATAAATAAATGAATAATTTATCAGTCAAGAGTGGTTCCCCTTTGTTTATGTTAGACTTATAGGAAATAACTTATATATATCTGATAAAAAGGATTGGGGTTTACATAAGGGCAATAGGGATAGTACAATCATATAGGAAGCGCGTGGTGTAATGGTTAAAGTCATGGGAAATGGACTCGTCGCCCCGAGATCAAATCCTCGACATAGTAATTGCATTTCATTTAGCGCTAATCCCCTTGGGAAAGGTATGAATTCTACTCTCCCTCCAGCTATGGATAAATAGTAGAGCAGACTGGACGCTTTAACCTTGGTTTGGCAACCGGTCTAGAAGGAAAACTGAATTCAAACCTGTTGAACTCCGCTTAAGAAATTGACCTTGTGTCACATCCTGCTCGTGCGGAGGGGTTGGTATATATATATATATATATATATATATATATATATATAGGCGCAAGGGCTAGACATTGAACGAAACGGGATTCCCTGACCGCCCATCAAGCCTAAATAACTGCCAAAGTGGACTGTTGCATGGAAAGGACTTTATTACCCCCCCACACACACACTCTGTTTCCAATAGGCACCTATTTCGTTATATTTGATTTCTTATTCATTTTCCTGACATGGCTGCACCACTTTGACCCTAACGAAGCACCTTGAGAATAAGCTAGATGGGAGCTGCACGAGAATGCTGCGTGCAGTCTTGAACAAGCCGTGGAAACCGGATCCCACAAGGAAGCAACTATATGACCACCTGCTCCCCCTCCCATCTCACAAAGTATCCGGGTGAGACGGTCTAGGCAGGCAGGACACTGCAGGAGAAGCGGGGACGAACTCATAAGCGACGTTCCCTTGTGGAAGCCAACACATGGACATGCTAATGCGGACCGTCCACTAAGGACCTACATTGACCAACTATGCGAGGAATCTGGTTGCTGCGCAGAAGACCTTCCAGGGGCAATGAGTGATAGGGAGGGTTGGCGAGAGATTGTCATGGATATCCGTGCTACTTGCGCGACATGATGATGATGATGATGATGATTTGGTCTTTAATTCTTTTCTAATCAATCACATTTGTATTGGTTTTATTTCAACCAAAACTAATGGCGTCATATCTTACGCTGCGTTCGACGTCATAATCAAGTTTCCATAGAAGACCTTCAGAAAGCAAGTATATCTGAAATCAAATGATTGTCGTGCTTAAAATGCCAAGTCCGAAATATACAAACACCATTGATAAATAGAAAAAAATAAGTATATGCAAAAAAAGAAGAAAGTGGCAAAATTCTAACCAGCAAAATGATACTCAGAAAATATTTAAATGCTCTTTTCACTCTAACATTTGTTAGCGCACAATATAACTTCATATTGGACAGAAAACTTTCCCCTCCTCACTCCGTCCCAGCAAACCCGTTGGATATGTATTACACAGTTCCCTTGAACCAAACAATGAGCAAACCGATCATCGGTTACATAGTCCACCGAAACGGGAGCGTTGTCACTGATGGACCCATTTCCAACGCGGTTTTTACCCTTGAAAGTTTGGATCGATATACTTCGTTTAATCCGAAATTTATAGATTCGTGGCGCATGACTGGAGGCAGATTGTGTCAGAAAGCTGTTTGGTGGGAAGACTACCCGACAAGAATGGACAGAAGTCGAAGAAAAGTGAGATGTGGGAAGGAAATGAATTCAACAAAACTCCCTGTTCAAGCTTTTAAAGGAAGGATCATTGTTGATTGGATTTTTCATACACACAGACATCACCCCAGACGTGCAAGAATTCTCCGATTTACGTATCCAGAATACAAAATAAGCCTTGACACGAATGCTTTTGCGATTACTACACCAGCCTACAGCATTGTGGTTACAAAACAGCCGCCACGTAACGTCATAGCCAATCACGATTTTTCTATCGTTGCTGAAATTCGTGATGAAAAAGGTCAGCTTCTAAGCCGAGGACTCGATTCTATCGCATATGTCGAATTGACCGTGCCGTACTATTACAAGACCTTCTACAAAATAGAGAACAAAGAAATGCTTCTGAAAACAACGTCTATTCGATTAGCCGGCGGAAATACAATAAGCCATCAAAGTAGCCACGATCTGATATGTCGCAAAAGAGCTGTTGGTGGAGTAGTGACCTTTGACAAGGTACGTGTTTTAGATGCAATCAGTGATTTAAAACTGAACTTAACGATGTTAATGTCGAGAGATCCTTGGACGCGGATACCCGGTTGTTCAACTTGCTATGATGACACAAAAGATTATAATCTTAATGCCGATGGTACGGAAATAAGTTTCCGACCATCATTATCTTACAAGCGTATTAAACCCATGACGTTTACCGAGGTATTTCGAGTTACAGAACAGGTGTTAACTGCTTTGCGATTTTCTAATTATACCCTTCAAAGCTGGAAAAGTTGGACGAATCCAACTTCTAAGAAGATACCTCTGACTAGAAACGTTCTCTTGCCTGGTGAAATGCTTTTAGAAGCCCTCGACTCGACCGGTAAAGTTATATATTCAGGTCGAGATTCGAGCTTTAGACTTAGATACGATACAATCCCGCGTAACGTATGTATATCGCAGGACGCAACAATGGAGTTTTCAGGAGGCAAAACCTACATATATTTATCGATTTGCGAAATCATAGATGATGTTCAAATAGTCATAAGTCCTAGTCATAATCCGAATATAACAATTACGACACCGCATTTTGCGGTCGGCGGTAAAATCAACATTGCCCATTTCGGGGATTTTCAATATAGCGGGGACGGAGCACAGATTGAATCTCACGTGAACTCGTTCATTCGCTTTGCAACGGAAGACGTTAACAAAGGATTTCATGCAAAGGCTTTATCCACAAATGGTATCACTTTATCGGTGGATTCTTTTGACACTAAGAGCAATATTGATCAGGCATTTAAACACTTCGGCCATCTGATACGCCAAGACCAGCCCCCAGCAGATCGATGCAATGTGATCATTAGTTCTAGTACTGACGAAATAACACGGAACTTAAACCCCGAATTAGTAAAAATCCATCTGCCGTATATTTCAGTGTCCAATACAGCAGATGTATATTCTAACAACAATATATATCCTTATTTTAACCGGGTATGCTGGTCAGAGTCAACTATCACAGAGTCGATTCTGCAGGCAACGAAGGAAAGAATGTGGACAAAGTTGATACTAGTACGAGACAAGAACGCTATCATCGGGGAAACTTTTCGTCGAATAGCCAATGAAAAAGAAATAGATATTAAAGATGAAATTATAATTCCTGATTTTTCGAGGGAGATTGAATATCTCAGCGGGGACTTACTGATGGAGAAAGAGATGAAGAGAATTAAAGATTTCGGCAGCCATATCATATTCTTATTTGCCGATGGCAAGTACCAGCCCTACATACTAAGAGCAGCTTATCTTGCAGGGATCGATTCCCTGCACGGTTACCAGTGGGTGCTCATGTCTAAATATACTTGGCAATTTCCGTTTCTTAATCCCGGAGTTTGTGCGAGAGGACCATTGCCATGCACTGTGGCTTTCAAAGGAACGGTTCTTTTCAGCGAGACTTACAATGTGACTGGATACCACACGGACGACTGGATTCGTGTGCTCGGCTATTTTTTCTCAGCTGACAAATATGGTCTCCTCGGCGGAAGAGTAAAATACCGCAGCCCCCAAGTCGGTGCCAAAATGGCACTTG
The DNA here is from genome assembly GCA_023376005.1 of Doryteuthis pealeii. Lineage (NCBI taxonomy): Eukaryota > Metazoa > Mollusca > Cephalopoda > Myopsida > Loliginidae > Doryteuthis > Doryteuthis pealeii. The sequence continues at coordinate 7,452,912 of CM042152.1, forward strand.
GTTATGATGCAGTGATTCTTTTTGCTCATGCTGTGCTTCGAATCATATCCCAAAAACAATCACTTACTGGAGTATCGATTGCCAAAAATATTCGATTAGTTAAAATCTCTGGATTAACCAATGTGGTCAGTCTTAATGAAAACGGAGATCGAAAAGGCTACCTAGGTTTCATAGCACAGGTGTGGCCGGACTCACATACTGTCTACCTTCCCATTTCAGAAGTCTTTGTCCCAATCCGTCTACTGTATTACATGAAAGGGAAACACCAGTTAGAAATTCCCTATGTATTGAGCCGTAGTAGAACAACTGCGAAAGATGGGGCGTATACAATAACCAGTTTGAAATACAATGTCAGAGATTATCTATCAGTAACTGGCTGGCTAAGCTCATCAAACCAATCGCTTTTTCCCCGGCCCGGCGAAAAATGGCCACCTCAATTACACCATAGATATGAAAAGATTATTCCCCCTTACTACTGTATTCGCGACTGTGGATTTAAAGTAAAGTCTATTAATAACGTAAATATTTACGATACAGGTAAATGTGTCGTAGGTGGACGGTGTTTATGTTTTTCAGGGTATACAGGCACTAAATGCCGTATTATACTATGTTCCTGTAGATATGGAATTTGTACATCCCCAAAAACGTGTAAATGTTATCCAGGATGGAATGGAACGAACTGCGATATGGCCGAATGTTCTAGGTGTGAACATGGAGAATGTATTGCCCCGGAAATATGCCGATGCAACAGCACATTCTGGACGGGAAGTTACTGTAACATACACCTTGCATCTATTTTAGTACCTTCCCTTATAATTAGCATTTTCATGATTGTTTTCCTGATATTCTTTGCCAGAAACGTAGTTAAGAGACTGCGACGAAACGCTGCTTTGGCAAAGGTCGACTGGATTGTTGAGTGGACAGAGGTGACACATACTCTCTCAAGCGACACAAATCTCAGCCGAAGCCGAACAAATAAATCCATGATGAGCATGGGGACCCCAGACATCGATACATATACCTGGAAGAACGATGCCTGGTATGTGAAGTTCTTTGACAATAAATCAATGGATTCGAAAGACGAAGAGATGTGTCTGGAAATGGTACAATTAACAAAGATAAGACACCGTAATTTGATTGTCTATGCAGGGGCATGTTTGACGGCTCCTAATGTGGGACTATTTATGGAAGTTGCCGCCAAGGGAAGCCTAAACGATATTCTTCTCAATGACACGATTGAACTCGGCTGGGAGTTTCGCTATAATTTCATGAAGGATATCTGTACAGGAATGAAGTATCTGCATGAAAAGAAAGGGTTTGGTTCGCATGGACGATTAAAATCTCATAACTGTCTTGTCGATAGCCGCTGGACAATACGCATCGCAGGATTCGGGGCCCCTACCATGAGGTACGGAAAATATCGAAACGAATCGGCTGATGAAGAAAAAATCAATGATTTGCTATGGACCGCTCCTGAGATTCTGCGCGTTTCGAAGAGTCTTGATGATGTGAAAAATGGTACCCCTGCGGGCGACGCATATTCCTATGCCATTGTGGTAACCGAAATTGTGACCCGTGCTGAACCTTATAATTATGAACTAGGCTATATATCCGTTTCATCCCTGATCGATTTGATTTTAGGAAATAACTACCCGGGCTTAAAAGAAACACGAAGAACATGGGAAGACATTGGAGGAGCAGATATGTTGACGACAAGGCCGATTTTAAATAACGAATTTATGCCAGAGAAACCAGCGGTCAGGGTGAGGTTTAAAAAAATGCTTGAGGACGCTTGGCATGAGAATCCATTCTCAAGACCAACATTCGAAACTCTTTTGTCTCAACTCAATATTATCCATCCATCAACTGGAGAACTTATAGACAATTTAATCAACCTGCTTGAGTCTTACTCTAACAATCTGGAAATGATAGTAGTGGAGAGAACGAACGAGTTAGAAGCCAACAAAGCAAGAGCTGAGGAACTGCTTAGTCAAATGTTGCCACCCAATGTGACCAGCGAACTGAAACGAGGCCGAAAGGTTCTACCAGTGAGCTTTGAATGTGCTACCGTATTTTTCAGTGATATAGTCGATTTTTCTCGTATCTGTCAGCAGTCATCACCTTTGCAAATTGTAGCGTTGTTAAACGAGACATATAACGTGTTTGACGAAGTACTTGATGAGTATGATGTCTACAAGGTAGAGACAATCAGTGACTCTTACATGGTGGTCAGCGGCGTTCCGATGGAGAATGAGAATCGACATGCCGGTGAGATTTGTACAATGGCCCTCGACTTGATGTCTACAGTAACAAGTTTTCAAATTCCGCACAGACCCAAGGCAACTCTCCAGTTGAGAATTGGCATTCATTCTGGACCTGTCGTGGCTGGTGTCGTTGGAGTCCTGATGCCGAGATACTGCCTGTTTGGAGACACGGTAAACACAGCCTCGCGAATGATGTCAAGTTCTCATGCCCTCTGTATTCAGACCAGTGATAATACCGCGGAGATTTTGGAAGAACTAGGGGGTTATGAATTGGAATGTCGAGGAGAGAGACAGGTCAAAGGGCGTGGATTGATGACGACCTATTGGCTTTGGGGTAAAGACACTTTTAGAAAGCGCTTACCTGATCAGTCGCTCGCAATTCCCCTTTCGCAGCACAAGTTCAAATGAAGAGAGCATACAAAGTAAAGCCAGTTGTATCTTTCAGTAATTTGTAATTTTACCAGTAAATAAGCCTCAAAGCATTTCTTCTTTATGCCTTTTTGTTTCAATGTGTTTTTTTTTGGTATCTAATACACATGTTGTATAGCCGTATATAGCCCTCTAACATTCTCGGGTATATATTAGATAGGGTTCATCTCGGATGATAGAGAGAGAGAGACAGACAGACAGACAGACAGACAGACGGAGACTTAGATTAGATTAGAGATGGCAGATCTTAAACTCTTAAACACTTCTTACTGTTTCCTTGCTTGTTGACTCTGCATCGCTGGTCTACTGGTTCTATCTTGTCGGACGCCATTTTCTTTGAGCTGACTTCTATCTAGGCTTCTGTTGGGGGTTGACTTTCCTTCTTAATTCTTCTTTGAGCTGGGCATAACATTGTCTTGATAATTTACACAAGACTTGGTTTTACTTGATCAAGTTTTATTTAGCCCATGATTATTCCACCGTTGGGAAAGACCGAACCCGGGAAAGACGACAAGCATGTCTGTTCTCCTTGAAATCTGGGTCGAATCCGCTAGATAATCAAAACTATTCTTAATCGCGCGTCAATAAGGGGTCAAAGTTTATTACCCCCCCCCCACTGGGTGATTTTCCATAGACTCCCTGATTTTAAATTCACAGACCTTAATTCAAATATTTCTACTATATTACTTCTCATAAATTTTAATACTTCTCATAAATTTTAATACTTTTCATAAATTTTAATACACACGCACTCATATATATATTATATATATATATATATATATATATTATATATATATATATATATATAAAACTTCACCGCGAAACTGTTTTCAACGGTCATAATTGTATTATTCACTTCCGCAAATGCTTGTAATTAATCAATATCTTGATTAATTCATTACAATTAAACATGATGATCCTTTATGCTGGAACTTGAGTAGGTTATTTCTATATACACCTACTATATATATATATATATATATATATATATATATATATATACCATCTGAAGTAGGCTATGACTCAAGATCAATTGTTTTGAGGGTTTAAATTCAGTTCTCTTTCTCCTAGACTGATTGTTTAACCAAGGTTAAAGACCCCAGTCTTCCCTACTATTTACCCATAGCTGGATGGAGAATTGTTTCATTCATACATTTCTAAGAGTATTAGCACTATGTGAAATGCAACCAGCTTGCTACTGGTATTGAACTCGTGTCTTCTAATCCATTTCCTACGTCATGGTCGTAGTAAATGGACTAGACAACACGAGTTCAAAACCATCAGGCGCCTCAATATACATATAACTGGTAAGACCGTTTATTCGCCAGGTGACCCATCCTTATTTGCTTATTCCAGAACAATCTTGAAAATAGATGTTTGGTGGTATCGTCTATAAAGAGGGAACCCTCATTCTATTAACATTATCTATTAGTTATCATATTATTGGTTAACTATTTGCTAACTATTCTTTTATATAATTAGTTAATTCCCCTTTAAACCAAAGGTACTAGAAGTCTAATTTAGATGTGGCTGAAATAAGGGGAAGTGGTCAATATAAATTCATGAGAGCTTATATAGAAAGACCGTGGTGTAATGGTTAAAGTCATGGGAAATGGACTCGTCGCCCCGAGTTCAAATCCTGGACGTGGTAACTGCATTTCACTTAGCGCTAATACCCTTGGGAAAGGTATGAATCCTACTCTCCCTCCAGCTATGGGTAAATAGCAGGGCAGACTGGGTTCTTTAACCATGGCTAGGTAACCAGTCTAGGAGAAGGAAAACTCTGAATTCAAACCTGTTAAACTCCGCATAAGAAATTGACCTTGTGTCGTATCTTGCTCGTGCGGAGGGGTTGGTATATATATATATATATATATATATATAGAAAGACCGGGTTCAATTCCTGGACGAAGCTGTTGGAATTTCACATGGCGCTGATACCCTTGGGAAAGGTATGAATCCAATTCTCCCTCCAGGCATGGGTAAATAGCAGGGCAAACTGGGCTCTTTAACCATGGTTAGGTAACCAGTCTAGGAGAAGGAAAACTCTGAATTCAAACCTGTTAAACTCTGCTTAAGAAATTGACCTTGTGTCGCATCCTGCTCGGGCGGAGGGGTTGGTATATATATATATATATATATATATATATATATAAAGACCGGGTTCAATTCCTGGACGAAGCTGTTGGAATTTCACATGGCGCTGATACCCTTGGGAAAGGTATGAATCCAATTCTCCCTCCAGCCATGGGTAAATAGCAGGGCAAACTGGGTTCTTTAACCATGGCTAGGTAACCAGTCTAGGAGAAGGAAAACTCTGAATTCAAACCTGTTAAACTCCGCTTAAGAAATTGACCTTGTGTCGTATCTTGCTCGTGCGGAGGAGTTGGTAAATATATATATAGAAAGACCGGGTTCAATTCCTGGACGAAGCTGTTGGAATTTCACATGGCGCTGATACCCTTGGGAAAGGTATGAATCCAATTCTCCCTCCAGCTATGGGTAAATAGCAGGGCAGACTGGGTTCTTTAACCATGGCTAGGTAACCAGTCTAGGAGAAGGAAAACTCTGAATTCAAACCTGTTAAACTCCGCTTAAGAAATTGACCGTGTGTCATATCTTGCTCGGGCGGAGGGGTTGATATATATATATATATATACATATATATATATATATATATATATGTATATATATATATAGAAAGACCGGCATGGAGGCGTGTGGTGTAATGGTTAGAGTCGTAGGAAATGCACTTGTCGACCCGAGTTAAAATCCTTGACGAGACTGCTTGTATTTCATATAACGATAATACCTTTGTGAAAGGTATGAATACAACTACACCCCTTCCAGCTGTGGGGCAGACTTGGCTCTTTAACATCAGTAATCTAATCGGTGTAGAAGGAAAACTCTGAATTCAAATCTGTTAAACCCCGCTTAAGGAATTAGTCTTCTGTCACATTCTGTTCGTGGCCTTGGTGAATATATATATATATATATATATATATATATATATATATATATATATATTGTTGCCCCAAAGTAAGTACTGCCTTTACATTTTTAACATAAAATGATAATTTTCTTCTCAATCAAGAAATAAAATAACAAATCAGGGGATAACTACTATTCTAATCTACAACGCTCTTCCCAGAATGCAACACAAAGTAAACCAGCGTTCCCATCATGCCCCACCGAATAAACCAGACTTCCCTTCATCCTGTCAGAAGGAAGAAGCGTTATCGCCAAAATAGAATCTGATGACTCGAAGAATACATTAAAAAGGAAAAGTAAAGATTAATCACGGCAGACAATAACAGCAACTGAAACACATGAATAAGAAAAACAACAAAAAACAGAAATGGAAGGAAAGCGATTATATGATACTTCAAGCGAAAAATTGGAGAGATTCCACAAGAGAATACAAGGATACGGTTACGAAAGGGACACATAAAGAGAGAAACTAAATCTCTCATAAATACAGCACAAGATAATACAAAGCGAAAATAGTCGCATCAAAACAGCAAGTGTAGGATGTTTGGAGTCAGAAATGAAATGATCAACCATATAATAAGCTAATTCAGCAAAGTAGCACATCGAGAGTACACGATTAGACATGAGTGGGTGGGAAAGGTGATCTAATGGTAATTGTGCAAGAAAGTAAATTTTGACCATGCAACAGAATGGTATATGCACAAAGCAGAATCCGTTCTATAGAAAGCGACGCATAAAATGATATGTCATTATTTTTGTGTAACATTATACAAATAAAACGGATATCATTAAATATTATTTATTACACTACAACATTGAAAATCTATACGGAATAAAATGCATTTAGTTAAATAATAATAATAATAATAATATACCTGGTAAGACCGTTTATTCGCCAGGTGACCTATCCTTATTTGCTTATTCCAGAACAATCTTGAAAATAGATGTTAGGTAGTATCGTCTGTAAAGAGCGAACCCTCATTCTATTAACATTATCTATTAGTTATCATATTATTGGTTAACTATTTGCTAACTATTCTTTTATATAATTAGTAAATTCCCCTTTAAACCAAAGGTACTAGAAGTCTAATTTAGATGTGGCTGAAATAAGGGGAAGTGGTCAATATAAATTCATGAGAGCTTATATAGAAAGACCGTGGTGTAATGGTTAAAATCATGGGAAATGGACTCGTCGCCCCGAGTTCAAATTCTGGACGTGGTAACTGCATTTCACTTAGCGCTAATACCCTTGGGAAAGGTATGAATCCTACTCTCCCTCCATTGCATGAATTCCGACCGGATCCCCCATGATAGCTATCAGGGGGGGGGCACCGACCATTTGCTCTCTGGTGTCTGTCAGATGAATTGATCTCATCTTGTCAGTGTAGCTGAAAGAGAAATTTAAGCAGCCAACATTCGCAGGATGACAACCGGGCCCTCTCATGTTGGCTATTATCTCGATTATGACATGCAGATCTGATATCTGAGTCTCAAGTTTGCTATGATTGATATTCTAAATTTCTCATGAGTAGCATCCTGTGGCAATACTAGGCCCAGGAGTTGATTATAATCTGTGCTCCTGACACATATGTGACCTGGTGTTATTCAAGAAAAGAAAAACACTAGAGCGGGCCACAAAAATCCTTATGCATGAAAATTATGTAAGTTTTAACTTAGTATAAGGCCACGTGTTAACTTTCACTTATTCAGGCTTCAAACGGTAGCTTTAATTACCACATACATGGTATCTAGAAACATATTTATATTATGGAGATTGGGCACTCGGATAATAGAAGTTTCTAGTGTATGTTCAGATTAAACTAAAACAGTAAGTAAGACCATCTTCCTAATTACTTTCAAAGATTTGTCACGTGCTTTTCGAGGTGGGAAGAATCAAAGAGTCATAAAATACTATATACGTATATCGTTTTACATTAAGGGAAAAGGAAAGAGAAAAACAAAAATATTAAGTGTAAATTTTCAAACATTTTCAGAGAAAAAAATAGACTAATTTCATATTTATCTGGAAATGTTGATTCCATAAATTATGAAAAGAGATCATAAATACCTTCATTTTTTTTTCTAAATGATAGTAATGCTTTTGAATGCTGATCCGAATTCCTTGTGAGATAAGATAGTGAAATAACACATCAGTGTTAGAGGATGGCCTTTCACTAGAGTATGGGTGACAACAAATCTCCTCAGATCTCCAGGATTCTTCTGAGTATTGTAGCCGATCTCAACAATGCTGCCGTCTGGATGGTCTCAATTCTTCCTCACATTCCACAGCTTTTCAATTCTATTTCAAGGTCCAGGCATTTGTCTATCTTTTCCTTTTCTTTTTTTTTTTTTTCATCTTTACATTGTGATCTGCTAGGACTGGATACTTTTTCTTGTTAACCATTACTGGGTCTATTCTTCTAGCTGGGACAAGGTGACCCGTCTTTATCTCACAGTCTCAGAGAAGTTTATGTTTTTTATTCTGAAGAACCGATGCTGGTTTTGGCATATGTCATTTTGTTGTAATAAATCTTTCCTTGCTCTTTTTTGTATTCTTCGAGTCCTTGGATTGATGCATCTACGCAATCCCCAATGTTGGCAAGACCTCTTACACCTTCCAATTCTTAATACATATAGTCTGTCTCTATCAGCTCTAGGGTGTACTGCTTTATACGTAGTCATTAACTTTCTTGCCTTTTGGTCAATCTATCTGACTCCTCTTGTCCATTTATGAATGGTCCAGAGTAACTTATAATGAGGACGGCCCTGATATTTATCTCGCTGATGAGATTTCTACTGAAGGGCAGGGTGTCTAGGAGTGTTGTTGTTGTTGTTGTTCTTCTTCTTCTTCTTCTTCTTCTTCTTCTTATTATTATTATTATTAGTAGTAGTAGTAGTAGTAGTAATAGTAGTAGTAGTAGTAATAGTTTTAAAAAACAATGAGGACTGTCTAATGTTGCATGTTCGAATTTTGAGTGTATTTATTCTATGTTATGACGATTTTGGGTAATGCGACGTAAGCAATGACGTAATTTTTGTTACAGACAAAAACCGGAAGCGAATCTCCATTATTAATAGATTATTATTATTAGTAGTAGTAGTAGTAGTAGTAGTAGTATAGTGTTTTTCACATCAGCCTTAGATGATGGTCTTCCACTGGAGTCTGAGTGACAACAAGTCTCCTCCGGTCTCTATGATTCTGAGTATTCTAGCGGATTACATCAATCCTGTTGTCTGGATGGTTTCAATTCTTCCTCTGATTTCCAGACCATCCAGTGTTTTTAACAAGCTTTTTGGGACCGTTGCAAGTGTACCAACTACAATTGGTATCACTTTCACTCTCATATTACACAGCTTTTTCAATTTTCTCTCCAGGTATTTGTCTATCATTTCGTTTTCCTTCATCTTCACCTTGTGATCTACTGGAACTGCAAAGTCCACCAGTTGACATGTTCTCTTTTTTTGTTAATCCCTGGCTGGGATAAGGTGATCCATCTTTATATCGAAGTCCCAGAGAATTTTATGCGTTTCATTCTTAAGTGCAGATTCTGATTTATGCATATACCATTTTGTTGTATGGTCAAAATTTAATTTTTTGCATAATTTCTAGTGGACCACTTTCCCAGCCCAGTCGCGCCTAGTTATGCTAGTTTGCTACATTTGCTTAATACATGGCTTATGGTCTTATCTCTGTCACTACACAGTCTACATTTACTGTGTTATTGTGTCTTATCAGATTTTGCTTTGATATAATTTGTTCTTATGGCATAATGTTGAGCATCAATTGATTCAGTTTCTCTCTCGAGGTTTCCTCTTCTTAATCATGTCCAAGTCTTTTTATGTGCAACCACTCCAATCTGGCCTTTGAAGTATCCATTTAATTGTTTTTCTTCCCATCTTTGTTTTCTTGTTTTCGTTGTTCTTCTGTAAGTCCATATGTTGCATCTGCTGTTATTCGCTGCCTTATGTAATCTTTCTTTGCTCTTGTTTGTGTATTCTTCGAGTCACTATTATTATTATTATTATTATTATTATTATTATTATTATTATTATTTCACTTGTTGTACGTTTTTTTACACCAGCGTTAGCTGGTGATTTTCTCTGGTCTTTCCTGGAGTCTGAGTGACAAAAAGTCGTTACAAATCTCCAGGATTCTTTCGAGTATTCTAACTGATATTTTTAAGATATCGTTGTTTGAATAGTCTCGTCTTCCTCTGATTTTCAATAATCAAGACAGTTTTCTAAAACAAGGGTACCACTTACAATTGCTTCGACATCGCCCTTCCTGTTCCACCGTTCTCTGTCCAGTTCCAAGGGATTATTTTCGTTTTCTTTCATTTTCACTCAACAAATTTCACAAGATGACAAATTCTTTTCTTAAAACAAACTGCATAAAATATCCAATAAGAATACACTAAAAAGCAGTTATAGCAGCATGAAAAACATGCAATTAATGATAAAAAAACGTGCAATAAAGATATGTAACTTTCGACAAACAAATAAACAACAATCCACCTGTAATTGCTTAACAAAATTCGAATGCTTCCTAAACGGAAACTGTCTCCAAACAAATGTTGTATACCAAACAGCCGTAAGATCTAAACAAAACACAGAATATATATATATATATAACGGGACCCATGAAATTTCCACGAAACGAAGCACAAATCGAGAGAAGCTATTTAAGCCAGAACCGATGATTTGCAATTTCATTACATATAAATTCTACCAAAATTACCAAAATAACTTCCGTGATTCACAATTATAATACTATAAATAAAACTAACACGTAACTTTTTTTTAATTCATTCTAATTTTACGATGGGCATTTAAGTGACGCAAGACCATTTGGAATGTTTCATTTTTGAAATAGTGTGATATAAAATGGGACAAATAAATAAATTACAGTTATATTATATTATATACTTTATTATAAGCAAATATCCTTTCATATATATTTGATTTAGGTCAGTGATGTCCCTATATTTGTTGGATACAAGATATCTTAAGGATAATCCCACATAAAGAAGTCCAGGGGAGATATATCTGGATAACGAAGTAAAGAGACTTTATGGACACCCTATATATATATATATATATATATATATATATATATATATATATATATATATATATATACTAGCAAATATATGCACCCTCCGTGTGCAAGTATTTAAGTTTTAATGTAATAAAATATCATATTAAATTAGAAAGGCTAATGAAACTAAATAAGAATACAGATAAAAAGATTTGAAACAGAGGGAGTATAATAAAAAATGAAACAACTGAAACTTACTCTTCCATCACTCTCGTCTTTCATTGTTATTTTTTCTAATTTAAGTATTTAGTTATAAGAGGAAGTAAAGAATAAAATGACAGTTATTTCATCTTATTAATGGATTTCATTTAAGATTCATTGAAGAGATTTTTGCTTATATTCATTAAAATAAAACCAAACAATTAGAAATCAATAATACTGAGCACATATTTATTAAATCCGATTTTTTAATATTAATATGCAAATTAGCCTTCCAATTCACATTGTAAACCGCTATTTTGTTGTATATATAAATATAATTGCATGTTGTCAGTATGTAGACATAGTTAACAGTATTAATAATGTAAGAACATTTTATTAATAATTGAGGTTTAGATAAAAATAAAATCATGGAGAATGTGATGTCAATAACTAAGAGAATTGTGACTTGAGTAGGAATATAGTTTCGGTTACAGACAGAAAAACACACAATCTCCATTATAATAAGATATATATATATATCGGCTTTGACACATCCTAAGAAAAGGCTAGGGGAGTAAACCCGAAGATAAATCAGGAGCTGGAGTCCCTAAAGTCGTGAGAAGCTGAAATCCAGTGCTACCCAGAAACTCCTGCGACACTAGCGCTGCCAAACTGCATTGGTAGCTTATCTTTCCTTTGGATCACAGCGGCAGTGTGGAGAGAGGTGATTTGCTGCTTGGGCAACAGCTCATCCTCCATATGAACCCGCTCACGTAGTTCCCAAAAAACAAAAATTAATAAAATAAAAAATGTTGGACATTACTCCATCGTCTCTCGTAGACGGAAGGATTCAAACGAACGAACGAACGAACGAATATATATATATATATATATATATAATATATATATGGAAGTAAGATGAGGAAATTAATCAGACAGTATGTGGAGAAAATTTAGAAACAAAACACGGGATGTTATGATGGGGGAAATATATAGTCGATACTCGAGCATTTCGTTTTACAATTCTAACCTTCTTCAGGACTGCGAAAATGAAAAGAAAACAATAATTTTCGCCTTAACTTCTCCATCACTGACAATTTGCTTAAAGCAGACCACGCCTTTCCTATGCGTGCATTAATATGTTGATGAGATATTACTACCTAGGTACGCGAATTGTTTCACCGAGTTTATTTATTCTGCTGTGAGCTAATGTTACATAATCTATGCGGTTGCATAAGATTATTGTCAATCCCCTGTATTTCTGAAGGGATGACCATTTTCATATCATGGCCGGGTCCTTCCATGGAAAATTACAGAAGCCCGCCAAATATGTGAAGTCACGTGGGACCTTTTGAGTCCCCAGTTTGCAGTTGGACGTCAGGCAGAGCCGGTCGGCCATTTTATGCTCTGTCTAAACTGGAACTCACGCGCGCTATGTTAGTTAGCAGATGTCTGGGTTGGGGATTGAAAATAAAGTAACATCAAAATAAATCGAAGTCTTGTGTTTATTATCTAAAAACTAACAATGACACAGGGCTTCTGACAGATAGAAATCCCTAACAGAAAACCAGACCGAAGTCCCCAAGTCAACTCCAGACGCAAGATCTTAGAAGATGCCAGACCAAGTCAAGATGATAGAAGAAATACCAAAGACGATCAGAATACTAAAGACGGACAAGAAATAGAATTAAAGAAAGAGGTATGCAACATTATAATTATTTAGTGCCAGTGAAGAAGGCGCTATGCAACACTAATATTTTGCCAGAAATGTGTATAAGCCGTTTGGTTATTCTAAATACTGCTTGAATGCTATTTTGAATAAGTAAATTGTACAAATGTGTATTTTTAGTCTATACGATCGGGATAAAAAGTTAACAAAGGTTAAATTTAGCAGCTCTAAAAAATTCTAACAAGTCACTGTGTATAATAGACCAGACGCTTCTTTCAATATCAAATTTAGTGGAGCGTGTTAAACACCAGTATGTGTTATATGCGAATAATTACGGTATACGGTTTAGAAAGGGTGTGTTGTAATAGTTATTACAAAGGAAGTGAACGAGGCTGTTTGAATTTCACATAGCGTTAATACCCTTGGGAAAGGTAAGCAATTTCTAGCTTTTGATATTTACAAACGAACTGAATAAAACTTTTTATAAAACTTTCCTATTAATTTATTATCTGAGAGAAGCGGAGATAGGAAATGTATATATATATATATATATATATATATATATATATGTGTGTGTGTGTGTGTGTGTGTGTGTGTGTGTGTGAATAAAAAGGCCTTAAATACCATGGGTATCGTGATTATGGACCACTTACAGTCGTGGGTACCTGGGGCCAACCGAGCTTCGTTCAGACCAGGTTTTTTTGTTTTATAAAAATTAAACATTGAGCTCTCCTACGGAACCTGAACTCTACAACAAACTACAGGCAGAGAATAGGACCAGCCTAGAATCACCTTGTATCAAGAAACTTGGTACCCCAACAAAGAATATATATATATATATATATATATATATATATATATATATATATCAGTCGGTAGAGTGATCGGCTAGAAACGACAAGGTTCCTAATTCGATACCGGTCCTCGCCAACCCAGCGGATGAGTAGCACAGCGACCTGCGCGGTAAAGTAAGGAGCTGATGGTAGGTGGGGCGCTCCGTCTCAGACGCAAAAACATTCTCCTTGATCTAGCGCTTGTGAAAAGGGGATAGACTCCTTCGATGATTGGCTAATACCGACTTTAAGCCACCCCGACGACTTTACTTTTAATATATATATATATATATATATATATATATATATATATATATGTCGTAGTACTTCGGTGTCGTCTTATAACTCCGAAAGATATGTCATTCAGATTTGAAATCTTGCATACAACTTAATATTATTATAATTAAGAAACACGACATTTAGTTATTTATTTTTTACTGATTAACTAATATAATTAATTAATTATACAAAATCAATCGATTTTTTAGAATACTAGAATTCTTTACAAGTATAAAAAGACCCACTGTAGTTTAACCCACTCACCTTATCATTGAACCCGCCCAGGTAAATATAGTTCGCAGTCTGCTGCCTTCAGTTTCAGATATTTTGACGGTAGCTGCCCGGAAACCGCAAAAGTTTCTCACTTTTTTCCAGGGGGCCATTCCCCCAGGCTGCACCTGCTCTCACATCTAAAAACGGAAGGACTGGGTTTATTATCCGGTGCTTAGGCGCCCCGCAAGGGGATTGCCTACATAATATTTTCCAATTTTTGAAATCGATTTGGAGCTCGCACACATGAAACAAACTTGTCACGTTCGGTTTAGTGGGTAGTCAAATACTCAGTCGAAGACCCTTTACAATTGAATATCGAGTTTGATCGCTGCTGGATGCCACATAAAGGATGAGTCAAAATGCACGCAAATTTATATTGTTCAAAATTATCCACCAATCATATATTACTTAACATTACTTTTATATATGTTATAGATATATGCATGGCGTTTGTATAATTAATGTTTTTTTATACTTGACAGGTCATTATTTACATCATGCCACTTGATTTGGAAACTAGACTGGAGCTAGTAAAATTGTATTATAAGAATAAAGAAAAATGCAGCTGCAACAATTAGAGCATACAAAAAGATAAAAGCCATGCGAAACAATCCATTTCCTTTATCTACTCTGACACGATTGATAAAAAAAATTCGAGATCACAAAAACACTCCATGATTTAGCATCAAGAGGCAGGCCGTCACTGGAGGAAAATCGTGTGGGTGATGTTGTAGAGGCAATCACAAGTTTACAGTCAACTATTCCACTTGGCCATGCAAGTTCAAGAGGTGTAGCTGAACTCACAGGCATTCCTCAATTCAGTGTTACACGGATTCTTCATCACCAAGGTATGCAGCCTTACCGCATGAGCCTAGTCCAATCTATCAATGATGCAGACAAACCACAACGACTTGCTTTCACAAATTGGGTTATGGAAAATCACTTGGTGTTAGAAGATGTGCTGTGGTCAGACGAGGCTTATTTCTCGCTTGAAAGGCTTGGTTAACCGCCACAACTGTGTAATTTGGAGCTTTGAAAATCCAAAAGCGGTTTTATCTAAAAGTCTGCATCCAGAAAAGTTGTGTGTGTGGATCGCATTTAGTGCTGAATATCGATTGCAACCATTCTTCTTCGACTCGACAATTGATCGTGTGAATTATACCACCATGCTTCGCGATCATCTCATCCCTCAGTTACAGAGAAAGCGTAAAATGAGGACTGTTGTCTTTCAACACGACGGAGCTCCTCCCCACTATTCGTTGTTGGCTCGAGATTTTCTGGCTTCAAAATTTCAAGAACATCGTAGGATTGACTGAGGATACGGAACGCCGTGGCCACCAAGGTCGCCTGATCTAAGCCCACTGGACTTCTATTTTTGGGGCATGCTGAAGGCCCGCGTATTCCATCAATTTCGGCTTAACAATCTTAATGAGCTCAAAGATCGCATGATTTTAATAAAATAAAGTTTCCTGTGATGAACTTGGTCGTGCCGTGAATAATTTGGTGAAACGTGCAGAGCTGGTGATTGAAGAAGACGGCGGTATAATTGAACATTTGTTGTAATCTTACAAACCCCATTAACTTTGCTTTCTTTTGATTACATTTAGTTTCATTTACTATGATTTAATATACATTTAATAAAGAGTTTATAATTTGCGTGCATTTTGACTCACCCTGTACTAGTGACACCTATCCGTGGCGAGCAATTTCGGTAAATACCAACTAAATACCAATTTTGTAAAGTACAATATTATTACGTGTTGAGTAACTGGCCGCCATCCTTGGTTCCAGTTGTAAAAGAACTTAAAGTAAACAAGTAAGTAAATCAATAAGTCCTTGTCGGATTGTGTCCTCCTTTAGGTCCGACGTCCTAGATGGTCCAAGTGTGAATGAGCTAAGATTAAGAATCAGGCTAGTATAAATACAACAGCAGCAGCAGCAGCAGCGGCACTGCCAGTGATTGGACAATAGGAATCTTTCCCAGGTCACGTGCTTATAGGCGAGTCTATAAATAGAAGTGACCATCTGACGCACGCCTTATATACTAAAACCCCTTCAAGTGGTGTAAGGGTTAGCAAGCTAGTATTCGCAGACCATTGTTAGTGAGTTCGATTCTCATTGGGTGCCCCATACTCCTGGCCTTGTGCCATATCTAAGCTAAGCTTAGTAAATAACTATATACTAAAATCCCAGGGCACCTCTCGTGGTGTAACGGTTAGCAAGTTAGATTCGCAGACCATTCTTAATGAGTTCGATTCTCATTGGGTGCCCCATCCTTCTGGCCTTGTGCCATATCTAAGCTCAGCTTAGTAAATAACTATATACTAAAACCCCAACATTACGTCCGTCATATTTAGATATCATACATATTACCTTGGGCGAAATTTTAATAAAATCCTTTTATGAAAATTACTGTTTTGTTAATTTAAGATATTTGCCCCCACAACCCACTTATGAGGGCGTGAGATAAGGATATTTTTATGTGGGCCCACCCACAAGCCGAAGCTCATGGGTGGTAGGCACAAAAATGCGTCGATCCTGTCGGCATTACCCTCGAGGGGGCACCTCAGGCGCTGGGCAATAAACCCAGCTCTGTCCCTTTAAATTAAGGGGACAGGTGTTGCCTGGGGGGATAGCCCCTTGGGATCAACGCTGTTAATTTACATAAACAAACACAGGCCCCGTAACGCCCATGTTATTAGAGCCTTGTATTTTAGTGCAAATTGTAAAAACTTCTTAGTTTTTTTGAGAAATGAAAAATGTCAAGAATAAATTTGGACGCCATTTTTTAGCAAGATCCCAAATGAGAATTTGGCGAGTCTTTTGCTTGCTATAAGGCATTTGCTTGCTGGAATCAAGCGAAACTCTAAATGACTTTACAGGGGATTATGAAAACTAAAACAGAATCACAATTTCAAAGACCCTAAGCTAAACAATGTTTTTTTGTGAGCGGGTGCTGTATCATAGAATAGATTGTCAAACTCGTTAAGGCACATGTGAAAAGATATTCTAAACGGTATGTCAACCCTTGTTGGGTTATTTTATGCTGAAGACGTTTTGTTCTATTCATTCTTGATGGGTATTCAAATAATTTTTTTAAACTCAATTTTTAACACATTCTTTAATTTTTTCCTATTTAAACCATAGATGGGACCCTAAAAGGTAATACCACTCTGGGTCAGAGGGGACCTGGGAGTAATGGCAATGAAGAGGTACATCCCACAACTCAGAGCTCCAAAATTGGAACTTCACCATTAGATGCAGTTTAATGTCATATCCAGAACTGTATGACCCTCAGCCACCGCATTCTAGCACATATGTGATATAAAGAGTTGGGGCTTGCTATAAGAGTAATAGTTTTTTTTAGCAAGATCCCAAATGAGAATTTGGCGAGACATTTGCTTGCTACAAGACATTTGCTTGCTGGAATCTAGCGAAACTCTAGATGACTTCACAGGGAATTATAAAACTAAAACGGAATCACAATTTCAAAAAACCCAAGCTAAACAATGTTTGTTTTTTGTGAGAGGAGTGCCGTATTATAGAATAGATTGTCAAACTCGTTAAGGCACATGTGAAAAGATATTCTAAACGGTATGTCAACCCTTGTTGGGTTATTTTATGCTGAAGACGTTTTGTTCTATGGAATTTGTTACTCCAGAGTAACAAATTCCACCCTATTTTCTACCAATATAGCTATAAGTAAATCCATAGTGCTGACTGTACTTTTAGATACTGCGAATATTACAACTATAAAAGGGTAACGTCTTGCTCTACTCGTGTTTCTCAAACTTTATTTGCGAAAATGCATTTAAAAAATAGAAATAAAAGTTATTCCTTTGAAGCAGGTAACTATGACAGAGTCTAAATCTAAATCGAGTTAATCTAGATGATTCGTTGTTGAGTCCTAAGCTTAATCGACTATATCCGTGTTGCATAGCACCTTCTTTACCGGCACTAAATAGACATAACGTTCATACTTCTTACTCTGTCGTCTATTCTTCCGGTCGGCTTTGCTTCTGATCGTCTATCATCTATCTTGGTCTGGTATATCTTCTACAGGTCTGGTCTTTCTATTGAGGATTCCGGGTCTGGTTTCTGTTGGGGATCTCTCGTTATCAGAAGCCCTGTGCTATTGTTAGTTTTTGGTAATAAACACAAGACTTCGATTTACGTTGATGTTACTTTATTCCAAATCCCCACCCAGACAATCTGCGCAGATGAGGCTTACATGTTGCTAGCTCGGCTTCTAAGTTCTAACTGCTAACTGAGTTGCTTACTCCTTAACCGGAAGAGGGCCTTCTATGGGGTTCCGGTTCTCACGAACGTTCTCCCAGAACGCAAGGTGAGATCGAGGTCAAACGCTGTCACTCACTCTCAAGGCCATCAGCTATACTAATCGCCATTATGATTTCTACAATACCTTATAAAAGCATTAGGGATCCAATAATTATGTAACATCCGGCCATTCACCTAAATGCCATGAAATATTTGTGCTGGGGGGGATTTCAATATACAAAGCCGATAGCTATGGCATCTTAGCGCCTTAGTTTTTTAAAAAAGGGAAATTTATTGACAGATAAACTTTAGCTAATAAAATTATCGAACCAAGTAAGTATTTAACAAACACGTTCGCCACGAATATATGACACAAGGTCGAGTGTATGGAGCATTCATCGAGGATAAAACTCCTTATTCAGCAGTAATGGGTCTGCAATTCCTATTTTGCCATCGTTACAACGCGAAAATGATTACTTATAACTCAAAAGAAAGGTTTATTTGTCTCATACCCCAACTGTATGGACTGGGCACAAGTCTCCGTTTTAACGTGGGCCCACCCACAAGTCGAAGCTAATGGGTGGGAGAGAACAAAAATTGCGTCGATCCCATCGGCATTCCCCCTCAAGGAGGGCGCCTCAGGCGCTGGACAATAAACCCAGCCCTGTCCCCAAAGGGGGCAGGTATTGCCTGGAGGGATGGCCCTCTGGGATCGACGCTATTATTATAACATCACCGGTCCAGCGGCCGAAGCTCGCCAGACCCCCAGTCGAAACCGGGTTGGTAAGTATAACTCAAAAGAAAGGTCATTCAGCATAAAAATCTCGCATACTTTATTAATGTTTTTTAAGGAACCGTACAAAATGTAGTGTTTGACTTTTAGTGATTAAGTGATATAATTCAATTCAAAATCAATTGATTTATGGACCACTTCAGGTCTCCACACATAAAAAAGGTAATTATTGGTATAATCACTCACTCTCTCCTTTATTGGAGTCTTATTATAAAAGTCTTTTTTTGTTTCATCATTTCATTCATTTCATGCCTTTTTTTGTTGCATAAAACTGAATTATTCATGTTATGTATTACTTGTAATTGTTCTGCTTAGCATATGGATATTTTTAAAATTCTCTTTACCCAAAAGCCAATAGGAATCCGCAGATATACCTTGCATTTCATAAGCATCAAGCTTATACAAAATGGCAGCTGTGGTCGCGCTAATTTGAATACGTAATGGCTCTGAGGTTTGCAGCAGCTTCAATGCCGTGTCGATAGTTTTTCCTAAAATGCAAAATCTGGGTGCTGAACTTCCGACCACTCCAGTCGTCACTGGACCCGAATGGATCCCTGCACGTAGCTGTAGCAGTCTATTAGGTTTGTTGGGAATTTTAAAAACTTCTATAGACGTCATGATGTCCAAAGCCATAGTTGCAATTTCATCGGCGCTTTTTCTCTTTGGGCTTCCATCCAGGCCGCTTACTATCATATGAAAATCACTGATAGTAGAAATTCTGTAAGCATTATATCCTGAGACAATTATTTCAAAAAAGTGGAATATTTCATTTAAAAGATTCACTGTCTGATTGGGCGTACTTGCTTGACTTATTTTGTAAAAGTTGACGATGTCACTTGTAAAGACTGTTACACATTCGACTGCTTCAGGGAAGATCGTGTGACCTTGCCTGATTTCGCATGCGTATTTCTTAGGGAGCAATTGTAAAAGCGAAAGTTCATATTTGTCGATCTGAGCCTCCAATTCAACCATCCGCTCTATAAAAATGAATTCTAGATTTTTGTTGTAAGTTACAAAGAGATTCATTTGATTTTCGATCGATCCGGGCTTGACCCTATGGAGCTTGTAGATAACTTCGAATACCTGCTTAAAAGTGGGCCTTAACGAAGGGGTCTGATTCCAACAATCGAACAGCAAATGTCGTAGGATGTTTCTGTTCGTCATATTAAACCCCAAATTCTCTAGTGCTATAATAGGCCTAATATACTTCATGTTGGGACCGGCCATTTCCCGCCATTTTGTTCGGGAATTCTTCAGCGCAGGCGAAGCGAAATCTCTTATAAGGCCCACTAATGATCGCACGGAGATATACTTCAATTCATAAGCGTAAGGGTCATTTCGTGTCAGAATTTCAGCTACAACGATGCTGAACGCGTAAACATCTCCAGGCTTGGAGCCATTTCTTATATCATCGACGTTACTGATATCTTGAAACAGTTCAGGAGCTGTCCAGAGAAACTGTCTAACGTCTTCGGTCTCAATTTCCATTTCCTCCCGATAGGTTCCATATCGAAGTGACGGGACCCCAAATCCCGATACCCGTACGTTCCATCTGTAGTCGACTAGGCAGTTATAAGAGCTGAGACGACCGTGCGATCCGATAGGTGTCTTCCGGTGTAGATAATCCATACCTTTACAGATATCTTTCATGAAGGAGAAACGGAAATCCCAGCTGAATTCAATCGAGTCTAGTTTAAAAACATCATTCAGACTTCCCCTTTCAGCAACGGGAAGAAAAATACCCACATTTGGTGCTTCTATACAAGCTCCTCCATAAGTAACCAAATTCGCGTGTTTAACTTTTGTTAGAATTACAATCTCCTCTCTGAATTCCATATCCGTCAACGGAATTGAGCGACTCGGTATCTTCTTGACATACCACTTTTTATCCTTCCATCGGTAAGTCTGTGTGAAAAACTTTGCTTTTTTCTCGGGCGAGACTAGAAACCACGTTCTAACGTACTCAACGACATTGCAGTTTTCTTCTACTGTTTTCCAATCGACAATCCAATCGTTATTTCTTAGTATCTCGCGGTGCTTCAATTGCTGAAAGAATTTGCGGAGAAAGAACCAGGCGAGAACGGCAAACAGTATCAATAGAAATATCAGAGGGAAGAAAACCGCGAGTAGATTTATATCACAGGCGGAACCCGAATATGGCGACTCGCAATCGCATTCATCCGGAGAGACGCATGTACCGTAGGTGCATTGTTGACATATGGCGTAGTCACACCTGTTACCCGTCCAGCCAGGCTCGCACGTACAATTATAGGGTGTCAGACATTTCCCATGAACACATTCGCATAGTATTGTCGTACAAGTCATTCCTGCATAGCCAGCCTTACACTGGCATTTGTTTTCTTCGATACATACGCCTGAATCATAATTGGTTATATTGCTATCGCTGAGTAGATTGAATCCACACGGAATAATACAGGAATAGATTGGGATTTCCTTTTCGGTCATTACGTATCGTTGCGACGGCCATGGTTGACAAGGGTTAGGAATCAATGTGAGGTTTTCGATGCTTATCACTCCGGACACCGACGCAAAGTTTATCATATTGTACTTAGGGCTTGGAGGCAGATATAATTGAGCTATGTGGTTAAAAAGTGAATTAGTATCCTCAAACGGGATTTCCAGCTGTTTGTCTTCTGAGATTGTATTAAGAAACCGAATATAACTAATGCCCTTCTTCATGTGCTGATATAACGATGTTGCCCATGGGTTCACCTGCGCTAAATAACCGATATAACCTATTCGGTCGCCTTTGTCGTTAATTCTGATTTTTCCCGTCAACCCGTTGGTCTCAGACTGGCGGATATATCTGTTGATAGAATGTTCGGATACTGTTTCCTGTTTAGAAACTATTTTTAGAAAAGCGTTCACAAAGACCAACATGGCGTCATATCCGAGTGCCATTTTGCCGCCATATTCGTAGGGTAGACTGTCTAATCTTCCACCTTTTAGATCATTTCTATTTGTTGAATAGAAATGTGTAAGAACACGCTTCCAATCGTCGCTTGCGTAGCCAGAGATATTATACGATTCAATCATTAAGTAAGAACCCCTAAAAGCATGAGTACAAGACAGGCGCTCGCCAAAACAGGGCCCAGGATTTGTAAATGGGAATTTCCACACGTATTTATGCAAAAGTACCCACAGAAAACCATGTGTGGTGTCGACACCCACTCTTTGGGCAGCAGAGAAGATATACTGCTGATTCACTTCATCGGCAAATAAAACTATTACTCTGCACATATATCGCTTTAAAACCTTCATTTGTTTATCAAAAAGAATTTCCCCAGGCTTATTCATCGTAAATGTCTCAACAGACGGAATAATGATTTCTTTTGCGACCATAATTCCGTTTGCATTGAGCATGTCAAAAAACGCCTCAGGGATTACCTCTGATTCGGATCTCACAACCATCAGTCTGTACCAGTTTCGATCCCGAGCAGCAAGAGCGAATGATTTCCAAATGGAACTTTCAGACCAGCATATTCGATTAAAAAATGGATGAAGGAACTTGTCGGAAAATTCTGTATCTGTGTTACTCATAGAAATGCAAGGAAGTTTTATTTTCAGTAATTGGAGATTTATTGCCTTGAAGAGGTCATCACTGGTAGAACTAATAATCAAATGGTATCGACTTGATGGTTGAGCCTGGACGTCCGTGATGTTTGAAATTTTTGATAAGGTATTTTTCGCATCGTTCATTGTGTCGTACGACTCGACTTTGATCAAAAAGCCGGCCTTGGAAAGATCTTTAAATATCGCCCCTTCATTTATATCAGTAACAGCAAAATTAAGAAAAGAATCCATATACGATGCAAAGTCATTTTTACCGCGAAAATCGCCTATGTGTGCCACGTTTATCGTACCAACGACTCGGAACTTGACCGTCTTTATTGAAACACTGGGTTTATGCGCCGCTGATATCGTCAACTCTACATCGGTAACGATCTCACAAAACGACAACAATAAGTGAGCACCACCTCCTTCAATAGTTTTTGTGACGTCCTTTGATAGACAAATACCGCTAGGAGTCGTTTCATATTTCAACGTAAAATTTGAATCATCGCCAGCAAAAATCCGTTGTCCGTTTGCATCTAAAGCCTCTATAAATATTTCCCCGGGTATCTTTATGTTTTTGGTCACAGTAACAGCGTGACTTGCTGGGTCTTTCCATTTTGTCCAGAAATCTAGCGTTTGTTTTGAGAAGCTTAAACTTTTTAAAGTCTGCTGTATAACTGTTATTGGATCAGTAAAAGTTAGTGATTTGATATTTTGTAAAAGTGAGCTACCCATTGGACGGAAAGTTATTTCGGTACTGTTAGCGATATATTTTCTGTACTCAAAGTCATTATAACACGTCTCACAGTGAGGTATCCGAGACCACGGAGCCCTTGCTTTCATCATTGTAACATTGATCTTAATGTCTTTAACAGGGTCTAAAATTCGAATGAAGTCAAATCTCACTTTCCCTTTAGTTGCGGCCTTACGAATTACCCTGTCTCTGCTACTTTCATGGATAATTGTTTCATTGCCGGCTAGCCTAACTGAAGTGCTCTTCAGCATCATTGCCTTTTCTTCCGTGTTATAAAATGTTTTTAATGTATAAGGAATCGATAGTTCAATAAAAGCAATAGAATCAAGGCCTGTGCTCACCCCACTAACACCTTCATCTCTAACCCTCACTGTTATAGAGAAATCTTCATTGGCGATTACTTGTTTCGGAGCCTGAATATAGACTTCAACGTATTTACCTGGTTTAGTTATTTGAAAAGGATGTGTGTCGGCCTGTAAAGTACCTGAATTATGAATGATCCTAAGAATTCTCGTGTCTTTTGGCACGTCATCGTGCTGGTGGAAAATGCCGTCTAAAATAAGTCTGCCTTTGAATGCAGTCATTAAAAGAGTAGTCGAACTAGACGCATCTCCACATCTGGTTCTTGCTCGGGATGGGTCAAATCTTGTAGGGTAGTCTTCCCACCACACGGC
Source organism: Doryteuthis pealeii (assembly GCA_023376005.1). Classification (NCBI taxonomy): domain Eukaryota; kingdom Metazoa; phylum Mollusca; class Cephalopoda; order Myopsida; family Loliginidae; genus Doryteuthis; species Doryteuthis pealeii. Next base: position 7,476,967 of record CM042152.1, read on the forward strand.
TCGTTGACATAGTTTGCCGCCACTCACCTGCCAAGCGTCAAATGGCGTTTGATTATAGCGTCCATTCGAGTTCAGAGAAATTACTTTGTAAACGTCATGAGAATAGGTACCACTCCACATGCGGGTGCCATCAGAATAGCTTATGTAAGCTATAATAGGTTTGCTCATTGTTTGGTTCAGTGGCACTGAATAATACATATCATTTATCGCTGGGATCTTTGCGGGCGGCGAAAAATCTTTATCGAAGATGATTCGATACCCACCGAATGCACAAGAAATCGCGTATATAAGAAAAATAATTTCCCGAAACATTCCTTAGTTTTTAAGTTTCCGGCATATGGTAATGCCAGGATGATCGACTTTTCCTTTTTTTTTATTTTTAGATAAATGAACTTGATAAATCTTTTCAATATCAGTGCAATTTTCTTGATGTCAGATTTGGTTATCAATTGTGACGTCGAATCTTTTGTAAAATTTGCATCTCTTCTCGATTTCTTGACAAAAAAAAGACCTAAGACTTTATCTCAGTAAATTTGAGTATTTATCGTTTTTATAAAAATAATAATAAATTAGCTCTTTTCAATGGATACAAGATATCTTAATAAAATAATGATACTGTTGATCTTTTATAAAACTCAGGAGGGCGACACTGACAATCAGCTAATCAATGTTGTGATTGTAAAAGTAAAAGTCGTCTGGGTGGCCTAAAGCCGGTATTAGCCAGATAACGAGGGAATCTATTCCCTTTTCACTAGCGCTAGACCAAGGAAATTGTTTTTGTGTTTGAGGTGGAGCGCCACACCTACTATCAGCTCCTCACTTTACCGCACAAATCTATGTGCTACTCATACGCTGAGTGAGCGAGGGCCGGTATCGAACCTTGTGGTTCCTAGTCCGACGCTCTACCGACTAAGCTATACCGGCCCGAAAAACAATCAGTTAATGTGTGAATTAACAACTAGCTATACAATCTTAATATTAATATTGATATTATTATAAATATGGTTGGTTAGGTGTATCACGAAACAGAACAAAAGAATATCGAATAGCGTTATGCAATTAGATTCTGCGAACTATTTTATTGGTTACAAAGAATATCCCTACGCTGTCACAGCTCTTTTTTCTACTCTGATCTGAATCATTGTGATTGTTTCCTGTTCCCCATAGACAAAACCTACGTCAGTGGTCACTACGTTGGAATTGTTGAAAACAAAAATAATGACAGAACAATTGAAGGTTTGGTTTGGTTTATTTTTATTTTACGGCATAGAGATTGCTCAGTGGGTCATTTAATGCCGATAAAGTTTTGAAATAAAGTCATTCTTAACCGATTTTGTTTATAAACTCATGTTTTCTATTTAACCCATAGATGGGACCCTAACAGGTACTGCCACTCCGGGCCAGAGTGGACTAGAGGACAATGGTGATGAAGGGGTGATCTACATTCCTCAAACCTCCCGAACTGGAACCTCACCATCAGATAGAGTTTAACGTCATTCCCAGGACATGTAGACCCTCAGCCACCACCTTGTAGCACCCATATAAAAAGGGTTGGGGCAATCATATAGATGCTAGGGCTTAACGTGACCAGCCAGTTGATCGGAAGGGGCCTCTCCGACCGCCCGTCTAGCCCAAGAAACGGCTAAAGTGGAGTATTGCAAGTCATGAAGTGCTCATCCACCTGGGTTCTAACCTTAAGCATCACGGCTCGCCATCCATGGCCAACAGGTGGCCCCATTGGGGGAGTCTTACCCCTCTGCAGTAGTGCAGTCAGTGCATTCTAACGCCTCAGCCGACAATTCGGAGAACAGTTAAAGCCAGTGTCAGTTGAAAATTCCAGCAATCTAAACAAGACTACATATTTACCAACCCCTCCGCACGAGCAGGATGTGACACAATGTCAGTTTAAAAGGTTTGAATTCTGAGTTTTTTTCTCCTATACTAATTGCCTAGCCACGATTAAAGAGCCCAGTCTGCCCTGCTATTTACCCATAGGTGGAGGGAGAGCAAGTGGATGCATACCTTTCCAAAGGGTATTAGCGCTATGTGGAATGTAGACAGCTTTCTCTAGGATTTGAACTCGGGTCGACGAGTCCATTTCCTACAACTCTAACCATTACACCACGCGCCTCCATTAATGTACCCAAGAATATTTTTCTAGAAAATCTTATTATAATGGAGATCATGTGTTTGTCTGTCTGTAACCGAAACTACATCACTACTCAAATCACAATTCCCTTTGTTATTTACGTCACATTCTCCATGATATCATTTTTATTTAAACCTCAATTACAAATGAAATTGTTTTGCATTATTAATACTATTGGCTATAAATACATACTAATAATATGCAATATGTATTCATATACAACAAAATAGTGATTTACAGTGTGAAGGGGGAGGCTAATTGGCATATTGGTATTAGAAAATTGATTTTAATAAATATGTGCTTAGTATTATTGATTTCTAATTGTTTGGTTTTATTTTAATCAATAAGTGTAATTTTATTATTTACATCCGATTTTAACTAAATAGTTAAATTAGGAAAATTTAGCAATGAAAGACAGGAGTGATGGAAGAGTAAGTTTCAGTTGTTCTACTTTTCGAACCCCTATTTTTAAAATCGATCTGCATTCTTATTTAGTTTCATTTGCCTTTCTAATTTAATATAATATATTATTACATTAAAACTTGAATGCGTGAACACCGAGGTTGCATATATTTGCTAGTTTTAGACAATTTTGACATCAAAATACATCGCTAATGTTACATAAATACACACAACACCCTCAATCAGACAGCAGTCAGTTTTCATCATTATGGTAATCGTCCTGTCGGCTGAGACGTTAGAATACACCGACTGCAGAGAGTCAAGACTCTCCCAATGCAGCCACCCGTTGGTCGTATGTGGTGACCCGTGATACTTAAGGATGGAACCCAGGTGGCTGAGCAGTCCAGTACCTCGAACACTCCACTTTGGCCCATACTTAGGCTAGACGGTCGGTCGGAGAGGCCCTCTCCGATCAATCGGCTGCTCACGTCAATCCCTAGTGTTGCATACCCTTCTCATTACTTCTTACTTCTTACTTCTATTCTTCTTCTTATGTTCTTCCAGCGTCGCTTCTAGCATCTTGGTCTTGGTGACTTCGTCTTGGTGGTCGGTCGACTTAACTCATTTCTTCTAGTCTTGTTACCAAGACATTCATTAATCACAAGACAGTTTTATTTTTCTTAAACTTTTATTTCCTTAACTATACATGTCATGTAACTAAATATCTGACTAACATAGCGCGCGTATGCAGAGTGAGTTACAATTAAGGCAGGACATCTTCACTGCCTGACGTCCAACTGAAAACTGAGGACCAAACCAGGTCCCACGTGACTTCACGTATTTCGCGGGCTTTCTGTACTATTCCATGGAAAGTCCCGCCCGTGATATGAAAAGGGCCATCCCTTTAGAAATACAGGGGATTGACAATAATCTTATGCAACCGCATAGATTATGTAACACCAGCACTTATATGAATGACCCAACCCTATTGCTCTTATAGCAAGCCCCAATCCTTTTTATTATATATGTACTAGAAAGCAGTGGCTGAGGGTCTTTATGTCCTGGGAATGACGTTAAACTCTATCTGATGGTGAGGTTCCAGTTTGGAGGTTTGCGGAATGTGAGCACCACTTCATCACCATTTCTACCTGGTTCACTCTGACCCGGAGTGGCAGTACCTATTAGGGTCCAACCTATGGGCTAAATAGAAAATGTGTTTATAAAAAAATGAGTATCCATTAAGAATGAATTTATTTCAAAACTTTGTCGGCATTAAATGACCCACTAAAGTTGATATGCCGTAAAACAAAACAAAACAAAACAATCTAGTACGGTAAAGATCAAATCAGGCAACTGATAATGGTAATTCAATCTTGTTCATATTTTCCCGTTTTATTTCAGATACGATCAGTTACGGTCATGGTTTGGGCTGGTGTACACCAAACGTTGGCTGTTGAAACTTTATTAAAACTGGTTAATCTGTATTTGCTATAGAGAGCGCTTTGTTATCTACCCCTTATCTTCGGATATATATATATATATATATATATATATATATATATATATATTATATATATATAATAATGGTAATATTATAGATTTATACTCATTACTTGAAGTTTCATGGTAATGCAATCATCAGATGAGTCCAATGGTTGAGATCTTAAAAACCAGTCGACTGGTTTTTAAGATCTCAACCATTTGACTTATCTGATGATTGCATAACCATGAAACTTTAAGTTATGAGTCCAAATCCATAATATTACCATTAATTATAAATCTGCTCTGCTTTATTAGCATTGAGCACCTTTTCAATACTTTCTCATTTTTTCATTCTCTATTCATTATATATATATATATATTATATATATATATATATATATATATATATAAGGATATGAAAACACACAATGCTGTTAAAATGAAAATATTTTATATCATGTTTATAGCAATATTAAACAATATTTTGATCTATAAAAATCATCATCAGAGCTTGTTTTTTAACCGTTTTCAATATTGCTATGAATATGATATAAAATATTTTCATTTTAACAGCATTGTGTGTTTTCATATTCTTTTATCTATACTTAAACCGTCGGATTCAGTTCCTTACTCTTAACTTTATATATATATATATATATATATATATATATATATATATATATATATATATATATATATATATAGAGAGAGAGAGAGAGAGAAAGACAGAGACAGAGAGAGGGGTAGAATATGTAGTGAAGGATTCACTACACTAGGGAAGGATTCAAACGCCCGGTGAGGAGCGAAATCTCGGTGAGACAGACTTTTGCGTCTGCTCAGTCTAATTTCTGGCCGCAACTAAACTAATACTAATGTCTCACGCCTCTACTGGCGCGTTTCCGGAAAGGTTAAGTCAAGGTTATTACCTGCCAATAACGCTAACGGTAAGGGCTATGGTAATTTTTCATTCAACATCCGTTATTTTGAATCTAACAAATTCCGATTCAAAATTTATCCAACTACAGTACTTACATAATTCATGAGCTACCTATAAATTATGTAACAGCTATTGTATAATAGCGCCGTCAGACTATCATCTCTTCGCCCCCATGAAAGAGGGCTTGAGAGGCAAGCATTATCAGAGTGACGAGGAAGTGAAATATGTAGTGAAGGAGTGGCTCAAAGAACAGTCAAGAGAATTTTACGTGGCAGGGATACATGCTCTCATTCGAAGGTAGAACATTGCTATTGAGAGAAACGGTGATTATTTGGAGAAGTAGGGATGTGATCCACGCTGAGGACCAACTTCATTTTTATGTAAGATACATGTTCCTGTGTTAGTAAGTATACCTTTCCAAAACAAAATGGCATTACTTTTTTTACTCACCCTCGTATACAAAAAGTAAATATAAATGTACAATGAACAAGTTTTTCTAACCATATGGTATATAACCCTAGAGGATTTGACATGTCGTTAAAATCAATCAATCTAAAATAATGGGTTGAAATCTATGGCTTAAAAATTCTATTTGGAACAGCATCATTAAAATGTAACATGAAATGAGCACAAAAAGCTCCCTATTACAATTACAGATTCACCAGTCTTAAAAAAACGTTTCAACAGCTTACGCACGATATGCATCGGTCTGTGCCATGATTGTATCTGAAGAAATAATAAAACATTAGCTAGATGGAGCTACCATTACCATTTGCTTAACTTCACTTGAACAACTCAGGTGAAAGTTTATTTCTACCACATCCTGTACATTAGGGTAGATTGATTTTAAAACTGTAACATCTCCCATATGGCGAAAATAGCAACTTAACCTAAAAAAAATAGCACATTAAATATTTTTCTTCAAAACTTTGCCTTCATTTGAGGGAATAGATTTCAATTTAAAAAAAAATGTTATCCCCATTACAGCCTACCGTATTTGACGGCATATAAGACGCACGGGCATATTAGACGCACCCCCATTTCAGAGGGGTCAGATTCACGAAAAAAGTTTTTAGTGTATTTAAGCATTTTTTGGTGAAAACAGTCTAGCTGTGTATTACACAAGCAGAAACATAACTGTAAAAGCAATTTGGCAGTACAGGCAAGCAATAAGCATACACAAGACATCTCAATAGCAGGAAATAATAATAATAATAATAATAATAATAATTAATTAATAATAATTTGTTGAAATTCAAAACCTGTGTTTGTTTTTCTTCGCCACCATACTCTCCTGTTAACCTTGATTATAACAATACCAGCAATAAAATAAGGATGCATGGAGTTTAGGGTAGGTAAAAGTACTGAGCGTAAGCTGGGTTAGTGAGCATCATAGAGAAGATTAGCCTAGGCCTACGGGAGGTCTCAAACTTCACCTACGTTGTATAAGACGCGGGGCAATTTTTTGAGCCAAAATTTTCGAAAAAAAGTGCGTCCTATATGCCGTCAAATACGGTAATTAATGAGGTAAAAAAAAAACAGAATAGTGTCGGCGATGATGAGGGATATTTTCAATTTTATTTCTATTTTTAGTTCTAGTCTTATTTATTTCATCTTAGTAAAATAAATTTTTGTTTTAAATATTGAAATTGTTAAATTTCCTAACCGATTTCTGGCCAAATGTTGTGAAAACGAGAAATTTCTAGTACATTTTAACTCGATCTTTGATGCTATTTCCTTAAATAATGCTTCAGGTAAGAGATCTAATTTTTGGTATCAATATTTCTTATATAAACATACAACTTTTGCTGTTTGAGAGAATTTGATATTTAAAATAAGTGAAAAATCAACCTACCCTAATATACACATCGTCCGTAAAAAGATTAATTTTCTTTTAAAACAAAAACAATGAACATTTTATTTCTAATGGAACATTATTTAATCAAAACGGGTATTTTGGATTATTTGGACTATTCGGACTATTGCTCTTATCTTCATTGTTATTTGTACAACGTTTCAGCCGATGTGTCCTCCAGCCTTTTTCAGATATTTCTTGATGGACTCTGGAGGCTTCTTTTCGAACTGGGGAACCTTCTTGACACATAGCATAGTGGATAAGGTAGTTAGGTTAAGACAGTTCTAAGTGACAGGTATCTCTAGACTGCAGGTTTAATCCTGGCCAGGGTCATAGATCAATAATTAACACAGCTTAACACCAGCAACCCGGCTATGGTTACCGGAATGAGAACAGGATACCCGTGGATTGAATAAAGGGTTAGGTTCAAAGTTCTGTAATGGCTCCCGATTACGACAAGAACGTTCCCGATTACGTCAAGAAGGTTCCCAAGTTCGAAAAGAAGGTTCCCGAGTTCGAGAAGATTTCAGAGTCCGACAAGAAATACATGAAGAAGGCCGGGAGGGTACATCGGCCAGAACGTTGTACAGATAACAATAAAGATGAGGGTAGTAGTCCGAATAATCCAAATATTACAAATTATCAAGCTTCATCTCAAAAATTCAATAAAACGGTTATTATTAAGTGTTATTTATTACCAAATTCTGTAAGCAAAGAAAGAACAACCATACAACATCAGACTGAAAATGAAATGTAAAGAATGTACTTTATTTTTAGCACAACTAAACAAGGAATTCCAGTTAATTCCCTTCCAAGTTAGAAGCGTCTTAATATATGAATATTTAACTGTCTTCTTGATTACACACATTTTATCATAGGTACACGTCTCCTATATTTGCACATACGAATAAGTATTTTCCCACCATTTCTTAGATGTGCCAGTGTGTATATATTTATGTGTGTGTACGTGCGTATGTTTGGAACCTTATTTGAACCGATGTCTTGAGAGAGATATTGCCAGTGATTTATCCGGTAGAGGTTTGTCGAAGCCGTCTTTTCCCTCAAGCCACCACGTACACATTAACCCCCGACCTTTTACTTCTCTCCATCCCCTACAATCCAACTGGTAGCCTCCAAGTTCTTTGAGAATCGAAGCTGTTGAATCGCTAATCTGAATACGCAAAGAAATAGAACTTGACTCCATTCGAGATGCCGTATTCACAGTGTCGCCAAATAGGCAATACTTTGGCATCAATGTTCCGACTATCCCGGACACTACGGGTCCCGAATGTATCCCAATCCGTAGCTGTAAGGTTGAATCTCTTCGGTGTGGTATTTGAAATGTCGTGATCAAGGACAATAGATCGAGTGACATTGTGGCTATTTCTCCGGCATTTTGAGGGCCTATCCTTTCCGGCAGACCACTCACCACAATATACGTATCACTTATTGTTTCTACCTTGTAAACATTGTATTTATGAATGGTTTCATCGAACGCATTGTACATCTGGTTCAAAAACTCGACGATCTCAAACGGTGTACTCTCCATCAAAATTTCCCCGAAGTCGACGATATCGCTGAAAAAGACCGTGACACATTCAAATAACTCAGGCATAACTTTCTGACCCTGTTTCAGTTGGTCGGCTATGTTTCTCGGTAAGAGCTGGTTAAGCAAGTGTTCAGATTTCTCTTTGCTTTCTTCGATTTCCCGAGTACGTTCAAGTACGATCAGTTCCAAATTATTTGAGTACGATGAAAGAAGATTAATGAGATTATCCATCAAACCGCCACTGGCTGGGTAACATTCTTCCAGCATCAACAAGAGTTTTCTAAAAGACGGTCTAGCAGAAGGAACTTGATCCCAAGCTTCGGCAAGAATATGGCGGGTCATCTTCCGTCGCAAGACGGTCTGAGCTAAATGTTCCTCTCGCAAAATAGGTCTGATAGCCAGCATGCTCGTACCTCCCAGTTCTTTCCACTTAAAACGGGTGCTGTGATTTTCTGGGTTAAAGGGATCTTTGATCAGGTCAAGAAGGGCTTTTTCAGATATATACTCAAGTTCATATTCGTATGGGTCCGCCCAGGATAAAATTTCCGATAGGATAATTGCAAAGGAATAAACATCGCCATCTTTTGTACCGCATTTGATGTCATCAATACAAGTGGCGTTTTCCAACAATTCTGGTGCTGTCCACAATAAACCCTTGAGATCCTCACTATGTGCTTCTCTTGGTAGCCGGTACTTACCATAGCGTATAGACGGTGCCCCAAATCCGGAGATCTTCACTGTCCAATGACTGTCGATCAAGCAGTTGTGCGATTTGAGACGACCGTGTGAGCCGATCCGTGTTTCTTCGTGTAAATATCTCATTCCCGTGCAGATGTCCTTCATAAAGGAATAACGGAACTCCCAGCCGAGATCAAAGGAAGCTAAATGAAGAACATCGTTCAAGCTACCTTTGTGGGCAAGTCCCAAGAAAAAGCTCACATGGGGGGCGGTGAGACACGCACCACCGAATGTGATCAGGTTCATGTGTTTTATTTTGGTCAATTCAACCATTTCAAGACGCACATTCACGTCATCGAGGCCGATGGTGATATTGGGGATGTATTTCACGTACCATTTTTCGTTTTTCCACTTGTATGATTCCAGCAGTTGCGTTGTCATTAATGTCAACGATCGCTTCGAGACAGATGTGCGACTTATAAAGCTTATTTCAGGCTGGCAGCATTCCACAGCTGACCAGTAGACCACCCAGCTTAGATTACTCAACGCTGATTTCTGTCGGGTGTGCTCCAAGAATTTCTTGGTACAAAAGTACGAGATCAGACTCACGAATATCAGGCCTAAAATGAGTGGGATCACAATGGCCGCCACGTGTACTGAGCAGTCCCATCCTACACTATTCGAGAAACATTTGCATCTTCCTGGCCATTCACAGAAGCCGTGTACGCAGGCCTCGCAGATGGCATACTTGCAAGAGTAGCCATACCAGCCAGGGTGACACTGGCACACCTCTGGACTAATACATTCACCATGTCTGCATTCTTGGCATATGATAACCGTACAATTCTTCCCAGCGTATCCCGATCTGCATTCACATTCCCCTGTATGTGTACATCTCCCGGAATCATATATGTTTACATCACTTTCCTCGGTTGGGTTATATCCACAGTCATGATCGCAGGTAAATACGGGGAGAATCCTTTCAAAGCGAATAATGTCCTCGGAGGGCCAGCTTTCGTTTGGGTGCTTTATAATCCGCTGTGTCGTTAGGCTAACCATTCCAGTGCGCGACGTATACCTTCTTAGATTGTATTTTGGACTGTACGGCTGCGTAAGCTGTGCAGTTATTGTCTTTTCATTCGGGTTGCTTTCAAAGGGAATTTCTAGCTGACTTTCATAGTTGGAAAGCAGAAGCATGCGTAGGTAATGAAAATTATGGGCTTTTGTATTGACCTGTCCTAGAAAACCCAAATACCCAACCCGATCACCAAATGAATTCATTCTAATTCTACCCGTCAGACCCTCCACTTGAATATTACGAAGATTTTGGTTGACCGCATATCCGGTAAGTGACCGTTTTTTTAATACCAATTTAAGAAGAGTATAGACAAACAGCAATGTCGCATCGTAACCCAGCGCCATTCTAGCGCTAACAGCCAACGACCTATATCTTATTATTCCTCCTTTCATTCTAAATTTGTCAGCAGAAAAATAATGATTCATCACTCTAACCCACTTGTTTTCGTTTGTACTGACGTTATATGTTTCGCCGACTAACAGTGTACCCCTAAATGCCGTGGTGCACGTTTTGGGACCTTTTGAGCACACTCCACGATTCTGAAACGGAAACTCCCATATGTAACGACCAATGATTACCCATTGGTAACCATGGTCTGTGTCCAGTTTAGCCAGATAAGCAGCTCGCAGGATATAGGGCTGCATTTCAGCAGTGGCAAATAGAAATATTACTCGACACCTCCACTTGAATATCTTTTCCATTTCCATTTTGAAAGTAATTTCTCTGCCTAATTTCTTTAAAACTTCCGGAATCACCGGGAAGGTGATTTCTCTTTCCATATTAATATTTGCCGCTTTCATTGCGTTTCTGAAATAATTTCCAAGTGAAATTCCATTTTCTCTCAAGACAACTATCATATTCCACCGTCGTTCTTTTATCAGCTTCACCACCGATGCTATGATAAAAGAATCCGACCAGCAAACCCGATTAAAATACGGGAATTGGGATTTGTCTGAAAACTTCATTCCTGAATTCGAGGTAGAAATATATGGCATTTCAATTGCTGCAAATTGTGGGTTGAGCGCAAGTGTAATATCTTCTCCCGCCGAACTTATGATTCCATGAACGGCATTTTCTGGAAGGATTCCAAAGTTTGTTAAATTGTAAAAAGCCTTTAGGCCTTTGCTGACCTTACTGTCCGTATTGTACGATAAGAGATTAAGTTTAAATCCGGCTGTTGATAGCTGACTGGCAATGATACCGTCATTTAATTCATGTAGAGCAATAGCTATGAAATTATTAATGTGAGAGTCTATTTGAACACCATCACCGCTATAACCAAAATCGCCTAGATGAGCAATATGTAACACACCCTTTACCACGAAATTTGGCGTTGTAAATGTGATACTACTTTTGCTTCCTAAGGAAACAATTACTTTTACCTTGGAGATAACTTGACATATTGAAACAAATAGATGTGCAGATCCCCCTTCGATTTTGGGCGTGGCATCACTGCTGATACAAACGCCTGACGGAATAGTGGCATATTTCAAATCTTGATTAGCGTCAGGGCCAGAAAAAATACGTTCGCGTTGGCTATCAAGAATATATACTGTAAATCCGCCCGGTATAGGTACATTCCTCGTAATAACAATACTATTGGTATTAGGATCAGTAAACTGTTTCCAGTGGTCTAGGGTTTTAGATGCGAGAGTAAGATAGCTCGCCGTTTGAGGTGTAACGGTTATGGCTGTGGTCATAGCCATCGATTTGATCTTTGCGTAAAAGGAAGCTCCCATATCAGGAAAGGTGACTTCCGTTCCGTTTGATTTCAAAGTGAAAAATTTCGTGTCGTCGTAACAAGAAGCGCAGTTGGGAATTCGCGTCCATGGATATCTCCCCATTGTCATTGTAAGGTTCAGCTGAAAGTTGCTTCCGACGTCCCGAATGCGTACGTCATTAAAAGTGACGATTCCCGCCGATGCCCGTCTGCGAATGATCAGATCATTGTTGCTTTGGTGGTAGATATTTTCTCCAGATAAATGCACAGTAGAACTTTTTAACATCATCATCTTCCCCGGCGTGTGGTAGAAAGTCTTATAATAGTAAGGTACAGTCAATTCGACGTACGCTATCGAGTCAAGACCGGTGGTGACGACGTTTCCACTTTGATCCAGAATCTTGGCAGTAAGCTGGAATTGGCGATTTGCTATGACAGAGCCCGGTGGCTGTTGAGAAATTTCAATAGAATCTGCCGGTACAGTAATCAAAAACGGATTGGAATCTGCAAAAATCTTTATGAAAGGGTTAAGGATTCTGAGAATTCTTGGATTTGTAGGAATTATTGTGTGTTGATGAAAAATACCGTCAAGTATTATTCTTCCTCTGAAAATAGGTATGCTCAGCAATGTTTTCTCCGTCGACGACCCGCATGTGACACTTGCTCGGGATTTGTCCAATCTATCTGGATAATCTTTGTCCGAAACCGCATTTTGACACAGACTCCCACCGGAATCTTTCCAGATATCTTTGTAGTTTTTATCATAGGCAGTTTTTTTGTCGACGGTTAAAACGTGCACAACCGAATTAGATAAGGGACCGTCTGTAACGCGAGTTCCGTTTGAATAAATGAGATAGGCAAAAATAGGCTTGCTGATTTCTTGATTGAGAGGAACCGAATAATACATAGAAGATTCTTTAGGTGGCGTATGTGGCGGGGAATATATTTTATCAAAGATGATATTATATTGTCCAAATGCATCAGATATTACACATACTAATAGGATAAAGACACGAAACATATTTTCATTAGTGTCTGATTTATGTAATTCTCGGGGGTTCATCCCGATATTACCTCGGTTAAACTATCGAGAACAACTACCACCCCACCGTTAGAAACCTGACCTTTTTTACGCTTATATCATCCTTCTGCTATATTGTGATTTTCCAGTTTCGTTTTTGTCGCGACCGCCGCCATCTTGAACGTTTGCTTATGACGTAAATTCTTTTGTAAGCGTCAAGCAGTTGTTGCAATTAAATGAAGTACTTTTTATAATAAAAATATAATAATAATATCATTTTCAGCTGATATATTAGGCATGAGATTTGACAGCTGTTTCTTATAAACATTCATCATAATTCCACAGAATATTTATAATCTTTCCACAGATTATCTAACTTTGCCAGGAGTTCAGAGATGGGTATTCACTATTGATGATGGTAGTTTATTCCAAGTATTCACCATCTGTTACTAAAATTACTAGTTTAATCCACTAAAATGCTGAGACTTTAAGTATTCACACACACACACACACACACACACACACACACAGGTAAATACCAATCAACTGACTTATACTTTTTTTCTTTTCAATTAACTTATTCTCTAGTATATACAGTATTAATAATAATTAATAATAATAATAATCTTATTATAATGGAGATTGTGTGTTTTTCTGTCTGTAACCGAAACTATATTACACCTCAAGTCACAATTCCCTTAATTATTATACGTCACATTTTCCATGAGTTTATTTTTATTTAAACCTCAATTATTAATAAAATTGATTTACATCATTAAGACTGTTGACCATATCTACATATTAATAACATGCAATTGTATTTATATATAAAACAAAATAGCGGTTTACAGAATGAATGGAAAGGCTAATTTGCATATTGATCCTAAAAATGTGATTTTAATAAATATATACTTAGTATTATTGATTTCTAATTGTTTGGTTTTATCTTAATGGATATGAGCAAAAATCTCGTGGATAAATCTTAAAAGAAATCCATTAAGAAGAAGAAATAACTGTCATTTTATTCTTTACTTCCTATTTTAACTAAAGAGTTAAATTCGGAAAATTTACCAAAGACAGACGGGAGTAATGGAAAATGATGGAAGAGTTAGTTTCAAAGTTGTTCTATTTTTCAATCATTTTATCTGCATTCTTATACAGTTTTATTAGCCTTTCTAATTTAATATGATATTTTATTATATCAAAACTTAAATACTTGCACCCGGAGGGTGCATATATTTGCTAGTAATAATAATAATATCTTTTTCAACTAGTATATTAGTTCTGAGACATATCAACTGTTACTTATATTCCAAACATTCATCTTAATTCCACAGAATATTTATAATCCAGAGCATTCCTATAAGGATATATAAAAAGATGGCTAAAATTGACCTTTGCATCTAAAGTTACCTGTTATTTCCTTAAATCAAAGACTTCTAAATATGATTAAAATTACATTTAAACAAAGGCTATCATTTGGGGGGGGGTTAGGAAAACGAATGAGACTTCCGGCCGGGTGGAATAAAGTGGTATAGGACTTAAAGAGTGAAAGGAGTTCAGAGATGGAGCATTCACTACTGATGATGGTAGTTCATTCCATGTATTCACCATCCTCTTACTAAAATTACTAGTTTAATCCACTACAATGCCAAGAGTTTAAGTATTCTCTAGTATGTACAGTATTAATAATAATAAATGTGAAATTTAGTTAGTCTTTTTGTTTAATTTTGTTTAGTTACTCTTTTTTGGGTGGGACTTTCTGTTTTCCTTCCTACCCATTCCCGTCTCTCATTAATTTTGGGGTTTCACTTTTTAAGTTGGTTAGCCATCATGGAGTGCCTGAGGCATTATGGTGAAAGTCGGCTGCGAAAGGTGATAGACTATCTTATTTATTGACATAAATCAGTCGGCGATGAAACTAGATAAATAGAACCAAGAAATCTGTAGGGCAAGTTTTGTCCCCTTTTCGCACAAATAAATATTCGGGCCTTGGGCCCAGGTTCGCGGATGCTTCATTGTACCGAGGTTTTTTTTTTTAATTAAAAAATTTTTTTTTTGTAAATAAATGCCGGCGGCTGATTTTATTTAAATAAACAAAAGTTTATTTAGTCTAGCACACAGGGCTCGGTTAGCTTACGATAAAAAAAGTAAAGTCGACGGGGTGATTTAATGTCGGTATCAGCTATACAGAGAGGAAGTCTATCCCTTTTCACTAGCGCTATACCAAGTAAATTATTTTTACGTCTGAGGTGGAGCGCCACACCTACCATCAGATCCTCACTTTACCGCTGTGCTACTTATTACGTTGAGTTGGCGTGGGCCGGCATCGAACCAGGAACCTCGCGATTCCTAGAAAAGTGCTCTACTGACTGAGCTAAACTGGTATTGCTATTAGTAAGGGGTCACCCGCTTAACTACCGAACAATTCATCGTTGCTTAACTTTGGTCGGGAACTGGTTCTTTAAGTGTGGCTTGATCATAAGTAATTTTTCAATGTATAGTGAAAGTATTTTAACATACATTGTAATGCAACAGAGAAAATAAAACAAGGGATTATGAATTGACTGTAGTATAGGCTGATCTTTTGTTTGTTCATTCTGCTAGTTCATTTACTAGGTACCACCAATTTACCCCGTGAGATTTACCCCCCCCCCCTATATTTAACACAATGAAACTTGCATAAAGGTTAATATTATCTGGAAAACTTTTCTCCATTCGAAAAAGAACCATTAAACAAACTCCTGATGATTTTAAGAAAAAATTCAGCTTAGGGAAATAATGAAAATTATGATTGAAAAACAATGTTTTTATATTTGTACCGTTAAATCAACTGAAATTTAACGTAGCCAAAAACAAATTACAACAAGAGGATTTAAAAAATAAATCTATGAAAAATCAATTAATTGTCCGATTTTCACGGAAATTTCCATAATTACTTACCTTTTGATGAAAATAGGTCCGGAACAATTTTTTTTCTAAAATATAGTAGGGAAAATATGTTATTTACGCTATCTACCCCTATTTTATTTTATGAAATATCAAAAAAAATGAACCGGCAAAAAAGATTTTTACTTTTTTTCTATAAAGATAAGGGTCTGAATAATTATATCAGAAGATTTTTATAAGTATCAATGCCAAAGTTTTTTAGTAAAAGAAACATGAATACACAATTCTTCTTTAAAATCCAATAAAGAAACTGACTGTGTTGTAAATAAACGGACTTTTAATTTTTCCCCAATCGGATGAGTTGATCTTTGAATTAATAGTTTTTTGTAACAACTCTTTATATCCGTTATTTCTTTTTTTGCAAGATTTTAAAAAAGTTTAAAAAATATCTACATTACTTCCTTCAATATGGCCTAAACTGATCACGTGACCTATTTTGGAGGTATCTATCATTTACCGACAAATATCCTCATCCGGACATCACATCTATACATATATAAAGGGCAGTGGGTGTGTCTGTATGTCCAGATGAAATTACGAAAATAAAACAATTAAGGACAAGGTAAATACATATACACATTAAATATCACCAGATCTTGCTTTTGAAGATTTGATTTATATTCGAAGATATTTGAAGATTAAAATACATAGAAATAGCATTGAAATTTACTTAAAATTGTCCAACATTTGTGAATCTCAAAAATAAACAAATCAATACACCAGGGTTTTTATCCCACCACCCCACCTCTACCCAGCCTAAGCTGCGTAGCCGCTTCGAGTCAACCCTAAATCTTGGTTGGTTGTTTGGTCAAATTTTACGACATTTCAACCCTTGGGTTATATTTATAATCTTTGGGGTTTAACGATATGGAATGAATGAAGTGGTAATGCAGAGATAGTATTGAGAATTCTGAGGTATGGGGGTTATCGTCCTTTGTCTGCGAGCCTCTGTTTCAAACCAACCAATCATGAGCCAGCATACTTTGGCGGCAAATCAATCATTGATGACGTCATTGGCTTTCGTAAACAAACGCGCATATAAAAATTAACGGTTAATAACATCATATTCACTATACACTTAACATCTTTCATTTTGTCCCTCACATAAACATTACTTAACAGTGTCCTGAAGATGGTACAATATACTAAAATGCTTAAGTATTGACACATAAAATTGTTTCCCCTGATCATAACGTCCTGTGTTTGTTATATTTTAAAACTATTTTCTTCTCATATTGTCAGATTCGTCATCGTATTTCCATATATATATATATATATATATATAATATATATATATATATATATATATTTACTCAGTTCTAGTCGAAATAAATTTATAATAGCCAAATGACGGTTTGTAGAGTTTTCTTTCTTAATAAAAATATAAATGTTGGTATGTATATAATTAATTTGTTAATGATCATACATTGAGCTCTCTTAGGGATTTATAAAAATCCTTGTATAAATCTATAAGCGTGCATGATCATACATGTGGATATACAGGTGATATTGATGATCCCAAATAGAATTGTCCCCAACATACCAGTTAATTGGATACTTTTACATATATATATATATATATATATATATATATATATATATATACGCTTGATTGAAGTCATACCTAATTAAAAGTTAATTAATAATAATGAATTAGCCGAATATATCAGTTCAAATGTAAGTCGTAAACAAATCGAGAAAAAGTCGATCTCTGTTTATACATTTCAGCATAGTATGCCTCATCAGCAGAGTTATAGACAGAAGACTGCTCTCTGAGTGATTCGAACGCCTTACATTTGAACTGATATGCTCACCTAATCCATTAATTATCAACTAATCAACTTTCAATTAGGTATGACTTCAATCAAGCACTTATTCTCCCAAATTGTCGGCTATTACCATCTCAAACAGACTAAAGCCTGTTTGTTTACTTTCACATATATATATCACGAGTACAGATGGATAAAAAAGATAAAAAATTTCTACCCCTTTGGTTTTAATCTTGAAATGGACTCGTCATTTTAATTAGGGCAATAAAAGTTGAGCCACCAACTATGAAGGGGGCCGATGGCACCTAAATAAACAAACACTGACCGCCACACATCAAACAAGCCACTTTTGACCCAATTACAAATCTAAAAGTCATGCGCACAGTACCGAGATACATACACACACTCACATTCACACATATATATGTATGCACACACATACATTTATGTGTATACATATATGGGCATATACACAACTCCCCAAACCCTCCCTCACATATATAAGAGCATTCAAAAAATAACCCACCTCAAAGAGGTTTTTCACGGAACAGATGGACTTGCTACTACTAACACACTCTTCTACCCGGATTTTAATAAGCATGTCAAACCCTCCAATTTTTATAGTTCTTCCATAATGCTCCCTTTCAAAAAATCTAAAAACAATTTCTTCAAATAAGAAATTTTCTCCTGACGATGACCTAAGGTCGAAACTAGTTGAGAATAAATAACATATATAAACATATTCCTGTGTGTCTTTTTGTTCATACTATATATATATATATATATATATATATATATATATATATATGGTAATTGCCGCTTCTTGACAGAATGAGGCCATTTCTACAAGTAGTCCAGATGTGAGCAGTTGTGAGCACGTAGATGGCCCACGGATCCAGCTTGTTTTTTATGTACCCTATCACACATATGAAATCCTCGACATACAGGTGCTGCCACACAGGTCAGACTTCAATGTAGGAAATGTTTCCATGGTGTCCGTCATGTGTCGCTTCAGAATGGAGGGCTCGAGTCACCTTACCTCAAAATTCTTACAGCTATCATCGGCCTGTCTTTCCATGAGGATGTGTATCCAGACCTCCTGTCAATTGGACCTTATAGCTGGAGCTGATTTCCGCAAGAGCATCGGTGTCTGTCCCTTATCGAGATACTTCCTGTCACGATGCCAGTACGTAGTTTGGGGTTTCCCAATCTCTCAAGATCGGGAGGTGTCGAGACATTCCAGGTGGCTATTCTTAGCCTTGTTTTGTGTTGTAGTATTTTCTTGTTTTCGCCCAGCTAATGGGGACAACCGTCGAAATGTTGGTTTCTGGCCAGCTTGATAGGTGAACCGGCATTTGTTTAGGTCACTTTTTCTACACACTTCCAAATGGCTGGGTGAACAGTGTTAACCAAGGGCTGCTCATTCACCCACAACCTCGCCGAGGCACGTTGCTGTTCAATCAGCAAAGCTGTGACGTTAAGTGCGCCACGAATCACGCCGTATGTATGTAGATTCACATCTGCATGCTTCCATCCCATCAGGCCTGCATACCACACCATTCCTACATCACTCGGGGACTTGTAGAAATATCTGCACAGGTTTTTTGTTTTACATGTTGCGCGCTTGTGCGACACGCACCGCATGCTCTCCTTCCCCAAAGTCAAGTATCAGTGACAAGCCGAGGCAAGATGACTGGGAGACTTTGGGGAACGCAGGTGGATGATCTGATAAGATCTACGGGTCCACCACAGCGAAAAAAAAATGACTAAGTTTTAACTAAGTATAAGTCCACGTGTACCATTTTAGATTATCAAAAAGCAAAATCGGTAAGTTAGTTCAAATTAATGCTTTTCAAAGACACCTGCGTGACTGGCCGGTTTGAATGAAATAATATTATAATAATATTTGAGAAATAAATTGCTTATTTAAATAAAATAAAAATAAGACAAAGTTTGTTAGCAGTAAAACAATATGTAAAAAGAAATAAACATGTGTTAATTAATATGCATTTCTATTCTTTAAAAACATTAACTTAAGATACTACTTATCTGGGCCTTCTTAACACTTCAGACGACTTTTAACATTTGACAAAAGTCATGGTGCCTTGCTGGGACTTCTTTCTTTCTGTTAGGTGGGAGAGGGGGGGGGCTTTTAGCCAACGTGACTGGCCGGTTTGAATGAAATAATATTTCAGAAATAAATTGCTTATTTAAACAAAATAAAAATAAGACAAAGTTTGTTAGCAGTAAAACTATATGTAAAAAGAAATAAACATGTGTTAATTAATATGCATTTCTATTCTTTAAAAACATTAACTTAAATACTACTTATCTGGGCCTTCTTAACTCTTCAGACGACTTTTAACATTTGACAAAAGTCATGGTGCCTTGCTGGGACTTCTTTCTTTCTGTTAGGTGGGAGAGGGGGGGCTTTAGCCAACGTGACTGGCCGGTTTGAATGAAATAATATTTCAGAAATAAATTGCTTATTTAAATAAAATAAAAATAAGACAAAGTTTGTTAGCAGTAAAACAATATGTAAAAAGAAATAAACATGTGTTAATTAATATGCATTTCTATTCTTTAAAAACATTAACTTAAAATACTACTTATCTGGGCCTTCTTAACTCTTCAGACGACTTTTAACATTTGACAAAAGTCATGGTGCCTTGCTGGGACTTCTTTCTTTCTGTTAGGTGGGAGAGGGGGGGGGGCTTTAGCCAACGTGACTGGCCGGTTTGAATGAAATAATATTTCAGAAATAAATTGCTTATTTAAACAAAATAAAAATAAGACAAAGTTTGTTAGCAGTAAAACAATATGTAAAAAGAAATAAACATGTGTTAATTAATATGCATTTCTATTCTTTAAAAACATTAACTTAAAATACTACTTATCTGGGCCTTCTTAACTCTTCAGACGACTTTTAACATTTGACAAAAGTCATAACAGCTAGCAAAGTATGGGATTATCACATCGACGAGAAACTGGGCCGTCGGCTCTATGTCTACACTATCCTAACTTATAGTTTCGGGACCGCCAGCAGTATCTCATGATACAATCAGACTTTGTTGGATCGTTGTTACACTGTGGGATTGCCATGTTCACACTGGTGCAGTTAGAGCCTTATCTGGAATCTTCGTTATGTATTTTCTCTTGTCTGATGGAGAAAGTCCAGGCTTTCTAAAAAAAAATGCGGACGTTGAGTTGGTAATGAATCCTCTGCACCTCGACTTAGGAAATACATTCGTTTTGCAACCATTTCTGACACAATGTTCTTGTGAGATCTTTTATATTTTCCCATACTGATATGCCTAGTCAAGATAATCCTCAGAAGGGACTGTTAATGACGAAAACTTTCTTTTTTTTTTAGATTAACAGATTAATCAGATGACAATATCCGGACGCTGGAATGTTAACGTTATTTCAGTTGGAAATACGAGTTGATTTTCTAAATCGCTTATAATGTGTCACCACTCCCAGACAAAGTGGACCTGGGGGTAATGGTAATGAAGGGATTCTCCACATTCACCATCAGATTGTGTTTAATGCACATATATGATAAAAAGTAGAAAGCGCGTGGTATAAATGGTTAAAGTCATAGGAACTGGACTCGTCGCCCCGAGTTCAAATCCTGGACGTGGTAATTGCATTTCACTTAGCGCTAATAACCTTGGGAAAGGTATGAATCCTACTCTCCCTCCAGATATGGATACATAGTAGGGCAGACTGGGTTAGGCAACTGGTCTAGGAGAAGGAAAACTCTGAATTCAAACCTGTTGAACTCCGCTTAAGAAATTGAACTTGTGTCACATCCTGCTCGTGCGGAGGGGTTGGTAATATATATATATATATATATATATATATATATATGTCAGTCCGTGCAGTCATCAAACAATGATGATATGTGTCTATTTTTACGCGCAAGTTTCGAAATATTTCCTCATTTAACGAAATGTATTGCTTTGTTGTTGATATTATTAACAGCTTTATTTGCAGTCTGGTAACATCTCTACGACGCCACGGCAAAAATTTCGAGGACTTCGTTCTGCCTCCACGTGTAGCTTCTTAGAGCGTACTCGTATCCAGTGAGAATATGTTTGAGGCTACCAGTTTTTCCACATGTTCTGCATAGGTCGGATGTAGCTAACCCTAGACCTGCAAGCTGACCGGTATGGTAAGACGTCGTAAACTGCCTATGTTTGATGTTAATTTTGGTCTTAATTGCAATTGCAAATTACGACTAATTAGAACCAGGTAAATTTTTTCAAACATAATTCAATTCTAAAACCAAAGAATATTTTAGTATGAATTTTGTATCATTAAACTAAATAAGAAAAAAAGCCTTGAGCAAACAATAATTGATTCACTCAGCTTTAGTTTAAATAGCAAATATATGCGCCCACCGGGGAAAAGTATTTAAGTTTTAAATAAAGTTGCAAATATTATTTCAATTAGAAAGGCTAATGAAAATAAATAAGAATATAGATAAAAAGATTTAAAACTGAGGGAGGTATAATCGAAAATAGAACGACTGAACGCTAGGAGAACAACTGAAACGCTAGATAAAGGTGTTTGTTTTGGCGTCTCAGATGGAGAACCACACCTACCACCAACTCGCTGAAACTTACTCTTCAACCACTATTTATTTTGTCCTACAGCTGTAGTAATACACGTGACTTCCTAAAGTTGATGAATTTCTTCCGAAACCATTTTTCTTTTATTCAATGTAGATTCTTTAGATCAGAGGTTCCCAACCTTTTTCAGCTCATGGCCCACTTTGAAACCAACATTTTTTGTGGCCCCAGAAATTATTATAATAGAAAAAATATTTCCATTTTACTTAAGATATTTATTCAATCAAGATACAACCATATTGACGCACACACTTTATCTCAAGTATCTAAACTACATGTACGTTTCAGTTCCAATTTAACGACTATTTATTTTTCTAAGTTCATTATCGTATTCAATTGGCATATAGAAAGTCAATATATATAAAACATAATTTAGAGACATATTAGGGGCGTAAATATCTCCCCACTCTCCCCTACCGTGAATTAGTTGACATCTTACTTTATAGAAAATATAAATTTCCCACATATATATATTTACCAACCCTTCGAAAGAGTAGGATGCGACACAAGGTCAATTTCTTAAGCGGAGTTAACAGATTTGATTTCAGAGTTTTCCTTCTCCTAGACTGGTTACCTAGGCATGGTTAAAGAGCCCAATCTCCCCTGCTATTTACCTATAGCTGGAGGGAGAATTGGATTCATACCTTTTCCAAGGGTATTAGCGCCTTGTGAAATGCAAACAGCTTCGTCGAGAATTGAACTCGGGTCGACGAGTCCATTTCCTACGACTCTAACTATTAGACCCGCACTTCCAGATTTCCCACATATATGATTGGAATTTGTATATAAAATGTATGCTCTGAAATCATATAGAAATATATTTCCTTGGCCCACCTGAAATTTGCTGTGGCCCATTTTGGCCATGTGGTCATAGGTTGGGAACCATTGCTTTAGACCACCAACGCGGTGTGTAAAGGCCTAGACTGATCTTCTATTTGCCACAGTACCAATTATTTTTTCATCTTGTGAGATGATTCTGCGTTTTTTTACAGCTGATTGCACCTTCATTTTAGAACAAGTTACGTACATAACTCCTTGTGAGTTTTTCCCTGGATTCTCCTCGGTAATTCCTGAGTATTCTAGTTGATCTCAACAATGCTGTCGTCTGGATGGTCTCAATTCGTCCTCTGATTTCGAGATTCTCTAGTCTTTTCTATGTTTCTGGGGATTGTTCCGAATGTACCAACCACAATTGGTATCACTTTTATCCTCATATTCCACAGTTTTTTTTAATTCTCAAGCAAGGTCCAGGTATTTGTCTATCTTTTCGTTTTCTTTTAACTTCAATATATAATTTGCTGGATTTGCAAAATCTATCAGTTGACAAGTTTTTTTCTTCTTGTTAATCAATATAAGGTCTGGTTTTCTAGCTGGGTTAAGGTTATTATTATTATTATTATTATTATTATTATTATTATTATTATTATTATTATTATAAATATATGCACCCTCTGGGTGAAAGTATTTAAGTTTTAATGTAATAAGATATATTAAATTAGAAAGGCTAATGAAACTAAATAAGAATGCAGATAAAAAGATTTGAAACAGAGGATGGTATAATTTTTAAAAATGGAACAACTAAAACTTACTTTTTCATCACTCCCGTCTCTCAATGCTAAATTTCCTAATTTAGCTATTTAGTTAAAATAGAAAGTAAAGAATAAAATTACTGTTATTTCTTCTTCTTTATGGATTTCTTTTAAGATTTTTCCCCGAGGTTTTTGCTCATATTCATTAAGATAAAATCAAACAATTAGAAATCAATAATACCAAGAACATATTTATTAAAATCAAATTCAAATTTTTTATGTCAATATGCAAATTAGCCCTCCCGTTCACACTGTAAACCGCTTGTTGTATATATAAATACAATTGTATGTTATTAGAACGTAGATGTGGCCAACAGTATTAATCATCATCATCATGTTGTGCAGGCAGCACAGATATCCATGACAATCTCTCGCCAACCCTCCCTATCATTCATTGTACCTGGGAGTTCTTCCTCGCTGCAGCCAGCATCTTTACATAGCTGGTCAATGTAGGTCCTTGCTGGGCGTCCCACACTAGCATATCCGTGTGTTGGCTTCCACAGGAGAACATCGCTTATGAGTTCGTCCTTGCTTCTCCAGCAGTGTCCTGCATGTCTAGTCCATCTCACTCGGATGATCTGTGAGATAGGGGCAGGTGACCATACAGCTGCTCCCTTGTGGGGTGCTGTTTCCACGACTTGTTCAGTACTGCACGCAACATTCTTGTGCAGGTCCCATCTAGCTTACTCTCAAGGCGCCTCATCAGGGTCCAGGTAGTGCAGCCATACAGCAGTACTGATATGACTACAGCCTGGAAGAAATGTCGCTTCAGCTTGTCAGTGAGATCAGAGTATTAATAATGTAAGACAATTTTATTGATAATTGAGATTTGAATAAAAATAAAATCATGTAGAATGTAACGTTAATAACAAAGGGAATTGTGACTTGAGTAGTGATATAGTTTCGTTTAAAGACAGAAAGATACACAATCTCCACTATAATAAGATTATTACTGGTAGATGGGAATACTTAAACCATATAACTGAAAACGAATGATTATTATTAAATCGGATTAGTTAATTTAATCCATGTAATTATGTATAAATTATAAGTATTAGATAGGAATACTTGTAACGATACAATCGTATGCATATGATCTGTATTTGACTGGAACGCTTTATATCATATAATTATAATAAGCGTGTGCTGTAATGGGAAATGGACTCGTCGCCCCGAGTTCAAATCCTGGATGTGATAATTGCATTTCCCTTTGCACTAATAACCTTGGGAAAGGTATGAATCCTACTCTCCCACCAGCTATGGGTAAATAGTAGGGCAGACTGGGCTCTTTAACCTTGGTTAGGCAACCAGTCTAGGAGAAGGAAAACTCTGAATTCAAACCTGTTGAACTCCGCTTAAGAAATTGACCTTGTGTCACATCCTGCTCGTGCGGAGGGGTTGGTAAATATATATATCATATAATTACGGAAGACTGGGCTTTCTTCACTAGTGGGTCGCACTTTACCTAATTTAAATTTCTTAACAGGTGACGCCGTTGAAAGTTTTAGCTTCGTTGATGAACTGTATAGTGCCACATTTGTTTAGGAATTAGGCACTCCAACCATTTTTGTACATCCGACCCCTTTTCCCTCACACGCAGTGACCTACTCTGCCTAACCCTCCTCAACCACCCCCTTTTATTACTCCCTTTTGCTGCTGCTTTGATCAAATTTCTCTTCAAGTAGGCCACCCACCTCCGCCCCTAACCTGTTTCTTTTACAATATATCTCTCTCTACTTTCTCCCTGCTTACTATCTCTCTCTCTCTCTCCCCTTCTGATTTCCTTCTTTTCCTCTCCATTGATTCCTGCTTGACCATTCAAAATTTATCCTCACTAACGCTTACTCACCGACTTGACCTCCTCTCCTAGCCACCTCCTCCCGCCACACTACCCCTTCTATAAAACTATTGTATGATAACCTGATAATTCATTAAAACGACTGATGATGCGAGCTCAAAGCTCTAGCGAAATGTATCCTACACACTTTTGTCTGAGTTTTGTTCTTTTGTTCCTCACATCTCCACCACATAATTATTAATTAAACGCTCCATTGCGACAACTTTTGTAAGTGATACCTCATGAATTTGCATTGGCCATGATAATTTATGAATTATTATGAATCCATATATATATATATATATATATATATATATATATATATATGCATGAAGCTATGAAGATATGCCATATTGACACAAAGACGTGGGAGGTAGATGAAAAAAAGAGCGGCCTGGTGTCTCAACGGTAAGCAAGGTACGGAGAGGGTAAGGCAGAGAGGAGAGCAGCCTCGACAGAAAAGAGTATATATGGTAGTTCCGTCGGTATATATATTGAAATGTAATAGAATGTAATGCTTTTTGTACGTAATCTAATGATATTATCTCTTGCGCGTTATTCTGCATTAGTACCCTCTTTTCTCTTTTTATTTTCTCTTTGTATTGAGTACTGTTCCTAGGTCACAACATCACAAAGAATTGATTTACCCAACCCCTCGCGCGAGCAGTGTGCGACACAAGGTAATTTTCTAAGCGGAGCTTCGTATATCTAAATTTAGAGTCCCTCATCTTCTACAACGGTTGCCATATTGAGGTGAAAGAGTCCATTATACTCATACCTCATACCTGGTGGGAGAATAAGGTACTAATACATTTTAGCACGTAAGAGATGATATCATAGGAATCGCAGGTACAAATGCTGAATAGCGCGCAAGAGATAATATCATTAGAATCGCATTTTACGTATAAATAGTATTAGATTACGGAAACCCCCGAAGTAGCCTAACCCAAACACTGACCCTAACTCTAACCCTAACACTAACCCTATTCATAAAACAAACCTTAACACTAACCCTAACCCAAAACTAACCCTTACCCTTATCCTAACCCTAATCCTAGTGTTTCAAAGGTTTCAGGTATTTCCGTGAAATGTAATGAAATGCAATGCTTTTTATACGTAATCTAATGATAGTATCTCTTGCGCGCTATTCTGCATTGCTACTGAGTTAGGGTTAGTTTTAGTTTTAGGGTTAGTGTTAGGGTTAGCGTTAGGGTCAATGTTAGGGTTAGGGTTAGGGTTAGGCTACTTCGGGAGTTTCTGTAATCTTTATTTATACGTAATCTATTTATACGTAAAATGCTATTTTAATGATATTATCTCATGCACGCTATTCTGCATTTGTGCCCTTAACCCTAACCCTAATTCTAGTGTCTCAAAGGTTTCGGGCTATTTCCGTGAAATGTAATGCTTTTCATACGTAATTTAATGATGTTATCTTTGACTAACAACAAGAGGCCCCCTTCGGTTTGAATAAAAAAAATTCCTTCTTGTAGATCGGTTGCTATACCGAGGTTAAAAACCACAGTCTGCCTTACTATTTACCCATAGATGAAGAGAGAATAGTTTGATCCATACCTTTCCCAAGTATATTAGCAATATGGGAAATGCAAACGACCGTGTCCAGGCTTTCTCCCAACTCTCTTCGCCGACTCCATTCCCCACGATGGTGAACATTACACCACGCTGAGAGAGTTGAGGGTTAACTCTCTGATACCCACTGTTCATAGTGGGGGAAGGGCGTACATACTTATAAAATATTTGGTTTCACCTGTGAGGAATGTGTTGTTATCTTAATATAGTTTATGTTTTTGTAGCATTATTCATTTTATATACATATTTTACTTATTTATATTGTATACAAGAATATACAAAAATATATTACTCTATTAGCAAAAAAATTAAATTCGAATGTTTTTCAAGTGTTTGAAATGTGCTTGACAGAAAATTTCCTGTTTGAGGAGAAATATTAAAAAATACCTATCATAATTAGAAATTACATTAATTATTTAATTATAATTAGATTATATATATTTAATATAAATCATATATTTTAATGGATTACATATTTAAACAAAACTATTTGATATTAAAAGTAAATAACTTTGCATCTTAGTAAATACATACATAGGTTATTATTAAAACTAGCAAATATATGCACCCTCCGGTGCAAGTATTTTAGTTAAATTTTATAATAAAATATCATATTAAATTAGAAAGGCTAATGAAACTGAATAAGAATGTAGATAAAAAGATTTTGAACAGAGGGGGTATGATTGAAAAATAGAACAACTTTGAAACTAACTCTTCCATCATTTTCCGTTACTCCCGTCTTTCATTGGTAAATTTTCTAATTAAACTGTTTAGTTAAAATAGGAAGTAAAGAATAATATTACAGTTATTTCTTCTTGTTAAGGATTTCTTTTAAGATTTATTGAAGAGATGTTTGCTCATATTCAATAAGATAAAACAAACAATTAGAAATCAATTATACTAAGCATATATTTATTAAAATCAATTTTTTAAGATCAATATGCAAATTAGCCTTCCCATTCACACTGAAAACCTCTATTGTGTTGTATATATAAATACAATTGCATGTTATTAGTATGTAGATATGGTCTACAGTGGCTTCGGCCTCTGGACCATTAATATAATTAACGGCGTGATCCCAGGGGCCATCCCCCAGGCAAACCTGCCCCTCGATTTAAAGGGGCAGGCTGGTTTATTGCCAGTGCCTGAGGCGCCCTCTTGAGGGGGAATGCCGACGGGATCGACGCAATTTTTCACCTGCCACCCCATGAGTCTCGGCTTGTGGGTGGTCCCACGTTGATAGGGACTTTGTGCCTGACCCGTACAAGTGGGGTACGCGGTAAATATCGATATGGTCAACAGTGCAAGTAATGTAAAACAATTTTATTAATGATTGAGATTTAAATAAAAATAAAATCATGGAGAATATGATGTAAATAACAAAAGGAATTGTGACTTGTATAGTAATATAGTTTCTGTTACAGACAGACAAACCCACAATCTCCATTATAATAAGATTTAATTTAATTCTAAATGTGTTTTTGACCAGTAAAATCTTTACAGTGTGGCCTACATATGCAGATATCAACAATTCAATCGCAGATATTCCCTTAAAAAACGAATTAAAATCGATTGAATCGATTATTCAAGCTCAAATGATTTTTAGTCGAAAAGTATTAACATAATGAGCAGTTTACAAATTACAGCCCAATTTAAAAGAAAGGACACCTGATCCTAGTAATACCAGAAGAAAAGAAACCACTATCACCCGGCTACGCATTGGCCACACTAGATTAACCCACTCCTTCATTTTAAAAGAAGAACCTCCACCTAAATGCTCATGTGGAAACCGATACACAATAAAACATATTCTGATTGAATGCACACACCTCTCCCACACTCGAAGAAAGTTCTACTATGTTGACAGCATGGACAAACTATTTTGAAAAATAGATTCCAAAGGATATTAAAATTTTTGAAAAGAACGGCCTCTTATCAAGGATGTAAGTTCATAGACCTGTCGCATCACGTATTACTACCATGCTCCAAAATACTCGCTTTCCCTTCATCCCCTTTCCTCTCCCGGACTTTCAAAAAATAGGTCAGCCAAGTGACCAGTTTCTTCAGCATGCGAGCCCTTCGGAATTAGGTCAAACTCACTCAAAGACTTTCGCCCTTGGCTTCCGTCCGCTAATGGCCCGAAATACGCACATTCTTGCACAAACATGCGTTTTTGGGCATTACGACATGCATCAGGCTGTAACAACCTCTTCTGCCTTGTGAACGTTCGGTTCCGACCGCTTGCGTGGAGTTAATTCTGCCTGCAAACGCATTTCCATCACTAACTACGGTATAGTAGCGGCGAAAAATTACAGTTAAGAAATGGATTTCAGGTTTCAGGCCAACTTTAGATACACGAGGTCACGAGCGTCGATCCCAGGGGGCCATCCCCCCAGGCAACACCTGCCCCCTGGATTTAAAGGGGTAGGGCTGGGTTTATTGCTCAGTGCCTGAGGCCCCCTTGAGGGGGAATGCCGAGGGGAAAAACGCTATTTTTAAACCCGCCACCAATGAGTCTCGGCTTATAGGTGGTCCCACGTTAATAGAGCCTTGTGCCTAACCTAGTACAAGTGGGGTACGATCCTGTCGGGACAACCCTGCGCCGGGCAATGCGCGCTTGGGATCGCCGTAGCGGTCGTCACCTCGGTGGCTTGATCAAACCGACCAAGTTGCCTCTGGCTGCTAAATAACAAGTCCAGTGTGGTGAGCGTTCGAGCAAGATTCCATTATTGGCAAATCCTTCGCTCTCTCTCTCTCTTCTCTCTTTGGTCCCTTAACCTCGGCTTGGCTTCGCACCCTCATCTCGGCTCCCGATCTTCGCCCCCAGCCAGCTAGCAGCTATCTACTCCACTCCTGACCGCCGACGTCCCAGTCCTTCCAGACCCAGATCCAGCCGTCCAGCGTGACTCCACTCGGTCATCTCCAGAGCCAGCCTCTACCTTCACAACCGTCCTTCTCAGGACCACTGCCAACTACTGCTACTCTTCTCTCCTCTGGCCTTTCTCTGGCCACCCTCGGCTCCGGTTCGATCCTATACCTCGGCCCTGCCTTGATCCATTGGTACCCGCTCGTAGCTACCTCGGTTTCCGCCCTCGCCTTCGGCTCCGACTTGGTCACTGCTTCCCGTCCGTAGCATCTCGGTCCAATCGCTTCGACACGCACACGGTATCCCAGACTCACTGGCGAACCGTACACACAGCTGAGCGACGACCAGACCTCTGCCTCGGCTCGACTACGCCTTGGTTCCCACTTCTCGCCCCTCGCCGCCGACGCTCCCTGCAGCATCCCAACATACGACAAACTGCACACGTTCCAGCTCACCGACGACAAGACCTGACTCGACTCGGCTCCGCCTTGGTTTCTGCTTCTCGCCCCTCGCTGCCGACGTTTCCTGCAATATCCCAACATACCGGCAAACTGCACACGTTCCAGCCCACCGACGACCCTGGCTACTGCCAATCCAGCTTCGATCCAGTCCTCCTCATTCGACTCTTCCTTCAGTGACCAGCTACTTCCTCCGTCTACCAGCATACTTCACATTGGTTCACCAACATATCTCCAGCCTCCGGAAGACCCATCACGTTCAGCCATGATCAACATCAACATTCGACCCGCAGTGCCCGTCGCGCACATTCCCAGTCCTCCACAACCGATCCTCTGACGCAACTGACACCTTCCCAGCCTGAGATATCAACGACCCGACCAATATCCTTCAGCTTTCAACATTATCTTCTGTAGTTCGGCGAATAAAGATTTCTGTTTCTTGTTAACCAAATCTCCACACTTTGGCCCTATCTTGGGTTAGACGGGCGGTCGAGAGGCCCCCTCCGATCAATCGTCTGGTCACGTCAAGCCCTGCACCTATATATTTTAACCCACTGAGGTTGTATATGCCGTAAACCAAACCAAACCAAACAAAACCAAACCTATACATTTTGAATATCTAATAGAAGTATTCAGAATAAAATAACACAAGGGTTTGACATGCCGTAAAACCCAACAAACAAACAACTATTTTTAATACATTTTAAACAATTGAATTCGCCCCCAAAATGCGTAAGTGAAGATTTATGACAATCACTAACAAAAACATCTCATCAACATTTTAAGATATTAAAAAGTTTCTTCTTAGAAATCAATAATAAGAAAACGTATACGGATAATTTCATGTCAAATCACACAGAAAAAAAAAAGTAAAATTGTCACCCACCTCCTAAATATTTAAAGCGTTTTGTCAGTTGATTTTGAAAAAAAAAATTTATTCTACTGATAGCACTGACTTATTATTTCAATACTGTATTTTATACCCTTAAGTTTCGTTAATACTTTTAGTAGATAACATGTTTTTTTGTAAATTGTAGGTACTGGCAAAATGTCCTAAAATGCATTTTTGACAAAATGACTTTACCCCCCCCCTACAAAAAATAATTTACCAAAAATCAGGAATTATCGGATTTTAATGAAATTTTCAGTGTTTATTTATCAATGAATGATATTTATAATGCATTATTTATTTTATTTCAAAACATTCTCATTTTTTTCAGGTCCTTAATTTTGACCCTTATGTTGGGGCGTAAGATTTTTTCTAGTTCGTCTTATACTGTACTAATTACAGTATAAATAATGAGATAAAAGACCGAAGTTATGAATAGAAACAATTTTTTTTACGGTGGCTTTTCTATGAGAAAATAAGTACCGAAAATTGAAAAATAAAATGTAGAAAATAATAGATAATTAATTTTTGGAGATTTCCTTTTTTACTCATTTGGATAATTATTTAATTGGCTATTATCTTATAAAAGAAAAATTATACATCGATATTTTTCTGCTTAAAAAGTGGGGGGTACATTTTCAATAGAGTTTTTCTTCAAACTTATTACTTTCGTCTAAAAAAATAAGGTTTGCATAAACGTTTATTCGTCACCGGTGTATCCCTTGAAATAACCGGTTGAAAAGGCTTCGTGTAACCCCCATTTATTTTATATTTTATTCTTTAATAAAATATTCCCAAATTACATTCTCTCACTTTAGTTATATATATAAATATATATATATTATATATGAAAAAGATATGAAAAACACCACAAAATGCTGTTAAAGTGAAAACATTTTATAACTTCGCTGATATTGAACAATATTTCGATTTTATGAAAATCGTCATCGAGCTTGTTTATTCTCCGTGTTGTTAAGAGCGGAGACCAAAGTCATATGAGTTCAAAACAAAAACCTTGATGTTGCAAAAAAAGAAAAATTTTTACATAGTATACGAATGTGAGCCACTTCCGCCGGTTTTTCTCGGTCATCAGATTATGTATATCTTATTGTAACAGTTTTAAAAAAGAAGAATATTGACAAGATTTGACACTAGACGATTCTCTTATTCAAAACGGGATGAGTATTAGCCTGTTGACGTTAAGTTTCAACAGATTTATAGAAAAATAATTTATTTTTGTAATTAATATTGTAAATTTCTATTTTTTGTTTTATATATAAATAAAAAAAGTAAACGGTTGTAAGGTTTATTTTTTTTTTTGGAAAATGTGAAAAATTTAAAATTTGTTCGGAAGGTTATATAAGGGAAAATGTCATGTGAAGGGGATTTATATGGTTCTGACTACAAGTGTCGCTAAATAAGTGGATATATTAAAAAGTTCTTGTCTTTGTGAATGGTTTTATGGGTAAGAATAACGCCAAGATCCAACTCTACGTAGTGTTCTATCGTGTAGTGGGTAATATTTGGCACCTTTAAAATCAAAGGAATGATATGATCAAAAATGTGTTTAGCTAGGGGGTTTAAAAAAAACGTTTAATGTGGTAATTTTTGTTTTTTTCCGAATTAAGAAAAACGTTAGATAAGGATATGGAAGTCTCGGAATGAGTTGTTGTTATGATTATTTTAATTCTGTAAAATGTTTTTGACTGTTCTTAGTGGAGTGAGTGACTGTTTAATACCTATCTCTTTTAGGTTTCTATTTATTCTATCAGTGATAGTGTTATTTTTCCTTATATTAACAGCTCTAGACTGACCGTAATTTAAGAGGGTATTACGTTTGTATATATATAATATATATATATATTATATATAATATATTTGATTTACCAGGCTTTATTTCGCCAGGCTTTCGGTAAATCAACAGAAGGAGTCTACCTTCACACAAGAACAGATGGAAATCTGTTGAATCTCACCGTCTAAAGCAAAAACAAAGGTCAAGCAATTTGTCATTCGGGACATGCTATTTGCTGATGATGCAGCAGTGGTAGCACACTCTCAGGAGCACTGCAAACACTCATGGACCAGTTCACCCAAGCCTGCCAGGACTTCAGCCTGACCATTAGTATAAAGAAAACTCAGACGATGGGTCAGGGAACTGGAAATCCTCCCTCCATCACCATCAACAGCTACACCCTGGAAGCCGTAAACACCTTCACCTACCTGGATCCACCATCACTGACAACTGTCACTTGATGCTGAAACTCAGTTGCCGGATAGGAAAGCTGCCTCAACTTTTGGGAAGCTCACAACAAGAGTGTGGGACAACAGCAAGCTCACTATCCGTACAAAGTACAAGTGTATAGGGCATGTGTTATCAGCACCCTCATGTATGGAAGTGAACATGGACCTTATACTCCCACCAAGAGCAGCGGCTAAATACCTCTTACCTTCGCTGCCTTAGACATGTACTGGGCATCACCTGGAGGACAGGATCACTAACACAGCAGTCCTAGAGAGAGCTCAACTCCCCAGCCGTGTACCTCTCTCTGAGACAACGTCGTCTCCGATTGGTTGGGTCATGACGTCGGATGGATGATGGACGAATCCCGAAAGACATCCTGTATGGAGAGACTAACATCTGGTAAAAGACAGATTGGTCGCCCCCTACTGCGATTCAAGGATGTCTCAAAAATGATCTCAGGTGTTTTGGCATTGTCCCTTCCAGCTGGGAAAATTTGGCTCAAGACCGCCTCGGTGGCGGCAGAATCTCCATAGAGGACTGTACATGGTCAGATCTCACCCTGATACAACATCATGAAGCTAAGAGGTTTATAAGAAAGCAACGGCAACAAAGCATCGGAACATCATCATCTACAGGGACAAACCTACAAATGCAAAATCTGTGGTCGAGAATGTTTCTCAAACATAGGACTTCATAGTCACAGGAGGCGCTGCAACCTCAGGAGCACACAAAAACTTTTATCATAGTCTTTCGAGACTGAAATGCCAATGATATATATAATATAGTGATTGCCGCTTCCTCACAGAATAAGCCATTTCTACAAGTAGTTCAGTTGTGAGCAGTTGTGAGCACGCAGATGGCCCGCGGATCCAGCTTGTTTTTATGTATCCTGTCACACATATGAACTCTCGACACATACAGGCCCTGCCACACAGGTCAGACTTCAATGTAGGAAATGTTTCCATGGCGTCCGTCATGTGTTGCTCCATGGCGTCCGCTCATTGTGTTGCTTCAGGATGGAGGGTCGTGTCCCACCTTTCCTCCAACTTCTTACAGGTACCACGCCGTNCTTTCCATGAGGGTGTGTATCCAGCCCACCTCTTCTGTCAATTGGTCTCTATCGCTGAAACTGACTTCCGCAAAGGCATCGATGTCGGCTGCATATCGAGATGCTCCCCTGTCACGATACCAGTATGTAGTTTGGGTTTCCCAATATATTTATATAACAAAATATTTTGAAAACTGAATTACCTGAGTTTTTCCAACCCATTGAGTTTAGAAGTAATATATATATATATATATATATATATATATATATATATATATATATATATATAATTAATGGTGATATTATGATTTCACACTCATAACTTAAAGTTTCTTGGTAATCCAATCATCAGATGAGAAGTGGTTGAGATGTCAAAAACCAGGCGTGAAATCATTCATTTATTTTGAATGAAAAAATTCGAATTTTTTCATTCAAAATAAATGTTCACTCTGATGAAGGTCGATTCTTCTATGTGTGCGAAATATTTTCACACACATAAACTGACCGAAACACATGTGTAAGTGATATCGATTAATGTGATATCGATTAAATTCATTTTATCCATTTACATTTCTTTTCTTTACTCATTTTTCCTCATATTGTCGGATTCAATTCCTTTTCCATTTTTACATATATATATATATATATATATATATATGCATTTTTATAGTAAGAATCATTGTCCAATGTACTTTTATTGTAAAAATCATTTCAAATGCATTTTTATTGTATGAATCATTTCTAATGCATTTTTATAGTAGAAAATCATTGTCGAATGTATTTTTATATTAAAAATCATTTCTAATGTATTTTATAGTAAAAATCATTTCTAATGCATTTTTATATTAAAATCATTGTCCAATGCATTTTTAATTAAAAATCATTTCA
>CM042152.1:7517599-7545099 GCA_023376005.1 Doryteuthis pealeii
TTTGTCCGCCACTTCCAGAAAAAGAGATACGTTAGGCGAGGTTAAACAAGCTCCTCCGTAAATGATTAAATTTCTATGTCTAAGTTTGACAAGATCCACCATCTCCAAACGCATTTCCTGGATTTTAGGATCTATAGTCTTACTATTCAATGCCTTTGCGTACCACTTTTCATTTTCCCATATATACGTATTTATATCCTTCTGACTAACTATCGACGACAAGTGGCTTACAGATGATTTACTGACAGTCACCCCTTCCGATACATACTTAGTTACATAAGGCCACTGAACGATCCAGTCATTATTTGAAAGGGCTGCGTTTCTTTCTGCGTGTTTCAAGATATATTTTATCAAAAGTGTAATTAACCCAACAACGAGGGCGCCTCCTACAAATAATGGCGCTAAGATGAGAGCAAGGTGGGTCTCACAATGATCTCCAATCCATATTTCCGAACTGCATTTACAAGATTCTGGCTTTATACATTGTCCATGTACACAGTTCTCACAAATGGCAATATTGCATTCTAATCCTCTCCAGCCATGAAAGCATTGACAATGAGTGGCAGAGATGCATTTACCGTATTCGCACTTGCAGGTGATTTTATCGCAAAAGTTTCCATGGAAACCAGCACTGCACACACATCGTCCGCTCATGTCACATCTACCCGTGTCGTATAAATTGATGTTTTCCGGGCTCAGAATATTTTTCCCACAATCGAAATCACAAACGAACATAGGGGCAATATTTTCTTGTCTTTGGTATGGTATGGAAGGCCACGGTTCGGATGGACTCTGTGTTACTGTTTGCGATAACTGGTTGACTAATCCTGAAAGTGACTTATATACTCTGATATTGTATTTGGGACTTGTAGGTGTAATCGCTTTAGATTCTGGATCTTTTGGATCAGTGCCCGGTCTCCATGCTTTGTATGGGATTTCTAACTGAGTATTGTCGGGACGCCGTATTAACGATCTCGTAAATGTTACTACCATCGAAATATGAGCATCAACAGCGTCTAAATTCGCTGGATTAATCTGAGCTAAAAAGCCAAAAAAGCCAACCCTATCTCCATTTTCATCAAGACGAAAGTTTCCTGTTAGACCATTAATTTGTAGATTGCGACACTGCTCGGCGATTTTATGTGCAACGATGCACTCCTTTTTTGAAATAATTTTTGCAACAACATTCGCATAAAGCAAAACTGCATCATAACCGAGGGCCATTTTGGCCCCAACCTCTGGAGGACGGTATTTGACCCTCCCTCCTTTGTAAAAAAATCTGTCGACTCCAAAATAATACCCAAGAACACGAACCCAGTCTTTAGTGTGGTATCCAGTAATGTTGTAGGTCTCGCTAACCAGATATGTGGATGCAAAAGCCTTCGTACATGGAACGTCTTGATGACACACACCCTCATTTCCAAAAGGAAACTGCCACGCGTAAGAGCCATACAATATCCATTGGTAACCATGAAGAGAGTCCAGATTGGCGAGTTGCGCCGCCCGAAAAATATATGGTTGCATGTGTTTTCGGGCAAGTAAAAGGATTATCTTAATACCGGTTGACTTTATCCTTCCCATTTCATATTTAAAGAAATCAACTTCCCCAGGCCTGATTGCATCTGCATTTACATCAACAACAGCAACAATATATATCCCCATCAGACCCGTTTTATGACGATATTCTTCAGTCAAATGTATGCCTACATCCCTCACTACTACAATGTTAACCCACCTCCGATCCTTACATACATGCAAGAGACTTGCGTACGTTCCTATATCGGCCCAACAAACCCTGTTGAAAAGGGGGTAAGTACTTTTATCGCTAAATACAAAATTCGTGTTACTAGTGCTAATTAAAGACGCTCCGAGATTCAGTAATTCTGGGTTAATAGCATTTGCTACATCATCTGTTGCTGAGGTCAGTATAAGTGTGGGTTTTTCTTTTGATAACTCCCGGTGTTGCAAATCAGCGATATTTCGGTATGCTATATGACTGCTAGATTCCGTATCGTAAGTTTCAATCCGAATTTTAAATCCTTCCTTCGACAAAAAAGGCAACATTATACCATTGTTGATATCATAAGCAGCAAACTTTACAAAAGAATTTACATGGGATTGGACTTGGGTCCCATCTCCACTGAAGCGGAAATCGCCAAAATGGGCAATGGTCAAGAAGCCTTCCACCTTAAACGCTGGTGTAAAAATAGAAGCATTTCGCTTTGCTGATGGTATAATTTCTACAGTGACATTATTGATAATTTGACAAATACCCAAATCTATAGCCATTTGTCCCCCTATGAATTTTGTTGAACTGTCAACTGCTACGCACACACTTGGAGGAATTGTCTTATAAGACAGATCAAAATCCGACTCACTACCAGAAAATATTCTACGACCAGAAAGGTCTCTGGAAGTTATCACAAATGTTCCAGGAATAAGTACGTTTCTTGTAATTGGTAATAGGCCTGTCCTAGGGTCTCTTTTTTTATTGAAAGCGGCAATAGTTTCTTTGGTAAAGTGCAATTTGTAAAGCTTCTGTTCTTTAACATCAAATGAAGTGGTGAGTTCAACACCCAGTAGTTTCTTCATCAAAAAAAAATCTGGTTCAGGATACGTTATTTCTGTGCCGTCGGAGCTTACAATTTTAGTCGATAAATCATCATAACATGTATCACAATTTGGTATTCGATGCCAAGGATCTCGGATCATGGTTGCCGTAAGGTTAAGTTTAATACTCTTGGCAGGATCTAATATGCGTATTTTATCAAAGACGACCCTTCCTTTCACAGCATTTTTTCTTATAATCCAATCATATTGTCCTTGGTGAAGGACTTTATTTGCACCAGCTAGGCGATACGGTACACTCTTTAACAACATTCGCTGTGACATTGTGTTCATAAATGTCTTGTAATAATACGGAATTGTAATATCTACGGAGGCCACGGAATCAAGTCCTGTATCAACAACTGAACCATTCTCTTGTTGGATCTCTGCAATAACTGTAAAATCGTTGTTAGCGAACACGGTGGCCGGTGGTTGTTGAGTGATTTTTAAATGATGAGCCGGAGTTGTAATCAAAAAGGGATTGGTTACAGCAGTGAGGGAGTCTCCCAGCGAGACACGAATCACTCTTTTATTTGGTGGTTTGTAGTAATGTTTGTGATAGATCCAGTCTATAATTATCTTTCCTTCCATTGCTGGTACGATAAGCGTCGTTTTAGACACGGTAGATCCACACCTAACGTTATGTAGCTTGCGGTTAAGACGTTCAGGCACACTCAGCGTCCATGCCGCCTTCTGACAGAGTTGGCCACCGGAGGCAGCCCACATGTCTGGTTTGTGATAGTGGCGTCTTGCGTTTGCGTCTTCTGAAGACACCAAGTAATCTGCCGAAGCCATTGGCCCTTGCGTTATCGTAGTTCCGTTCTCAAACTGAACGTAAGCAATTATAGGCGTACTTATCATTTGATTCAAAGGGACAGAGTAGATGTAATCTTGAGCGTCGAATGGTACTATAAGAGGAGGCGATCGGATATGATCGAACATAATTTGATATTTGCAAAAGACGAAAGGCACTACCAGTAAAAAGATACATTTCTGAAGCATCTCGCTACATTGAATTTTTTCAAAAATCTTGTGTAGCTTTCTTTTTTACTGCACACACAATTGATAAATTAACTATAATGTGTATGATACAAAACCTCTCTAAGCAAGCTCATGCGCCTTTCAAGCGTTCCAGATCTAGAAAGTTTAACATGTCTGACATGGTGCACAGTATTGTGACGTAATATAGGAAGCATCTGTTGACGTATTTATAAACATTCATAAAACAAAATGGCGGGTTTGCTTAACAATTTTTACCTATCAATGTAAAAAGACTTCAAAGAAAAATCAACCAATATTATTCCCTAATCTCTGGGCATAAAATAACCACAGACGGATTGATACGTCATTAAGCAAACTAAACAACCGACCACAAATCTATGCATTACGATAAATAATTTCACGTTATCACAAATAATATTCTGTCCATATATATATATATATATATATATATATATATATATGGACAGAATATTATTTATGGTACTGGCCTCTCAGCTTGACAGTCCGGTTTCAGATCATGCACAAGGCGGTCTTCCTATCTATAGCTCGCTGATGAGGTCTAATAGGCCGAAATGTACATACAGAGATTGATTTTTCTCGACTTGTTTAGCTTTACATTCAAATAGGCATTCCCGCCTAATTAATTAATTATTAATCAATTAATTTTCAAAATTAGGTACGACTTCAATTAAGCACATATTCTCCCAAAAATTGTCGGCAAAAAGCCATATCCAAACACATCGTGTTTACATACTTATCATATATATAATATATAATAGCAAAAAAAAAAAAAAAACAAAACAAAAAAACGCGCGCCGGGAGGTGTAAAAAATTGCCTGAGGGGTAGGAGTTAGAAATTCAATGTCAGAGTGTTTGTACCATGAATAAGGAAAATCACCAAACTTATTA
Organism: Doryteuthis pealeii; assembly: GCA_023376005.1. Classification (NCBI taxonomy): domain Eukaryota; kingdom Metazoa; phylum Mollusca; class Cephalopoda; order Myopsida; family Loliginidae; genus Doryteuthis; species Doryteuthis pealeii. The sequence goes on from CM042152.1 coordinate 7,522,118, forward strand.
AAGGAGTAATAAAAAAATAAAACAATTCAAAATGGAAAATTAGTCCTAATAAATTTAGATATATATTAAAACAAAACAAACTCTATATGAACTTATAATACCGAGCATGTATTTATTATAACTAGTTTTAAAAAAGAATGAGGTTCATTTAAGTTTGCATGCTTAAATTTTGAGTGTATTTATTCTGTTATGTCGATAGTGGGTAATGTGGTGTAAGCAGTGGCGTAGTTTCGGTCACAGACAAATATAGACCTATTCTCCATTATTAATACTAGCAAAATAAGAACGCTCTCCGGGTGACGTAAAATAATTTCTTGTAAAATATTGCATGAGGAGGGTGGGAGTTAAAAATTCAATGTCAAACTACATTTTATTCAGTTCAATTCTGTAGAAAAATTCTTTAAAAATTCTTTTCAATAATTAAAATTTATCAAAAAATGTTGGTATAATCAATGAATAAATCTATCTATCTATATATATATATATCTCCCTCTCTCTCTCTCTCTCTCTCTCTCTCTCTATATATATATATATATATATATATATATATATATATATATATCTTATTATAATGGAGATTGAGTGTTTTTCTGTCTGTAACCGAAACTATATTACTAATGGGGTCACAATTCACATAGTTATTTACATCATATTCTCCATGATTTTAATTATATTTAAACCTCAATTATTAATAAAATTGTTTTACATTATTATACTGTTGACCATATCTACATACTAATAATATGCAATTGTATTTATATATATAAAAAATAGCGGTTTACAGTGTGAATGGAAAGGCTAATTTGCATATTGATATTAAAAATTTGATTTTAATAAATATGTGCTCAGTATAATTGATTTCTAATTGTTTGGTTTTATCTTAATTAATATGAGCAAAAGTCTCTCCAATAAATTTTAAAAGAAATCCATTAACAATATTAACAGTAATTATATTCTTTACTTCCTAATTTAACTAAATAGTTAAATTATGAAAATTTACCAATGAAAGATGGGAGTGAAGAAAAAGTAAGTTTTAGTTATTCCCCTTCTGTTTCAAATCTTTTTATCGGCATCTGATTTAGTTTCATTAGCCTTTCTAAGTTAACATAATATTTTATTACATTAAAACTTAAATACCTGCACCCGGAGGGTGCATATATTTGCTAAGGGCAGTCGTGCGTATGTATGTCCGGAGGAAACTACGAAAATAGAACAATCAACGACAAAATAGATATATATACACATTCACGATCACCAGAGCTGCGATTTCGTGTTGAAAATTATGAAGATTTCCTATATATTTTCGAAGACAGTTAACATTAGAATTACGATAAGATAACATTAAAATAGTGGAACGGACATTGTTAAAGCTTTTTTTTTTTTTTAGCTAAAACGTCAACAAAAAAGTTATAGAAGATCAAAACAATCTTTTTTTTTTCATGTTAACTACTGTTTATAATTGTTGTGATGTTAGTTCAACAGTAAAAAAAGAAGTCAAGTCGAGGTAGGGTAAAATGAGACAAGTGTATTTACAATAAGGTACAATAACGGCTAGCTTGCCGCTAAACGGTAACAGTACAACCTTTTCACTCGGTGTCTCACTATTTATAGTGAGAACCGGTGTATATTCTCCACTGTAGGAACGGCCGGTACAACATATATGTAACGAATTGGCGTGGAAGGAGGGACAGCAGAAAATAATGGGATCCTCATTATCGCAATAAAATGATAAACCACGATTCTAGGGCTTGGTTCGATAGTCTGGCTGTACAAAAGATTTCAGACTTTTTTGGCAACCAAAGATTTTTTTATCCATTTGTCAGACGAACTGGTGACCTTAAATGACAAGTGGAGTAAATGGAAACTGGTGGAATTAAAAGATTTCTCTGGAACAAATATTAGAAATTTTGTATATATACAGCTGATCGAGCTAGAATTAAAGGTTTCATTTAACAGTCAATTTCAAATCTCATCTCTTGTTTAAACAACTCTTCTTAATCTAAGATAAATAATAGGAGCTGTGACAGATGTATAACTTTCCAACTGGTAAAGACTAAAAAGGAATAATCCACTGGTAATGAGTAGCTTGAGTTACGGCGTATAGAGGATCAGATTAGTATTTCACTCTTATGAAGATAGTGTAGCAGCAATATCCGTATAAGAGGCTTAAATTAACTAATTTTTGATTTCATATCTTATGGGATAAGAGTTTGGGAATGGTTAAATGAAAATTTTGAAGGTAGATGGATAGGACGAAGAGGACCAATTGAATGGCCACCAGACCTAACACCATCGGACTTTGAATTGAATTGTTTACCAGACCTAACACCATCGGACTTTTTTTGTGGGATGTATTGAAAGATCAGGTTTACAATCTTAAGCCGAAAACAATTCCAGAATTAAAGAATGCAATTTCATATTATTGAAGTAAGTCAGTTAGACAGTCAACAATTGGTTTGACTGGCCAGGCCTAACCATGCAGTTACTAGTTCTCCAATGAACCCACTATAACAGCTTAAATAATTACTGCCACTACTGCCAGGAAGAGTCCATTAAGCTGAGGAGGTGTTTGACTGTTCCACTGTCCAATAGTTAACAATCTGTAACAGTCATTTCCAGACTGCAGGTTCAATCCTGGCTAAGGGTGAAAGTAACACAGAATAACAATTAACAGTATTCTACACAGATAAATTTCATGAAATTACCATTGAAATGTGTCAAAAGGTTTGTAAAAGTGTTGCTGGTAGAGTTCAGAATTGTATGGAATATGAAGGGGAACATTTTGAACATCTCAAATAAATGACTAAATTCTAAAACTTTATATCTTTTGTAACTTTGTTTTTTCTTAGATTTGGTTTGATTTCAATTTTAGTTTGTATATATAACAGGTTTAGCCTGGATTGAAAAAAATCAGTTGGGCTGAGGGTTTGTGGCGGGGTTAGTCGAGGAGAGCGGCGCACGTGTTAACTGGGGTCGTGAATCGGGATGGATGTCACTGTTTGTGAAGCCTGATATTTTATATTTACCGTCTGGTAGTTAAAGACTACCTAAAGTTTAACGATGCTCACCTTAAAAAATACTACCTATTAATGAAGCTAAAAATCGAAGTCAAATTCTAAAAGAACAGATATTACGACCTCTTCTCTCTCTCAAGAACAATAAGTTGAATCAATCAAATAAATTTATGAAAATAATTGTTTCGTTCTCATATTCATTTACTACACGCAGCAGAAGATACTACGAGATTTATGAATGAAAGACACTAAAGAGACAAACGTTAACAGATACTTCCCTGGTACTAAGGAAAGTAATAGCTTGTAAACACAAGTCAAATTGACCGTAACTAAAAACCGCTGGCTTGTAACGTGATACCCCCTTGACTGACAGTTGAAGGCTGACCACAAAAGAAAGGGGAAGGATTCTTTCTTGGGTCGACGGGTTGAAGGCTGACTACTAGATCGTGGGCCCTGATAAACAGAAACCCGAAAACCTTTACGTGTGTGGCAGCATGTGTAACGAGATGGTGAAGGTCCTGAGTTTTGCGAGGACTACTATAGAAAAGAGAGGAAGAAGAAATAAGAGAGAGTAAAGTTTTAAAGTGATGAACATAAAACGGTTTGTCGTGAATTTGACCGAATGGAGAATTGAAAGCCAACCGGAAATTTCGGGTGTTGACCGGAACCGGAAGTCACATGTTCACGAGGAACGACGAAGAAAAATACCGGCCTCTTTTTGCTTTCCGATGCCTAGGGGCGGCCGGGCCTCTGGTCCCTAGTGTGGGATTACAGTAATTTAACTGTAATCCTCTCTCTCTCTCTTTCTCTCTGCCTTTCCTCCTCTCCGAAACAACCCACGAGACGAACCCGAAAATAAAAGCTAAGCAGCTTGTGAAGATATATTTCTTGCGTTGTACCGTTTTATCGACAAGACAACCGCCGCGTACCAAATACCTTTTTAGTGCTGTGAATTTGGAGGCACGTTGACAAGCCCCGTTATACAACGTATATCGCTATTAGAACATTACATATATCGCTTTTGTACTGTGACCATATATCACTACGTTACACGTGCCTTGTAAATGTCCTCAGACCAGTGGTCAGTGGCCAGTACAGCTGCAGTAGTAAAGACCCCGCCACGTTACAATAAAATAATAGCGTAAATTTGTTTTTTTAATTAATTTGTTTCACATATTAAATATACAATTATTAGATCTTTAAATAATCCTATTGGTTTGTTAATTTTTCATATTCAATTTTAAAATAAATTAAATGATAAAATTTCAATTATAAAGTTTTAATTAAATCAGCGTTTTTTTACTGATTCAAAGTTGCAAATATTTCATTGAAAGTATTTTATAATTTTAAAATATCATAGCCTTCAAAAATAAATGAAATATAATTTCATTGAAAAATTGTTTATAGATTTAAAAAAACAATTATTACGCAGCTTCTTATGGACCGTTTAAGAATTACATTAATCATTTAGTTTAACTTTTAAACTTTTTACAAAAAGTAGTACTTTTTTTATTTACCTTTTAAACAAATTCAAATTTCTCTTTAGTAAGATAAGTTTCGATTTTTAAATTTTTTAATTCAATTACTTTATAAAATGTATAAAATAATCATGTTATTTATTTTAATATTAAATATACAAATAAATACTAATGGAAAATAGGACGCAAGAGATGATATCATTAAATAACCTATAAAATGCATTACATTTCGATACATTTCACGGAAAAACCCGAAACCTTTGAGACAACTCCGGTAAGGGTTACTTCCAGAATTTCCGTAATCTAATGCTATTTACACATAAAATTATATTCTTTTGTGCTCTATTCTGCCTTTGTGTCATAATAAGGACATTCAACATCCATTTTTTTTTTTAAGTAGGTTTCAATTTTTTACCATAATAATTTCATATTCGATCGGCTACGCTTTGAATCAATAATGTTTTTTTTATTATTCATTGAATTTTACTTATTACAAAAAAGAATAAATAAATAAAAATAAAAATTGAAATTAAAGAATTATTTTAAATTTAAATACTGTATTTATTTAATTTTTTGTATGTTTTTTTTAAAAAATATCAGTTTAACAAATCGCCTCATTTGTATCTTTTTAAAAATATAGTTAATTATTGAATTAAAATTTCTTACTATATCGTTATATGAGATGTCATTTCTTCTACCCTGACGAGGCTGGATTAACAGTGGGGATTTTTATGGGGCATCCCACGAGGATCGAACTTGCTAATTCAGTAGTAATAGATTTGCAAGACTAATTGCTAACCATTGCATCACGTTTGTTCTATTATGTATTTTTTTTCCTCTACACAGGCTTCGCCGGTTAGCCGCTTCTAGTGTGTGGAAAAAAATATTTGAGGTGGGTCCTCTACTCACGTATGGCATCGACTGGAGTGGCAGTGTCTAGTACGAAATACTGAAGGCGAGATCTGCACCTGGCAGGAATTTTATACCTTTCTACCGGGATGTGGGCAGGTCTGCCTCTCGTATTGTGAGAATTATTTTTCTCCTCCCCATCTTTCTATAACCTGGTAGCGAGTTGGTGAGGTGGTCGCCGACTGGGTTGTCCCATTTCCCTCTCTTGAAGCTGACACCCCCTCGTTGTGGTTTATACCAAGGCCTTAAATGTCCGGCTGCAAGGTGCGTGAACAGAACAAGCTGAAAGCGAGTTGGTTATACGTGCAATTCCACATTACTTCTTTCCCCTCAACTAATTGACCAGTACGAGTAACAGTGGGTCGCGTTTTTGAAGTGGTTAGCTGCAAAGCCCACTAAATTTCGCAACCACTTTATTTACCTGGTCTCGTGGCTACCCCACTAAAGCTCGCTACTGGCCCCTCCCCCTGCGTCGGGATAAGCGCCTCATATTTTTCTCGACAGTATAAATAGTGTGAAACAAAAAGGTGTAGAAGGACTGGTGACGTACCGGTTGGAGCAAATGGTTCGGTCGAGAGGGACTAGAAATGGATTAGTTCATATAAGTTTCCTGTCGGAAGTTGGAGGGGTGAGGAGGTTACCAACGCCTATAAAATAGTTTTTTCTCCTCACCCAATGACGTCTGTTACTACGGCTAGTTACTTCTGTGCCACCGCTGATCAAGTGAGAGTGGTCCTTCAAGACCAACTACTACCTTTGCCTCCCGTTTTGCACGATATGCAACATCACGTCATTCATTGTTTTCACGTGGTACTGGTCACATTTGTTACCTGACCAGTCTTCTTGACCACTTGAGATTGATCTAAAGAAATAAATTTTGTTACCCTTAAAAGGATAGTTAATTGACACTTCATTGTACCAGAGGGTCGTGAAACTGGTATTGTTTCGCAACAGCTGGATGATTAAACACGGACTCTATGACCATGTCTCTTTTTCTTTTTCTTACCTCCTCATGGTCGAAAGATTTTTGACAAGTGTAATTGTAGTGAAGGGTCGAACTTACCTGACTCAAAACGTCCTCGATGCCTGGCCTACAAAATGAGCCATGGTAGAAGGAGAAGTAATGTATTTGGAGCAGTACGCCACTGTACCCACTCTGAATAAGAAATTTGAAGTATCAAGTAGTTGGAGAGGACAGAGTAGACTTTTATAAAAGTTGCAATGCATTATGGGTAGTCAGTTTGGCAATAAAAGCAACCCATTTTTGCCTGAACGACTGAATCGTATTTCTCTTCAGTGACAGAGCGTCTGGGAAGAAGGGGGAAGAAGGAAAGAGAAAGAGAAAGAGAAAGAGAAGACGGACGGACGATTAGCAGACGGAAAGAGGAGGGTGAAAACATACGCAAATGCGAGTTTGCTATCTAAAGGTTCCTGGTTCAATCCCGGGTGTGGACACCAAAGAGAAGCTGGTGAAAAATCTTCACTAATATATGTTGTTGTTACGCTCTAAATTCATTTTCTTCGAGACTTAAATTTCAAATCTATTAAAGGGAGCATTTACTCATTAGAGTAAGCATCAAATTAAATATATAACTTAACTTAATTAATTCTTAAAAAAAAAGATTTATATTTATTTAAATTTAAAAAAAACTATTTTAACAATCTAATACTCAATGAAATTAAACTTATTGCTTAACGTGTATTGTTTAAACATAAATAAAATATTACTAATTATTAATTACTTTGCAAAATATTAATTTAAATAGATATTTAAATGTTATAGATGAAAATATCAGGAATGAAAAATAACAATCGCGCAAAAAGTTTTTGCATTTAAATAAATGTAAACAAACAGTAATATATTTTTATGTACGCTAGGTACCACTAATTTTACCCTGTGAAATTTACCACCCCCCTATATTTAACACAATAAAACTTGTAGAAAAATTAATATTTTCTTGGAAATCTTTTTTCCATTCGAAAGAAAAAACATTAAATAATCTCCTGATGATTTTTTAATTTTTTTTCAGCTTACGGAAATAATGAAAATTATGATTGAAAAACAATGTTTTCATTTTTGCACTGTTAAATCAAGTGAAATTTAACGTAGCTAAAAACAAGTTACGATAAGAGGTCTTTTTTTTTTTTTAATTCTATGAAAACTCAATTAATTATCTGATTTTCACGAAAATTTTCATAAATGTTTACCATTGGATGTAAATACATCTGAAATAGTATTTTTCTCAAATATATTGGGAAATATTTTTACGAGTCTATCACCCTATGATAGGGGGGGGGGGGGGGTCATATTTTATTTTATGAGATAAAAAAATGACGCGTCAGAAAAATGTTGTATTTTTTTCTATAAAGATAAGAGTCTGAATAACTATATCAATTAAATTTTATAACGTACCGAGCTGTAGTTTTTTAGGATAAAAATTAATGAAATCGGAAATAAAAAGCGCAAAAAAATGTCATAATATTAATATTTGAAAACTTTTTTTGGCTTTTGTAATTGGTATGTACTATATTCTATTAAATTGTAAAAAAAAAAAATTTTTTTAAGAAATTAATTTTTAAGAGATTTTCAATTTTTTGTGTGCTTAAATATTTTTTTTCTGTGTCAAAAAATCGAATTTTTCACGGATATTTAAATATATGAATTTTGAATTCAGGTGAACTAAAAATTGGTCCGATCCGAGCTCGATTAATATTTTTAAACGAATGTGTAATTTTTATTGTTGAATAGTAATGTGTGATTCTTAGAATATACGGAAGAGCAAAACTGACATATTTGTTTTGTTTTTATACAAAGAGACGAGACGCATCTCAGTAACCACAGTTAGCGTAAAAAAATATTTTTCGACCAATTACATTAAAAAGTAAGTATATATTGATTATTTTATCAGTTTTTCTCTTAGAAAAAAAATATTAAAATTTTCATTTAATTTTCGATTTTAAAAATTAATTCTAAAACTGAAGACCCTTTTTTAACGTCAATTTCAGTGCGAAATTTTAATATTAAATTTTTTCAAGTTTTTATTCATTTTAATAGTAAATTTTAATATTAAAGTTTTTAAAGATTTTATTAATCTTAATGGTAAATTTTGGCTAAAAAAGTATGTCCATTACATCCAACCGTACGTAGATGCATAACCGTAAGAGGGTAATAATATGTATTTTTTTCTGTCTAAATTGCAGCCTGAACATTACCCTTTCGCATCTAATATGGATAGGTTTGTTTATTTTTTAAGATAACGATGTAATTTTTCCCAATCGGATAATTTGATCTTTGAATTAACTGTTTTTCTTTGTAACAACCCTGTACGATCTTTAATTGTTTTTTACGAGATTTTTGATAAACAAAGTTCGGAAATATTTATTTCCGTTTTATTCAAGATGGCCTAAACTAAACTCACGTGACCGAATTGGAGGTACCTAATGTACGCTCTTAAATAATTTTCTTAGAGATTTAATAAATTTCATATATATTAAAGTAAGAATTTATTTATAATACAACAAGCTATTAATTACTTTGCTAAAATTAATTCATATATATATATATATATATATATATATATATATATATATATATATATATATATATATATATATATATATATTGCAGATGAAAAATAACACCAGGAAGCGATAACAACTGTAAAACACGATTTACGTTAAAAATAAATGTAAACAATTTAAAAAAAAATGTTAGTATGTGGGGATTAAAAAATACGAAAATAAAAATGAAATAAAATAACAACAAACTTCCATATGATATATTAGCAACAGAAAACACCCCCCGAACGTCGTAAAAATTAATTTTTGAAAGACATTGCCTAAGAGGGTGGGAGTTAAAAATTCAATGTCAGAGGGTTTGTATCATAAGTAAGCAAAATCTTCATATTTATTAAAGGAGTAAAAATAAATAAATAAATAAATAAATAAATAAATAAATAAAACAATTTGAAATGAAAACTGAGCCCCGTCCCTTCAAATAAAATGTTGCCTGCGTGTAATAATCAAACAATTATTTTGAATATTTTCCACAAAATCGTAGGTATTTATTTATTTGTAAACTTTTTAGTTAACTTCTTGTTACTATAAAAAAAAGGACGAGAGTAAAAAACAATTTTTAAAATTGCTTACTCAAATTTTGGGTGTATATAACATAATAAAATTGTGACGTAAGCTGTGACGTAAAGATATGACATAGTTTTTGTTACAGACAGAAATCCAGACAATCTCCATTATTAATATACTAGCAAAATAAAAAAACGCCCTCTGGGCGACGTAAAATAAATATTGCCTGAGGGGATGGGGGTTGAAAATTTAATATCAGCGAGTTTGTATCATAAGTAAAATAAAAATCATCAAATTTATTAAAGGAGAAAAAAATAAAATGAATTTATGAAAGGAGTAAAAAATAAAAAAATTGAAATTGAAACTTAGTTCTGATAACTTTAAATATATATTAAAATAAAACAAACTATATATAGATAGATAATACCAGGTATGTATTTATCAAAACTACAAACAACAAGATCTTACCATAGGGACAGACGATCAACCAGCGTGTCTACAAAGAGATACTGCGGCGTTTGCTTCGTTCAGTGCGCGAGAAGAGGCAAGAGATGGAGCGGGAAAACCCGTTGGTGCTTCACCATGACAACGTACCTGCTCACACTGCCCTGAGTATCCGAGAGTTCCTTGCCCAGAAGAACACCATTGTGAACCACCCGACTAGCCTGATCAGGCTCCATGTGGTGTTTTCCTCTTCCCCAAATTCAAGTGGGTCATCAAAGGAACCCGTTTTGAGGATATGCACGACATAAAAAATGCCGTGACAACAGAGCTACGGAGAATCCCGGAAGAATCACTCCAGGAATGCATGCAAGCGCAGCAGAAAAGGGCGGAAAAGTACATCAGACTACAGAGAGATTACTTTGAGGGGATAACTTTTAGTTTATAGTTTTCACAAAATGTTTGGTATTTATTTATTTGTAAACTTTTTAGTTAACTTCTTGTTACTGTAAAAAATAAGGACGAGAGTAAAAAACAATTTGTAAAATTGCTTACTCAAATCTTGGTTGTATATAGCATAAACATATTGTCAGGTAAGCGGTGACGTAAAGATATGACATAGTTTTTGTTACAGACAGAGACAGACAGACACATACACACACCAAACATACACACACATACACACTCACACACACACACACACACACACACATTATATATATATATATATATATATATATATATATATATATATATACTAGAAAAAAGTGACCCGTTGGGTCACCCATAAAGCTCTCGCTAGATGATTGGGATTAAGAAAAAGAGTAGGATCTGCCAAAATATCGTCTGCTTTTCATTTTAAAAACGAATTAAAATTTATTAAACCGATTATTTAAGGTCAAATTTTTGTTTAAATCGAAAAAGTAACATAATAAGCATCAGTAAAAAAGCAAAATAATATTACACATGTAATTTATTTTTGATACATTTAAAACAATTTTTTCGGTCAATTTCGATGAAGATGCCTGCTAAGACGCTACTTAAAACCTGTTTTTACAAAATAGATTGTAACTTTTGCGATTGAAAAAATCACACTGTATTGTCCAATTAGACACATAGGCTAGTAGATAAAAGAGTTAGGTTAAGACAGTTCTAAGTGACAGTTATCTCTAGACTACTGGTTCGATCCTGGTCAAGGGCAACAGTAACATAGAATAATAATTAACACAGCTTAACACCCCAGTACTCCAGCTATGGTTAGTTGAATGAAAACAGGATACCACTGTGGACTGAATAAAGGGTTTAAAGTTCCGTGATGGCTCCCGATTACAAGAAGGTTCCCGAGTCCGACAAGAAATACCTGAAGAAGGCTGGAGGGCACATCGACCGAAACGTTGTACAGATAACAATGAAGATAAGGACAATCGTCTGAATAATACAAATAATTGTAATCTTTGCGGAGTTCCGTCTTGGACTCCTGCCTCAAAAACTGCTAGCCGCTGACTGCTGAAAAAACAGCACCAGCTACGAAGTGGTATCACTTGAAAAAAAAACAAACCAAAAAAACAAAAACAAAAAATTAGGTCGTTTTCCCGAAAACCCAAACCTTAAACCCCCCGGGTTAAAATTAAGTTTTATTACAAAATTTGTGGGTTCTTTTTTTTCTGGGTCACATACAGGGTGATATTTGTTTACAAAACTAGGGTAACATTCGCGATTGCAAAAAAAAAAAAAAAAAAAAAATCAGGTAGTTATCCGATTTTAATGAAATTTTCAGTATTGATTTATCAATTAATGAATTTTATAATGCATCAGTTATTTTATTTCAAAACTTTAATTAAGTATTTTTTCTATGAAAAATCAATATATAAATATGAAAAGCCTGATATTGTCTAAGATTTTAAAATGAAAAAGAACCTGGCGAAGATGGAATTTCAGCAGAATTGTATAAATGTAGAACCAATCTTTTGACACACAGGCTCTGCAAATTCTCCAACCTTGTGTTCACGTGGGTGGCAACCCGTGATGCTTAAGGATAGAGCCCAGGTGGATGAGCAGTTCATGACATGCAATACTCCACTTTGGCCCTATCTTGGGCTAGACGCGCGGTCGGAGAGGCTCCCTCCGATCAATTGGCTGGTCACGTCAAGCCCTAGCACCTATATAATTTTCCCAACGCTATTGCCCTTATGGCAAGCCCCAACCCTTTTTATCATATGGGTGCTAGAAGGCGGTGGCTGCGGATCTACATGTCCTGGGAATGACGTTAAACTCTATCTGATGGTGATGTTCCAGTTTTGGAGGTTTGGGGAATGTGGAGCACCCCTTCATCACCATTGCTCTCTGGTCCACTCTGACCCGGAGTGGTAGTACCTGTTAGGGTCCCATCTATGGGTTAAATAGAAAAATGTATTTATAAAAAAATTGTATTATCCATTAAGAATTGATTTATTTCAAAACTTTATTGGCATTAAATGACCCACTGAGGTTGATATGCCGTAAAACCAAACCAAACCAAACCAAACCAAACGGAAAATATACCATCATGAATATGTTTGGAATTGGCGTTTGGCAGCTTTCCGTCTACGAGAGACAATGGTGTAGTGTCAATTTTTTTCTTACTTAGAACTACATAGCCTGGGCGGGTTCATATGGAGGATAAGCTGGATAACAGGATTACTAAGAACTTCAACTGTTACATAATCTATGATGTACATTCTGTATTTTAGTAAATAAATTTAACCCCACCTCCCTGAAAAAATTTACTAAAAATCAGGGAATTTCCAATTTTAATGAAATTTTCAGTCTTGATTTATCCATAAATTAATTTTGTAATGCTTCAGTTATTTTATTTCAAAACCTTCGGATTAATTAGGAATTTCTGCTATGGTAGATTAATATAAAAAATTCATTTGAAATTTTGTTTCAAATTTCATATTTTTAGATTCTCTAAAACAAATGTTTATTTATTAACTGCTCAATTATTATTGTTATCTAATATTGTTTTTAGAAACCCTCTATTGAAAAGTTAGGCCCTCTCCCTTTAAACAGACAAAATATCGATGTATATTTTTCTTTTATAAGATAATAGCCAATTAAATCCAAAACAGTAAAAAAAAGATCTACAAAAATTATTTTTTAAATTTCTATTTTACATTTTATTTTCCAATTTTCGGTACTTATTTTCTACCAGGATAGCTCTCTTAATTTTTTTTCTTCTATTTACATCTATAGTCATTTGTCTTTTTATTTATACTGTAATTAGTTTCAACTTTATATACCCCCCCCCCCACCGACATTCTGTGCCCCAACCCCAAAAAAACATGGGGGGGGGTGTCAAAGTTAAGTGTCTTGAAAAAAAAATCAAAAGGTTTTTGTATCTTTATTCTTCACTAAATATAAATGAATATAAATAAACTTTTGTGTTAAAATTGTGTTGTTATTTTAACATTACTTGCATTCATAATAAAAAAATATTTACAGGACCGGTAAAATAAACATAAAAGTAAGTTTGTCTTAATAATGGCCTCTTCCTAATTTTTTACTCACAATTATTTTATTTGTTTCCTCTGAGAATATAAATTTTAAAAATTAATAATTAAAGTAATTTTTTTTTTAAATTTTAAAACATGACATCAATACAAATTTTTTTTTACAACCAAGAAAACAATTTTAAGTCACATTGTGTGCGAAACTTATTTACAATTTTTTTTTTTTAGAAATCAAACAATTATCTTGTGTTTGTTGGAATTTCTGTATGTAAGGCATGGGACAAGTAGTCACTTCTAAATATAGACTCGTTGACTAACACGTGACCACCGAAGACTCCTACCAAATTTTTTCCTGAAATAATATTTAATAATAAAATTAAATTCATTTTATCAATGAATAAAACAATTAACTATACAAAATGATTTTTTATTGTTTTGATTATTTCTAAAAATGATGAAATAAAAAACAATAAACATTCACCTTATTTATTTTACATTTAATAAACATTTAGTTTTAGTGAAGATAAATATTGTATAAAATAAAATAGAGAAATGATACTTAAATCAATTTTTAGATGCTAAATAATACTTAATATTAATTTCTTTTTAATCGGTGGAAATAAAAATATCTAATTTATAGATTTATTTTCAACCAAATTTTATTTGGTACAATTCTGTAAAAATATAAATTCTTGAAACATTTTCTTCAATAAATAAAATCTTTTGATAATACATTCAGTATCAATTTTGTCTGTAACTAAAACTATGTCACCGTACAATTAATAAATCAATTAAAGTAATAAAAAACAACAATGCCAAAATATGCCAAAAGCTTTAAAAGGGCATTCAACATTTAATGATTTTAGTAATTAAAAAGAAAAAAGATTTTAAAATAAATATTTTTACACAATTCTACAAATTGTATTTTAATTGAATGAATGGATAAAAAAAATTACTTTTTAATATCTGTATAATTTAATAACTCTATTATCTCAGAATTTTAAAAGTGTTTTCCTTACCGGAAACTGAGTCTTACGGAGAAAATAATACACATAAGAATTTAACGTAAGGTATGAATAAGTGTATTTTGCTTATCTATAGATAAATTTATCGCAAAACTTTATATATTGAATAATTATAAATACAAATAAAAATAAAAATCACTATGTAAAAATGTATATAACTAAACATGCATTTATTGAAAGATTCGTTAAAAATCGTCTAGACCGTCAAATATTACAAACGCAACCTAATACTGTATATAAAGCAATTTGTTCCCTTGATATCAAGTATAACTCAAATTGATTATAAATTAGGTTGTCATTGATAAACGCTAGAGATTATTGTGGAATATGTGACGTAAGCCGTGACGTAGTTTCGGCTTCAGGCGAAGAATGTCAAATCAGTTCACAAAAAACCTTAATACTGCAAAAAAGAACGAAAGTCGTTACATTATTCACCAATGTGGGCATTCGCGCTATTTTTTGTGAACTGATTTGCCATTCTTCTCCGACCCAAACAACTACGGAGTGAATGAGCTCTGATGATGATTTTTATAAAATCGAAATATTGATCAGTATCAGCTATGATTATATTATAAATTGTTTTCTTCTTTAACAGCATTGTGTGATGTTTTCATTCCACCTTTTCATACTCATATATATATATATATATATAATATATATATATATATATATATATATATATATATATATGTTGTTCGGGATAAATTTGACATATTTATATATGGTTATTTTTCTCTGTAGGTTAAAGGGGTGTCTTTCAAGGAAAGGCTAGTGGCGTAAACCCCGAAGACAAATCAGGAGCCGGAGTTTCTAAGGTAGTGTCATGCTGAAATCCAGTGCTACCCACCAACTCCTGCGACACTACCGTTGCCAAGCTGCATTGGTACCTTACCTTTCCTTTGGATCACAGTGGCAGTGTGGCGAGGGGGGATTTGCTGCATGGGCAACAGCTTATCCTCCATATGAACCCGCCCAGGCTATGTAGTCCAAAGTAAGAAAAAAATTGACACTACGCCATCGTCTCTCGTAGACGGAAGGCTGCCAAACGTCAATTCCAAATATATTCATGATGGTATATTTTCCGTGGTTCCATTCGTTCCTATAGTTGTGTAGCATACTGACGTTTTCACCGTACGAAATCTTATTATAATGGAGATTGTGAGTTTTTCTATCTGTAACCGAAACTATATTACTACTCAAGTGACAATTACCTTAGTTATTTACATTACATTCTCCTGATTATCATTTTATCTTAAACCTCAATTATTAATAAAATTGTTTTACATTATTAATACTGTTGACCATATCTACATACTGTTAACATTCAATTGTATTTATATACAACAAAATAGCTGTTTACAATGTGAACGGGAAGGCTAATTTGCATATTGATATTAAAATTTGATTTTAATAAATATGTGTTTGGTATTATTGATTTCTAATTGTTTGGTTTTATCTTAACGAATATGAGTAAAAATCTCTTCAATCAATCTTAAAAGAACTCCATTAACAAGAAAAAATAACTGTAATTTTATTCTTTACTTCCTCTTTTAACTAAATAGTTAAATGAGAAAAAATTTGCAATGAAAGACAGAAGTGATGGACGAGTAAGTTTCAGTTGTTCTATGTTTCAAATCTTTTTATCTGCATTCTTATTTAGTTTCATTAGCCTTTCTAATTTGATATAATATTTTATTACATTAAAACTTAAATACTTGCACCCGGATGGTGCATATATTTGCTAGTCGATATAATGTTGTATACCTTTTCTTACTTCTTATCTCTGGTCGTCTTCTCTTCTGGCCGGCTTTGCTATTCTGATCGTCTATCTTCTAACATCTTGGTCAGGTTTCTTCTAAGGTCTTCTGTTGCTATGTTCCTGCTGGCTGGTCGTCCTGGATTCATTTCTTAGTCTGGTTACCAAGACATTCATCAACCACAAAAACATTTTACTTATATAAACTTTTATTTCCTCAGGTAAACAACGTTTACGATAAGTTTGAGCAAAATTGACCGAAAAATTGTTTAAAATGTATTAAAAATAAATTACATTATTGTGATTTTTTTCAACAATCTAACCCGAGCTTAATAGGTGACCTATAGGTCACGTCTTTTCTAGTATATATATATATATATATATATATATATATATATATATATATATATATATATATCATTGAAATGTGTGCTGTGATAGAGAAAGTGCCAGAGATTGGTCTGGAATTGGTTTGTTGAACTAATCCTTACCCCACAGCTAATAGGTGATCATCAAACCTTGACCCTATATATATTTACACCCCCACCCCACCCCCTGCACGTGCAGGATGCGACAAAAGGTCAATTTCTTAAGCGGAATTTAGCAGGTTTGAATTCAGTTTTTCTCCTAGACTGGTTACTTAGCCATGGTTAAAAAACGCAGACTGTCCTGCTATTAGCTGGAGGAAGAATTGGATTCGTACATTTCCCAAGTGTATTAGCGCCATGGCAAAGCAAACAGCTTAGTTCAGGAATTGAACTCGTGTAAACGAGTCCATTTTCTTTCGACTCTAACCATTAAACCACAAGCCTCTATAAACCTCGATCCTATAACTCGAAAATCGTGTCGCAAATGGAATGCAAAAATTCAAAATAAATTCAAAACATTCAAAAACTAAAGTCATTTCTTTAATTTAGTATTGTTTTCAAATACATTAATTTAATCAATAATAACAATTATAATAAAATAGAACTGGAAACGTCAGTGGATGATGTGGCTAAGAGAGATTGAAAATTGAGCCTTTGTACGGAACAAGTTTATCAGGTTTCAAACTTTTGAGATTTTAGACCGGTGAATATTAATCCATAGAAGGCGTCAAAATTTCTCCTTAGGCCTAAATATATCTCATTTAAATTTGTGCTGTGATAGAGAAAGTGCCAGAGATTGATCTGGCATTGGTTTGTTGAAGTCATCCTTACCCCACAGCCAATAGGTAGTCATCAAACCTCTACCCTTCACTTCTCTTTGTCCACGGGATTCTAAATCAAATCCTCCCGTCTCGTCCAAAATATTAGCCGTACTATCACTGACTTGAATATGCAACGCTTGTGAGCTGGACTCCATTCGTGAAGCAGTGTTGACAGTGTCGCCAAACAAACAATATCTTGGCATTAACATGCCCACAACGCCAGCAACTACAGGTCCAGAGTGAATACCTACTCGCAGCTGCAAAGTTGCTTTGGGCTTATGTGGAATTATAAAAGTAGTCACGGTAGACATCAAATCAAGTGCCATAGTACAAATTTCCGAGGCATGTTTTAAACCGTTACTTTCAGGAACACCACTCACCACCATATATGAATCACTGATAGTTTCCACCTTGTACACATCATAATGGTTTAGTACTTCATCAAATGCATTATATGTCTCGTTTAAGAAGTCCACTATCTGAAAGGGTGAACTCTCTTGGCAAATTCTTCCAAAGTCAACGATATCGCTAAAGAAAATGGTGGAAGTAGGATATACTACCGGTGGAACCTTTCGTCCTAGTTTTAATTCAGCTGTTACTTTCCTGGGTAACATTTGGCTCAACAATTGTTCAGCCCTTGCTTTGTTTACTTCCAGTTCCTGGGTTCGTTCAACCACAATCATTTCTAAGTTAGTGGAATACGACTCAAGCAGGTTAATTAGATTGTCAATCAGCTCACCTTTAGCTGGATGGATTTGATTTAAGATAACACTGAGCTTATCAAAGCTGGGTCTTCCAGATGGATTTTCGTTCCAGGCATCGTCGAGCATCTTTAAAAATTGCTTTTTCTGGAGACCGGATTCAGGTAAGAATTCGTCTCTGATAATCGGGCGACAATTAAACATGCTGGAACCTCCCATTTCAGCCCATGTCTTGTAGGCCTGTTTCCTCTCGCGTGTATCAGTGTCGGTGATCATATCATAAATTGCTTTCTCAGAGATGGATTCCAATTCATACTCGTAGGGCTCTGCTCTGGTAAGAACTTCCGTAACGACTATTGCGAACGAATAAGTATCTCCGTGTATAGTGCCGTTTTTCACATCATCAAGTGAAGTTACCGATTCTAGCAATTCAGGAGCGGTCCAGAAAAGTTGTTTTATATTATTCTCTTCCGATGTCAAACGAAATCGTCCAAATCGAATGGTATGAGCACCAAATCCGGATATACGGACTGTCCACCGACTGTCGATTAAACAATTATGCGATTTGAGACGTCCATGAGAACCGATAGTTGTTTTCTCGTGTAAATACTTCATCCCTGAACAAATATCTTTTAAGAAAGAGAACTTAAACTCCCAACCGAGATCAATTGATTCGTTTAGGAGGATGTCATTTAAACTGCCTTTGTCCGCCACTTCCAGAAAAAGAGATACGTTAGGCGAGGTTAAACAAGCTCCTCCGTAAATGATTAAATTTCTATGTCGAAGTTTGACAAGATCCACCATCTCCAAACGCATTTCATGGATTTTAGGATCTATAGTCTTACTATTCAATGCCTTTGCGTACCACTTTTCATTTTTCCATATATACGTATTTATATCCTTCTGACTAACTACCGACGACAATTCGCTTAAAGATGTTTTACTGGCAGCCACCTCTTCCGATACATACTGAGTTACATAAGGCCACTCAACGATCCAGTCATTATTTGAAAGGGCTGCGTTTCTTTCTGCGTGTTTCAAGATATATTTTATCAAAAGTGTAATTAACCCAACAACGATGGCGCCTCCTACAAATAATGGTGCTAAGACGAGAGCAAGGTGGGTCTCACAATGATCTCCAATCCATATTTCCGAACTGCATTTACAAGATTCTGGCTTTATACATTGTCCATGTACACAGTTCTCACAAATGGCAATATTGCATTCTAATCCTCTCCACCATGAAAGCATTGACAATGAGTGGCAGAGATGCATTTACCGTATTCGCACTTGCAGGTGACTTTCTCGCAAAAGTTTCCATGGAAACCAGCACTGCACACACATCGTCCGCTCATGTCACATCTACCCGTGTCGTATAAATTGATGTTTTCCGGGCTCAGAATATTTTTCCCACAATCAAAATCACAAATAAACATAGGGGCAATATTTTCTTGTCTTTGGTATGGTATGGAAGGCCACGGTTCGGATGGACTCTGTGTTACTGTTTGCGATAACTGGTTGACTAATCCTGAAAATGACTTATATACTCTGATATTGTATTTGGGACTTGTAGGTGTAATCGCTTTAGATTCTGGATCTTTTGGATCAGTGCCCGGTCTCCATGCTTTGTATGGGATTTCTAACTGAGTATTGTCGGGACGCCGTATTAACGATCTAGTAAATGTTACTATCATCGAAATATGAGCATTAACAGCGTCTAAATTCGCTGGATTAATCTGAGCTAGAAAGCCAAAAAAGCCAACCCTATCTCCATTTTTATCAAGATGAAAGTTTCCTGTTAGACCATTAATTTGTAGATTGCGACACTGCTCGGCGATTTTCATTGCGTCTACACTCTCCCTTTTTGAAACAATATTTGCAACAACATTCGCATAAAGCAAAACTGCATCATAACCGAGGGCCATTTTGGCCCCAACCTCTGGAGGACGGTATTTGACCCTCCCTCCTTTGTAAAAAAATCTGTCGACTCCAAAATAATACCCAAGAACACGAACCCAGTCTTTAGTGTGGTATCCAGTAATGTTGTAGGTCTCGCTAACCAGATATGTGGATGCAAAAGCCTTCGTACATGGAACGCCTTTTAAACACGCACCCTCATTGGCAAAAGGAAAGCTCCACGCGTAAGAGCCATACAATATCCACTGGTAACCATGAAGAGCATCGATATTGGAGAGTTGCGCCGCCCGAAAAATATATGGTTGCGTGTGTTTTCGGGCAAGTAAAAGGATTATCTTAATACCGGTTGACTTTATCCTTCCCATTTCATATTTAAAGAGATTAACTTCACCAGGCGTGATTGCATCGGCATTTACATCAACAATAGCAACAATAGCTATACCAATCTCATGGATTTTTTGACGATATTCTTCACTAAAAGGTATGCTTTTTTCCTTCATAATTACGAGCTTCATCCACCTCCTCTCCTTACACAACTGTAAGAGGCTCATATAAGTTACCATATCGCCCCAACAAACCCTGTTGAAAAGGGGGTAACTACTTTTATCGCTAAATACAACATTCGTGTTACTGGTGCTAATTAAAGCTGCTCCGAGTATCAATAACTCTGGGTTAAGGGCCTTTGCCACATCGTCTGTTGTTGAAGTCAATATAAGCATAGGTTTCATTTTAGATAATTTCATGTGCTGCAATTTAATGATATATTTATACGCTTTATCAAAATCAGACTCCGTATCGTAAGTTTTAATTCGAATTTTAAATCCTTCCCTTGACAAAAAAGGCAGCATAATACCATTGTTGATATCATGAGCAGCAAACTTTACAAAAGAATTTACATGGGATTGGACTTGGGCCCCATCTCCACTGAAGCGGAAATCGCCAAAATGGGCAATGGTCAAGAAGCCTTCCACCTTAAACGCTGGTGTAAAAATAGAAGCATTTGGCTTTGATGCTGGTATAATTTCGATAGTGACGTTATTGATAATTTGACAAACAGTCAACACTATAATCATTTGTCCTCCTGTTAATTTTGTTGAACTATCAGATGATATGCACACACTTGCAGGAATTGTCCTATAAGATAGATCCAATTCTGAATCTCTACCAGAATATAGTCTACGACCAGTATTGTCTCTTGCAGTTAACACAATTTTCCTCGGAATATTCACATTTCTTGTAATTGGTATTAGGCCAGTCTTAGGGTCTTTAACTTCGTTGAAAGAGGCAATAGTTCCTTTGGTAAAGTGTAATTTGTAAAGTTTCTGTTCTATAACATCAAATGAGGTGGTGAGTTTAACACCCAGTAGTTTCTTCATCAAAAAACCATCAGGTTCAGGATACGTTATTTCTGTGCCGTCGGAGCTTACAATTCTAGTCGATACATCATCATAACATGTATCACAATTGGTATTCGATGCCAAGGATCTCGGATCATGGTTACGGTAAGGTTAAGTTTAATACCTTTGGCAGGATCTAATATACGTATTTTATCAAAGACGACCCTTCCTTTCACAGCATTTTTTCTTATAATCCAGTCATAGCGTCCTTGGTGAAGGACTTTATTGGCACCACCTAGGCGATACGGTACACTCTTTAACAACATTCGCTTTGATATTGTGTTCATAAACGTCTTGTAATAATACGGAATTGTAATATCCATAGTGGCCACGGAATCAAGTCCTGTATCAACAACTGAACCATTCGCATATTGGATCTCTGCAATAACGGTAAAATCATTGTTAGCGGTCACGGTGGCCGGTGGCTGTTGAATGATTTTTAAATGATGAGCTGGAGGAGTAACCGAAAAGGGATTGGATGAAGCAAAGACTGAAAGTCCATAAAGATAAGAAGCCTTCTTTCTGTTGGTGGTGTGAGGCGATGTTTGTGATAGAGCCAATCTATAATTATCTTTCCTTCTATTGCTGGTATCATAAGCGAAGTTTTACCCGGGAGATCCACACCTATCCTTATGTAACCTGCGGTCAAGACGCGCAGGTGGTGCTTCCCACCAGGCCGCCCTCTGACAGAGTTGGCCGCCGCTTAGAGCCCACGTGTCTGGTTTGGAAGAGCGGCGATCTGAGTGTGCAGTTATTGTCATCACGAAGTAATTGCCAGTAGCTATAGGCCCTTTCTTTATCCGAGTTCCATTCAGAAACACAGCGTAGACAATTATAGGCTTACTCATCATTTGATTCAAAGGTACAGAGTAGTAATAATCTTTAATCTCGAATGGTACTATAAGTGGAGGAGAAAATTTTTCATCAAACATGAGTTTATATTTGCCAGAAACGAAAGACAGCGCCAGTAAAAAGATAAATTTCGGAAACATTTCAGAATAATGAATTTCATAAAGTATATTTGTAGCTTTTTTTTTCTTTCCTCAATCTATCGATAAACTAGGTTTGTTGAAAGAAGTAAATATAAAACGTCTCTAAGCAAGCTTATGCAAGCATTTCTGATCTAGGACGATTTTCAACATAATTAAAATTTTGCAACATGGATTGTGACGAAATATGCGAAACAACTTTTGACGTATTTATAAGCATGAACGAATCAAATGGCGGTTTGTCATTTTATCTATTAAATGAAAAAAAAATTGAAGCAAAATCCTATATGCATTAAATTCATTAAATAATAACACCCCCATAGTCTTTTAATCCAACCAGTTTTGCGAGTTTGGAAACAAGCCATGAACGGATTTAAAAAGATATTTTTCAATATTTTTCCGTCCCATTGAAAAAATAGTAATTGTAGCAAAACTATTTTAAAAAGAAAAATTTGTAAAAGGAAGATTTATTTAATAAAATTAAATAAAAAAAAGAAACTAGTGGCTTGCATAATATGTCCTTTATGCTATTGTTAGGCACAAAGCCGAAAAAAAAAATCATACCAAAAGGTAACAAGTTTTTTTTCATGCA
>CM042152.1:7555099-7574333 GCA_023376005.1 Doryteuthis pealeii
ACAATTTCTTTATCTTGTCTGCCAATGTGCGGAATACTTTCTTAGGGTGTCGCTTTTTGCTAATACAAGTTGTCGGCTGCGATCTTAAAGTGTTGATATTCTGTTGTTGTTGTTGTTGTTGTTGAAGGGGACGTGTCTGCTTCTGCTTTGAAATGTTCTTTGTTTTTACGGAAAAAAAAATGAATTACGGCCAAAATGCCGTGAAAATTAAGAAGTTTCATACTTCTTTCAATTAAAAATATACTTTTTAGATTCAATAATGTCTCTTCAAAAAATAAATTATGGTCGGCTACTCAAGCCGATCCTCTGAAATACAACAAATAATTATTTTCTTCGCTTTTGAAAATCGGAAAATAAAATGTAAAATAGAAATTTAAAAGATAATTTTTGTAGATCTTTTTTCACTCATTCCGATTTAATTGGCTATTATCTTATAAAAGAAAAATATACATCGATATTTGTTCTGTTTAAAAGGAGAGGGTCTAAATTTTCGATAGAGAGTTTCTAAAAACAATATTAGATAACAATAATAATTGAGTAGTTAATAAATAAACATTTGATTTTAGAATTTAAAAATATGAAATTTGAAACATAACATTTTAAATGAATTTTTAATATTAATCTACCGTAGCATAAATTCCTAATTAATCAGAAGGTTTTGAAATAAAATAACTGAAGCATTACAAAATTAATTTATGGATAAATCAACACTGAAAATTTCATTAAAATTGGAAATTCCCTGATTTTTAGTAAATTTTTTTCAAGGGGGAGGGGGGTAAATTTATTTACTAAAATACAGATTTTACGTCATCTTAGACAGCGTTTACGATAAGTTTGAGCAAAATTGACCGAAAAATTGTTTAAAATGTATTAAAAATAAATTACATTATTGTGATTTTTTAACAATCTAACCCGAGCTTAATGGGTGACCTAGCGGGTCACGTCTTTTCTAGTATATATATATATATATATATATATATATATATACATATATATATATATATATATATATATATATATATATATATATATATATATATATATATATATATATATATATATATATATATATACGTATCATTGAAATGTGTGCTGTGATAGAGAAAGTGCCAGAGATTGGTCTGGAATTGGTTTGTTGAAGTAAACCTTACCCCACAGCTAATAGGTGATCATCAAACCTTGACCCTATATATATTTACCCCACCCCCACCCCCTGCACCTGCAGGATGTGAGAAAAGGTCAATTTCTTAAACGGAATTTAGCAGATTTGAATTCAGTTTTTCTCATAGACTGGTTACTTAGCCATGGTTAAAGAATGCAGACTGTCCTGCTATTTATCCATAGCTGGAGGAAAATTAGATTCATACATTTCCCAAGGGTATTAGCGCCATGGCAAATGCAAATGGCTTCATTCAGGAATTGAACTCGTGTAAACGAGTCCATTTTCTTTCAACTCTAACCATTAAACCACAAGCCTCTATAAACCTCGATCCTATAACTCGAAAATCGTGTCGCAAATGGAATGCAAAAATTCAAAATAAATTCAAAACATTCAAAAACTAAAGTCATTTCTTTAATTTTTATTGTTTTCAAATACATTAATTTAATCAATAATAACAATTATAATAAAATAGAACTGGAAACGTCACTAGATAATGTGGCTCAGAAAGATTGAAAAATTGAGCCTTTGTACGGAACAAGTTTATCAGGTTTCAAACTTTTGAGATTTTAGACCGGTGAATATTAATCCATAGAAGGCGTCAAAATTTCTCCTTAGGCCTAAATATATCTCATTTAAATTTGTGCTGTGATAGAGAAAGTGCCAGAGATTGGTCTGGCATTGGTTTGTTGAAGTCATCCTTACCCCACAGCCAATAGGTAGTCATCAAACCTCGACCCTTCACTTCTCTTTGTCCACGGGATTCTAATTCAAATCCTCCCATCTCGTCCAAAATATTAGCCGTACTATCACTGACTTGAATATGCAATGCTTGTGAGCTGGACTCCATTCGTGAAGCAGTGTTGACAGTGTCGCCAAACAAACAATATCTTGGCATTAACATGCCCACAACGCCAGCAACTACAGGTCCAGAGTGAATACCTACTCGCAGCTGCAAAGTTGCTTTGGGCTTATGTGGAATTATAAAAGTAGTCACGGTAGACATCAAATCAAGTGCCATAGTACAAATTTCCGAGGCATGTTTTAAACCGTTACTTTCAGGAACACCACTCACCACCATATATGAATCACTGATAGTTTCCACCTTGTACACATCATAATGGTTTAGTACTTCATCAAATGCATTATATGTCTCGTTTAAGAAGTCCACTATCTGAAAGGGTGAACTCTCTTGGCAAATTCTTCCAAAGTCAACGATATCGCTAAAGAAAATGGTGGAAGTAGGATATACTACCGGTGGAACCTTTCGTCCTAGTTTTAATTCAGCTGTTACTTTCCTGGGTAACATTTGGCTCAACAATTGTTCAGCCCTTGCTTTGTTTACTTCCAGTTCCTGGGTCGTTCAACCACAATCATTTCTAAGTTAGTGGAATACGACTCAAGCAGGTTAATTAGATTGTCAATCAGCTCACCTTTAGCTGGATGGATTTGATTTAAGATAACACTGAGCTTATCAAAGCTGGGTCTTCCAGATGGATTTTCGTTCCAGGCATCGTCGAGCATCTTTAAAAATTGCTTTTTCTGGAGACCGGATTCAGGTAAGAATTCGTCTCTGATAATCGGGCGACAATTAAACATGCTGGAACCTCCCATTTCAGCCCATGTCTTGTAGGCCTGTTTCCTCTCGCGTGTATCAGTGTCGGTGATCATATCATAAATTGCTTTCTCAGAGATGGATTCCAATTCATACTCGTAGGGCTCTGCTCTGGTAAGAACTTCCGTAACGACTATTGCGAACGAATAAGTATCTCCGTGTATAGTGCCGTTTTTCACATCATCAAGTGAAGTTACCGATTCTAGCAATTCAGGAGCGGTCCAGAAAAGTTGTTTTATATTATTCTCTTCCGATGTCAAACGAAATCGTCCAAATCGAATGGTATGAGCACCAAATCCGGATATACGGACTGTCCACCTACTGTCGATTAAACAATTATGCGATTTGAGACGTCCATGAGAACCGATAGTTGTTTTCTCGTGTAAATACTTCATCCCTGAACAAATATCATTTAAGAAAGAGAACTTAAACTCCCAACCGAGATCAATTGATTCGTTTAGGAGGATGTCATTTAAACTGCCTTTGTCCGCCACTTCCAGAAAAAGAGATACGTTAGGCGAGGTTAAACAAGCTCCTCCGTAAATGATTAAATTTCTATGTCTAAGTTTGACAAGATCCACCATCTCCAGACGCATTTCATGGATTTTAGGATCTATAGTCTTACTATTCAATGCCTTTGCGTACCACTTTTCATTTTTCCATATATAAGTATTTATATCCTTCTGACTAACTAACGTCGACAATTCGCTTAAAGATGTTTTACTGGCAGCCACCTCTTCCGATACATACTGAGTTACATAAGGCCACTCAACGATCCAGTCATTATTTGAAAGGGCTGCGTTTCTTTCTGCGTGTTTCAAGATATATTTTATCAAAAGTGTAATTAACCCAACAACGAAGGCGCCTCCTACAAATAATGGTGCTAAGATGATAGCAAGGTGGGTCTCACAATGATCTCCAATCCATATTTTCGAACTGCATTTACAAGATTCTGGCTTTATACATTGTCCATGTACACAGTTCTCACAAATGGCAATATTGCATTCTAATCCTCTCCAACCATGAAAGCATTGACAATGAGTGGCAGAGATGCATTTACCGTATTCGCACTTGCAGTTGACTTTCTCGCAAAAGTTCCCATGGAAACCAGCACTGCACACACATCGTCCGCTCATGTCACATCTACCCGTGTCGTATAAATTGATGTTTTCCGGGCTCAGAATATTTTTCCCACAATCAAAATCACAAATAAACATAGGGGCAATATTTTCTTGTCTTTGGTATGGTATGGAAGGCCACGGTTCGGATGGATTCTGTGTTACTGTTTGCGATAACTGGTTGACTAATCCTGAAAGTGACTTATATACTCTGATATTGTATTTGGGACTTGTAGGTGTAATCGCTTTAGATTCTGGATCTTTTGGATCAGTGCCCGGTCTCCATGCTTTGTATGGGATTTCTAACTGAGTATTGTCGGGACGCCGTATTAACGATCTAGTAAATGTTACTATCATCGAAATATGAGCATTAACAGCGTCTAAATTCGCTGGATTAATCTGAGCTAGAAAGCCAAAAAAGCCAACCCTATCTCCATTTTTATCAAGATGAAAGTTTCCTGTTAGACCATTAATTTGTAGATTGCGACACTGCTCGGCGATTTTCATTGCGTCTACACTCTCCCTTTTTGAAACAATATTTGCAACAACATTCGCATAAAGCAAAACTGCATCATAACCGAGGGCCATTTTGGCCCCAACCTCTGGAGGACGGTATTTGACCCTCCCTCCTTTGTAAAAAATCTGTCGACTCCAAAATAATACCCAAGAACACGAACCCAGTCTTTAGTGTGGTATCCAGTAATGTTGTAGGTCTCGCTAACCAGATATGTGGATGCAAAAGCCTTCGTACATGGAACGCCTTTTAAACACGCACCCTCATTGGCAAAAGGAAAGCTCCACGCGTAAGAGCCATACAATATCCACTGGTAACCATGAAGAGCATCGATATTGGAGAGTTGCGCCGCCCGAAAAATATATGGTTGCGTGTGTTTTCGGGCAAGTAAAAGGATTGTCTTAATACCGGTTGACTTTATCCTTCCCATTTCATATTTAAAGAGATTAATTTCACTAGGCGTGATTGCCTCTGCATTTACATCAACAATAGCAACAATAGCTATACCAATCTCATGGATTTTTTGACGATATTCTTCAGTAAAAGGTATGCTTTTTTCCTTCATAATTACGAGCTTCATCCACCTCCTCTCCTTACACAACTGTAAGAGGCTGATGTAAGTTTCCAAATCGGACCAACAAATCCTGTTGAAAAGGGGGTAATTACTTTTATCGCTAAATACAACATTCGTGTTACTGGTGCTAATTAAAGCTGCACCGAGATTCAATAATTCTGGGTTTAGGGCCTTTGTCACATATTCTGTTGTTGAAGTTAATATAAGCATAGGTTTCCTTTTAAGTGTTTTCCTGTGCTGCAATTCAATGATATATTGATACGCTTTATGACTGTCAGACTCCGTATCGTAAGTTTTAATTCGAAAGTTAAATCCTTCCCTTGACAAAAAAGGCAGCATAATACCATTGTTGATATCATGAGCAGCAAACCTTACAAAAGAATTTACATGGGATTGGACTTGGGCCCCATCTCCACTGAAGCGGAAATCGCCAAAATGGGCAATGGTCAAGTAGCCTTCCACCTTAAACGCTGGTGTAAAAATAGAAGCATTTGGCTTTGATGCTGGTATAATTTCGATAGTGACGTTATTGATAATTTGACAAACAGTCAACACTATAGGCATTTGTCCTCCTGTTAATTTTGTTGAACTATCAGATGATATGCACACACTTGCAGGAATTGTCCTATAAGATAGATCCAATTCTGAATCTCTACCAGAATATAGTCTACGACCAGTAATGTCTCTTGCAGTTAACACAATTTTCCCCGGAATATTCACATTTCTTGTAATTGCTAATAGGCCAGTCTTAGGGTCTTTAATTTCGTTGAAAGAGTCAATAGTTTCCTTGGCAAAGTGCAATTTGTAAAGTTTCTGTTCTATAACATCAAATGAGGAGGTGAGTTCAACACCCAGTAGTTTCTTCATCAAAAAACCATCAGGTTCAGGATACGTTATTTCTGTGCCGTCGGAGCTTACAATTCTAGTCGATACATCATCATAACATGTATCACAATGTGGTATTCGATGCCAAGGATCTCGGATCATGGTTACGGTAAGGTTAAGTTTAATACTCTTGGCAGGATCTAATATACGTATTTTATCAAAGACGACCCTTCCTTTCACAGCATTTTTTCTTATAATCCAGTCATAGTGTCCTTGGTGAAGGACTTTATTGGCACCAGCTAGGCGATACGGTACACTCTTTAACAACATTCGCTTTGATATTGTGTTCCTAAACGTCTTGTAATAATACGGAATTGTAATATCCACAGTGGCCACGGAATCAAGTCCTGTATCAACAACTGAACCATTCGCATATTGGATCTCTGCAATAACGGTAAAATCATTGTTAGCGGTCACGGTGGCCGGTGGTTGTTGAATGATTTTTAAATGATGAGCTGGAGGAGTAATCAAAAAGGGATTGGATGTAGCAAAGAATGAATAATCCCGAAAGACAAGAAGCATTCTTTTTTTTTGTGGTGTGAGGCGATGTTTGTGATAGAGCCAATCTATAATTATCTTTCCTTCTATTGCTGGTATCATAAGCGTAGTTTTACCCGCGATAGATCCACACCTATCCTTATGTAACTTGCGGTCAAGACGCGCAGGTGGTGCTTCCCACCAGGCCGCCCTCTGACAGAGTTGGCCGCCGCTTAGAGCCCACGTGTCTTGTGTTGTAATGCGGTGTCCTGTGTGTGCATTTACTGTCATCACGAAGTAATTGCCCCAAGCCATAGACCCTTGCTTCATCCGAGTTCCATTTATAAACGTAACGTAAGCAATTATAGGCTTACTCATCATTTGATTCAAAGGTACAGAGTAGTAATAATCTTTTTCCTCGAATGGTACTATAAGTGGAGGAGAAAATTTGTCATCAAACACGATTTTATATTTGCCAGAAACGAAAGACAGCGCCATTAAAAAGATAAATTTCTGAAACATTTCAGAATAATGAATTTCATAAAGTATATTTGTAGCTTGTTTTCGTTCCTCAATCTATCGACAAACTAGGTTTGTTGAAAGAAGTAAATATAAAACGTCTCTAAGCAAGCTTATGCAAGCGTTTCTGAACTAACAACGATTTTCAACATATTTAAAATCTTGCAACATGGATTGTGACGTAATATGCGAAACAAGTTTTGACGTATTTATAAGCATGCACGAAGCAAATGGCGGTTTGTCATTTTATCTATTAATATGAAAAAAAATTTGAAGAAAAATCCTATATGCATTAAATTCATTAAATAATAACACCCACCATAGTCTTTTAATCCAACCAGCTTTGCGGGTCTGAAAACAAGCCATGAACGGATTTAAAAAGATATTTTTCAATATTTTTCCCTCCCATTGAAAAGATAGTAATTGTAGCAAAACTATTTTAAAAAGAATTTGTAAAACAATTTCGAGAATCAGAAAAGGAGACAATATAGTAATTCGAACGATTTATTTAATAAACAGAATAAAAAAAAGAAACTAGTGGCTTGTATAATATGTCCTTTATGCTATTGTTACTAACTTTAAGGCACAAAGCCGAAAAAAAAATATCATACCAAAAGGTAACAAGTTTTTTTACATGCAATTTAAATAAATAAAAATCTTACTTGCAACCTACAAATAAAACAAGAGATTTAAAATAAAAACAATTTCTTTATCTTGTCTGCCAATGTGCGGAATACTTTCTTAGGGTGTCGCTTTTTGCTAATACAAGTTGTCGGCTGCGATCTTAAAGTGTTGATATTCTGTTGTTGTTGTTGTTGAAGGGGACGTGTCTGCTTCTGCTTTGAAATGTCCTTTTTATTTTTCAGAAAAAATTGAATTACGGCCGTGAAAATTAAGACGTTTCATACTTCTTTCAATTAAAATTACAATTTTTAGAGATTCAATAATGTCTCTTCAAAAAAGGGAATTATGGTCGGCTTCTCAAGCCGATCCTCTGAAATACAAACAAATAATTATTTTTTTCTCTGAAGCATATTTATCGGTTTCAAAACCAATTCACAAATAATTAATAATTCAATATTTCCCTCACTCTGTGAGCAAAATGCAATATTTGGAACGCCAAATATGCCACAATAATTCCAGGAAAAACTATGACAAAATATCTCTCATTTTGACTATGTTCGTCTTTCCCGGTGTACGACAATTTTACGTTGACACAATGTCAACAGAAACAGGAAAATTAATCCAACTGTTCCATTCAAAATCAATATCATGTCTGGCGATTTTAGCTCCTCGAATTAAGAAAAAAGGGATTCAGCTACGTTTCTCAAAACCCTAAAAAGAATCTGAGAAAGATAGAACTTTTACAAGAAGAACGCTATTTACAAAATAATAAATATAAATATAGGGGGGAAATAGATGTTCGTATCAACAAGTTCCCGCCGAGAGGGGGGCAAAAACAAGTGGGTCCACAGTCTTCCAGACAGCCAAACCTTCCCCTGGTCAACACGCTCTTCGTTTTCGTTTAGCAGCTGCAAAAATCACGTTTCTTTACTCGGTCGTTCGCGTCAGTCAACCTGCTACTGCAACTTCTTACTGCCCGCGTTTGACTCACACGTTATTTATGTACGCATTTACCGAAACATCCTGGCATCCGTCCAAAGCATAAATCGCGTCTACCTTCGCATGCGGGAGGACGCGGGCTTGATCTCGGCAAGCAAGGCAATGTCTTGCTCTTTTTCGTTCTCCGTCATATATACAGTAGCATTGCAACCAACAAAGCCTTCATCAGATGATGACTGTGGGTTCAGGTATAGTTTCGGGGCCGAAGCATCATTAGCACTAACCCAGAGCGCCTCAGCAGTATCTCACGATATCACCAGACTTTGTCGGTTTGATGTCACAATATATGCCATATCCACGCTGATGCGGTTAGAACTTTCTCCTGGATCTTTTTTATGTATTTCCTCTTGTCTGGTGGAGAAAGTCCAAGTTTAGACAAAAATGCCAAGGTCGAGTTGATAATAAATCCCCGGCATCCGACTTCGATGGGAAATACATTTGTTATCCATTAGTTTTTAAGTGGAACGGGGTGTGGCCACGTTAATCTCCGTGTTGACGGTGGTGAGTGGTTCGGTTTTGTCTTCTCCCAGCCTGGCAATATCCCGTATAAAACCGTCTTCGTCTGAAAAGGGTGGGGACAGTCGAAAATGTTGTGGAAAAAGAAAATGGGGGGGGGGGTAAAATAAATAAACAAAACTGCTTCGTAACAGGGACAAACTTGTCAAAAAGTAAAAGAAGGAAGAAGAAGACGAAGAAAAAAAGACTGCTACTAAGCAAGAGGAAGACAAATATTTTCTGACCTGCAGGTCACACAAGCAGGAACGAAGTGAACACAACGGAAGATCCAGCTTTCTTTTGATTAACAGTCTATTTGAAGTGAGTGCATTCGTGCACTCACTCCAAACAAACTTTTTATTTATTTTCTTTTGATTAACCAAATGACAATATCAGGACGCTAGGCCGTTAACGTTATTTCAGTTGGAAAAACGAATTGATGTTCCAAGTCGCATGCAATGCGCCAGCGCGTGGAGCCATCAAATATTGACGACACGTGCCTATGTTTACGCGAAAATTTCGAAAGGTTTCCTTCTTTAACAAAATGTACTGCTTTGTTGATGTTATTAACAGCTTTATTTGCAGTCTCACAACCTATCTTCGACGCCTCAATATATATATATATATAATATATATATATATATATATATATATATATATATCATCATCATGGCGCGCTGTTTGCACGGATATCCATAACAATCTCTCGCCAACCCTCCCTATCATTCATCGACTCTGGGACTTCCTCCGCGCAGCAGCCAGTATCCCTACATAGTTGGTCAATGTAGGTCCTGGCTGGTCGGCCCACATTAGCGTGTCCATGTTCTGGCTTCCACAGTAGTACGTCGCTTACGAGCTCATCCTTGCTTCTCCAGCAGTGTCCTGCATGCCTAGTCCGTCTTACTCGTATGGTTTGTGAGATGGGCGGCAAGTGGCCATACAGTTGCTTCTTTGTGGGGTGCTGCTTCCACGACTTATTCAGGACCGCTCGCAGCATTCTTGTGCAGCTCCCATCTAGCTTATTCTCAAGGCGCTTCGTTAGGGTCCAGGTGGTACAGCCATACAGCAGTACCGACACAACCACAGCCTGGAAGAATCGTCTATAGTTTGAGAATTTTTTCTTGAAATATCGGTCAAGGGCATTTCAATATTTATATTTTGACAGTTCTAAATAGCGTTTTTACCGGTGAGGACATTTGAACTTATTTTTCTTGTAAAAGTTACATATTTCTCCGGCAACGCTCCTAAGGACTTATTGAATTTTCTGTATTAAACTATGATTGATTTATTGGGTATTGAGATGCGATACTAAGCTCTTTTTACAGCTACACGGCGAGATAATCGCTAGACAGGACTTTGTTTTTAGAAGGATCGGTTCCGAATTTTTCCTGTCTCCGTTGACTTTTATAGACAAAGTTAAATATATTAAAAATCCAGGAATAACGAAGATTGATAAAATAATTGTTTTTGTCATAGTTATCCTGGTAATATCTAAATTATTTGGCATTTTTTATAATGTCTTTCACTCACTTAGTGAGTTAAATGTATATTTGATTATTAGTAAATATTGTCTACGTTGATTAAGAGTCAACGTTAGATTTGTTTATATTCCAGGAAAGACGAAGATTGTCTAAATATTGAGTATATTGACATAGTTTTCCTGGATATTATTATTGCTTTATTTGAAAATTCAGATAAAGTACATTACTCACAGAGTGAGTCAAATTTATTAAATTTATTGAATACAAGTAAAATTCGGTTTGAAACCGATTTATTTTCTTATAAGTTAAGAAAACATATTTTCATTGTACCGGCGTTTGAAGTAAAATGTGATAAGAGATAAACATTGTTATATCTTTAAAGATTAGTAAATTTGAGTCTAAAGTATTAGACACTTTGTTTTGTCTCGGCATTTTTCGCCGAAATTTCTTTTTATTGTAAAACAGGGATTCAAAAAAAAAAAAAAAAGATAAAAAGGAAGATTAACAACACTCGACGTGGCATCTAAAAGTTACTAAAACAGAAAGCAGTCAACTCTCCAACAAATGGGAAGCAGCAGCAGCCCAAGATAAGATTTGCCTACAGTCTCAAGACAAGAAATAAAGAGAAATTGTTTAAATTTATTCTTTTAAGATTTCAAGTAAGAAATTTGTTTATTATACTAGCAAATATATGCACCCTCCGGGTGCAAGTATTTAAGTTTTAATGTAATAAAATATCATATTAAATTAGAAAGGCTAATGAAACTGAATAAGAATGCAGATAAACAGATTAGTAACGGAGGGGGTATGATTGAAAAATAGAACAACTTTGAAACTAACTCTTCCATCATTTTCCATTACTCCCGTCTTTCATTGGTAAATTTTCCTAATTTAACTATTTAGTTAAAATAGGAAGTAAGTAATAATATTACAGTTATTTCTTATTGTTAATGGATTTCTTTTAAGATTTATACCCGAGATTTTTGCTCATATTCAATAAGATAAAACCAAACAATTATAAATCAATAATACTAAGCATATATTTATTAAAATCACATTTTTAAGATCAATATGCAAATTAGCCTTCCCATTTACACTGTAATCCGCTATTTTGTTGTATATATAAATACAATTGCATATCATTAGTATGTAGATATGGTCAACAGTCTTAATGATGTTAAACAATTTTATTAATAATTGAGGTTTAAATAAAAATAAAATCATGCAGAATGTGATGTAAATAACAAAGGGAATTGTGACTTGTATAGTAATATAGTTTCGGTTACAGACCGAGAAACCCACAATCTACATTATAATAAGATTTACTGTAAAATTTTCATACTTAATCTAATCAGTGTGGTGGGGGTCACAGTCAAGTCTGACGCAAGGTTCCAATCGACAGTCTAAACACTTCAAACTGTATCACGCTGCAAAATCCAATATCCAAAATGATTTCTTTGTCCCGTTCGTCTCGACAACAAAATACTACAGCAGTTGTTCTCTCCCTCGTCTGCGAGGGTAAGCCCTTTAAATATACCTCAATCTCACCACTGCCGGGCTCCTCACTCAGAATTGTCCGTGCAGCAGGTGCGACACTCGTCAGCACTGCAAGTACGCGTCAATCCTCACGGCGCGACCATCTACATCTATATAGCCTCTCTGCTATATCCTATTTCACTGCTCGTCCACCGCGCTCACATTCTGAAGGACGCGGGTTCGACTCTAGGCCAGTCCTACACGCCACTCTCTCTGTCACACTGTGTTACACGAGGTAGGTCTCCTCTCTCACCACACTTAGTGTATTTATATATTTTTCCGGCTTTGTGCCTTTGTTAATACTAGCATACGGGACTCATTATGCAAGTGTTGCATACCCTTCTTTACTGGCACCAAATAGGTATATGTTATATACCTTTCTTATGTCTTACACTGGTCGTCTATTCTTCTGGCCGGCTTGGTTCTTCTATCATCTATCTTGGTCTGGTCTTGTCGTGGTGTTTCTTGGGGACTTCGGGTCTGGTTTCTGTTGGGGATCATTCCTTATCAGAAGCCTTGTGTCATTGTTAGTTTTTGGTAATAAACACAAGACTTCGATTTACTTTTGATGTTACTTTATTCATAAACCCCCAGACCAGACAATGCACGCGGATCCTTACATCTTGCTAGCTCGGCTTCTAAGTTCTAACTGACTAACTGAGTTGCTTACACCTTAAACCGGAAGGGCCTTCTATCGGGGGTTCCCGGTTCTCACGGTTTATCCCGCAAGGCAAGGTCAGAGTGAGGTCAAGCATTGTCACTCACTCTCAAGGGCATCAGCTGTACTAATATGATTTCTACACTATTGTCATAATCATTAGGTATCTAATGATTATGTAACACAAGCACACAGTTGTTTGTTCATTGAATAAAATTATTTACCACCCTGTCGGCTGGGGCGTTAGAATGCACCGACTGCACCTCTGCAGAGGGGTAAGACTCCCCCAATGGGGCAACCTGTTGGCCGTGGGTGGCGACCCGTGATGCTTAAGGATAGAGCCCAGGTGGATGAGCAGTTCATGACTTGCAATACTCCACTTTGGCCCTATCTTGGGCTAGACGGGCGGTCGGAGAGGCCCCCTCCGATCAATCGGCTGGTCACGTCAAGCCCTAGCACTTATATGATTTTCCCAACCCTATTGCCCTGATGGCAAGCCCCAACACCTTTTTATTATATGGGTGCTAGAAGGCGGTGACTGCGGGTCTACGTGTCCTGGGAATGATGTTAAACTCTATCTGATGGTGAGGTTCCAGTTTTGGAGGTTTGGGGAATGTGGAGCACCCCTTCATCACCATTGCTCCATGTTCCACTCTGACCCGGAGTGGTAGTACCTGTTAGGGTCCCATCTATGGGTTAAATAGAAAAATGTATTTATAAAAAAAATGTATTATCCATTAAGAATTGATTTATTTCAAAACTTTATCGGCATTAAATGACCCACTGAGGTTGATATGCCGTAAAACAAAACCAAACAAAACCGTATAACTGTGTACAAAAATGTAAAGATAGACATATAATGTACGCAATTCTCATACTCCTGGAAATAAAATAACCCTTGCTGGGTTGACATGTCGTTAAATCAATCAGCTAATTAATACTATAGAATTGTTAACCCGAAAAAATGTTCATTCTAATTTGTTTCTATACTGGTGCTCACAGCTAGGATTCCCATAAGTATCTCTTGTCCCCATCCTTATTGGTCATAGTCCCTTGCACAGCATCCATAATCCGCACAAAGCTGATTTATAAAGGCTTTAGCTGGTATGACTATTAGTATATTTTACAATCAAACTATTTGCCAGGTTTTTTCTTACTTCAAGGTTTACCAGAAGTTTGGTATATTATATATATATATATATATATATATATATATATATATATATATATATATATAGATGATGAGCAAATAACAATTGTGTTGAACTATCACAAATGCAGGGTCTCATTTATATATATATAGTTAATTTTTTTATATTTTTTTTCTCTTCTACATGGAGCCTTGACTACCACTGTGTCCCGGTTACCCATTGGTCACACAGCCCTGTCGGCTGGGACGTTAGAATGCACCGACTGCACCTCTGCAGAGGCGTAAGACTCCCCCAATGGGGCCACCTGTTGGCCGTGGGTGGCGACCCGTGATGCTTAAGGATAGAGTCCAGGTGGATGAGCAGTTCATGACATGCAATACTCCACTTTGGCCCTATCTTGGGCTAGACGGGCGGTCGGAGAGGCCCCCTCCGATCAATCGGTTGGTCACGTCAAGCCCTAGCACCTATATGATTTTCCCAACCCTATTGCCCTTATGGCAAGCCCCAACACCTTTTTATCATATGGGTACTA
The DNA here is from genome assembly GCA_023376005.1 of Doryteuthis pealeii. NCBI lineage: Eukaryota > Metazoa > Mollusca > Cephalopoda > Myopsida > Loliginidae > Doryteuthis > Doryteuthis pealeii. Next base: position 7,569,437 of record CM042152.1, read on the forward strand.
GAAGGCGGTGGCTGCGGGTCTACATGTCCTGGGAATGACGTTAAACTCTATCTGATGGTGAGGTTCCAGTTTTGGAGGTTTGGGGAATGTGGAGCACCCCTTTCATCACCATTGCCCCTGGTCCACTCTGACCCGGAGTGGTAGTACCTATTAGGGTCCCATCTATGGGTTAAATAGAAAAATGTATTTATAAAAAAATTGTATTATCCATTAAGAATTGATTTATTTCAAAACTTTATCGGCATTAAATGACCCACTGAGGTTGATATGCTGTAAAACAAAACAAACCAAACCAAACCATTGGTTACACAAGATTAACACACTCCTATATACTCAAACAAGAACAACAACAACAGTGTGAAACATGTCAAACACCTTTGACTGTTAAGTTAGGGCAGGAGGCGGGGATGATATTAAATCAAAGTTACCAAAATATATTCAGTAATTCACAATTTTAATATTACAATTCTCCCCCCCCCCAATTCTTTTAATTTTACGTTGGGCATTTAAGCAATGCAAGACCCTTTGGAATGTTTCATTTTTATTATTGGGTGAAATAAAATGGGACAAATAAGAAATCTATGAGAACGCCAGTTGTGAGTACTCTGCTTGGAAGAATAGTCGTTTTAACTTGCCAGTGAGACCTGATTTCCATATAACTGATAAGCTGCTTATAGCAGACCATGACTTCCCTATGCGTTCATTAACATCGCTTTCTGTGGATGAGATATTACTACCTAGATACGTGAATTGATCTATTTAAAAAAGATGCAATATTTCACATCCGAATAAAAAAAAAATTTCCAGCATCAAGATACATAAAACATAAAACATAAAATATGAATATCATAATATTTGAAAAATATGAATATATCTTATTATAATGGAGATTGTGTGTTTTTCTGTCTGTAACCGAAACTATATTACTACTCACAATTCCCTTAATTATTTACGTCAAATTCTTCATGATTTCATTCTTTTAAACCTTCAGTTATTAATAAAAATTGTTTTACATTATTAATACTGTTGACCATATCTACATACTAGTAACATGCAATTGTATTTATATATACAACAAAATAGCGGTTTACAGTTTGAACGAGAAGGCTAATTTGCATATTGATATTTAAAATTTTATTTTAATAAATATGTGCTTGGTATTATTGATTTCTAATTGTTTGGTTTTATCTTAAGAAATATAAACAAAAATCTCGTGGATAAATCTTAAAAGAAATTTATTTACAAGAAGAAATAACTGCAATATTATCCTTTACTTCCTATTTTAACTAAATAGTTAAATTAGGAAAATTTACCAATGAAAGAGGGGAGTAATGGAAAATGATGGAATAGTTAGTTTCAAAGTTGTTCTATTTTTCGATTATACCCCCTCTGTAGCAGATCTTTTTATTTGCATTCTTAGTCAGTTTCATTAGCCTTTCTAATTTAATATGATATTTTATTATATCAAAACTTAAATACTTGCACCCGGAGGGTGCATATATTTGCTAGTTCTTATAATAATGGACATTGCGTGTTTGTCTGTAAATGAAACTATATCACCACTCAAGTCACAAGTCCTTTAATTATTTACATCACAATCTTCATGATTTTATTTTTTATTTAAACATCAATTATTAATAAAAATTATTTTACGCTATTAATACTGTTGACAATATCTACATACTAATAACATGCAATTGTGTTTATATATACAACAAAATAGCGATTTTTAGTGTAATAGTGTAAACGGGAAGGCTAATTTGCATATTGATATTAAAAAAATTATATTAGGTATTATTGATTTCTAATTGTTTGGTTTTATCTTAATAAATATGAGCAAAAATCTCGCGGATAAATCTTAAAAGAAATCCATTAAAAAGAAGAAATATCTGTAATTTTATTCTTTGGTTCTTACTTTAACTAAACAGTTAGATTAGGAAAATTTAGCAATGAAAGACGGGAGTGATGGAAGAGTAGGTGTCAGTTCTATTTTTCGATTATACTCCCTCTGTTTTACATCCTTTTATCTGCATTCTTATTTAGTTTCATTAGTCTTTCTAATTTATTAAAATATTTTATTACATTAAAACTTAAATACTTGCACCCGGGGGTTGCATATATTGGCTAGTATGATAATGTAATTATGTTTAACCTAATATAATATATTTGAAAATATGAATATAATGATATATACTAAGACGAGTTACACACATGAAATATTGAGAGGAAAAAAATTGCAATTTTCCTCACCTGATTTACAAATATCATTAATAATCTGGCATCGAGAAACTTTCTAATTTTTCAAGATACAAGAAAATATACATATCTGATGACGTTTGAATAATTTCTGAATACAAAGCATATGTAGAACAGGGTGTTTGATAAAAAAAAAAGATGACAAGAAGATATGCTATTGCATTCGAATTGTAAATTCTAGTGAAGAGGTCTCATTTTTTATGCATATTTTCAAGTCCAAATATTCGTGACACACTTAACAAGACACACTTGTGCTGATTCCAGAATACTCAGCCGCCCTGTCGGCTGGTGCGTTAGAATATACCGACTGCACCTCGGCAGAGAGGTAAAACTCCCCCAGTGGTGCAACCTGTTGGTCGCGGGTGACCGCTCGTGATGCTTAACGATGGAACCCAGGTGGCTGAGCAGTCCATGGCATGCAACTCCACTTGGGCTCTTAATTGGTTAAGCGGTCGGTCGACCCCCCCTTCCGACCAATCGCTGATCACAAGCCCTAGTACCTATATGATTGCCCTAACCCTATTGCCCTGATGGCAAACCCCAACCCTTTTTATCATATATGTGCTAGAAGGCGGTGGCTGAGGGTTACATGTCCCGGGAATGACGTTAAACTCTATCTGATGGTGAGGTTCCAGTTTTGAGGAGTTTGGGGAATGTGGAGCACCCCTTCATCACCACTGCTCCCAGGTCCACTCTGACCGGACTGGTTGTACCTGTTAGGGTCCCATCTATGGGTTAAATAGAAAAATGTAATTTTTTTTATCATTTGTGCTTTTCATTATTACACTTTGTATTTTTTGCTGGTCAAGTCAATTTTATTATTTTATTTTTTTTTTGTTTACATTTCATTTCTCAATTATTTACAAATTGACTAAATTGCTCAGTTGTTTTTGTTCAACAGCTTTTTTCTCATCGTTTTTGTTTTCATCACAACATTTCAACCTGTTTGTTCTCTGACCTTCTTTGGTTGACATTTGTCCTGACAACAGTTCTTTTACTTTCTTTCTCTCTCTACTTATTTGTCTTTAGGACAAAACAAAAAACAAAAACAAAACCAATAAAAGTAATTCCCCCACAATTTGTTTTACTATTTTCTCAATTTTCTCTACCTGGGATTATGGCCAACTTGATGAAGGTTAATATAGATGCACTACTTGTTTATTATTAACTTACAAACATGAATCTTCTATAAATACTCTTCTTAGCTGTGATTAATTCTATCACTGTCCATTAAAATGTTTTTCATTTCAGTGCATAGAAATTGTATTCAAAATCAAAATCATTTTTGGACATTGATATTTTTCTGGTTAATTTTACAGCAAATGACAAATCCGCTATCTGAGAGTGGAGTGCCCCCCAGTTTATACCCCATTAAGAATGAATTCATTTTAAACCTTTGTCGGCATTAAATGATCCACTGAGGTTGATATGCTTTAAAACAAAACCAAACCAAACCAGATTACTGAGCAGAACAAGTATTCTGATAGACATCTGAAACTGAATTTTTAATACGTGTTCAAGATAACTACTTAGTATATATATATTTACCAACCCCTCCGCGCGAGCAGGATACGACACAAGGTCAATTTCTTAAACGGAGTTCAACAGGTTTGAATTCAGAGTTTTCCTTCTCCTAGACTGGTTGCCTAGCCATGGTTAAAGAACCCAGTCTGCCCTGCTATTTACCCATAGCTGGAGGGAGAGTAGGATTCATACCTTTCCCAAGGGTATTAGCGCTAAGTGAAATGCAATTACCACGTCCAGGATTTGAACTCGGGGCGACGAGTCCATTTCCAATGACTTTAACCATTACACCACGCGCTTCCTACAACTACTTGGTATATATACCCTTCAAACACATTATAGGGAGTGAGGCAGACAGACAGAGTAGAGATGATAATGAGGGGTCTTTTACTTATTAACTCGGCCGCCATGTTTTTCAGGGCTGATTTCTCGGACTGTTTTCCTCTTTCTCGTTCGACTCATTTCTTCGGGCTGGTCTTTTCTTGTTTTAATAACTTAACAAGACTTTATTGTCTTTTTTTTTTTTTTTAGTCTTTTATTTCTACAAAAACAGTACAACTCAACCATAGCGGTAGGAGAGACGACATCCCGAGCCGACAAAAAACGTCCACTCTCGGCTAGCAACTAGTCGCATCAAAAACCTAAAGTTCCCAAGCGTCTAATTGTTGTTTACCCTTTCTTTTCTTACTTCTATTATTCTTCTGCTCATCTTTGGTATCTTACGTTCTTCTGCTAGCGTCTGGACTTCGTCCTGCTAGTTGGTCGTTCTTGATTCATTTCTTCTTCTAGGTCAGTCTTGTTGCCAAGACATTCATCAACCACAAAACCTTATTATATATTTAAACCTTTATTTACTTAACTAAACATATTTCTCTAACTAACATAACGCGCGTGTGCAGTGAGCTCCAGCTAAGGTCTTATCTGCCTGACGTCCAAGCTGAAACAATGTTACAAGTAAAAGATCTAATTTTTGGTATCAGTATTCAATATACTAACACACAACCTTAGCATAGATGGACAATTTGATATTTTTAAAAAGTGAAAAATCGACCTAACCTACAGGTCAACGCAAGCAGTATATATTTGCCTTACCAGAGTAGAAGTAATCTCTCTCTTC
>CM042152.1:7574433-7594433 GCA_023376005.1 Doryteuthis pealeii
GACAAGTATTTCATGAAGAGAACTGTCTCACTGGCATGCACGAAAACAGCATAAGGAGCTGGAAAGGAAATAGTTACAGTCTGGCAGCTTTTTAAAGGAAACCGGTTATGATGGGTCCTTTCATATCCAGAGACTGTCCGATATGTTTTCATTCACAACTGCGGAGTCCGGACTTTTTATTTACAATGCAGATCGTTTCCAAACATGGAAGGCTCATATGTAAAAAAAACATATTTAGCTCATTTGTTTCTAAAATTTGGTTCTCTATACACATCACACATTCTTCTGTAAACTTACACATGGTTTGCACTTTTAGCGAAAAAGATTTGATGACATACCTCTGTTCCCAAGCCCGGAGCACTTTATTTGATTTGACTAAAACATGCTTCTCAATACACATCATACATTCTTTCTGTAAATTACACATGGTTTGCACTTTAGCCACCAAAAATTTGATGCCAGACCTCTGTTTCAATCAGGGGCACTTTTATTTGATGACTAAAACATGCTTCTCAATACGCATCATACATTCTTCTGTAAATTTACATGGTTTGCACTTTTACACCAAAAATTTGATGCCAGACCTCTGTTCAAGTCAGGGGCACTTTATTTGATTTGACTAAAACATGCTTTCTCAATACAACTCATACATTCTTCTGTAAATTTTACATGGTTTGCACTTTTTAGTCACCAAAAATTGATGCCAGAACCTCTGTTCAAGGTCAGGGCACTTTATGTTGATTGACTAAAACAGCTTCTCAATACACATCATACATTCTCTGTTAAATTTTACATGGTTTGCACTTTTAGCACCAAAATTGATGCCAGACCTTGTTCAATCAGGGGCACTTTATTTGATTTGACTAAAACATGCTTCTCAATACACATCATACTTCTTCTGAATTTTACATGGTTTGCACTTTTTAGCCACCAAAAAATGATGCCAGACCTTCTGTTCAAGTCAGGTCACTTTATTTGATTTGACTAAAACATGCTTCTTCAATACACATCATACATTTCTGTAAATTTACATGGTTGCACTTTTAGCCACCAAAATTTGATGCCAGACCTCTGTCAGTCAGGGGCACTTTATTTGATTGACTAAAACATGCTTCTCAATACAACATCTACATTCTTCTGTAAATTTTACCCCATGGTTTGCACTTTTTAAGCCACCAAAAATTTGATGCCAGGAACCTCTGTTAAGTCAGGGGCACTTTATTTGATTTGACTAAAACATGCTTCTCAATACACTCATACATTCTTCTGTAAATTTTACCTGGTTTGCACTTTTTAGCCCCAAAATTTGATGCCAACTCTGTTCAATCAGAGGGGCACTTTATTTGATTGACTAAAAACATTCTTTCTCAATACACATCATACATTCTTCTGTAAATTTTACATGGTTTGCCACTTTTTGCCACCAAAAATTGATGCCAGACTCTGTTCAAGTCAGGGGCACTTTATTTGATTTGACTAAAACATGCTTCTCAATACGCATCATACATTCTTCTGTAAATCTTTACATGGTTTGCACTTTTTAGCCACAAAATTTGGTCACTACCTCTGTTCAGCAGGGGCACCTTTATTTGTTTCGACTAAAACATGCTTCTCAATACACATCTACATTCTTCTGTAAAATTTTACATGGTTTGCACTTTTTAGTCACCAAAATTTGATGCCAGACCTTTGTTCACGTCAGGGGCACTTTAATTTGATTTGACTAAAACATTCTTTCATACACATCATACATTCTTCTGTAAATTTTACATGGTTTGCACTTTTAGCCACCAACAAATTTGATGCCAGACCTCTGTTCAAGTCAGGGCACTTTATTGATTTGACTAAAACATGCTTCTCAATACGATATACATTCTTCTTGTAATTTTAATGGTTTGCACTTTTTAGCCACCAAAATTTGGTCCATACCTCTGTTCAATCAGGGGCACTTTATTGATTGACTAAAACATGCTTTCTCAATACACATCTACATTCTCTGTAAATTTTACATGCGTTTGCACTTTTTAGTCACCAAAAATTTTGATGCCAGACCTTTGTTCACGTCAGGGGGCCACTTTATTTGATTGACTAAAACTTCTTCTCAATACACATCATACATTCTTCTGTAAATTTTACATGGTTGCACTTTTTAGCCACCCAAAAATTTGGTCACATACCTCTGTCAAGCAGGCGGCACTTTATTTGATTTGACTAAACCTGCTTCTCATACACATCATACATTCTCTGTTAAATTTACATGGTTTTTGCACTTTTAGCACCAGAAAATTTTGATGCCAGACCTCTGTGGGCAAGTCAGGGGCCACTTTATTTGATTGACTAAACATGCTTCTCAATACGCATCATACATTCTTCTGTAAATTTTACATGCGTTTGCACTTTAGCACCAAAATTTGGTCACATACCTCTGTTCAAGTCAGGGGCATTTATTTGATTTGACTAAAACATGCTTCTCAATACACATCATACATTCTTCTGTAAATTTTTAACATGGTTTGCACTTTTTAGCCACCAAAAAATTTGTTCACATACCTCTGTTTCAAGTCAGGGCACTTTATTTGATTTGACTAAAGATGCTTCTCAATACACATCATACATTCTTCTGTAAAATTTTACATGCGTTTGCACTTTTTACCACCAAAAATTTTGATGCCAGACCTCTGTTCAAGTCAGGGCACTTATTTGATTGACATTTAAAACATGCCTCTCAATACGCATCATACATTCTTCTGTAAATTTTTACTTGGTTTGCACTTTTAGCCACAAAAATTTGCGTCAATACTCTGTCAAGTCAGGCGGCACTTTATTTGATTTGACTAAACATGCTTCTCAATACACATATACATTTCTTCTGTAAATTTACAGGTTTGCCTTTTTAGCCACCAAAAATTTGATGCCAAGACCTCTGCTAAGTCAGCGGGCACTTTATTTGATTTGACTAAAACATGCTTCTCAATACGCATCATACATTCTCTGTAAATTTTACATGGTTGCACTAGCCACAAAAAGTTGGTCACATACCCTGTTCAGTTCAGGGGCACTTATTGATTTTGACTAAAACTATGCTTCTCAATCCATCATCATTTTCTGTAAATTTACATTGGTTGCACTTTTTAGCCACCAAAAATTTGCTCACATACCTCTGTTCAAGTCAGGGGCACTTTTTATTTGATTTGACTAAAACATGCTTCTCAATACACATCATACATTCTTCTGTAAATTTACAGGTGCACTTTTAGCACCAAAAAATTGATGCCAGACCTCTGTTTCAAGTTCAGGCGGCACTATTTGATTTGACTAAAAACATTGCTTCTCAATACGCATCATACATCTTCTGTAAATTTTACATGTTTGCACTTTTTAGCCACCAAAAATTTGTCCACATACCTCTGTTCAATCAGGGGCACTTTATTTGATTTGACTAAACATTGCTTCTCAATACACATCATACATGCTTCTGTAAATTTACATGGTTGACTTTTTAGTCACCAAAAAATTGGAGGCAGACCTCTGTTCAAGTCAGGGGCACTTTATTTTGATGACTAAAAACGATGCTTCTCAATACGCATCATACATTCTTCTGTAAATTTTACATGGTTTGCACTTTTTAGCACCAAATTTGGTCACATACCTCTGTTCAAGCAGGGGCACTTTATTGATTTGACTAAAACATGCTCTCAATACACATCATACATTCTTCTTTAAAATTTTAATGGTTTGCACTTTTAGTCACCAAAAAATTTGATGCCAGACCTCTGTTCAAGTCAGGGGCATTATATTTGATTTTGACTAAAACAGCTTCTCAATACGCTTCATACATTCTTCTGTAAATTTTACATGGCTTTGCACTTTTTAGCACCAAAAATTGTTTTCACATACCTCTGTTCCAACAGGGGCACCTTTATTTGATTTGACTAAACAGCTTCTCAATACACATTTCATAATTTTCTGTAAATTTACATGGTTTGCACTTTTTAGTCACCAAAAATTTGATGCCGACCTCTGTTCACGTCAGGGCACTTTATTGATTTGAACTAAACATTCTTCTCAATACAATCATACATTCTTCTGTAAATTTTACATGGTTGACTTTTAGCCACCAAAAAATTTGATGCCAGCCTCGTTCAAGTCAGGGGCACTTATTTGATTTGACTAAAAACATGTTCTCATACGCACATACATTCTTCTTGTAAATTTTACATGGTTTGCACTTTTTAGCCACCAAAAATTTGTGCCAGACCTCTGTTCAAGTCAGGACTTTATTTGATTTGATTAAACAGCTTCTCAATACACATCAACATGTCCTGCTAAAAATTTACATGGTTTGCACTTTTTAGTCACCAAAATTTGATGACAGTTCCTCTGTCAAGCAGGGGCACTTTATTTGATTTGACAAACATGCTTCTCAATACACATCATACATTCTTCTGTAAATTTTACATGGTTGCACTTTTTTAGCCACCAAATATTGATGACATCCCTCTGTTCAAGCCTGGAGACTGTGGTTATAGAATCATTTCTGTATTAATCAGGTCAACTTAATTTGCATATGCTCAAAAAGAGGTTTGATCGTCTTGAGGGAAATAGTGTCACTATTTTCACCACGGGTAGGATGTGATAACAAGGTACAGAAAAGGGGATCCAGCGAGGATCGGAACTCTCTGTTCAGTTGTAATTGAGCCGCGGGTACTAGCCTGCGACCATTACACCACATGGACGTAGGGTATTAAAATTGTGTTCACCTGAATCGAACACAGAGCCTTTGCGCACATATATGATAAAAAGGATTTGGGCTTGCCATAAGGGCAGTTAAAGCGGGAACAATCATATAGGTGTTTAAAAATATTAAACAAAAACCGGATTTTTACACTAATAGAATAAATAAATAAATGGATATGGCAGCGACAGATAGCGCAAACTCCCACCCGCACCCTAAAAAAGATATACCGTATTATATGCATATAGGACCGCACTTTTTTTCAAATTTTGGCTAAAAAAATTCCCCTGCGTCTATAGAACAATTCACATACCGGTAGTAATATCTCATCCACAGAAACGGATGCTAATACACGAATAGGAAAGGCATGGTCGGCACAAACACATTATCAGCATTTGGAAATTCATCTCACTGACAACTTAAAGCGACATTCTTCAAGGCTGTGGTTAATATCAGTAATACTGTATGGCTGCACCACCTGGACCCAACCAAAGGCGCCTCGAGAATAAACTAGATGGAGCTTGCACAAGGTTGATGCGTGCGGGTCTTGAACAAGGCGTGGAAGCAGCGTCCACAAGGAAAGCAGCTGTACGCCACCTGTCCCCATCTCACAAACATCGAGAGAGACGGACTGCTGACACGCTGGAGAAGCAGAAGAGCTCATAAGCGACGACCTCCTGTGAGCCAAACACATGGACAATGCTAATGCTGGGCCGGCCACCAAAGACCTACATTGACCAACTATGTGAGGATACTGGATGCTGCGGGGAGGACTCTTCTGGACGAATGAATGATAGATAGGTTGGCGAGAGATGTGGATATCCGCTGCTAATTGCGAACATGATGATGATGATGAAAGATGATTAAAGTTGATCCATTTTCCTTAATATTAAGTCGTATGTTAAGTGTAGTGGCAGAATGCTTTTAATAAAAAGATTCTACTTTACCTTACTCCTTGCTTTATCATGCTGGATTTATTCCGTGTCCAATGTTTTGTCTCGTATTATAATCACTAATTACTACTGTATTATCCTTCTTCTTCTTCTTCTTCTTATTCTCTCTTCTTCTTCTTCTCTGGATCCTGCCCAGATCCCAGCAGACCTTCGCTCTTTTCTACATTGTCTTTGCCCAGTGATTCGTTCGTGCCTTGCAGCGCATCCTCATCGCAACTATCTCCGAACACCAGAGACGAACATTGTGAATATTCATTCAAGCTTACGTGGATACCTTGGCTTCCAGGCCAGAGACAGTAATTCCGCACAGACCCAACTTATCCACCCCATCTCTAAGCCCTATGGACAGGGACTCCAGGGCGAGGATTAGAGAAGAGGAGACTGGGGGCAACCTATCGCACGAACCGCTCAATCGGAAGACTCCCGAACGGCTTCCCATTCACTGTATCACTGGTCGTCGGAATTCGTACAGAACCTTATCAATTTGCGGAACTCCGATTGATCGGTGGTCTCCGAACAGTCTCCAGGAACGGTGGCCACCTGCGAAATGCCTTGGACAGACTAAACTGATTCAATGCTAAATTGAAATGCTGTATATGAGAGCCAAAAAATAAAAAATAAAATTAAATTAATGAAGTGAACGGATTTGCATTTTTAGCGTTATTTCTTCGAAATGTGTGACGTAACTCATCCGAATTACGATCATGGTAATCGTTCGAAATATCGGCATGTCTTTGATCGTGAAAGTCATGTGCATTAAGTAATTAAAGAATAAAATGAAAAGATGGAAAATAAAATCAATAATATTGAGTATTACGTCACAGCTTTAGCCTTTGGCTTCTCACCGTGTTAAGCCGAAATACGTATTACACGGAATTCCCGCCATTTTTTTTAGGGTTATGATGATTGCTGGGTGGGTTATTAGGTGTGATGTGTTGAAAGTATTTTAAGTGTTTTTAAAATGCAGGTCAGTATTCAAACCATTTTAACTGTATTGAGTTTGATTATCCATTTAATTATTTTGTTGGTTTTTGTATTGTTGCAAAGTTCTGTCTATTTAGAATATGTTTCATATGATCAAGTGTGTGCTCTGATTGGTTAAAGTGTTTTTGCATAGGGGAGTAGGTGATTTTCGTGAATGTCTAGTGTTTGTGGTTAGTAAATCTGAACCTGAAAGGTGTTTGGTTTCTCCTTATGTATCCTAACTCTGTTGATCTGTTGCCAGAAAATTAAGTATATGATGTGGAGCTTCACAGATCAGGTCTGGGCGTTAGATTTCGAGTCTGTATGAGGTATTGTAAGGGCAGTCTGTTATTATATTGCTTACATACTAAGCACCTTGGTTTGTTGCATTTATAGTTTCCCTTGTGTTGAATTGAGGATACGTGTGTAAGTTAGTGTTGTCGCTTAGCCGTGATGGGTGGTTTGTGGAATGTGGATTGCGATATTGGGGTCAATTGTAGGTTTTGGAATTCTTCTATTAGTTGCAGTGAGGTTATGCATATGTTGTCCATGGGAAAGATCATTGGGATGCGTTCTTAGGAGTTTTGTTTGGTTGGGTTTGTTTTGTTTTACGGCATATCAACCTCGGTGGTAATTTAATGCTGATAAAGTTTTTGAAATAAATCAATCTTAATGGATATACAATTTTTTTATAAATACTTTTTTCTGATTTAACCATAGATGGAACCCTACAGGTACTACCACTCCGGGTCGAGTAGACCAGGAACAAATCGTGTGAAGGGGTGCTCCACATGCCCCAAACCTCCAGAACTGGAACCTCACATCAGATAGAGTTTAACGTCATTCCCAGGACATGTAGACCCGCAGCCACCGCCTTTTAGCACCCATTGATAAAAAGGGGTGGGGCTTGCCATAAGGGTTAATAGCGTTGGCGAAATTCATTATAGTGCTAGGGCTCGACGCTGACCAGCCGATTGATTCGGAGGAGGCCTCTTCGACCGCCCGTCTAGGCCCAAGATAGGGCCAAAGTGGAGTATTGCAAGTTCATGAACTGCCTCATCACCTGGGCTCTTCCTTAGCATCCCAACGGGTCGCCACCACGGCCAACAGGTGGTCCCATTTGGGAAGTCTTACCCTTTGCAGAGGTGCAGTCGGTGCATTCAACGCCCAGCCGACAGGGGAGGGCGTTGTTTTATATTGAAGGAGTTTGGTCTATTAAAGATGATGCCTTTTATGGAACTGTTTTAATGATTTTATGAGTAGTGAATTGTATGAATGGTTGTGCTATTTTGTTATCTGTGTGTCTAAATCAAAGGGTCTAAGCATATGCGTATACGTATGCATAGCTATAAATTTAAGATTTTTTGAGGCTAAGAGGGTGGTTGCCTGTAGAAGTCAAGGAAAGTTTGGTTTTCAGAAGTAGTGTTATATGCTATTTTTGGATCCGAATAATACGTCTAGGAAGGGATTAGTTTATATGAATATTCTAAGTGGTTGAATTAAATTGTTTGGTGTGGTTGTTGCAATGTTGGTGAAAGTTCAATAAGGGCGTTAATCGTGAGGCCATTATAAAAAAAATATATCGTCAATGTATCTGCAGTAGTGAGAGGGTGTTAGGGTATTTTCTTCTCTTGTTTTTTTCCTGTTGGTCAAATGAAAATGTTTACTCCACTTTAAATACGTACTTGGAACGTTTGGAAAACTTTAAATTAAGGAAATTATTTGTATATGATTTTTCCAAACATCTAACCCGGCTCAATGGGTGGACCCAAAGGTTCTAATGTATATATATATATATAGATATATATATACTTACCATTTATGTAGATCATATATATATATATATTATATTATACTATTAATATATATATATATATTTATTTATTTATTCAATTTAACTAATACAAATGAAAAGTCTGTCTAAACCATGGTTTCTGATATCACTTTTCGGTGTATTGTCGATCAGAGACGTTGACTTTTTGAAAAATGGACAGTTTTAAAACTGTTGCTCGTGTTTTACGTGATCCGTTATTCGTTCTTGCATTTTGCTTTCGCATTCACCGGCATCATATTTGTTCGTCATTGGGTCTCGTGTTTTATGATGATTTTAAATTTTTCCTTTTATCTATTTTTTATTTTTTATTTTTATCTATTTTATTTTAGTTTGGTGTGGTTTATTATATGTGAATATCTAATATGGCGGCTGAGGTTTTGGTCTAGTCCAAATTCCATATTAAATTTTTTCGGTGTGGGCATGGCCTAAAAATTGTCTGTTTTTTGTTTAGGAAATTGTGTTCGGGTTTATTCTTGAAGATACGGAATTTTCTGTGTGATAATGAGCATTTTTTTTACCCATTTGTATGGCTTCGATTGTCTAGTATTTTCCATTCTAATTGTAAAATGTTTTTCTTGTTTTTATATGCCATACTTTGTTGGATAGCGCTGTCCACCGGTTTCCTTCTTAATTTTTTCGTGTTTGATGATGTTAAATGTTTATAGTAGCGTTGTTTAAAGCTACCAGCACCAGATTAGCCCTCTATAATCTTTCTTCCATAAATAAAAAACTTATACCCATATATATATATATATATATATATATATATTATATATATATATATATATTTGTGCGATGTTGTGCGATGGCCTGTCTGTGGTTTGTATGTTGATATGTACGTATATATCGATTAATGATTGAATATATATATTATATTATATAATATATATTTAATATATATATATTTTTATATATATATTTATATATATATATATATATATATATTATATATATATAATATATTATATATATATATATTAATATATATATATATAATAAATTACCTATATATTTTTTCATAATTACATATCTATATATTTACCATCGCAATACATACATCTTGTGCACGAGCATCAATGATAATGATGCGTGTGCGTTTCTGTAATCTTGAGTGTGACTGTGTTCGCGTCTCAGTGTCATGAGCGATGTGTGTTCAGAGGCTTGACAAACCCCTATTTCAAGTTGAAACGGTAACTCGTCAATTACTTGAATTGACTGGAGCAGAAAATATCCGTAATTATTCCACGCTGTCCTGTCTGATTAAGAAAATATAATTTTCTTCCTAGTTTACAATGGCGTCTGCGTGTTTCCGGATACTTCTCGAAAGATGAAAAGTCTTTATGGCTGCCCGAGAAAACCAGTATCGGGATCAATTTCAGGAGCTCTGGGGAATGTGAAGTATTCCTTTATTGCCATTACTCCCAGTCCACTTTGACTAGGAATGATCGCTTCTGTTAAATTCCCAATCTATTTTAAAATAATCTGTAAAAATTAAATTGGTTATTCTATAAGTCCAACATAAACAAAGGGGAAGCACTCTTGACTAGATTAATCATTTACTTATTTGTCTGATTCCACTAGGAAAAAAAGAAGACGGGTTAGGATTAGGTTAGGGTTTAGGGTAGATTTAGGGACTAGTTAAATGGGAAAATGAATAAATAATTTATCAGTCAAGAGTGGTTCCCTTTGTTTAGTTGACTTATAGGAATAACCATAATTCTTACGGCTTCAGCATGGAAATTGGAGATTTGGGACAGTATAAGGTGTGTGTTAATGTGCCCGCCTGCCTACTTATAGACTCGGCTACAATCATGATGCTATCTCTTGCGCCAATCACTGGCAGTTACTCTGAGGTTGATACTTACTAACCGACCCTATGGCCATACTACGTTACTTTCATGGACGACGGACATAGGATAAAACATTGGACTTTTACCAATACGCAGGATGGACTTTTTACGCTTCCAAAGGATTCCATAACACAGGACTTCTTTAGCCCTTTTCAACGGGCCAAGGATGGATTTAAAAACATTAATGGTATTACCCAAGGTTTGACAAGTTGGAAATCCAACCAACCAACCAGCAATTTCAGCTAAATAGCTAGTTCGATCCTTGGGTGGATTTCTTATACTTGCTGACCTTATTACAATCAAAACCGTGACGAACGGCGTTGGCCGTAAAAAAATACAAATATTCCCTCCACTGTGGCGTTCCTCATGGTGTAAATGGTCGCCAGCTACTATCGCAGATGTAGACTACTGAATAGTAAATTCGATGCTCGCTGGATGCTGACACAAGCGGACATTGTGTCATCATTCTACTCTGGTATACGAGTCGGGTTGATACCTGCATACACTCCCGCTTGGATGGAACCTGAAATGGTTGCTATATAAATAGGAAGACCGTTACCATGATAAAATATCTGCATATGTAGATATTATAAACAGATATACATACATACACATATATTGAATATACAATAATTATCTCACACACACACACCACCACACACATACACACACACACACACACATACACACACACACACAGATATATATATATATGCATTAAAGTAAGTAATCCAATTTACTGGTAATAAGATGATTGCTATTTGGGATGAAAAAGCTTACTGTACATCCATACTCTATGCTCATCTAGGCTGCAAACTTATAAGCATTCATACAAGGATTTTATAAATCCCCAAGAGAGCCTCAATGTATATGACTAATTACTAAATTACTTATATTCAGAGCAATATGGAGTCTAGTCTCATCAGCAGTTTACAAAAATCTAGCTGGTGAGACTACACATCTAAATAACATAGATATATTGCATTAAGCTATAAGTACGCACAAGTTTATATTATGGAGTAGACATAAAAATGAGACACCACAGATTTGGAAAATTTTGTATGTAAAGGTGTGCTGGAAACCACCATGAAACTTAATCTGCATTGGGGCCTGGATTAAAGTAGCCAATTACACTCAAATACGTGGTTAGTTAACTATTTAACGCCGATCTTGAAGCCGTTCATTTGCACATATTCGCCACTTACGAAGGATCTACAACCAAAGGATTCTAAGCAACTCTGAGGGACACGAGGTAACACAAAAGGATTCTACCGACACTGAAGGACCACCGAGGAGCAACCAAAGGATTCTACCAACACTAAGAGACACGAGAACTAACCAAATGATTCACTTAACACTTAAGGGACACGAGAAACAACAAAATGATTCTACCCAAACACTGAGGGACACGAGAACAATTCAAAAATCATACCCAACACTGAGACACGAGGACAACAAAAGATTTCGTGAACCCAACACTGTAGGACGCGAGAACAATCAAAGTTTTCTTCACTAAGGATCAGCTCTGGCTTACACAAGGTCTCCACTGTAAACAAAAATGTTAAGGCGCTCTCACTTGAAGCCAAATTGCCACAAAAAATCTAACATTAATATATTTCATAAGCTTGAGTAAGGCATATGTTGTAGATTAAAAAAAAATAGATAAACCAACAGACGTGGGCTTAACACCAATAGATAAAAGGATCAAAAACTTCAATATTAATTTTGTGTTGCGCATGTAAATCTCCGAGATAATCCCATTTTCCCCAAACTTGAAGGCTCATAAGTGCGTACTATATACGAGGTGAATAATGAAAATATTTCTAACAATGTCCGAGTCTCTAATTGCTGTCCTTGGCAATGTTTATTCAGACGCATTTTTTCAGAGGTACAGTCTCCTAAAAATCCCCGCGTATTATACTCAAGGCGACTATACTCGAGGATACGGGTATGTACGAGTTCAGTTTGCTTTTTTATTACCGTCGTCTAAGAAAATGTGTTCTTTTAAATGTCATTTCACGTATATGTGCTGATAGTAGGGCCTAGAATATGCTGACGTAATATATGCTCTTACCACTGCAAAAGGGTTAAGAGCGTCCCCACGCAAAAAAAAGAGTCCTAGGTAAGAACACTGAAATTGCACCTGGTGTTGACGTTACAGTTCTGAGCTATACCGTCATTGGTCATTGCTACGAGATCGTTGAATCCTAGTGTTGGTAAATACATGTTAGGGACCCATCGTATGGGTCAACAGAACACTTTAGAATTATTCATATCGCGAGACCGTGTGCGCCACCCACCAAAATCTCTTAAAAGAAACAATACAAAAGATATGTCTTTGGTTGGTTTTGAAGCGCTATCACAATGCAAGTGGAAAGAAAAGAAGGTAACTATGGTGTTATTGTAACCTGTGGTTTTTCTTAATTATTTCAAGATAAAAATCTCTTCTACAGATGATCTACAGAACTGAAGTTGTTGCCAGTCGCCTGTCTATTTGGCTTCCAAAATCATCTCTGTCTGTCTGTGTTGTGTATGTGGGAGTGTTTGTTTATGTGTGGTGTGTGTGTGTTTTTGCTTCAATTTTTATTACTATTCCAAATCTTGGCTTCGCCCCCTAAGCCATAAATTTTTTTTGTTTATTAACAGACCATCTAGATACCAATCCAGAATTTGCCTAACCTTTTTTGTTTTAATGGTCTGATAAGTTACGTGGTGTGTGTCAAATCACCTGTTGACCTGTTGTATGTGTGTGACGTGTATGCGTGTCTAAGTCTCAACACCATGTGTGTGTGTGTGGTAGGGTGGTGTTCTGTTAGTGTGTGTCCTAACTCTAACGGGTTGCATTATGCCATAAAATCAACAATCAACAATTGTTTGCTCCAAGCTCTAGCTATGTCTGATCACCATTTCTTCATATATATATACTAGCAGCGGCTACCCGGCGTTCGACTGGAAGGGGGATTTTTAAAAGTTAGTCCCGCGGCATCCATTATTACTGAATCATGATTGAATCCTCGTGGATTCCCCATTTAAATCCCTATGTAAAAAAATAGACCATTCCATTGATCCAGCTACTCTGAAAAGAAATGTTAGTGTCTACTATATAAAATATTAAATGAAAAAAAAAAATCCATGCTGTTATCATTTAAATTTTAATTTTTAAATTATCTTCACGAATTTAAATCAAACCTCTATATTTTTGCCTAAAACCAAGCCCTGCGTGATATTTAATGTGTATATATATTCATTTACTTTGTCGTTAATTGTTTTATTTTCGAAGTTTCCTCTGGACATACATTAACACAGAACTGCCCTTTTATAAATGTATAGATAAAAGATTAGCACCCCTCCTCAGAAACAAGATGCCACAAGGCAAATTTCTTAAGCAGAATTTAACAGATTGAATTCAGGTTTTCTTTTTTCCTTAGACAGATTGCCTAAACAAGGTTGAAGAGTCCTGTCTGTCTACTATTTACCATAAGCTGAAGTAGTATAGTTGGATTCAATACCTTTTACCAAGGGTATTAGTGCCATGTGAAATTTAAAACAGTCTTACCAGGATTTGAACTCGCGGTCGCGAATCCATTTCCTACACTCCTAAGCATTATGATACGCGCGTCTTATATTGCTTCGTATAATACATTTAACTAAAACCGGAATCGTTTCTTTAATGAAAATACACAATTAGCCAACCTGCCCGATTATTCTGAAAGTCTCTCCCCCCTCCAAATAAATAAATAAATGATGTCATTTCCATTATTAGCCAGGACACCTTCAGCAACCCCGTCATAATATATTGGCTCAGGCTTTGAGATTAAATTTGTATTTACGGCACTTCATCTGATGTTCCTATCACCGCTTAGCGTCAGACAATGTCAATTAATCAAATCTCACATAATTGAATAAGTTTATTTTTGGAGATATATGACTGGCTATAACATTGATTGGAGAGATAGGAATATAGAGAATTATAATCATTAGGATGTCCCTGTAAACAGGCAATTTTTGAAAACGTGAAAAAGCAATTGAACGAACCAAGATCAATCTATCGATGGTGGCACTATATAAAAGAATGTTCATACTAAATGCCCAAAATTAAAAGCGATATCTATATATATATATATATATATATTATTATATATATATATGTGTGTGTGGTGTTGTTGTGTGTTATATATTAAAAACGATGGAGCACTCTACGGCGGTCTTTACATAACATACAAGGTGTGTATTTAACAGTTAAATCTCCTTCCCATTCTGTTATGGTGACGATGGCCAGACCGGTTAAGAAAAACGTCGACAGCGTTCGCCTAGGTGGAGGTGAATTTTTTTTTAAGTAGTCTCGCAGGTCGATGGGGCATCCTGCGGGGATCCAACCACGATTCAGTAATAATTTATACATTGAATCGTGAGTTGGTATATATATATAATATATATATATATATATATATATTCCCATGTAAACTCGTGCATATAAAAAACCTTTATTAATATATTCAGTAATTTGTTTTTATTTTTTAGATTTCGTTTTACCTATTATGCTAAAAATACACTGTGCTTTTGTTTTCAACAATCTGAGACCGAATTTTTTTCACTTCTATTCACATAAATAACCTTTTTTACTTTAATGTACCTAATCAGTGTTTACTTGCTACTGTAAATCAGTCAGAGAGTAAAAAAAAAACATTTTTAGCAATAGCCTTAGATATCTAATTTAACCATGAGAGCTAAGAAAATTATTTGCCAACATGGCTAGAAATTAATCTTGCTTTCAATTCCCCAAAAGTCTTCTGTTCTGTAGTCAGTTTCTATCTTGATAGAAGAAAATTAAGATTATAAGCACGTCAGAATCAACTCTTTATAAATGTCTGATAACATAGTGATATTCAAAGGACAATAACGTAGTAATTAGAAGCAAAGAAAATATATATCACCAAGAGAAAAAAAAACAAAAAAAAACAACAAGAACTACATACACTTATGGCGGCTTTTAAGCAAGTTTTAATGACAGAATGTTTACTATTTAATAAGACATTTCTTACACTTGTAGGGCTTATCTTCCTTTGCCAGAGAGTTATCTCCCGCGTGTTGCCGTTTTCACGAGGGGACCTCTGCGTATTTAATCGCCTGGTTTAAAACGCGCTTTCCTCTTTTCTAACCTCTCCTCGTAAGTAAGCCGCGTTAGGGCCGGAGCCAACGAGAAGGGAATGACAATTGTTCTAACCCATGTGGGTACCTACGAGGAGA
Organism: Doryteuthis pealeii; assembly: GCA_023376005.1. Taxonomy (NCBI): domain Eukaryota; kingdom Metazoa; phylum Mollusca; class Cephalopoda; order Myopsida; family Loliginidae; genus Doryteuthis; species Doryteuthis pealeii. The sequence continues at coordinate 7,590,016 of CM042152.1, forward strand.
GGTAGAAAAGAGAAGCGCGTTTTAAACCAGGCCGATTAAAATACCAGAGGTCCCCTCGTGCGGAACAAACGGCAACACGCGGGAAGATAAATCTTTCCTGGCAAAGGAAGATAATCCCTACAAGTGTAAGAAAGTGTTTTATTAATAGTAAAACATTCTGTCATAAAACTTTGCTTAAAAGCCGCCCCATAGTGTAGTCAGTTCTTTGTTGTTTTTTTTGTTTTTTTTTTTTTCTTTGTGCATATATATTTTCTTTTCTTTCTTAATTACTAACGTTTTTGTCTTTGAATATCACTATGTATCAGACCATTTAAAAGGTTGATTCTGACTGGGTGTTATATCTTATTCTTCTATCAAAATTAAAACTGATAAAAAAGAAGACTTTTGGGAATTGAAAGCAAGATTAATTTCTAGCCATGTGTGGCAAATAATTTTCTAGCTCTCATTGGTTATTAAATTAGATATCTAGGCTATTGCTAAAAAAGTTTTTTTTTTACTCTCTGACTGATTTTACTAGTAGCAAGTAAAACTGATTAGGTACATTAAAGTAAAAAAGGTCATTATGTGAATAGAAGTGAAAAAATTCGCGTTCTTCGTTGTTGAAAACAAAGCAAGTGTATTTTTAGCATAAATAGGTAAACGAAATCTAAAAAAATAAACAAATTATGAATATATTAAAAAAAGGTTTTTATATGCACGATTACATAGGGAAGTTATATATATATATATATATATAATATAATATATACCAACTCACGATTCAATTTATAATTATTACTGAATCGTGGGTTGGATTCCCCGCAGGATGCCCCATCGACCTCGAGACTAAACTTAAAAAATTCCCCTTCACTAGGGCGACCTGTCGGGTTTCTTAACGGTCTCCATCGTCACATACGAATGGAGGAGAATTTAACTGTTAAATACAAACCCCCCACTTTTTAATTGTTTTATTGGGGTATTTGTAAAAGGGGGAACCGCCCGGTTTAGGAAGTGGGCCTCCCATCCGGTTTTTTTTAATATATACACACACACACACACACACACACACATATATATATATAATATATATATATATATAGTATATATATATCGCTATTAAGTTTTCGGGCATTTTAGTATGAACATTTCTTTATATAGTGCACCTATCGATAGATGATCTTGGTTCGTTCATTGCTTTTTTTCACGTTTCAAAATTGCCGTTTGACACTGGGAATCCTAATGATTTATAATTCTATCTTATATCCTATCTCTCCATCAAATGTTTATGAGCCCAGTCATCATATCTCAAAAATAAAAACATTATTCAATTATGTGAGATTTGAATTAATTGAATTGTCTAGACGCTAAGCGGTGGATAGGACATTCAGATTTGAAGTGCCGCTAATACAATATTTAACTCAAGCATTAGCATATATTATACGGGGTTGTGAGAGGTTCCTGGCTAATATGAAATGGACATCATGTTATTTATTTATTTGGAGGGGAGGGGACAGAGAACTTTCAGAAATAATCGGCAGGTGGTAATGTGTATTTATTAAGAAAACGATTCCGGTTTTAGTTAAATGTATTATACGACAGCAATATAAGACGCGCGTATATAATGCTTAGATGTTGTAGGGAAATGATTTCGTTCGACCGAGTTCAAATCCTGGGTAAGACTGTGTTTAAATTTCACATGGCCACTAATACCCTTGGTAAAAGGTATGAATCCTTACTCCCTTCAGCTATGGGTAAATAGTAGGGCAGACAGGACATCTTCAACCTTGTTTAGGCAATCTGTCTAGGAAAAAGAAAACTCTGAATTCAAATCTGTTAAATTCTGCCTTAAGAAATGACCTTGTGTCGATCTGTTTCTGAGAGGGTTGCTAATCTATTTCTATACATTTAAAAGGGCAGTTCGTGTATATGTTGTCCAGAGAAACTTCGAAAATAAAACAATTGAACGACATAGTAAGTAAAAATAACAATTATAATATCACCAGGGCTTGGTTTTAGCAAAAAATAATAGAGGTTTGATTTAAATTCGTGAAGATAATTTTAAAAAAAATTAAATTTAAATGATACAGGCATGGATTTTTTTTTCTTTTAATATTTTAGATTAGTAGACACTAACATTCTTTTGAGTAGCTGATCAATGGAAGTCTATTTTTTACATAGGGATTTAATGGGAATCCCCGAGGATTCAACTCATGATTCAGGAATAATGGATCCGCGGACTAACTTTTTAAAAAATCCCCTCTATCCAGTCGACGCCGGGTAGCGCTGCTAGTATATATATATGAAGAAATGTCGGATCAGACAATAGCTAGAGCCTTGGAGCAAAACAATGTGATTGGTTGATTTTAATGGGCATTATCACCCGTCTAGAGTATAAGGGACACACACTAAACGAACACACACCCTACACACACACACACATGTGTTGAGACTTAAGAACACGCATACACGCACACACATACAACAGGTCAACAGGTGATTGACACACACACAACGTACTTACAGACCATTAATAACAAAAAAAGGTTAGGCCAAAATTCTGGATTGGTGATCAGATGGTCCTGTTAAAACAAAAAAAATTTTATGCTTAGGGGCGAGCCAGTTGGAATAGTAATAAAAATGAACAAAAACACACACACAACACAACATAAACAAACACTCACACACATACACACCACAGACAGACAGAGATTTGGAAGGCCAAATTAGACAGCGACTGCAACACTTCAGTTCTGTAGATCTTCTGTAGAGAATTGATCTTGAAAATTAAGGAATAAACCACAGGTTAACAAAAGAACACCATAGTTTACCTTCTTTTTCTTTGCCACTTCATTTGGATACCTTCAAAACCAACCAACAACATTATCTTTTGTATTGTTTCTTAAGAGATTTTGTGGTGGCGCACACGGTCTTCGAATATGAATAATTCTAAAGTGTTCTGTTTGACCCATAGATGGGGTCCCTAACATGTATTACCACTAGGATTCAACGGATCTCGTAGCAATGACAATGACGGTATACTCCAGAACTGTAACGTCAACACCAGGTGCAATTCAGTGTCTTACCTAGGACTCTTTTTTTTGGCGTGGGGACGCTCTTACCCTTTTGCAGGGTAAGAGCATATATTACCGTCAGCATATTCTAGGCCCTACTATCAGCACATATACGTGAAATGACATTATAAGAACACATTTTCTTAGACGACGGTAATAAAAACAAGAACCTGAACTCGTACACATACCGTAAATCCTCGAGTATAGTCCGCCCTTGAGTATAATACGCAGGGGATTTTTAGGAGACTGTACCTCTGAAAAAAATGCGTCTGAATAAACATTGCCGGACAGCAATTAGAGACTCGGACATTGTTTAGAAAATATTTTTCATTATTCACCTCGTATATAGTACGCACTATATGAGCTTTAAAGTTTGGGGAAAATGCGGATTATACTCGAGGATTTACATGCGCACACAAAATTAATATGAAGTTTTGATCCTTTTATCTATTGGTGTTAAGCCACTGTCTGTTGGGTTTTCTATTTTTTTTAATCTACAACATATGCTTACTCATAGCTTATGAAATATATCTATATGTTAAGATTTTTGTGGCCAATTTTAGGCTTCAAGTGAGAGCCCTTAACAGTGGAGATCCCTTGTGTTAAGCAGAGGCTGATCCTTAGTGAAGAAAACTTTGATTGTTCCTCGCTGTCCTACAGTGTTGGGTAGAATCCTTTTGTTGTCCCTCGGTGTCCCTCAGTGTTGGGTATGATCTTTTGATTGTTCCTCGGTGTCCCTCAGTGTTGGGTAGAATCCTTTTGTTGTTCCTCAGTGTCCCTTAGTGTTAAGTAGAATCATTTGGTTGTTCCTCGGTGTCTCTTAGTGTTGGGTAGAATCCTTTGGTTGCTCCTCGGTGTCCTTCAGTGTCGGGTAGAATCCTTTTGTTGTTCCTCGGTGTCCCTCAGAGTTGCTTAGAATCCTTTGGTTGTAGATCCGTTCGTCAGTGGCGAATATGTGCAAATGAACGGCTTTCAAGATCGGCGATTAAATAGTTAACTAACCACGTATTTGAGCTGTTAATTGGCTGACTTTAATCCAGGCCCCAATGCAGAGTCTGTAAGTTTAAATGGTGGTTCCCAGCACACCTTACATAACAAAATTTTCCAACTGTGGTGTCTGCATTTTTATGTACTACTCATAATATAAACTTGTGCGTACTTATAGCTTATGAAATATATCTATGTTATTTAGAGAATGTGTGTAGTCTCACCAGATAGATTTTGTAAACTCTGATGAGACTAGACTCATATTGCTCTGAATATAAGTAATTTATATTAGTCATTATACATTGAGCTCTCTTGGGGATTTATAAAATCCTTGTATGAATCTATAAGTTTGCACCTAGATGAGCATAGAGTATGGATGTA
>CM042152.1:7596933-7646933 GCA_023376005.1 Doryteuthis pealeii
AAGTTTAAAAACTGTCCATTTTTTCAAAAGTCAACGTCTCTGACGACGAATAACACCGAAAAAGTGATATTCAGAAACCAATGGTTAGACAGACTTTTCATTTGTATTAGTTAAATTGAATAAATAAATAATAATATATATATATATATATATATATATATATATATATATATATATGATCTACCATAAAAATGTAAGTATATATATATATATATATATATATACATTAGAAAACCCTTTGGGTCACCCATTGAGCCCGGGTTAGATTGTTGGAAAAATCATATGATCAAATAATTTCCTTAATTTAAAGTTTTCCCAAACTGTCCAAATACGTTATTTAAAGTGGAGTAAACATTTTCATTTGACCAAAGGAAAAAACAAGAGAAGGAAAATACCCCCTAACACCCTCTCACTACTGCAGATACATTGACGATATATTTTTTTATATGGCCTCACGATCTAAACGCCCTATTGAACTTTCACCAACATTGCAACAACCACCACCAAACAATTTAATTCACCTTAGAATATTCATATAACTATATCCCATTCCTAGACGTAATTATTCGATCCAAAAATAGCACTATACACTAAACTTCCTGAAAACCAAACTTTCCTTGACTTCTACAGCAACCACCCTCTTAGCCTCAAAAAATCTATAATTTATAGCTCATGCATACGTATAAAACGCATATGCTTAGACCCTTTGATTACGTAGACCACAGTAACAAAATAGCACAACAATTCATACAATGTCACTACTCCATAAAACTCATTAAAACAGTCATAAAAAAGCATCATCCTTTAATAGACCAAAACTCCTCAAATATAAACACAACGCCCCTCCGCCCTGTCGGCTGGGGCGTTAGAATGCACCGACTGCACCTCTGCAGAAGGGTAAGACTTCCCCAATGGGACCACCTGTTGGCCGTGGGTGGCGACCCGTGATGCTTAAGGATAGAGCCCAGGTGGATGAGCAGTTCATGACTTGCAATACTCCACTTTGGCCCTATCTTGGGCTAGACGGGCGGTCGAAGAGGCCTCCTCCGATCAATCGGCTGGTCACGTCGAGCCCTAGCACCTATATGATTTTCCCAACGCTATTACCCTTATGGCAAGCCCCAACCCCTTTTTATCATATGGGTGCTAAAAGGCGGTGGCTGCGGGTCTACATGTCCTGGGAATGACGTTAAACTCTATCTGATGGTGAGGTTCCAGTTCTGGAGGTTTGGGGAATGTGGAGCACCCCTTCATCACCATTGTTCCCTGGTCTACTCTGACCCGGAGTGGTAGTACCTGTTAGGGTTCCATCTATGGGTTAAATAGAAAAAAGTATTTATAAAAAAATTGTATTATCCATTAAGAATTGATTTATTTCAAAACTTTATCAGCATTAAATGACCCACCGAGGTTGATATGCCGTAAAACAAAACAAACCAAACCAAACAAAACTCCTAATGACCGCATCCCAATGATCTTTCACCATGGACAACATATGCATAAACTCACCTGCAACCTAATAGAAGAATTCCAAAACCTACAATTGGACCCCAATATCCAATCCACATTCCACAAACCACCCATCAACGCTAAGCGACAACAACCTAACTTACACACTATCCTCAATTCAACACAAGGGAAACTATAAATGCAACAAACCAAGGTGCTTAGTATGTAAGCATATAATAACAGACTGCCCCTTTACAATACCTCATACAGACATCGAAATCTAACCCCCCAACCTGATCTGTGACAGCTCCAACATCATATACTTAATTTTCTGCAACAGATACAACAGCAGTAGATACATAGGAGAAACCCAAACACCTTTCAGGTTCAGATTTAATAACCACAAACTAACCATTCGACGAAAATCACCTTACTCCCCTATAGCAAAACACTTTAACCAATCAGAGCACACACTTGATAATATGAAACATATTCTAATAGACAGTAACTTTGCAACAATACAAAAACGCAAACAAAAATAAATTAAATGGATAATCAAACTCAATACAGTTAAAATGGTTTGAATACTGACCTCGGCATTTTAAACACTTACAAATACTTTCACACATCCCACACCTAATAACCCACCACAATCATCATAACCCTAAAAAAAATGCGGAAATTCCGTGTAAATACGTATTTCGGCCTTAAACACGGTGAGAAGCCAAAGGCTAAAGCTGTGACGTAATATCATATTTTGATTTTGATTTTTCCATCTTTTTTCATTTTATTCTTTAATTATCTTTAATTTGCACATGACTTTCACGATCAAAGACATGCCGAATTTCGAACGATTACCATGATCGTAATTCGGATGAGTTACGTCACACAATTTCGAAAGAAAAATAACGGCTAAAAATGCCAAATCCGTTCACTTCATTTATTTAATTTTATTTTTTTATTTTTTGCTCTCATATACAGCATTTCAATTTAGCATTGATCAGTTTAGATCTGTCCAAGGCATTCGACAGGGTGGACCACCGGTTCCTGGAGACTGTTCTGGAGACCACCGGATTCAATCCGGAGTTCCGCAAATTGATAAAGGTTCTGTACCAATTCCCGACGACAGTGATACAAGTGAATGGGAAGCGTTCGGGAGTCTTTCCGATTGAGCGGTTCGTGCGATAGGGTTGCCCCCAGTCTCCTCTTCTCTAAGTCCTCGCCCTGGAGTCCCTGTCCTATAGGCTTAGAGATGGGTGGATAAGTTGGGTCCTGTGCGGAATTACTGTCTCTGGCCCTGTGAAAGCCAAGGTATCCACGTAAGCTGATGATATCACAATGTTCGTCTCTGGTGTTTCGGAGATAGTTGCGATGAAGGATGCGCTTGCAAGGCACGAACGAATCACTGGGGCAAAGATCAATGTAGAAAAGAGCGAAGGTCTACGCTGGGATCCTGGGCAGGATCCAAGAAGAAGAAGAAGAAGAAGAAGAAGAAGAAGAAGAAGAAGAAGGATAATAACAGTAGTATTAGTGATTATAATAATGATGACAAAACATTGGACACGGAAATAAATCCAGCAGTGCATAAAGCAAGGAGTAAGGTAAAGTAGAATCCTTTTTATAAAAGCATTCTGCCACTACACTTAAACATACGACTTAATATAAGGAAAAATGGATCACTTTAATCATCTTTCATCATCATCATCATGTTGCGCAATTAGCACGGATATCCAAGACAATCTCTCGCCAACCCTCTCTATCATTCATCGTCCCAGAGAGGTCCTCCACGCAGCATCCAGTATCCTCACATAGTTGGTCAATGTAGGTCTTTGGTGGCCGGCCCACATTAGCATGTCCATGTGTTGGCTTCCACAGGAGGTCGTCGCTTATGAGCTCTTCCTTGCTTCTCCAGCAGTGTCCAGCATGTCCGTCTCTCTCGGATGGTTTGTGAGATGGGGACAGGTGGCCGTACAGCTGCTTCCTTGTGGGACGCTGCTTCCACGACTTGTTCAAGACCGCACGCATCAACCTTGTGCAGCTCCCATCTAGTTTATTCTCGAGGCGCTTTGTTAGGGTCCAGGTGGTGCAGCCATACAGTATTACTGATATAACCACAGCCTGGAAGAATTGTCGCTTTAAGTTGTCAGTGAGATCGAATTTCCAAATGACTGATAATGTGTTTGTGGCCGACCATGCCTTTCCTATTCGTGTATTAGCATCCGTTTCTGTGGATGAGATATTACTACCTAGGTATGTGAATTGTTCTAAGACGCAGGGGAATTTTTTTAGCCAAAATTTTGAAAAAAAAGTGCGTCCTATATGCCATAAAATACGGTATATCTCTTTTTTTAGGGCGGGTGGGGAGCTTTCGCTATCTGTCGCTGCCATATCCATTTATTTATTTATCTATTTAGTGTAAAAATCCGGTTTTGTTTATATTTTTAAACACCTATATGATTGTTCCCGCTTTACTGCCCTTATGGCAAGCCCAAATCCATTTTTATCATATATGTGCCAAAGGCTCTGTGTTCGATTTCAGGTGGAACAATTTTAATACCCTACGTCCCATCGTGGTGTAATGGTCAGCAGGCTAGTACCGCGGCTCAATTACAACTGAACAGAGAGTTCGATCCTCGCTGGATGCCCCTTTCTTGTAACCTTGTATCACATCCTACCCGTGGTGAAAATAGTGACACTATTTCCCTCAAGACGTCAAACCTCTTTTTGAGCATATCAATTAGTTGACTGATTAATACAGAAATGATTCTATAACACAGTTCTCCAGGCTTGAACAGAGGACTGTCATCAAATATTTGGTGGCTAAAAAGTGCAAACCATGTAAAATTTACAGAAGAATGTATGATGTGTATTGAGAAGCATGTTTTAGTCAAATCAAATAAAGTGCCCCTGACTTGAACAGAGGACTGTCATCAAATTTTTGGTGACTAAAAAGTGCAAACCATGTAAAATTTACAGAAGAATGTATGATGTGTATTGAGAAGCATGTTTTAATCAAATCAAATAAAGTGCCCCTGACTTGAACAGAGGTCTGGCATCAAATTTTTGGTGGCTAAAAAGTGCAAACCATGTAAAATTTACAGAAGAATGTATGATGCGTATTGAGAAGCATGTTTTAGTCAAATCAAATAAAGTGCCCCTGACTTGAACAGAGGTCTGGCATCAAATTTTTGGTGGCTAAAAAGTGCAAACCATGTAAAATTTACAGAAGAATGTATGATGTGTATTGAGAAGAATGTTTTAGTCAAATCAAATAAAGTGCCCCTGACGTGAACAGAGGTCTGGCATCAAATTTTTGGTGACTAAAAAGTGCAAACCATGTAAAATTTACAGAAGAATGTATGATGTGTATTGAGAAGCATGTTTTAGTCAAATCAAATAAAGTGCCCCTGACTTGAACAGAGGTATGTGACCAAATTTTTGGTGGCTAAAAAGTGCAAACCATGTAAAATTTACAGAAGAATGTATGATGCGTATTGAGAAGCATGTTTTAGTCAAATCAAATAAAGTGCCCCTGACTTGAACAGAGGTCTGGCATCAAATTTTTGGTGACTAAAAAGTGCAAACCATGTAAATTTACAGAAGAATGTATGATGTGTATTGAGAAGCATGTTTTAGTCAAATCAAATAAAGTGCCCCTGACTTGAACAGAGGTATGTGACCAAATTTTTGGTGGCTAAAAAGTGCAAACCATGTAAAATTTACAGAAGAATGTATGATGCGTATTGAGAAGCATGTTTTAGTCAAATCAAATAAAGTGCCCCTGACTTGAACAGAGGTCTGGCATCAAATTTTTGGTGACTAAAAAGTGCAAACCATGTAAATTTACAGAAGAATGTATGATGTGTATTGAGAAGCATGTTTTAGTCAAATCAAATAAAGTGCCCCTGACTTGAACAGAGGTATGTGACCAAATTTGGTGGCTAAAAAGTGCAAACCATGTAAAATTTACAGAAGAATGTATGATGCGTATTGAGAAGCATGTTTTAGTCAAATCAAATAAAGTGCCCCTGACTTGAACAGAGGTCTGGCATCAAATTTTTGGTGGCTAAAAAGTGCAAACCATGTAAAATTTACAGAAGAATGTATGATGTGTATTGAGAAGCATGTTTTAGTCAAATCAAATAAAGTGCCCCTGACTTGAACAGAGGTATGTGACCAAATTTTTGGTGGCTAAAAAGTGCAAACCATGTAAAATTTACAGAAGAATGTATGATGTGTATTGAGAAGCATGTTTTAGTCAAATCAAATAAAGTGCCCCTGACTTGAACAGAGGTATGTGACCAAATTTTTGGTGGCTAAAAAGTGCAAACCATGTAAAATTTACAGAAGAATGTATGATGCGTATTGAGAAGCATGTTTTAGTCAAATCAAATAAAGTGCCCCTGACTTGAACAGAGGTCTGGCATCAAATTTTTGGTGGCTAAAAAGTGCAAACCATGTAAAATTTACAGAAGAATGTATGATGTGTATTGAGAAGCATGTTTTAGTCAAATCAAATAAAGTGCCCCTGACTTGAACAGAGGTATGTGACCAAATTTTTGGTGGCTAAAAAGTGCAAACCATGTAAAATTTACAGAAGAATGTATGATGCGTATTGAGAAGCATGTTTTAGTCAAATCAAATAAAGTGCCCCTGACTTGAACAGAGGTCTGCATCAAATTTTTGGTGGCTAAAAGTGCAAACCATGTAAAATTTACAGAAGAATGTATGATGTGTATGAGAAGCATCTTTTAGTCAAATCAAATAAAGTGCCCCTGACTTGAACAGAGGTATGTGACCAAATTTTTGGTGGCTAAAAAGTGCAAACCATGTAAAATTTACAGAAGAATGTATGATGTATTGAGAAGCATGTTTTAGTCAAATCAAATAAAGTGCCCCTGACTTGAACAGAGGTATGTGACCAAATTTTTGGTGGCTAAAAAGTGCAAACCATGTAAAATTTACAGAAGAATGTATGATGCGTATTGAGAAGCATGTTTTAGTCAAATCAAATAAAGTGCCCCTGACTTGAACAGAGGTCTGGCATCAAATTTTTGGTGGCTAAAAAGTGCAAACCATGTAAATTTACAGAAGAATGTATGATGTGTATTGAGAAGCATGTTTTAGTCAAATCAAATAAAGTGCCCCTGACTTGAACAGAGGTATGTGACCAAATTTTTGGTGGCTAAAAAGTGCAAACCATGTAAAATTTACAGAAGAATGTATGATGTGTATTGAGAAGAATGTTTTAGTCAAATCAAATAAAGTGCCCCTGACGTGAACAAAGGTCTGGCATCAAATTTTTGGTGACTAAAAAGTGCAAACCATGTAAAATTTACAGAAGAATGTATGATGTGTATTGAGAAGCATGTTTTAGTCAAATCAAATAAAGTGCCCCTGACTTGAACAGAATGTGACCAAATTTTTGGTGGCTAAAAAGTGCAAACCATGTAAAATTTACAGAAGAATGTATGATGCGTATTGAGAAGCATGTTTTAGTCAAATCAAATAAAGTGCCCCTGACTTGAACAGAGGTCTGGCATCAAATTTTTGGTGGCTAAAAGTGCAAACCATGTAAAATTTACAGAAGAATGTATGATGTGTATTGAGAAGAATGTTTTAGTCAAATCAAATAAAGTGCCCCTGACGTGAACAAAGGTCTGGCATCAAATTTTTGGTGACTAAAAAGTGCAAACCATGTAAAATTTACAGAAGAATGTATGATGTGTATTGAGAAGCATGTTTTAGTCAAATCAAATAAAGTGCCCCTGACTTGAACAGAGGTATGTGACCAAATTTTTGGTGGCTAAAAAGTGCAAACCATGTAAAATTTACAGAAGAATGTATGATGCGTATTGAGAAGCATGTTTTAGTCAAATCAAATAAAGTGCCCCTGACTTGAACAGAGGTCTGGCATCAAATTTTTGGTGGCTAAAAAGTGCAAACCATGTAAAATTTACAGAAGAATGTATGATGTGTATTGAGAAGAATGTTTTAGTCAAATCAAATAAAGTGCCCCTGACTTGAACAGAGGTCTGGCATCAAATTTTTGGTGGCTAAAAAGTGCAAACCATGTAAAATTTACAGAAGAATGTATGATGTGTATTGAGAAGCATGTTTTAGTCAAATCAAATAAAGTGCCCCTGACTTGAACAGAGGTCTGGCATCAAATTTTTGGTGGCTAAAAAGTGCAAACCATGTAAAATTTACAGAAGAATGTATGATGTGTATTGAGAAGCATGTTTTAGTCAAATCAAATAAAGTGCCCCTGACTTGAACAGAGGTCTGGCATCAAATTTTTGGTGGCTAAAAAGTGCAAACCATGTAAAATTTACAGAAGAATGTATGATGTGTATTGAGAAGCATGTTTTAGTCAAATCAAATAAAGTGCCCCTGACTTGAACAGAGGTCTGGCATCAAATTTTTGGTGGCTAAAAAGTGCAAACCATGTAAAATTTACAGAAAATGTATGATGTGTATTGAGAAGCATGTTTTAGTCAAATCAAATAAAGTGCCCCTGACTTGAACAGAGGTCTGGCATCAAATTTTTGGTGACTAAAAAGTGCAAACCATGTAAAATTTACAGAAGAATGTATGATGTGTATTGAGAAGCATGTTTTAGTCAAATCAAATAAAGTGCCCCTGACTTGAACAGAGGTCTGGCATCAAATTTTTTGGTGACTAAAAAGTGCAAACCATGTAAAATTTACAGAAGAATGTATGATGTGTATTGAGAAGCATGTTTTAGTCAAATCAAATAAAGTGCCCCTGACTTGAACAGAGGTCTGGCATCAAATTTTTGGTGGCTAAAAAGTGCAAACCATGTAAAATTTACAGAAGAATGTATGATGCGTATTGAGAAGCATGTTTTAGTCAAATCAAATAAAGTGCCCCTGACTTGAACAGAGGTCTGGCATCAAATTTTTGGTGGCTAAAAGTGCAAACCATGTGTAATTTACAGAAGAATGTATGATGTGTATTGAGAAGCATGTTTTAGTCAAATCAAATAAAGTGCTCCGGGCTTGAACAGAGGTATGTCATCAAATCTTTGGTCGCTAAAAAGTGCAAACCATGTGTAATTTACAGAAGAATGTGTGATGTGTATAGAGAACCAAATTTTAGAAACAAATGAGCTAAATATGTTTTTTTTACTATGAGCCTGTCCATGTATTGGAAAAACACGGATTCTGCAGTAAATAAAAAGTCCCGGACTCAGCAGTTGGTGATGAAAATCATACGGACAGTCCTCTGGGATATGAAAGGACCCATCATAACCGGTTTCCTTTAAAAAGCTGCAACTGTAAACCTATTTCCTTTCCAGCTCCTTATGCTTGTATTTCGTGCATGCCAGTGAGACCAGTTCTCTTCATGAAATACTTGTCCAACGCAACCTGAGATGGGCTGGCCACTTAAACAAACTTGGGGATGACAGACTACCAAAGCAGATTTTGTACTCTCAACTGAGAGAGGGATCACGTATTGGTGGCTAAAAAGTGCAAACCCTGTGAAATTTACAGATGAATGTTTGCATCGATAGACCAAAGCGCAGGTACAAAGACAACACCAAAAGAAACCTGAAGGACTTGAATATCCCCAAAGGCAGTTGGCAAGACGCAACCCGAGACCGATTAGATTGGAGGAAAATGATTCGTGTGGTGTTGTAATGGTTAATAAAATGGCAGTTGCCGATTATATTAATAAGGGGGAGTAAGAAACCCAAAAATGCAGTAACGGAAAACAACAAACGCTGAATTCAAAATCAAGCGCCAAAAAGAAAAAGCGGGAATTTTTCAGTAGTTCAGAGAATGACAAGACGACTGGTCACGCAACAAATCAGCTCCAGTATCAGCAAAGAAAAACAAGATAAAATATGAACTATTAATACCACAATATAAAAGAAAGGACTATGCCCGGTATGCTATTATACATGTCTGTAATTCTATTTTAATACAGATTGTTGTCTTTAATACGACTCCGTTGATTTCTTTCATTGTGTTGAGTTTTGTTTAAAAGTTAGTAAGTTGTGTAAACCTATATAAAATATATGCAACACCCAGCTTGCTACAGTGTCATCATCGGATACGATGGACAGCAAGTAGTGGTAGTAGTAGACTTGTATATAGTGTGTGCATTTTCATTAAGTATACAACTATAAGGCTTAGTCACAGGATAAAAAAAATCTACTCAGAATACTAGAATTTAAGAGTTGAAATGTGTGTATCACTAATATTCATTATTTTGTGTTTTTTTCATTTAATATCGTTTTACAAGGAAGAAAGTGTTAATTGTTGAGTGAGAAGTCGTTCGTAAATCTTACAAACGTGTGAGAAATTAATCTAAAAAAAAATTTTTGAGCCAAAATTTTGAAAAAAATGCGTCCTATATGCCATCAAATACGGAAATTTAGTTAGGGCGGGTGGGGGTCTTTCGCTATCTGTCGCTGCCATATCCATTTATTCATTTATCTATTTAGTGTAAAAATCCGGTTTTGTTTATATTTCTAAGCACCTATATGATTGTCCCCGCCTTACTGCCCTTATAGTAAACCCAAACCCTTTTTATCATATATGAGCCAAAGGCTCTGTGTTCGATTTCAGGTGGAACAATTTTAATACCCTACGTCCCATCGTGGTGTAATGGTCCCTTGTTAAGTTTCAAAATATTGCACCGAGTGTCCCTCTCGTGGAATAAATGAACTTCTGGATGATCAATATTGTAGATGCTGTTAAGAAAGTTATTAGAATATATCATGTCACCTCGGAGGCGTCCTTGTTCTCGGCTATGGAGTTAGAGACTTCTCAAATGGTCTGAATATGGCAGATTCTTCAGAGTGTCTAAGGTTCTTGTCACTCCCCCCTGGAAAACATATAGATCAATAAATAATGATTTTCACTAGTCTGATATACAGGGTGTCCCAGAAGTTACACGCCATGCTGGTTTTCAAAAATACACCTTTGTTGATTTCAAATCACTGTTATTGAGAATAATAATAATGAATGCTCAAATTGAGAGATAGAAAAATAATTGCGATAATCACTATCAATGAATATGTTTTTGAAATAACTAAAGGTGTTGTTTTTTCAAAACCTGGATAATACATGACTTCTGGGACACCCTGTATATATATATATATATATATATATATATATATATATATATATATATATATATGAGGTAGGTAGAAGGATGGTGAACAACTGTCGGATTCTTCTACATCCATCCTATCTCATATATATATATATATATATATATATATATATATATATATATATATATATATATATATATGTATATATATATATATATATATATATTTATTATACTAAAGCTGAGTTTATCAACCATCGCTAGCTAAAGGATTTTTTTCTATTTATGTTATGAACACAATATTTTTACTTAGGGATTCCTTGTTTTAGCACTACCCAGTGTTTGAAAAAAAAATCAGCCCCCCCCTGTTAGTTGGTTTTAATTAGCCGTAATCTCTCTCTGTGNAACAAGTCGTGGAAGCAGCACCCACGAGAGGCAGCTGTACTGTCACTTGCCCCCATCTCACAAACTATCCGAGAGTGAGACGGACAAGGCATGCAGGACACTGCTGGAGAAGCAAGGATGAGCTCATAAGCGACGTTCTTGTGGAAGCCAACACATGGAAATGCAGGCGTGGGGCGCCGGCAAAGACCTACATTGACCAGCTTGTGCGAGGAATGCTGGCTGCTCTGCAGAGGACCTCCCAGGTGCAATAAAAGATAGGGAGGGTTGGCGTGAGATTGGTTGTGGATATCCGTGCTACTTGCGCGACATGATGATGATATAATGAAACATCACCCATGATCACAAAACACAAATACGTTTTTTCATTCGCAACATACACACGTACAAAATCCCGCGCTAGATACAGTCTTAACGTCACAACCAACCGCTTTTTCAATGTCACGCGCATTACAACATACACACACGTACAAACAAAAATAAACGCATTCGCGCTCACACGAGAATACAGTTATTTCAAAAATAACACCATTTTCCAAAAAAAAATTCATTTGGGAAGAAATGCCATAGTGAACTGCTTCAGTTCAATTCTTTTTGATAAAGAGGTATTACCTCGAAAATTCAAGAAATAATAAAAATACAGGTCAACACACAACACCATTGTTACGTATTATTATTTTTTATTTATTCCAAACTGCATTGTGATAGCCTTCTAAATCAACCTCCTAACCAATACATAACAATGCTTCAAGCAAATTATGAAATCTCTTATATATACTAGAAAATATATGCACCCTCCGGTGCAAGTATTTAAGTTTTAATGTAATAAATATTGTATTAAATTAGAAGGCTATTGAAACTAAATAAGAATGCAGTAAAAAGATTTGTAACAGAGGGGGTATAATCGAAAAATAGAACAACTGAAACTTACTCTTTCATCACTCTCGCCTTTCATTGTTATTTTTTCTAATTTAAGTATTTGGTTAAAAGAGGAAGTAAAGAATAAAAATTATTTTTTCTTGTTAATGGATTTCATCTAAGATTCATTGAGAGATTTTTGCTTATATTCATTAAAATAAACCAAACATTAGAAATCATGTAACGTATTGGCTTTCAATTAGGGATATGTTATGTAGCGGCCTTAATTCTTAATATGCAACGTAGTGGGACAGTTTCGTATTTAACCTTAGTGCTTCCTTCTTCGGCACTACTACTCGTATATTCGTACGTACAGCAGTTTGTTTACATACACCACCCGATTAGCAGTCATCGTCTGTGGCCCAAAATCCTTCTCCCACTTCTTTTGGTCAGGGAAAGGTATCACGTTTCACGGCCGCGTGCTTCTTCGTTTACGGCCAATTGACTTTATCCACGGGTCGTGCGTTTCGATAGTGACTTTTACATCTGTTTGCTTCGTGAGTCCATTCATAAAAAGATTTCTTTTCGTTGTAAATAGAGCAGACTAATAAACAGGGTTTACTTCTCAGAAGTTTATTATATTCAAACTTCCTATAACTTTTGAGAGAGAGAGAGGGTCTCTAATAATATCTGTCTTAACAAGAGGTGTATTTTAACTGGATTCAACTTCGAGTTTTTAGTCCTTAGTAAACTTCTCGGTGAACAGCTTTTTTCTTAACCTTTCCTTTCGTCCCCAGCGACAAAGCTTAACTCCCTACGATCACTGGCCCGATTTCTGCCTGACCTAACTGCTCTGCTCGCAGACTCCAACTCCACTCAATGACTGCTCGTGATTCTATTCTCGGTCTTAAATAGCGATTTCTAAATAATCTTCTAGAAGGTTCTACTTTAAGACTTTCGAGCCCTTTCGATTCTTTCTATTCGTTCCAATCTCACTGGTCAACCAGAGTTCACCAACCTAAAAGATCAAAGATTTCTTGGAGTCCAAAAGACTGTGTTTTTCTTAATCCTAGACTTATCGTCTGCTTTCTCTCGTTAAGAAAGATGTTATTATCTAACTACTTTTTCGGTATTCCCAAGACCACCCACAATACAAGATACATCGGTAGTACATTTTCTAAAGGTTCTTTTTCCAGTCTGGCACAAGGCCACAAATATAGGTGGCGTGGGCGGCGTTATGTACAATCATAATACTAAGCACATATTTAATTAAATCACATTTTTAATATCAATATGCAATTAGCCTTCCCGTTCACACAGTAAACCGCTATTTTGTTGTATATTATAAATATAATTGCATGTTAGTATGTAGATAAGGTCAACAGTGGCTTCGGCTCTTGGACCATTGAATTAATTAACAGCGTCGATCCCCAGGGGGACATCCCCCCAGGCAACACCTGTCCCTTCTATTTAAAGGAGCAGGGCTTGTGTTTATTGCCCAGTGCCTGAGGCGCCCCCATTGAGGGGGAATGCCGACGGGATCGACGCAATTTTTTCACCTGCCATTCCATGAGCTTCGGCTTGTGGGTGGGTCCACGTTAATAATGACTTTGTGCCTGACCCGTACAAGTGGGGTACGCGGTAAAATACTATGTAGATAAGGTCAACAGTATTAATAATGTAACACAATTTTATCAATATTGAGGTTTAAATAAAAATGCAGTCATGGAGAATGTGATGTCAATAACTAAGGGAATTTGTGACTGGAAGTAGTAATATGTTTCGGTTACAGACAGAAAACACACAATCTCCATTAAAATAAGAAGATAATATATATATTTATATATTATTGAGAAGAGAGAGATATGGACCGATAGCAGAATGATTAATAAAAGAAATGAAAGGAGGAGAGCAGAGATTTCAGGCATGTGAGAAAAAAGAGGAAGGTCAGACTTCTACCTTTGCAAGTCGTCACGTGACAAAGATGAGAATCGAAGGGAGCTGATAGATAAGCCTTGTTAATGACGATTTCATTTGTCTGCTCTTCTTGGCGTTCTTATAAGCCAGTCAACTTTGACAGACGTTTTATGGGCCCGGCGTTTAGCATTGCAGCGTCAGTCACGTTAATATCGCAGACGAGTCTGCTTGGAAACTTGTTTTAAATAAAATGTAGTCAATTATTTGGGCCGTAATCCGAAGCGTTCAACACTCACGGCAAAAAAAAAGTTTACTTCTCCTAGAGCTGCTTGTGTGTGAATACGTTGTAAAGTTCTACGTCTTATACTCTGGTTTAGGCAAAATATATCGTACTCGGCTTGCGTTGCCTGTAGGTTAGGGTCGCGATTTTTTCCACTTTTTTAAAAATATCAAATTGTCCACTATGCTAAGGTTTGTGTGTTAGTATGATATGAATGAGTGAATACGCAAAGATTAGATCTTGGTTACGTTGTACATTGGTTTGCAGCTTGGGACGTCAGGCAGTATAGCAGACGCGTTAGCTGGAGCTCACTGCACACGGCCGCGTTATTTAGTTAGAGAAAATATGTTTAGTTAAAGTAATAACAGGTTTAAATATATACATAAGGTTTGTGTGGTTGATGAATGGTCTGGCAACAAAGGATTGACCTAGAATGAAGAAATGAATCAAAGAACGACAACCTAGCAGGACGAAGTCGCAGACGCTTGAGCGAAGAAACGTAGGATACCATAGGTGGCAGAAAGAATATAGAATTAGTGAAGATTAGAACGGAAAGTGGGCTTTATAACAATCTTGAAGACCGAGAGCTGAAAGAGAACGAAAAACAAAAAAATTAAAAAAAAAGAAGAAAAAAAAAAAAATAAAATGAAAATATATAGATAGGAACTAAATAGTAATAGAACAGTACAATGCCGAAGAGTGGAGACGTATTTGTTTTGCTCCGGCTGCAGAGGATGAAATCGTTATGAGCTATCAGTAACAAAAGAAAATAAAAACTCAAAAAAAAAAGAAAAAAAAAGAACAAGACTTTGAGAAGATTTGAAGGTTTGTTGTAAACGGATAGTTATTATAGTAGATAAAAATAAAGTTAAAGATATGAAAAAGAGAATAAAGAATAAAAAAAAAAAAAAAGAAAAAATAAAAAAGAAAGACAAATAAAATAAAGGTCATTGTGATAAAGTAAGACAAATAGAAAAAATTAATTATATAAAAGCTAGAAACGAACAAGAGAGAAAGTACTACATTACAACGAAAGAATATGAAAAGAATGTCCAGAAAAAGAAAGACAGAAAAAAGAAAAAAAAAAGAAAAAGAGAAAAAAACAAAAAAGAAAAAAAAAAAGGTAAAAAAATCCAAGAGATCAGACCAACATAGATAAAAAAAGACATGGCGAAAAAGAAAAAAAAAAAACAAAAAAAAAAAAAATAAAAAAAAGAAGAATTATAAAAGATAAAAAAGAAAACAAAAAAAAAAAAAAAAAAAAAAAAAAAAAAACAAAAACAAAACAAAAAAAAACAAAAAAAAAAATACAAATAACCAAAAAAAAAAAAAAATAAAAAAAAAAAAAAAAAAAAACAAATAATCAAAATAAATAAAATAAAAACATAAAAAAAAAAAAAAAAAAAAAAGAAAAAAAAAAAAGAAAAAAAACCTGAATCTAAGATATACAGAAACAAAAAAAAATAAAAAACAAAAAAAAACAAAAAAAAAAAAAAAAAAAAAAAAAAACACAAACAAAAAAAAAGGATAAAAAAAAACATAAAAAAAAAATAAAATGTGAATAATAAATAAGAACAAAAGGGTATATAATACCAGTAGTGTGTAGGAAGTCGGTGGTGGTAGTGGTTAAGGGTCATGAGGAAATGGACTGCCGTTCCGCCCGAGTGTCAAATCGCGTGGACGTGGTTAATTGCATTTGCACTTAGCTAATACCCTTGGAAAGGCTAATGACGACAACTCTCCTCTCAGCTATGGGTAAATAGCAGGGACAGACTGGGTTTCTTTAACCATGGCTGGCAGCCAGTCTAGGAGAAGGAAAACTCTGAATTCAAACCTGTTGAACTCCGTTTAAGAAATTGAACCGTTGTGGTCGTTCCTGCCTCACCCAACACAAACCCACACGTGCAGGGACACGGGACGCTCATTGCGTAATATAAATAATAACTAACACAAAAAAAAAGAAAAAAAAAAAAATAAAAAAAAAAAAACAAAAAAAAAGAAAAAAAAAAAGAAAAATAGAATAATAAAAAATAAAAAAAAAATATAAAGAAAACAAAAAACAAAAAAAGTGTATAAAAAAAAAATAAAAAAGATTCAGAAGATGTTGTCAGATACATAATGATATATGATCTACAGTAATCTGGTTTGGGATGTTGGTTTTGGTTTTAACAACCGCATAAGTCAAGCTCGAGTGATTATATATATAGCCGACAAGGTTTTCAAAATGGAATTCATCCTCTTATGGGTATAACTGGGGGCGTCACTCCGCACTTACATAATGAGAGATAGCGATTTGTTATTTGCTGTAAAGTTCCGTAAAAATTCATCGCCAATCACAAATGATTTTGAGTTTTGATACAATTTTTTCTATGCACTGCCAGATAGAAAAACATTCTTAATGGCAGGATTATCGAATTAAGTTCACAGCTAACGGAAGAGTATTTATAACACATCACCGAGAATCAATGTTTGTAAGCCTCTAATATAACCATCGATGATACGCATTTTATAAACTTCATCAAGTCACTAGCGCCATCTCCCAGGTAGAGGGAATTTGTGGAGAACAATGTACAATCTGGTGGGGGAATTACTTTTATTGGTTTTTGCTTTTTATGTTTTTTGTTTTGATCCTTAAAGACAAATAAGTAGGAGAGCAAGAAAGATAAAGAACTGTTGCTCGAACCAGGCACAACATGTCAACCATCACCCAGAGGTCGCGAGAAGCAACAGGTTGACATGTCTTGACTGAACAATGAACAAACGATTGAGACAAGAAGTCTTGTTGAGACAACGACAAAGTCGAGCACAGTATAGTCAATAATTCTGTAAATATAGCTTGAGAGAATGAATATGTAACCACAAGAAAAAAAACGATAAATAAAATAATAAGTTGACTTGACCAGAAAATACAAAAGCTGTAATAATGACAATGCACAAATGATAAAAAAAGTTACATTTGTTCTAATTTACCATAGATGCGACCCTAACGAGTAGACCAACCTTGTCCGGATCAAGAGTGGACCTTGGGAGCGCAGTGGTGCATGCAAGGGCCGTGCTGTCAATTCCCCGCAAATCCCACAAACTGGAACCTCGACCATCAGATAGAGTGTTTAAAACGTAATTCCGGCGACATAGTAGAGCCCTGCGGCCACCGCGCTTCTAGCATATATGATAAAATAGGTGCGTTGCTTGGCAGTCAGGGCGATACACGTTAGGAGCAATCATATAGGACGTTAGGGCCTTGTGATGTCAGCGATTGGGTCGGAAGGGGGGTTCGACCTCGACTCGCTTAGACGAATTAAGAGTCCCAAGTGTGAGTTGCATGCCACTGGAGCTGCTCTGCCACTGGGTTCCATCGTAAGCATCACGAGCGGCCACCGCGACCTAACAGGTTGCAACCACTGGGGTATGTTTTACCTCTCTGCGCTTGGAGGTGCAGTCGGTTGAGATTCTAGACGGCACCCAGCCGACGGGCGGCTGAGTCATTCTGGAATCAGCACAGTGTGTCTCTTGTTAAGTTGTGTCACGTAATATTTTGGACTTGCAAATATGCATTAAAAAATGAGACTCTTCACTAGAATTTACCAATGTCGAATGACAATTAGGATATCTTCTTGTCATGCTTTTGGTTTGTTATCAAACGACTCTGTTCTAAGCATATGCTTTGTATTCAAAATTATTCAACAGTCGACTCAGATATGTATATTTTTACTTGTTCTTTGAAAAGATTAGAAAGTTTCTCGTGCCAGATTTAATGTATATGTTGTAAATCAGGTGACGGAAAGATTGCAATTTTTTTCCTCTCAATATTTATGTGGTGTAACTCGTCTTAGTATAACTCTCATTATATTACATCACTCATTTCACAAGTATATTTATAGTTAGGTTAAACATTATTCCATTAGTCATTCACTACCTAACTAGCCAATATTGCAACCCCGGGCTGCAAGTATTTAGGAGTTTTAATGTAATAAATTTTTATAAATTAGAAAGACTATTGCAAAACTAAATTAAGGTGCCCAGATAAAGGATGTAATACAGAGGGAGTAATCCGAGAATAGAACTGACACCTTACTCTCCATTCAATCGCCCGTCTTTCATTGCCTAAAATTTTCCATATCTACTGTGTTAGGTTAAAGTAAGAACAAAGAATAAAATTGACAAGATTAATTTCCTTTCTTCTTTTAATGGATTCTTTTAAGATTTTCGGAGATTTTAGCTACTATTTATTAAGATAAACCAAACAATTAGAAATCAATAATACCTAATATAAATTTTTTAATATCAATATGCAAATAGCCTCCCGTTTACCACTATTACACATAACTAAAAATCGGCTATTTTGTTGTTATATATAAACAATTGCATGTTATTGATGATGTAGATATTGTCAAACAGTATTAATAAGTAAATAATTTTTATTATAATTGATGTTGTAATAAATAAAACTGAAGATTGTGATGTAAAATAATTAAAGGACTTGTGGACTTGAGTGGCCTCGATATAGTTTCATTTTCAGCTAAACGCATTGTCCATTATTATAAGAACTTAGAATATATTGCACCTCGTGTGAAGTTATTTAAGTTTTGATATTATAAATATCATATTAAATAGAAAGGCTAATGAAACTGACTAAGAATGCTAATTTAAAAAAGATCTGCTACAGAGGGGGGTATATCCGAAAAATGAACAAACTTGAAACATACTATTCTTCATCATTTTCCATTACTGTACCCTCTTTCATTGGTAAATTTTTCCTAGATTTATATTGTCTTATTAAATAGGAAGTTAAAGATAATATTGCAGTTTTGTGCTTCTTGTAAATAAATTTATGCTTTTGAGATTTATCCAGAGAATTTTTTGTGGTTTCCCAAGACTGCACGCAGCATTCTTGTGCAGCTCCCATCTAGCTTGTTCTCAAGACGCTTCGTGGGTGGCAACCATATAGCAGCACTGATACAACCACAGCCTGGAAGAACTGTCGCTTTAGCTTGTCAGGGAGATTGGACCTCCATATGACTGATAATGTCTTTGTGGGCCGACCATGCCTTTGCTATTCGTGTAATATATATATATATATATATATATATATATATATATATATATACTAGAAAAGACGTGACCCGTTGGGTCACCAATTGAGCTCTACATAGATTGTTGAAAAAAATCACAGGATAATATTATTTTGTCAATTTAAAAGTTATGAGATTAAAATTGTTGTTGACGAGCAATCTGGGATTTTGTAATAAAAAATCTGTATTTTACAAAACAGATTTACCCCCACTCTCCGCTTTTAAAAAAATCTACCAAGTTTTAATGAAATGTTCAGTATTGATTGATCCACGAATGATTTTTATAATGCATCAGTTATTTTATTTCAAAACTTTCTGATTTTTTTCAGGTCACTTAACTTTGACCCCTCCTTTCATTTTTGTTGTACAAAATATGGATGGGGTTATCTATGACGGATACAAATTTTTGCATAAAGAAAAAGACCAAAGGGATGAATAGAAGAAAATAAAATTTAACGATACTTATAAAAAAATTATACATTAATATTTGTTCTGTTTAAAGGGGGGTGCTAAATTTTAGATAGAGATTTTGACAAAAAAAATATTAGAGATTGATACTAAAGTAAGGTAGTTATTAAAAAAATAAGTTTTTAGAATCTAAGAATATGACATTTTAAACATCATGATACCCATATTTTAAATGAATTTTATATATTAATTTATCATAGCAGAAATACCTAATTAAATCAGAAAGTTTTGAAATAAAATAACTGAAACATTATAAAATCCATTCATTGATAAACTAATACTGAAAATTTCATTATTTGCTCTACTTAGGTATTGAGCACTCTTTACTTTTTAGTTTTATAATATCCTGGCGGTTTATATATATATATATATATATATATATATATATATATGGGAGTAAATATGGAAAGTTATCATTCCCACTTTGTTCCCTTTGTTCTCATAAAATCAGTCCATTAATACTTTTTCTTGTCTTTTGTTGAATGCATTTCTTCGAGTTGCGTCACGCGTCGTGACATCTTCGCGTGCGTGGATCGCGACTCGTCTTTCAAAAATATAACGCTGAACAAATACAGTTACACAACAAAAAAGATTTTATAAATATTTTCATCTCCTGTCATCTATAAAACATCCATCAATTTCTTCACCCAAGATACATCCTGATGAAGGTTTAAAGAAACCGAAATGTTTTAAACATCGATAAATAAATTCATCCTATTTTCGGAACACTTGTTTTTTCAAATGTCTTAATATATATATATATATATATATATATATATATATATATATATATATATATAAATTGTTTTTTTTCTTTTGGCCAAGTATTATAGTATCAACCGATTATTTTCGGTTGGTATGACTATCTTGGTCTTTTCTTTTTTTTTTTTTTTCTCCCCAGGTGATGTTTGGTAGTATATTTTTTACAATCAAACTAGTTGCCGGTTTTTTCCTTACCGCAAGGGTTTACCAACAAGTTTGGTATATATATATATATATATATATATATATATATATATATATATATATATATATAAAGTGATGTTATGGGTCCAACGGGAGAAAATTAAATATTTTATACAAAAGCAAGTCCATTAAAATGGATTATGTTTTTTTATTTTTATCTTACATTTGCAATACGTGTTTTAGATTTTCTGATATCTTCTTCAGGCATTGATTAATCATATGAATATGAATTTGTACATGCATGTATATATATACATAAGTATCCAACACCTCCCTTCCTGTTCGGTGGAAGTGGAGTATAGAGGAATTTCATTTTTAACATTTGCGTATTTTAGCAGGTGTTTTTGTTCCTGGTTGGTGGATCATAAATTTTTAACTTTAGGTTCTTGGGATTTTATGGTTATTTGTTTATATATATATATATATATAATATATATATATATACAAACACACCACACACACACACACCAAATACACACACACACACACACACACCACACACACACACATATATATACTATATATATATATATATATGAAATAAATATTTTAGAAAAAAACAAACACATGATGTTAAAATTCGCTGACAGAAAATGTTTTTTCTAAAATATTTATTTTGTACTGTCGGATTCACTTCCATTCACTTTTCATATATATATATATACTAGCAAATATATGCACCCTCCGGGTGCAAGTATTTAAGTTTTAATGTAATAAAATATTGTATTAAATTGGAAAGGCTAATGAAACTAAATAAGAATACAGATAAAAAGATTTGAAACAGAGAGAGTATAATAAAAGATTTGAAACAGAGAGAGTATAATAAAAAATGGAACAACTGAAACTTACTCTTCCATCACTCTCGTCTTTCATTGTTATTTTTCTAATTTAAGTATTTAGTTATAAGAGGAAGTAAAGAATAAAATGACAGTTATTTTATATTGTTAATGGATTTAATTTAAGATTCATTGAAGAGATTTTTGCTTATATTCATTAAAATAAAACCAAACAGTTAGAAATCAATAATACTAAGCACATATTTATTAAATTCGATTTTTTAATATTAATATGCAAATTAGCCTTCCCGTTCACACTGTAAACCGCTATTTTGTTGTATGTATAAATATAATCGCATGTTGTCTGTATGTAGACATGGTTAACAGTATTAATAATGTAAGACAATTTTATTAATAATTGATAAAAATAAAATCATGGAGAATGTGATGTCAATAACTAAGAGAATTGTGACTTGAGTAGGAATATAGTTTCGGTTACAGTCAGAAAAACAAACAATCTCCATTATAATAATAATAATAATATTATAATATATATATATATATATATATTATCTGTCTATCTATTTTGATGCCCCATCTATTTTGATGTCCCATCTATCTATCTATCTATCTATCTATCTATTTATTTATAAGTACATAATAAATGGATTACATCCGACAATATGATGAAAAGAAATAGAAAAACAAATATTAAAGATTATGCTAACAGATATCTGTTTCAACCTGTGGGTTTTATAAAGTATAATTCAAATTGAAATCATTTTAAATTTAAAATGAAGACAATTGTAAAAGACACTTTATAAAACCGGTCTTCGTCAGAGCACATATATTGTTGAATGAAAAGAAGGAAAAAATAAACCATTTCGCACGAGAGGTTCAAATAACGTTCACGTTTTGTGCCGGAATGAAGTGTCTTTTACAAATTGTCTTCATTTTAATATTAAATTGATTTCAATTGAATTACACTTTATTCTGTCAGCGTATTATTCAATATTAGTTTTTCGGACCATATTACCTTTAGGCACCTTTTTGTTCTCGATTAAGAAAGGACATGTTTTTCATTTACACGTCAATATCCGGTGTTTTTAACAGACGATTTTTAGATTTTTTTGAAATTATAAAACTAACCCCTAACCCTAACCCTAACCTCTAACGCTAACCCCTAACAAACAACCGGATATTGATGGTGTAAATGAAAAATATGTCCTTTCTTAATCGAGATCAAAAAGTAATAGAAAAACAACTATGAAATAATATGCTAACAGATATCTGTTTCAACCTGTGAGGTTTATAAAGTACAATTCAAATGAAATCATTTTAAATTTAAAATGAAGACAATTGTAAAAGACACTTTATATGATATAATGAATATGTAAATACCTTGGTACCCCCTTACTATAATCTGATTGGACAGTGTCATCTATAAATAGTCGACACTGTGTTGGACCGACGACCTACACTTACTCGATAGCCGACGACCCCATGCTTACCAGCTAACTTTAATTCAAATGAAATCATTTAAATTTAAACTGAAGACAATTGTAAAAGATACTTTATATGATATAAATGAATATGTAAATACCTTGGTACCCCTTACTATAATCTGATTGGACAGTGTCATCTATAAATAGTCGACACTGTGTTGGACCGACGACCTACACTTACTCGATAGCCGACGACCCCATGCTTACCAGCTAACTTTACTCGCTAGACGACACCACGACTGCTCGGCAGACGGATTGCTATTCGATGTACCAATTACTACTGCGATAATATACCAACTACTAACTTCAAGAATATATCCCTTAACCCGGATATATCATTATAAAACCGATCTTCGTCAGAGCACATATATTGTTGAATGAAAGAAAGAGGAAAATTTTCGTAAGCCTTTCGCACGAGAGGTTCAAATAACGCTCACTTTCTCCGCTGGGATGCCTTTTAAAATTTGTGTAAAAAAAAGCGTATTTAGGATTAAAAATAATGTAATTTATTTTTTCTATTCATCTATCTAATTCAAATTCTCGTTTTAATTGTGTTCATCTGAACTTTTTAGACAATCACAGATAATGTATGTTATAAGGTGTGTCTTATGTAGGATTCGTTCTTATGAACACAATTGAAACGAGATACCCCCCCGAATCAACCTGCCACTAACTCCCTCTCCCCAAAAAACAAATTACGCACCAATACCTAACCCCCCTCAATACCCTATATACAAAACACTCCAAATTTAATTTACCTACGATTCGCCACAATTTAAGAATTATTCAATTCAATTTTAGTTAAAATATTGAATCTCTAAGTAATCTTCCTTCGTAAATAATTTTCTAAACTACCTCCCAATATAAATCCATTAACTTGGAAAAAAAATGAAATCTGGCTGAACCGGCAATATAACAATTAGTATAAATCAAGTCCAATATAACTTACACTATCAATTATAATACGACTGGTAAGTCATTTGTATTTTAAAAAATATTAGTCTTGTTTTCTCATATTCATGCGTAAAAGAACCAAGCATTTTTATTTTTTATTTTTTTATTTGTATAACAACAAGTGAAGCATACGTAAAACCTTAACTTGTATATATATATATATATATATATATATATATATACATGGCACGCAGGACACTGCTGGAGAAGCAAGGACGAACTCATAAGCGACGTCCTTCTGTGGAAGCCAGCACATGGACAAGCCAGTGTGGGCCGACCAGCAAAAACGTACGTTGATCAGCTCTGTGCGGATGCAGGATGCTGCATAGTGGACCTCCGAAAATGATGAGCGATAGGGACGGATGGAGAGAGATTGTCATGGATATCCGCGCTGAAAGCGCGACATGATGATGATGATGATGATGATGAGTTAAGAAAAACTTGTACTTAAAATTTTTTTAAGTCCATTCATTTTAGTAGTAAGAAGTAGTTTCGGAATGGTAACAGTTACAGAGGGTGGGTATCTCCCACTTGACGCTCCCTCTTTGAGCTCTTAGAAGTATTAAATATAAAGGGGTAGTTACTGCAGATATATATAGGGAGGGAGAATTAATAGGCATAGGTTAATAAAGAAATTGGTTACTTGCCAATTCCTCCTAATTAAAACGATGCAAATGATTTTTTTTCCAAACATAACTCAATCCTACAAATAAGGAATTGTTTACCATACATATTGCATCATTAAACTAAACAGTAAAAAATCATTTAGGATATAAAGATTGATTTGCTCAGCTTTAGTATAATAATAATAATAATAATAATAATAATAATAATAATAATAATGACGAGAAAATTAATGACCATGCACAAGGCTCTCCACCCTAGAGACGATAAAGATAGATTATATGTGTCAAGAAAGGAAGGTAGAAGAGGTCTTGCCAACATAGAGGACTGCGTAGAAACCACAATCCGACAACTCGAAGACTACACAAAAAAGAGTAAAATACAAATTACTTATGGCGGCCAATAATAGTAGATGTGACATAGGGAGAAACAGAAAAACAACAAAGACTAGAAAACACAAATGGGAAAAAAAACAATTATATGGACACTTCAAACGACAAATTGGAGAAGTTGCACACGAAAAGACCTGGACGTGGTTAAGAAAAGGAAACCTTAAAAGAGAAACTGAATCACTAATAATTGCTGCACAAAATGATGCCATAAGGACAAACTATATCAAAGCGAAAATTGATAAGACCCAACAAATAGTAAATGTACATTATGCGGTAATAGAGATGAGAAAACCATATACTCTGCAAATGTAGCAAACTAGCACAACGAGAATACAAAACTAGACACGACTGGGTTGGGAAGGTGATCCACTGGGAATTATGCAAAAAATTAATTTTGACCACACAACAAAATGGTATATGCATAAACCAGAATCCGTTCTTGAGAACGAAACGCATAAAATTCTCTGGGACTTTGAAATAAAAACGGATCACCTTATCCCAGCAAGAAGACCAGACCCAGTGTTGATAAACAAAAAAGAAAGAACTTGTCAACTGGTGGATTTTGCAGTGCCAGCAGATCACGGGGTGAAGCTAAAGGAAAATGAAAAAATGGACAAATATCTGGACCTTGCCACTGAAAAAGTTATGGAATATGAAAGTGAAAGTGATACCAATTGTAGTTGGTGCACTTGGAACAGTCCCAAAAGGATTGAAAAAGGTCTGGAAAGTTTGGAAATCAGAGGAAGAATTGAAACCATTCAGAACACTGCACAGCTGCAATCTGCCAGAATACTCAGAAGAGTCCTGGAGACCCGAGGAGACTTGCTGTCACTCAGACTCCAGTGAAATTCCATCAGCTAATGCTGATGTGAAAACTCAAATAATAATAATAATAATAATAATAATAATAATCTATCTATCTTTCTATCTATCTATCTATACATATATAAAGGGTAGTTGCGTGAATCTGTGTGTCCATAGGAAACTTCGAAAATGTAACAATTAACGACAAAGTAAATAGATATACACATTAAATATCACCAGGGCTCGGCATTTAAGATTAAAGTTGATACCCTTTTCCTTAAATAGACTGTCTGTTCAATGTGAAAATAACAAAAAAAATTTGCGGCACATAGTATTTCTGAAATTAACTTAGCGATGGTTGAGAGTTTGTATGACATGGATATACAAACATTACCACAGTGCCCGCAAAAATGCATCGACCAAGATGGCGATTATATAGAAAGATGGATAAATGATGAAACTTTAAAATGATGACAATATTCTATACATATATTAAAGATGAAAAGGAGGAAAGAAAAAAGTGAGAGAGAGTTAAATGAAAATTACTATCATTTTTACTTATTGAACTATTTAGCAATAGATCTTAAGTAAACATATCAAATGTAATAATTAAATCCTCATACTATGATATATTCACAGGTCCTGCTAGTAATCATAATATCTTAAACTTTTATAGACAGATTTTTCTAACCTACAATCTCTGACAAATACATTTAAATTATTTCAAGTTTCTAAATATTTATAAACGAAGCGTCATCAAAGGAAATGTAATTAAATGTATTCACTTTTCATGAATGCAAACATTCATTTTATTATTTTGTATTATTTTGATTTTTCCAACTGTTCTTCTTATCTTTATCTTTATCGTAGTACCTGTTATGTTCCCATCTATGGGTTAAATAGATTTTTTTAAAAATGAGTTTAAAAAATTGAGTTAAAAAAGAACTTTCAATACCTATCAAGAATAAATAAAACAAAATGTCTTCGGCAGAAAATAACCCAACAAGGATTGGAATGCCGTTAAAATCAACCAATCAACCAACCAACCAACCAACCAACCATTAAGGGTTTTATTTTTCTCCCTTTATCTGTTATAGTTTCCGTAGCAATAAATTGAAGACAGAAATTTTGGAGGCCCACTCGTATTTTTAATGAGGGGAACCACTGCATTACATATCATCTGTTGTGCAAAGACAACATGGCAATAAATTGGACACAGTAATTTTGGAGCCCCGATATTATTTTTAGTGAAGGGATAAAACAAAATGTCTTTGGCATAAAATAACCCTACAAGGGTTCAAATGCCGTAAAACCAACCAATCAACCATTAAGGGTTTTATTTTCCACCAATTTTCTGTTGTAGTTTCCGTAGCAATAAATTGGACACAGTAATTTTGGAGCCCCTCTCTTATGTTTAGTGAAGAGATAAAACAAAATGTCTTCGGCATAAAATAACCCTACAAGGGTTCAAATGCCGTAAAACCAACCAATCAACCATTAAGGGTTTTATTTTCCACCAATTTTCTGTTGTAGTTTCCGTAGCAATAAATTTACACAGTAATTTTGGAGCCCTCTCTTATGTTTAGTGAAGAGAAAAACAAAATGTCTTCGGCATAAAATAACCCTACAAGGGTTCAAATGCCGTAAAACCAACCAATCAACCATTAAGGGTTTTATTTTCCACCAATTTTCTGTTGTAGTTTCCGTAGCAGTAAATTGAAGACAGCAATTTTGGAGCCCCACTCTTATTTTTCGTGAAGGGATAAAACAAAACGTCTTCGGCATAAAATAACCCAACAAGGATTCAAATGCCGTAAAAACAACCAACTAAGCAGCCAACCAACCATTAAGGGTTTTATTTTCCACCCATTATCTGTTGTAGTTTCCGTAGCAATAACTTGAAGACAGTAATTTTGGAGCCCCTCTCTTATTTTTAGTGAAGGAATAAAACAAAACGCCTTCGGCATAAAATAACCCAACAAGGGTTCAAATGCCGTAAAACCAACCAACCAACCATTAAGGGTTTTATTTTTCACCCATTATCTGTTAGAGTTTCCGAAGAAATAAATTGAAGACAGTAATTTTGGAGCCCCACTCTTATTTTTAGTGAAGGGATAAAACAAAATATCTTCGGCATAAAATAACCCAACAAGGGTTCAAATGCCGTAAAACCAACCAACCAACCAACCAACCATTAAGGGTTTTATTTTCCACCCATTATCTGTTATAGTTTCCGTGGCAATAAATTAGAGGCAGTAATTTTGGAGCGCCTCTCGTATTTTTTTAGTGAGGCGAACCGCTGCACTACATAGCATCTGTTGTGCAATGACAACATCTGGACGAACGAAGACCAGTTCTACTTTGGTACTTCCGGTCAGTTGTCTTTGATCGAGGCTAAAAGAACCAATCCGATGTCTACCCTTGTCGGCCTCGAGCGACAGATGCCAAAACAGAACTCAGGATAAGCCATAATCGGCCTAGTGGCTTACACACGTCTTGCAGTCTTTGTTTTCCAAGCGAAATCAAAGAGAAAACTATAAGCCTGAAGCTTTTCGGGCGCTACTCTGACTTTTTTTTTCCTTTCTAAAGATTAAAAGAATGGTTAGTTATGATCAAAGCAGAGTCGATTACTGTCGTTTTAATTGTAACCAGAAAACTACAGAAGTTTTTCTCTTTCGTTCTAATTCAGTAGCGCCCAATTTGAATCGGCACTGGACTGTGTGTAAACTGTGTGTAAACATTGCAGCACATAATACCATTTTAGTTACTCTCCGTGACTGCGCTTTATGATGTTTGTTCCATACAAGATCATTTAGTCATCGAACTACTATTTACCGAGACTCATATTCCGCATATTTTATAATTATTATCATAATGTGAGTTTTACACGCCAGCGTTAGCTGATGGTATTTTCACTGGAGTCTGTGTGATAACAAGTATTTCAGGTCTCCAGGACTCTTCTTAGTATTCTGGCCGATTGCAGCAATGCAGTGATCTGTATGGTCTCAAAATTAAAAAAAATCGCCGAGAATTGTCTAATGAATAAACGATCGAAATAAATGTTATATTCAAGACGACACTAATATGAATGAATTAAAGTGATTTCTAAAGTTTAAAAAAAATGTTAATAAATGATTAAAAGAAATCTCGAGATAAGGGCTGAACTTGAAAAACGGTCGGATAATTAGGGTGACAAAAAAAACCCCTAGAACGTCGACACGTACATACCAAAAACTTAGTCTTATATATTTAGATAATAATAATAATAATAATAATAATAATAATAATTTTTGCAAAAAATGAAAAAGAATTGGAGAGCCTAGTACAAACTATTAGAATATATAGCCAGGATATTGGGATGGAATTTGGAATCGAAAAATGTGCTATGCTTGTAATAAAAAGGGGTGAAAGAAAACTAATGAATGGAATACAACTACCAAATCGGGAAACTATAAAATCTCTTGATGAAAATGAAAGCTACAAATACTTAGGAATTTTAGAAGCGGACAATATCATGCAAGCAGAAATGAAAGGAAAAGTTAAAAAAGAATATCTCAGGAGAACTAGAAAACTTCTAGAAACAAAACTTAACAGCAGAAATCTGATCAAAGGAATTAATACCTGCACTGTCCCCATTATAAGATACTCAGGACCATTCTTAAAATGGACAAAAGAAGAACTCAGACAGATAGACCAAAGGACGAGAAAATTAATGACAATGCACAAGGCTCTCCACCCTAGAGATGATAGAGATAGATTGTATGTGTCAAGAAAGGAAGGGGAAGAGGTCTTGCCAACATAGAGGAATGCGTAGAAACCACAATCCAACAACTTGAAGATTACACAAGGAAGAGCAAAGACAAACTACTTATGGCGGCCAACAATAGTAGAAACGGCAGATGGACAAACAGAAAAACGACAAAGACTAGAAAACAAAAGTGGGAAGAAACAATTATATGGACGCTTCAAACGACAAATAGATGAAGTTGCACATGAAAAGACTTGGACATGGTTAAGAAAGGGAAACCTCAAAAGAGAAACAGAATCACTTATAATTGCTGCACAAAATAATGCCATAAGGACAAACTACATGAAAGCGAAAATTGATAAGACCCAACAAAATAGTAAATGTAGACTTTGCGGTAATAGAGATGAGACTGTTAACCATATACTCTGCGAATGTAGCAAACTAGCACAACGAGAATACAAAACTAGACACGACTGGGTTGGGAAGGTGATCCACTGGGAATTATGCAAGAAATTAAATTTTGACCACACAACAAAATGGTATATGCATAAACCAGAATCTGTTCTTGAGAACGAAACGCATAAAATTCTCTGGGACTTTGAAATTAAAACGGATCACCTTATCCCAGCAAGAAGACCAGACCTAGTGTTGATTAACAAAAAAGAAAGAACTTGTCAACTGGTGGATTTTGCAGTGCCAGCAGATCACAGGGTGAAGTTAAAGAAAAATGAAAACATTGACAAATATCTGGACTTGAGAGAACTGAAAAAATAAAAAAAGTTTATACCAAAAGTTTCACTTGGAACAGTCCCAAAAGGATTAGAAAAGGGCTTGGAAAGTTTGGATATCAGAGAAGGATTGAAACCATTCAGAACACTGCACTGCAGCAATCTGCCAGAATACTCAGAAGAGTCCTGGAGACCTGAGGAGACTTGCTGTCACTCCACTCCAGTGAAAGACCATCAGCTAACACTGATGTGAAAACTCAATAGGAGTGAAAATAATAATAATATCTTTTTCAGCAAGTATATTAGGTCTGAGACTTATCAGCTGTTCCTTATATTCCAAAGATTCATCTTAATTCCACATAATACCTATAATCTTTCCACATATTATCCAACCTTGATTTAAAAGAGTTCAGAGATCAGGGACATTCACTACTGATGATGGTAGTGCATTCTATTTACGACACTGTTAATAAAATAATTTTGTTTTACATTTGTTTTGTAACGTGTTTGAGCGTTTGAATTTATTTTTTGAGCAACATTGAATAGATTGAAGTTCATTGGGTATATTCAAAGACTTCAATCATATCTCCTCTGGTTAATCGATAAGCCAAACTTGGTAAGTCAGTTAAAATCAATCAATCATCAATTCATCGACCCGTTTATTGTACGGCCTTCCTAGGATGGACTTTCTGAGGAAAGAGAGTGTTTTTTCAGGTAGTGTAAAATGAAATAAATAGATAAATAAATAATAACAACAAAACAAACAATAAAAGAAAAAAGAAAAGAAAAGAAAACAAAAAAAAAGAAAACGGTAAAGTTTTAAACACATCTATCCAGTAAAGATAATAAGACCATAGATATTTTTACATTTTGTTTTTTCAATTTTACCAGAGGCTTCTTATAACTATATGGCGTTGAGATTTTATCAAATTCTCAAAACTTTTTAAAGAATATTTTGGTAGATTTTAGAACACATCCACTTAAAACAGTGGTCCCCAACCACCGGGTCGCGATCCGGTACCGGGCCACACAGAACGTCTTATTAGAAAGGATTTTCGTTCTAAAATAAATATTTTCGTTTACAGAGATGTTGTTGATTATTAATTTATGGACAAAAAGTTGTTATTGTCTTGATGTTTGCATTTGACATAAGATAACTGCGGATGATTTATTATTAGATTACGTCATTAACGATTATCGAACAAATGTAGGCCGGAGCATATGAAGGCCGTCCGTGAAAATATTCTCTTAGACAAAACCGGTCCGTGGCGCAAAAAAGGTTGGGGACCGCTGACTTAAACAATTAGCAAAGTCGTTGATATAAGTAAAAAACAGAATAAGATAACTCATATTATAAGCGTTTCGGTTTGAAGGAATCTAAACTGTTATGTTTGGTATCAGTTTCTTTATTGTTGCCGGAAAAAAGGGATTCTTCCCTTTCTATAAAAACATTCCAATCTACGTAAGGAAGATAGTAGATTGAATCAACCGAAACGTTCTATTAACAGGCCCAAGAGTCTGAAAAAATAGAATGTTGTTATTATTATTATAGAGTTCTTCCCACCAACGTTAGTTGATGTTATTTCTCTGGAGTCTGAGTGACAACAAGTCTCCTCAGGTCTCCAGACTCTTCTGAGTATTCAAGCAGATTGCAGTAATGCAGTATTCTGGATGGTCTCGATTCTTCCCTGATTTCCAGATTCTCCAGTCTTTTTTCCAAGCTTTTTGGAGCCGTTCCAATTTTGCGCATGCAATGATCACGTCATTGGCTTTCGGAAACAAACGCGCATATAAAAATTAACGGTTAATAACATCATATTCATACATTCACTATACACTTAACATCTTTCATTTTGTCCCTCACATAAACATTACTTAACAGTGTCCTGAAGATGGTACAATATACCGAAATGCTTAAGTATTGACACATAAAATTGTTTCCCCTAATCATAACATCCTGTGTTTGTTATATTCTTGAAATATTTTCTTCTCATAAAAACCCATGCATTTGCTGTTGAAATATTTTTTAAGACTGGTTAATCCGTAATTGCTTCACAGAGAGCCTTTTTCGTCTCATTTCATGATGCTGTTCTGGATAGAAAATCAACACTACTATGGTGTGAAAAACATACTTTAAATAACAACTGTTATGGAACAGCATTATCGTAGAACTCAAGTAACAATTTAAAAAAAGAAAAGAAAAACATTATTTTTCAAATATTGATTCCGGCATCGCAAACAAAACAACAAAAAGCTGAGAAAATCCCATCTGGTATTGCATTTTGTTTTTTGAATTAAAGAAATAGGTTATTACAAAGATGTTTATTTGGTCTACCATTACATCTTTAAATTCATCTAGATATCTTGAACTGATATATATATATATACTAGAAAACCCGTGACCCGCTGGGTCACCCATTGAGCTCGGGTTATGTTATTAAAAAATCACAATAATGTAAAATAAATCAGGGAATTTTCCAATTTTGATGAAATTTTCAGTGTTGATTTATCAATAAATGAATTTTATAATGCATCAGTTATTTTATTTCAAAACTTTCTGACTTAATTAGGTATTTCCGCTATGGTAAATTAATATTTAGAATTCATTTATAATATGAAACGCCTAATTCTAAGTTTCAAATTTCCTATTTTTAGATTCTAAAAACAAATATCTATTTAATAACTACTTTAGTTTATTATTGTTATCTAAAAAATTTTTTAGAAATACTATATTGAAAATTTAGGACCCCTTCCTTTTGAACAGAACAAATATTGATGTATATTTTTTCTTTTATAAGATAATAGTAGGATGGCTCATAATTCGTCTGCTTGTGATAGATCTTTTGTTTTTAAAAACGAATTAAAATTAATTAAATCTATTATTTAAGGTCAAACTTTTGTCTAAAACGATAAGTAGTAACATAATGACCATCATTAAAAAAGAAAAATATCATTACATATACAATTTAAAAAAAACAACATTTAAAACGATTTTTCGGTCAATTTTTATCGCTTTCGGTCTGGGACGCTGGTTTAAAAAGGCTTAAAATGGCTTTTTTACAAATTTGATATAACATTTTTTTTTTAATGTTTCCCTAGATAAATTACCAAAAATCAGGAAATTATCCGATTTTAATGAGATTTTCAGTATTGATTTATCAATTAATGAATTTTATAACGCATCAGTTATTCTATTTCAAAACTTTAATTTAGTATTTTTGCTATGAATAATTAATATATAAAATTCATTTAAAATATGAAAACCCTGATGTTAAGTTTAAAATGTTATATTTTTAGTTTCTAGAAATAAATATCTATCTAATGCAAACCTTATTTTAGATACAACAAGTAATAAGTTTTGAAGAAAAACTCTATTGAAAATTTAGCCCCCTTTTTAAGCAGAAAAAATATCGATGTATATTTTTTTCTTTTATAAGATAATTAGATAATAATCGAAATGAGTAAAAAAGAAATCTCCAAAAAATTAATTATATATTTTTTTTTTTTTATATTTTATTTTTCGGTTTTCAGTACTTATTTTCTCATAGAAAAGCCACCGTAAAAAAATTGTTGTTGTTTCTATTCATAACTTTGGTCTTTATCTCTTTATTTATACTGTAATTAGTACCGAAAATGACCAACTCGCAAAAAATGTTACGCCCCCAACATAAGGGTGGGGTCAAAATTAAGTGAACTGAAAAAAATGAGAAAGTTTTGAAATAAAATAAATAATGCATTATAAAAATCATTCATTGATAAATAAACACTGAAAATTTCATTAAAATCCGATAATTCCCTGATTTTTGGTAAATTATTTTCTGTAGGGTGGGAGGCTAAAGTAATTTTGTCAAAAAAGCATTTAAGGCTTCCCTCGATAAATTTATATAGATAATAAAGATATATATATATATATATATATATATATATATATATATATATATATATATATAGAGAGAGAGAGAGAGAGAGAGAGGGGGTAAAACAGTCAGCCACGGCTGATGTTTTTTTTCTCCTCATTTTATACTCTATTCTACATGTATTGAGAGAGGGCGAGAGAAAAAAATTCTCTGTAGCCTGGAGAAAGGAAAGGGGGGTAAATCAACGGAGGTAGAGTGGGTGATAGGAGGGTTATCACTGCTGATTTTTCAGTTATTACAGGCTATTACAGGCTGTAAGCTCTCTCACTCTCCTTAACTGACAAATAGAGAGATGGAAAGAGAGGTAGTATGTTAGACAGGGATTGGTCGGTTGTTGACTTAATTGCTAATTACGCCTAATTAAAACCAATTAAACTGAATTTTTTTTTCAAACACTGGGTAGTGCTAAAACCAAGGAATACCTAAGTATAAATATTGTGTCCATAACATAAATAGAAAAAATCCTTTAGCTGGCGAAGTTTGATAAACTCAGCTTTAGTATAATATATATATATATATATATATATATATATATATATATATGGAGATAGGATGGATGTAGTAGAATCCGACAGTTATTCACCATCCTTCTACCTACCTCATATATATATATATATATATATATATATATATATATATATATATATATATATATATATATACAGGGTGTCCCAGAAGTCATGTATTATTCAGATTTTGAAAAACAACACCTTTAGTTGTTTCAAAAACATATTCATTGATAGGGATTATCGCAATTAATTTTCTATCTCTCAATTTGAGCATTTATTATAATTATTTTCAATAACAGTGATTTGAAATCAACAAAGGTGTATTTCTGAAAACCAGCATGGCGTGTAACTTCTGGGACACCCTGTATATCAGACTAGTGAAAATCATTATTTATTGATCTATATGTTTTCCAGGGGGGAGTGACAAGAACCTTGGACACTCTCAAGAATCTGCCATATTCAGACCTTTTAAGAAGTCTCTAACTCCATAGCCGAGAACAAGGACGCCTCCGAGGTGACATGATATATTCTAATAACTTTCTTAACAGTATCTACAATATTGATCATCCAGAAGTTCATTTATTCCACGAGAGGGACACTCGGTGCAATATTTTGAAACTTAACAAGGGACCATTACACCACGATGGGACGTAGGATATTAAAATTGTTCCACCTGAAATCGAACACAGAGCCTTTGGCTCATATATGATAAAAAGGGTTTGGGCTTGCTATAAAGGCAGTAAAGCGGGGACAATCATATAGGTGCTTAGAAATATAAACAAAACCGGCTTTTTACACTAAATAGATAAATGTATAAATGGATATGGCAGCGACAGATAGCGAAATCCCCCCTCTCACCCTAAAAAAAGAGATATACCGTATTTGATGGCATATAGGACGCACTTTTTTTTCAAAATTTTGTCTAAAAAATTTTTTTTTAGATTAATTTCTCACACCTTTGTACGATTTTCGAACGACTTCTCACTCAACAACTAACACGTTCTTCCTTGCAAAACGATATTAAATTAAAAAAAAAAACACAAAATAATGAATATTAGTGATACACACGTTTCAACTCTTAAATTCTAGTATTTTGAGTAGATTTTTTTAATCCTGTGAGTAAGCCTTATAGTTGTATACTTAATGAAAACACACACACTATATACAAGCCTATTACTACCACTACTTGATGTCCATCGTATCCGATGATGACACTGTAGCAAGCTGGGCATTGTATATATTTTATATAGGTTTACGCAACTTACTAACTTTTAAACAAAACTCAACACAATGAAAGAAATCAACGGAGTCGTATTGAAGACAACAATCTGTATTAAAATAGAATTACAGACATGTATAATAGCATACCGGGCATAGTCCTTTCTTTTATATTGTGGTATTAATAGTTCATATTTTATCTTGTTTTTCTTTGCTGATACTGGAGCTGATTTGTTGCGTGACCACTCGTCTTGTCATTCTCTGAACTACTGAAAAATTTCCGCTTTTCCTTTTCGGCGCTTGATTTTGAATTGAAGCGTTTGTTGTTTTCCGTTACTGCATTTTGGGGATTCTTACTCCCCCTTTTTAATATAATCGGCAACTGCCATTTTATTAACCATTACAACACCATGCGAATCATTTTCCTCCAATTTAATCGGTTTCTGGTTGCGTCTTGTCAACTGCCTTTGGGGATATTCAAGTCCTTCAGGTTTCTTTTGGTGTTGTCTTTGTACCTGAGCTTTGGTCTACCGATTCGACATGATCCCTCTCTCAGTTGAGAGTACAGAATCTGCTTTGGTAGTCTGTCATCCCCAAGTTTGTTTAAGTGGCCAGCCCATCTCAGGTTGCGTTGGACAAGTATTTCATGAAGAGAACTGGGCTCCCTGGCATGCACGAAATACAAGCATAAGGAGCTGGAAAGGAAATAGGAAGCACAGTTTACAGTTGCAGCTTTTTCAAGGAAACCGGTTATGATGGGTCCTTTCATATCCCAGACGACTGTCTGTAGGATTTTCATCACCAACTGCTGAGTCCGGAACTTTTTATTTACTGCAGAACCCGTGTTTTTCCAATACATGGACAGGCTCATAGTAAAAAAACATATTTAGCTCATTTGTTTCTAAAATTTGGTTCTCTATACACATCACACATTCTTCTGTAAATTACACATGGTTTGCACATTTTAGCCACCAAAGATTTGATGCCAGACCTCTATTCAAGCCCGGAGCATTTTATTTGATTTGACTAAAACATGCTTCTCAATACACATAATACATTCTTCTGTAAATTTTACATGGTTTGCACTTTTTAGCCACCAAAAATTTGATGCCAGACCTCTGTTCAAGTCAGGGGCACTTTATTTGATTTGGCTAAAACATGCTTCTCAATACGCACCATACATTCTTCTGTAAATTTTACATGGTTTGCACTTTTTAGCCACCAAAAATTTGGTGACATACCTATGTTCAAGCCCAGAGCACTTTATTTGATTTGA
Source organism: Doryteuthis pealeii (assembly GCA_023376005.1). NCBI lineage: Eukaryota > Metazoa > Mollusca > Cephalopoda > Myopsida > Loliginidae > Doryteuthis > Doryteuthis pealeii. The sequence goes on from CM042152.1 coordinate 7,633,884, forward strand.
TTAAAACATGCTTCTCAATACACATCATACATTCTTCTGTAAATTACACATGGTTTGCACTTTTTAGCCACCAAAAATTTGATGCCAGACCTCTGTTCAAGTCAGGGGCACTTTATTTGATTTGACTAAAACATTCTTCTCAATACACATCATACATTCTTCTGTAAATTTTACATGGTTTGCACTTTTTAGCCACCAAAAATTTGATGCCAGACCTCTGTTCAAGCCTGGAGGACTGTGTTATAGAATCATTTCTGTATTAATCAGTCAACTAAATGATATGGTCAAAAAGAGGTTTGACGTCTTGAGGGAAATAGTGTCACTATTTTCGCCACGGGTAGGATGTGATACAAGGTTACAAGAAAGGGGCATCCAGCGAGGATCGAACTCTCTGTTCAGTTGTAATTGAGCTGCGGTACTAACTTGCTGACCATTACACCATGACGGGACGTAGGGTATTAAAATTGTTCCACCTAAAATCGAACACAGAGCCTTTGGCACATATATGATAAAAAGGGTTTGGGCTTGCTATAAGGTCAGTAAAGCAGGGACAATCATATAGGTGTTTAGAAATATAAACAAAACCGGCTTTTTACGCTTAATAGATAAATGAATAAATGGATATGGCAGCGCCAGAAAGCGAAAGACCCCTACCCGCCCTAAAAAAAAAAGAGATATACCGTATTTGATGGCATATAGGACGCACTTTTTAAAAAGATTTTGGCTAAAAAAATTGCCCTGTGACTTAGAACAATTCACATACCTAGGTAGTAATATCTCATCCACAGCGATGTTAACACACGAATAGGAAAGGCATGGTCGGCCACAAACAAATTATCAGTCATTTGGAAATTCGATCTCACTGACAAGTTAAAGCGACAATTCTTCCAGGCAGTGGTTATATCAGTATTACTGTATGGCTGCACCACCTGGACCCTAACAACGTGCGGTCTTGAACAAGTCGTGGAAACAGCGTCCCACAAGGAAGCAGCTGTACGGCCACCTGTTCCCATCTCACAAACCATCCGAGTGAGACGGACATGCTGGACACTGCTGGAGAAGCAAGGAAGAGCTCATAAGCGACGACCTCCTGTGGAAGCCAACACATGGACATGCTAATGTGGGCTGGCCACCAAAGACCTACATTGACCAACTATGTGAGGATACTGGATGCTGCGTGGAGGACCTCTCTGGGACGATGAATGATAGGGAAGGTGTGGCGAGAGATTGTCTTGGATATCCGTGCTAATTGCGTGACATGATGATGATGAAGGATGATTAAAGTGATCCGCTTTTCCTTATATTGAGTCGTATGTTTAAGTGTAGTGTTAGAATGCTTTTATAAAAAGGATTCTACTTTACCTTACTCCTTGCTTTATGCACTGCTGGCTTTATTTTCGTGTCCAATGTTTTGTCATTATTATTATCATCACTAATACTACTGTTATTCTTCTTCTTCTTCTTCTTCTTCTTCTTCTTCTTCTTCTTCTTCTTCTTCTTGGATCCTGCCCAGGATCCCAAGCGTAGACCTTCGCTCTTTTCTACATTGATCTTTGCCCCAGTGATTCGTTCGTGCCTTGCAAGCGCATCCTTCATCGCAACTATCTCCGAAACACCAGAGACGAACACTGTGATATCATCAGCTTATGTGGATACCTTGGCTTTCACGGGGCCAGAGACAGTAATTCCGCGCAGGACCAGACTTATCCACCCCTCTTTAAGCCTACAGGACAGGGGCTCCAGGGCGAGGACTTAGAGAAGAGGAGACTGGGGGCAACCCTATCGCACGGACCGCTCAATCGGAAAGACTCCCGAACGCTTCCCATTCACTTGTATCACTATCGTCGGGAATTGGTACAGAACCTTTATCCATTTGCGGAACTCCGGATTGAATCCGGCGGTCTCCAGAACAGTCTCGAGGAACCGGTGGTCTACCCTGTCCAATGACTTGGACTGATCTAAATTGATCAATGCTAAATTGAAATGCTGTATATGAGAGCAAAAAATAAAAAAATTAAATAAAATAAATGAAGTGAACGGATTTGGCATTTTTAGCCGTTATTTTTCTTTCGAAATTGTGTGACGTAACTCATCCGCAATACGATCATGGTAATCGTTCGAAATTCGGCATGTCTTTGATCGTGAAAGTCATGCGCAACTTAAAGAAAATTAAAGAATAAAATGAAAAAAGATGGAAAAATAAAAATAAAAATATGATATTACGTCACAGCATTAGCCTTTGGCTTCTCACCGTGTTTTAGGCCGAAATATGCATTTACGTAGAATTTCTGCATTTTTTTAGGGTTATGAGGATTGTGGTGGGTTATTAGATGTGGGATGTGTGAAAGTATTTGTAAGTGTTTAAAATGCCGAGGTCAGTATTCAAACCATTTTAACTGTATTGAGTTTGATTAATCATTTAATTTCTTTTTGTTTGCGTTTTTGTGTTGTTACAAAGTTACTGTCTATTAGAATATATTTCATATTATCAAGTGTGTGCTTTGATTGGTTAAAGTGTTTTGCTATAGGTGAGTAAGGTGATTTTCGTCGAATGGTTAGTTTGTGGTTATTAAATCTGAACCTGAAAGGTGTTTGGGTTTCTCCTATGTATCTACTGCTGTTGTATCTGTTGCAGAAAATTAAGTATATGATGTTGGAGCTGTCACAGGTCAGGTTGGGGGGTTAAATTTCAATGTCTGTATGAGGTATTGTAAAAGGGTAGTCTGTTATTATATGTTTACATACTAAGCATCTTGGTTTGTTGCATTTATAGTTTCCCTTGTGTTGGGTTTTGTGTATGTGTTTCTTGGAAGAATTGAGGATAGTGTGTAAGTTAGGTAGTTATCACTTAGCGATGGGTGGTTTGTGGAATGTGGATTGGATATTAGGGTCCAATTGTAGGTTTTGGAATTCTTCTATTAGGTTGCGGGTGAGTTTATGCATATGTTGTCAATGGTGAAAGATCATTGGGATGCGGTCATTAGGAGTTTTGTTTGGTTTATTTTGTTTTGTTTTACGGCATATCAACCTCAGTGGGTCATTTAATGCTGATAAAGTTTTGAAATAAATCAATTCTTAATGGATAATACAATTTTTTTATAAATACATTTTTCTATTTAACCCATAGATGGGACCCTAACAGGTACTACCACTCCGGGTCAGAGTGGACCAGGGAGCAATGGTGATGAAGGGGTGCTCCACATTCCCCAAACCTCCAAACTGGAACCTCACCATCAGATAGAGTTTAACGTCATTCCCAGGACATGTAGACCCGTAGCCACTGCCTTCTAGCACCCATATAATAAAAAGGGGTTGGGGCTTGCCATAAGGGCAATAGGGTTGGGAAAATCATATAGGTGCTAGGGCTTGACGTGACCAGCCGATTGATCGGAGGAGGCCTCTCCGACCGCCCGTCTAGCCCAAGATAGGGCCAAAGTGGAGTATTGCAAGTCATGAACTGCTCATCCACCTGGGCTCTATCCTTAAGCATCACGGGTCGCCACCCACGGCCAACAGGTTGCCCCATTGGGGGAATCTTACCCTCTGCAGAGGTGCAGTCGGTGCATTCTAACGCCCCAGCCGACAGGGCGGAGGGGCGTTGTGTTTATATTTGAGGAGTTTTGGTCTATTAAAGGATGATGCTTTTTTATGACTGTTTTAATGAGTTTTATTGAGTTTGTGACATTGTATGAATTGTTGTGCTATTTTATTACTGTGGGTCTAATCAAAGGGTCTAAGCATATGCGTTTTATACGTATGCATGAGCTATAAATTATAGATTTTTTGAGGTTAGGAGGGTGGTTGCTGTAGAAGTCAAGGAAAGTTTGGTTTTCAGTAAGTTTAGTGTATAGTGCTATTTTTGGATCGAATAATTACGTCTAGGAATGGGATATAGTTATATGAATATTCTAAGGTGAATTAAATTGTTTGGTGGTGGTTGTTGCAATGTTGGTGAAAGTTCAATAGGGCGTTTAGACCGTGAGGCCATACAAAAAATATATCGTCAATGTATCTGCAGTAGTGAGAGGGCGTTAGGGGGTATTTTCCTTCTCTTGTTTTTTCCTTTGGTCAAATGAAATGTTTACTCCACTTTAAATAACGTATTTGGACAGTTTGGGAAAACTTTAAATTAATGAAATTATTTTACCATATGATTTTTCCAACAATCTAACACGGGCTCAATGGGTGGCCCAACGTGTCATATTTTTTTCTAGTATATATATATATATATTCATACATATATATATATATATATGGACCGGGTTAGCTCAGTCGGTAGAGCGTTCGGCTACAAACCTCAAGATTCCTAGTTCGATACCGGTCCTCGCCAACTCAGTGTATGAGTAGCACAGGGATCTGTGCGGTAAAGTAAGGAGCTGGTGGTAGGTGTGGCGTTCCACCTCAGATGCTTAAACAATCTCCTTGGTCTAGCGCTAGTGAAAAGGGGATAGACTCCCTCGCTGACTGGCTGATACCGACTTTAGGCCGCCCCGACGACTTTACTTTACTTTATATATATATATATATATATATATATATATATATACATATTGTGCGTGTTGCGTGTCTGTGCGTCTGTATGTACGTATATATCGATTAATGATTGAATATATATATATATATATATATATATATATATATATATATATATATATATTAACTATATTTTTTTCATCAATTTTCATATCTATATTTTTTACCATCGCATATACATACATCTTGTGCACCGAGCTACAATTATGTGTGTGTTTCTGTACATCTCTGAGTGTGACTGTGTTCTGCGTCTCAGTGTATGAGCGATGTGTGTTCAGAGTCTTGGCACAAACCCCTATTTCACTGTGAAACGGTAACTCGTCAATTACTTGAATTGACTGGAGCAGAAAATATCCGTTAAATTAATTTTCACGCTGTCCGTCTGATTAAGAAAATATATTTTCTGTCCTAGTTACAATGGCGTCTGCGTGTTTCCGGATACTTTCTCGAAAGATGAAAGTCTTCTATAGCTGCCCGAGAAAATCCAGTATCGTGGATCAATTTCGGGAGCTCTGGGGAATGTGAAGTATTCCTTTATTGCCATTAATCCCAGGTCCACTTTGACTAGGAATGATCGCTTCTGTTAAATTCCCAATCTATTTTAAAATAGATCTGTAAAAATAAATTTGGTTATTTCCTATAAGTCCAACATAAACAAAGGGGAAGCACTCTTGACTGATTAATTATTTATTTATTTGTTGATCCACTAGGAAAAAAGAAGACGGGGTTAGGATTAGAGTTAGGGTTTAGGGTTAGGATTAGGACTAGTTTAATGGGAAAATAAATAAATAATTTATCAGTCAAGAGTGGTTTCCCTTTGTTTATGTTGGACTTATAGGAAATAACCATAATTCTTACGGCTTCAGCATGAAATTGTTGAGAATATTGGGACATATAAGGTGTGTGTTAATTGCCCGCTCCTACTTATAGACTCAGCCACAATCATGTGAACTATCTCTTGGCCAGTCACTGGCAGTACTCTGAGGTTGATACTATACTTAACTGACCCTACTGGCAATAACTACGTTGACTTTCATTGACGACGGACACAGGATTAAATCACTGGACCTTTACCAATTCGCAGGATAGTACACATACGCTTACCAAAGGATTCCATAACAGAGGGCTTTCTTTAAGCCCTTTTCAACTAGCCAAGGATGGCATTTAAAAACATTACATGGCTCTCACTAGAATATGCTGACTGTAATATATGCTCTTACCCTGCAAAAGAGTAAGAGCGTCCCCACGCCAAAAAAAGAGTCCTAGGTAAGACACTAAATTGCATATGGTATTGACGTTACAGTTCTGGAGTATATCGTTATTGTCATTACTATCAGGTCTGTTGAACCCTAGTGGCAATACATGTTAGGGACCCATCTATGGGTCAAACAGAACACTTTAAAATTATTCATATTCGCGAAGACCGTGTGCACCACCACCAAAATCTCTTAAGAAACAAATACAAAAAAATATAAGTGTAAAGAAAATGAAGGTTACTATGGAGTTGTTTGTTAACCTGGGATTTATTCTTAATATTTCGAGATAAAAATCTCTTCTACAGAAGTTTGTTTATGTGTGTGTGAGTGTGTGTGTGTGTGTGTGTTTGTTCAATTTTTTATTACTATTCCAGATCTGGCTCGCCCCCTAAGAATAAATATTTTTTTTTGTTTATTAACAGGACCATCTGATCACCAATCCACAATTTGGCCTAACCCTTTTCTTTGTTATTGGTAGTCTGTTAAGCTATGTGTGTGTGTGTGTGTCAAAATCACCTGCTGTCCTGTTGTGTGTGTGTGCGTGTGTGCGTGTTCTTAAGTCTCAACACCATGTGTGTGTGTGTGTGTGTGTGTTGGGTGTGTGTTCTGTTAGTGCGTGTCCCTTAACCCTTGACGGGTTGATTATGCCATTAAAATCAACCAATCAACCATTCTTCATATATATACTAGCAGTGGCTACCCCACGTCGGCTGGGTAGAGGGGGATTTTTAAAAGTTAGTCCCGCGGATCCATTACTACTGAATCATGAGTTGAATCCTGTAAAAAAAAATAGACCTTCCATTGATCCAGCTACTCTGAAAAGAAATGTTAGTGTCTACTATCTAAAATATTAAATGAAAAAAAAATCCATGCTGTTATCATTTAAATTTAATTTAAAAAAATTATCTTCACGAATTTAAATCAAATCTCTATTATTTTTGCTAAAAATCAAGCCCTGGTGATATTTAATGTGTATATATATTTACTTTGTCGTTAATTGTTTTATTTTCGAAGTTTCTTCTGGACATACATATACACAGAACTGCCCTTTTATAAATGTATAGATAGATAGATTTAGCAACCCCTCCTCAGAAACAAGATGCGACACAAGGTCAATTTCTTGAGCAGAATTTAACAGATTTGAATTCAGAGTTTTCCTTCTCCTAGACAGATTGCCTAAACAAGGTTGAAGAGTCCAGTCTGCCCTACTATTTACCCATAGCTGAAGGGAGTATAGTTGGATTCATATCTTTTACCAAGGGTATTAGCGCTATGTGAAATTCAAACAATCTTGCCCAGGATTTGAACTCGGGTCGACGAATCCATTTCCTACTACTCTAAGCATTATGATACGCGCGTCTTATATTTCTTCGTATAATACATCTAACTAAAACTGGAATCGTTTTCTTTTAAGGAAATACACAATTAGCCACCTGCCCGATTATTTCTGAAAGTCTCCCCCCCCCTCCAAATAAATAAATAAATGATGTCATTTCATTATTAGCCAGGACACCTCTCAGCAACCCCGTCATAATATATGCTAATGGCTTGAGATTAAATATTGTATTACGGCACTTCATCTGATGTTCCTATCCACCGCTTAGCGTCTAGACAATGTCAATTAATTCAAATCTCACATAATTGAATTAATGTTTTATTTTTGGAGATATGATGACTGGGCTCATAAACATTGATTGGAGAGATAGGAATATAAGAAGAATTATAATCATTAGGATGTCCAGTGTCAAACAGGCAATTTTTGAAACGTTGAAAAAGCAATGAACGAACCAAGATCATCTATCGATAGGTGGCACTATATAAAAAAAAACTGTTCATAATAAAATGCCCAAAACTTAAAAGCGATATATATACATATATATATATATATATATATATATATATATATAATATATGTGGTGTGTGTGTGTGTGTGTGTGTGTGTGTGTGTGTGTGTGTGCGCGTATGTATATATTAAAAAAGGATGGAACACTCTACGGCGGCCTTTACATACATACAGATGTGTGTATTTAACAGTTAAATTCTCCTTCCCATTCTGTATGTGACGATGGCAGACCGGTTAAGAAACCCGACAGCGTCGCCCAGGTGGAGGGGAATTTTTTAAAAGTTAGTCTCGCAGGTCGATGGGGCATCCTGCGGGGATCCAACCCACGATTCAGTAATAATTTATAATTGAATCGTGAGTTGGTATATATATATATATATATATATATATATATATATATATTCCCATGTAAACTCGTGCATATACAAAACCTTTTTTTAATATATTCATAATTTGTTTTTATTTTTTAGATTTCGTTTTACCTATTTATGCTAAAAATACACTTGTTTTGTTTTCAACAATCTGAGAACCGAATTTATTTTCACTTCTATTCACAATAAAAATAGCCCTTTTTTACTTTAATGTACCTAATCAGTGTTTACTTGCTACTGTAAATCAGTCAGAGAGTAAAAAAACATTTTTAAGCAATAGCCATAGATATCTAATTTAAACCATGAGAGCTAGAAAATTATTTGCCACACATGGCTAGAAATTAATCTTGCTTTCAGTTCCCCAAAAGTCTTATGTTCTCGTAGTCAGTTTTATCTTTGATAGAAGAAATAAAGATAATAAGCACCCAGTCAGAATCAAACTCTTTATAAATGGTCTGATAACATAGTGATATTCAAAGGACAAAACGTTAGTAATTAGAAAGAAAGAAAATATATATCACAAAGAGAAAAAAAAACACAAAAAAAACAAAGAACTGACATACACTATGGGCGGCTTTTAAGCAAGTTTTAATGACAGAATGTTTACTATTAATAAGACATTTCTTACACTTGTAGGGATTATCTTCCCTTTGCCAGGAAGAGTTATCTTCCCGCAGTGTTGCCGTTTGTTCCCACGAGGGGACCTCTGGTATTTAAGCGCCTGGTTTAAAACGCGCTTCCTCTTTTCTACCTCTCCTCGTAGGTACCCACATGGGTTAGACAATTGTCATTCCCTTCTCGTTGGGGTTTCGGCCCTCAATGCCGGCTATTAGTCACTGTAAGTGATTTATACAGCATGGACTATTCTTAATCTCATGTCTGTACCTTTATATTATGTGTACTTTTATATTATCTCGTCAGTGACTTTTATGTATGTATGTTTATGTACACTATTCTATTCTATCTTCTATTGTTTATGTATCTTGTTTATTCATGTGCTGTATTATATAAAATATTTTATCCCACAAACGTGTCGGAGTTGTATGTTCAATTGTGACTTTGAACCTTACACACTTATTTAATATGTTGATACAAGCTTAAGAATGAACAAATCTACAGTAAAAGTTTTGTTCAACTGTGTTGCAGCTTGAATCTACTCGCTACATGGCGCTGCAAACAGGATTTTGATTGGCTGTTGGTTTTAGTGTGTATATTTTATCCATATATACTGGATACTTGTCTATGTCCCGCCAATTGCTACAGAATAAAATTCGGTTATACTGTCTTTTTTGTGTGTGTGGTGACTGGGCGCTAGTCACAGTCTTCCTGTGAAGGTGAGTATGATATTCATTGTACACTGAGTATGACACTAAACTGCATCTAGCTGTGGTGATGCTCTACTTAGAAAAAAAAAATATATATCAGAAAGAAAAGACAAAGAACTGACATACGCGGAATAACCCAAGAGCACGTATGTAAGAAAAAAAAAAGAAAAAAAAAAGAAAAATGGTTGATAATGAAGATATTAAAAAGGTAAAAGAAATAAAGAAAATGGAAGTATATCTATTAATAATGGAGATTCGCTTCCGGTTTTTGTCTGTAACAAAAACTACGTTACTGCTTACATCGCATTACCCAAAATCGTCATAACATAGAACAAAAACACTCAAAATTTTAACATGCAACATTAGACAGTACTCATTTTTTTTTAAAACAAGTTTTAATAAATACATGACTGGTATTATATATCTATATATAGTTTGTTTTATTTTAATACATATTTAAAGTTTACATTTCAAATTAATCCTTTAATGAATTTGATGATTTTACTTACTTAGGATACAAACTCGCTAACATTGAATTTTTAACTCCCACCCCTCAGGCAATATGTTTCAAAAATCTATTTTTACATCGCCAGGAGGGTGTTTTTTATTTTGTACTAGTATTGATAAATAGGGTTGTGATTTGACCAGGGTCGTCTGAAGTACTTCTGGCCCCGAATTTAAGATTTGATATGCTCAGCCACCGGCTGTTTGTTTTGTTTATTTTCATGGCAAACCTGTTTGTTGGCAAGTGACGCGGTGTTTAAGTTTAAATGAGTTTGAAAACTTCATGCGGAATTTAACAAGATTGAATTCAATGTTTTCCTTCTTCCAGACTGGTTGCCATACCAAGGCTAAACAACCCAGTCTGTCTTTTTATTCAACCGTAGTTAACTAGAGAATAGTTGAATGCATACCTTTCCCAAGAGTATGGGTCCAGTAACTGCCGGTGCGGCCGTGTATCGCACAGGGTGTAAGAAATTGATCTTGTGTCACATCCTGCTCGTGCAGAGGGGTTGGTATATATATATATATATATATATATATATATATATATATATATATATCAGAATACTTCCAATAGTGGTCAAAGTGGAGTGTTACATGTCATGGACTGCTCAATTATCAGTATTCTATCTTAAGCATCACGAGTCGTGACTCGCGTTCAGCGGGTGTCCCAATAGGAGGGATTTTCCCCTTATGCAGAAGCACAGTCAGCGTTTTACACAGCCCCAACCGACAGGGCGGGATTTGTGCTCTGGTCACCATGTCCATTTTCTACGACGATTATCGTTACACTCGAACGCCTCAAATCAAACCCTAAGTCGGTACTTGAAGCGACTACCCGGCGTCGCCTAGGTAGATGGGAATTTTTTAAAAGTTAGCCTCGCAGGTCCATGGGGTGTCCTGCGGGGATCCAACTCACGATTCAGTAATAATTTATAATTGAATCGTGAGTTGGACCCTCGCAGGATGTCCCATTAAAATCGCCACGTAAAAAAAAAATATCTTGTGCTGATCAAGCTACTCTGAAAGAAAAATCAATGTCTAAAATTTACACTATTAAAGGCAAAAAATTATATGCTGTTATTTTTTAAATCTTATTTTTTAATTATCTTTACGAATATGAATAAAATGTTTATTATTTTTACTTAAAAACCAAGCCCTGGTGATATTTAATGTATATAAATATATATGTATATATATACTTTGTCATTAATTGTTTTATTTTCGAAGTTTCCTCCGGACATACACATATACACAACTGCCCCTTATATATGTATAGATTCTGTTCTAATTTCACTGTCCTTAATTTTGTGCCGACGCAACACCAAGAAGGAAAGAAATAGAATAAACAGAGAGGAAGCTGGAGAAAAAGGGGGATGGGTTAAATATTGGAAATGAAATCTGCAGAGCAAGCAGAACGATAACAAGAAAAAAAGAGAGAAATACTAAAAGGGGAAAGAGAGATGGAAAGAAAAACAAACAGGTATTAACATGATGGGGAAAAACCTGTTAATTAATGAGTAGAAATAGTGGTCGGGAGGAAGAGAGGTGAAAAACTAATTAGTAAGGTGGGAAAATGGTAAAGTACACATACGTGACATGAAACCAGACAGAGGCGGAAAAATGGCCTCTCTAACACTGGAAAAACATTAAAACGAAAATTGACATGAAAAATATAGAAAAAATAACCAATACATTAGACGATCGATATTATATTAAAACTCAACCCCTATATATATATATATATATATATATATATATATATATATATATATATATATATATATATATATATATAAAAAATAACATATAAAAAAAATTATCTATTATCAAAGTTAGGTTCTTTTTATTAACGTTTACTTTTTTAATACCTCACCGTTTTTGTTTTTTTTTTTGTTTTTTTTTGTTTCAAAAACAATAACAAACTAAGCTCCGAGAAAATTTTCAACATGTTAGGGATAAATAATAACACTTTATTTTTGCAATACAAAATTATTTTCTACCATAACCCCTAGAAAAATCAAATATCCATATTCTAACGGTCTATTTCAGCGTTCCAAATGTGATTTTCAAAAAAAATTCTATCCGAACATTTCCAAAAATGGTCCGTTGTTCCCCAACGAATTTTTTCATTCAAAATAAAAAGGTCGAATCTTCTCTGTGTGCGAAATATTTTCACACATGTGTAAGTGATATTGATTAAATTCATCTTTTGTTATCCATTCTATTCTTTCTTTTCTTTATTCATTCTTCCTCATATATATATATATATATATATATATATATATATATATATATGTGTGTCTGTGTGTCTGTTATGTTCTTGTGAACGTTGTTTGTTTGGTCTATTGAAGCATTGGAAAAAAGAACAAAAACAAGAAAAACAACAAAAATCAGAATGTTTACATATTCAACCGTTGCTCAGTTCCTGGTTTAATCTATTCCGATATTTCGGGTGAACCTTCACCCTTTTTCAAGGTATATCAGACGGTCTGGAGAAAACAAATGAAATGCTGTATATGAGGGCAAAAAAGTAATTAAATGAAGTGAACGGATTTGGCGTTTTTTAGCCGTTAATTTTCTTTCGAAATTGTGTGACGTAACTCATCCGAAATACGATCATGGTAATCGTTCGAAATGTTGCATGACTTTGATCGTGAACGTCATGTGCAACTTAAAGAAAATTAAAGAATAAACAAATGATAAATAAAAAAATAAATAAAAAATTATATTACGTCACAGCATTAGTATTCGGCTCCTCGCCGTGGAATTAGTGGGAGGTAATATCTATTGGTAGTGGGCGGTTTTTGGAATGGTAGTAGGAATGGTAGTACCCTGAACAAAATAAACTTTGAAGTAAGTCAACATATCCTAAAATGCTTATAATTTTCTGCCTACATTACTTCCATTATCCCTCCCCCTTATCACAACCTGTGTCCCCCCTCCAAAAAATTACCACTGCTTTGTTCAAATTACTACCATTCCAAAAACCTCCCACTACCAATAGCTATTACCTCCCACTAATTCCTTGCTTCTACTCGTTCTCGTTAAAAACGAGACATGAAAACTATTCCATCGTTTCCCACCCGAGGATGGCAAAGTGTATTGCCGAAAGCGCTAGTGTTGAAACATTCGGTGGACTGGTATACCAGTTCCACCCCGACACCAGAAGGATGACCCGAATACTAGAACGGATCAATGAAAAACTTGTCAGACAG
>CM042152.1:7649433-7658758 GCA_023376005.1 Doryteuthis pealeii
CAAAATTTATCAATGTTAATTATATGAGTTGGTTGGCTTACAGGCCTCCCAGCATGAGTACACATATGAACAAACAACTCCGACTAAGGGTGTTCAATGCACTATGGACTTTAATTCATGGAGCACGTGGAGAAGCATTTATACAACAAGATACATAAGAAACAACATGGTAGACATATGAATAACACATATATGAGACAAGATACAAAATGGAAGTAGAACAGAGATACACTTCTTTCTTCCTTACTTTCTTTCTTTTTTTCATTCATTTATTCTTTCTTTCTTTCTTTGATTCCTTATTTGTTGCATTTTTTTCTTTTTCTCTTTCTTATTTCTATAGCAAGTTTTCCCTTATTAACTTGCATTTTCTTTCTTCATTTCTTTTTTCTTTCTCTTTTTTTCTTTCCTCTCTTATTTATTTGGTTACTTGTATTATTTCCTTTTCTCTTTCTCAATTTTATGGAAAGTTTTTCTTCCTATATATTAATTTACATTGTCTTTCTTTCTTTCTTCTTCTTTCTTTCTTCTTCCTTCTTTCTTTCTTCCTTCTTTCTTTCTTACGTTCGTTCTTTCTTTCCGTTCTTTTTTTTCTTTCTTTCCCTCCTTCTTTCTTTATTTCCTTTCATCTTTCTTTCTTTACTTCCATCCTTTCTTCTTTCTTTCTTTCTTTCTTTCTTTCGTTCTTACTTTCTTCCTTCTGTCTTTCTTTTTCCTTCTTTCTTTCTTTTCCCTTCTTTCTTTCTTTCTTTCATCTCTTATTTATTTGGTTTCTTGTATTTTTTTCTTTTCTCTTTCTCATTTTTATAGAAAGTTTTCTTCCTATCTATTAATTTACATTGTCTTTCTTTCTTTCTTTCTTCTTCTTTCTTCTTTCTTTCTTTCTTATTTTTCCTTTCATCTTCTTTCTTTACTTCCTTCCTTTTTTGTTCTTCTTTCTTTCGCTTTACTTTCTTCCTTTTTCTTCTTTTTCCTTCTTTCTTTCTTTCCTTCATTCTTTCATTCTTTCTTTCTTTCTTTCTTCTCTTATTTATTTGGTTACTTGTATTTTTTCCTTTTCTCTTTCTCATTTTTATAGAAAGTTTTTCTTCCTATCTATTAATTTACATTGTCTTTCTTTCTTTCTTTCTTTCGTTTTTCTTTCTTTCCTTTTATCTTTCTTTATTTCCTTTCATCTTTCTTTCTTTACTTACTTCCTTTCTTGCTTGTTTGTTTGTTTCGTTCTTACTTCTTTCCTTCTTTCTTTCTTTCTTTCTTCTATCTTTCCTTCTTTCTTTCTTTCTTCCTTCTATCTTTCCTTCTTTCTTTCTTTCTTTCTTTCTTCCATGCTTCTTTCTTTCTTTCTTTCTTCCTTCTATCTTTCCTTCTTTCTTTCTTTCTTTCTTTCTTTCTTTCTTTCTTTCTTTCTAATTTGCACCCTTTTCTCCTTTTAGTAAAATTATTATGGCTTTTTCTTCCTTTCCTTTCTTCTTTCTTCCTTCTTTTTTCTTTTTTTCTTTTCTTTCATTCAATTCTAATTAGTATTCTTTCTTATTTTCCTTCATTATTTCACTATCGTTATTCATTTTCCTTTTTTGTTTCCCGCCATTGAATCTCTTTCTTCCACGTCACATTTATTTATATATCGATCTTTCAAATATAAATATAGACTTCAATATGTTTTCGACAAAATTCCAAACGACTGTTTGGCTTTTTCTGGAATCTTCCGGAACTTACAGAGTAAACATGGCGGCTATCTTTGGAAGATCAATCTACCAGCATTTCCGGGCGAACACCATAAATAGATTTTTTTTTGTGTGTGTAGAAAATAAGCCCACGTTTTGCGGAAAAAAATACTTGGAAAAAAAAAAAGAGAGGCAAATGAAATTATTTCAATTTTATGCAAAAGAAAAACTACCAAAAATACCAAAAATAAATAATAAAATTCTATATTCCTATAAATTTATTCCTTCGGTGAAATTTCATTTAGTCTGATTTTTCTTGTAAATCTTATTATAATAGAGATTCGGCATCTGTCTGTTTGAGTTTGAGTTTGAGTTTTGTTTAACGGCATATCAACCTCTGTGGGTCATTTAATGCCAAAAAGGTTATTTTGGATTTCAGACTTTAAAGTAGTGGTTCTATGGAGATAATTGGTTATGTTCTGTTATATTTTGTTGAAAAGGTTGCTTTTTTTTAATAAAATTTAAAATGTTTTCAGGGTTTGTATTCTTGAAGATGTCTTTCAGGCATCTGTCTGTCTGTAACCGAAAATACGTCCCTGCTTACGTCACAATACACCGAAATAATCTCCTTGGTTCAGCGCTAGGGAAAAGGGGGAGGACTCACTCACTGTCTAGCTGATACCGACATTAGGCCGCCCCGCCAACCTATATATATATATATATATATATTACTATTATATATAGTATCATAGTGGTAAGATTGGGGTACTTACTACTCGCATAAATCCCCAAAAGGGTCTGAATGGGCTCTTTAGCCTTGGTCGGCAACCCATCAACTCAAGAAATCCGACACAGAACCTCTATTGCCTTCAAGGAAAGACTAAGGGAGTAAAACCCGAAAATAAATCAGGAGCTGGAGTCTCTAAGGTGGTGTGATGCTGAAATCCAGTGCTACCTATCAACTCCTGCGACACTACCTTTCCTTTGGATCACAGCGGCAGTGTGGAGAGGGGGATTTGCTGCACGGGCAACAGCCCATCCTCCATATGAACCCACCCAGGCTATGCAGTTCAAGTTAACAAAAACCTTGACACTACTCCATCGTCTCTCGTAGACGGAAGGATGCCAACAACAACAATAGGATCATATATGTTATATTTACATTAAAATATCACTATGTATTTATTTATGTAATGTCATATATATATGTATATAATATGCATCATATATATGTTGTGTGTGGGAGTGTGTGTGTGTGTGTGTGTGTGTGTGTGTGTGTGTGTGCGTATTTGTGAAATTAAGCCCACGTTTTGCGGAAAAAATACATGGAAATAAAAAAAACGAGGCAATTGAAATTATTTCAAATTTATGTAAAAGAAAAAAGTACCAAAAATATATTAAAAAAATTAAATTCTATATTACTGTAAATTTATTCCTTCATTGAAATTTCACTAAGTCTGACTTTTCTTGTAAATCTTATTATAATTGAGATTCGGTGTCTGTCTGCCTGTAACCGAAACTAAATCACTGCTTGTGCCACAATACCCCCAGAAACTGCGTACGTTTATCAATGAGTATTTAGTTTATAGTTATCAAAAACCTTAATTAATACATAGATTAAATAGTATTTAATAACAATTACCACATATTGGTATTTACAACGTACCCCACGAGTACGGGTTAGGCACAAGGCCCTATTAATGAGGGACCACCCACGAACCGAAGCTCATGGGTGGCCGGTGCAAAAAAATGCGTTGATCCCGTCGGTATTCCCCCTCAAAGGGGTGCCTCAGGCACTGGGCAATAAACCCAGCCCTGTCCCTTTAAATCAAGGGTTTGCCTGGGTGGATAGTCCCCTGGGATTAACGCTGTTAATTTACATTAACAAACACAGACCCCGAAAAGCCCATATCATGGTATTTGTTTCTCATCCCACTTATGAAGGCGTGACACAAGGACATTTTTATGTGGGTCCACCCACAAGCCGAAGCCCTGAAGAGCCCATATTATTAACACAAAACTGCACATAGTTTTACTACGTTTAAAATTCTGCAATGTGTTTTATATATCACTATTTAGGGTTTACATAAATATGGTGTGGTTAGTCTGCATATCGATTTTAACAAAACAGTGTTTAATAAATAATTACTTGGTGTTCATGATTTTTAATATTATTGTTTTATTCTCAAACGTATTAAAAGCAATCCTATGTCTACTTCTATAACAAAATCAATTAGATTAAAGTAAAAATAAGTGTAATTTATTGTTTGTTTTCAATTTTTCTTCAGATTTTCTGATTTAATATAGTATCTAATTATATAAAAACATGGACCATATGACCTTTAGGCACCCCTTTTTGATCTCGATTAAGAAAGGATATGTTTTTCATTTACACAGTCAATATCCAGTTGTTTTAACAGACGAATTTTAGATTTTAAATTTTTTTATAAAACTAACCCCTAACCCTAACCCCTAATCCTAACCCTAACCCCCACAACACAACGATATTGACAGTGTAAATGAAAAACATGTCCTTTCTTAATCGAGATCAAAAAGGGGTGCCTAAAATAATCACCAACGTAAACAGTAGATTTTATGAGGCATCTACTTCTGATAAGCAAATACTCTTTTAGTTTACAATCATGATAACATTAAAACTGGTTGCTCTACGGTGGGGATTGAAATACACTCATTGTATCCACTACAATAGAGTAAGCTCCACTCCCCCAAAATAAAAGGGGGTGTCATGGTTTGGTTTGGTTTGGTTTTGTTTCATTTACGGCAAATCAATCTCGGTGGGTCATTTAATACCGACAAAGTTTTAAAATAAATTTATCTTATGTATACTGATGTTTTATAAACACATTTTTTTCTATTATCCCATAGATGGGATGCTAACAGGTAATACACTCCGGGTCAGAATGGAACAGGAAACAATGGTGATGAAGGAGTGCTCCACATTCCCCAGACCTCTATAGTTTCACGTTATTTCCAGGAAATGAAGACCCTTGGCCACCGCCTTCTAGCACCCATATGCTCTAAGTAAGAATAAGGTTTGGTTTAGTTTGTTTACGGCATATCAATCTCGGTGGGTCATTTAAACGACAAAGTTTTAAAATAAATTCATTTAATGTATACTGAGTTTTTTTATAAACACATTTTTCTATTTAACCATAGATGGACATTTAACGGTAATACCACTCCACGTAAAAGTGACTGGAGAGCAATGGTATAAAGGGTGCTTCGCATTCCCCAGACTTCCAGAATTGGAACTTCACCATCATAGATTATCAACCCGTACCTTCATGTATTTTACCAGGATAGCCCGCCCTGTCGGATGGGGCGTTAGAATGCACCGACTGCACTTCTACAGAGGTGAGAATCCCCCCCAAATGGGCCACATGTTGGCCATGGATGGCGACCCGTGATGCTTAAAGGTGGATTTTTGGTGGATGAGCAGTCAATGACCTGTAACACTTCACTTAGAACCTTACTTAAACGGGTGGTCGGAGAGGCCCCCTCCAATAATCGGCTGGTCACATCTAACTCTAGCACATATGATTGCCCCGACCATATTGCCCTTATGACAAGCTCCAACCCTATTTATCATATGGGTGCTAGAAGGCGGTGGCTGAGGGTCTTCCTGTCCTGGGAATGACGTTAAACTCTATCTGATGGTGAAGTTCCAGTTTGGGAGGTTTGGAGAATGTGGAGCACACCTTCATCTCCATTGCTCCCTGGTCCATTCTGACCCGGAGTGGTAGTACCTGTTAGGGACCCATCTATGGGTTAAATAGAAAAATGTGTTTATAAAAAAATTGTGTATCCATTAAGAATTAAAATTATTTCAAAACTTTATCGGCATTAAATGACCCACTGAGGTTGATATGCCGTAAAACAAACCAAACCAAACTAAACCAAGATAGCAGGACTGTTCCTCATCACCATGGGGAAAATAAGGCGGCTATCATTACGAATTCTACAAAAATATGCACCCCCCCCCCCGAGAACAAAATAATTACATTTTTATATAATTAAATATCATATTGAATTCAAAAGACTAATAAAATTAAATACGAACACAAAAAAATTATACTTATTTTTACGTTATTCTAATTGATTTCAATATAAGAATAGTCATGAGATTGCTTTTAATACGTTTTAGAATAAAACAATAATATAAGAAATCTCTCTCTCTCTCTCTCTCTCTCTCTCTCTCTCTCTTTCTCTCTCTCTCTCTCTTCGACTATTCGACCCTTCTTTTTATAATTATCGTTAATCAGCTGATTAATTTACGTAAAGAAAGAAATAGAAAGATTGTTTACAATAAAAGAGTTGGCATAATTAGATACAGTAAGCTTGTGTCTCTCACCCTGTCAGTAAACTGTCAAGCTGATGGAAGAAAGAAAGGGCAGCTGCTTTTCTCAAATAGGCTAATCAGGCCTGCATGGTGTGTTTATTTCTACAGACACTTTCTGTTCTGCTTTACCCACTCTTCTTTTCTTTGACTATTCGCCCCTTCTTTATAATTACCGTTGATCAGCCGATTATTTTTTACGTCATATTTTTAATTCCGTTGTATATTGTTTATATTGTATTATATAAGTGCATTGGATCTTTACAATGTTTTAATTACCCTGAAATATCTAAATAAACAATTCACAAATACATTCCAGTTAGATTCTCATTTCAAAATATTTTGTCCCCAAAAATCTTTCTTTTCTTTCACTTTTACTAAAACTGAATCCTTTGCAACCCTTAATTATCCCAGCCCCTAATTATGCAAGAGTAATTACTGAACAGGCAAACTCGCCTGCTTAACTTCTGGGATCTAGCGTGAAGAGAGTTCTTTTTTGCGTCACTTGAACAGAAGACAGTCTTTTTAATTCAATTATTTGAATACGATCATAAGTCATTGTCTCTCGGTCAGAACGTTTGAATGTTATTTTGTTTGGAGCTGATGGGGTAAATATATTGTAACATAATTTGTTAAGACCTTTGAATTGATTTTAACCGTCGTTTTTTCAAAGCCAACGGCGCGAGGAAGCTGTTGAGTTTAAAATAGATTTAGTTGCCTGTAACCATTTTTTTTCTTTTTTTTTGCTATTTGCACATTGTCTAGATTTACCATCTCTCCAATAAATCAGTTATATAATTTTACCTGACGTTATGACTGATTTTTCTTGTTTTAACACAATCGATAGGACGCAAACGCTTGATAATTAGGAAGACAATTTTGAAGAAGAGTTCAATATTTCATATACTGACTTAAAACCCAAAAATTAATAGATTCCTTCATTAAAAAAAAAATGGTAAACAATGCTGGAATAACAACATCCACAATAAACCCTTTCTGATCAAACCTACTCTGGGAGACTGGAGACCAACTTTAAGAAGTCTAGAAAGGAACAAGTCATGTTGTACCGATTACGAATCGGTCACACAATACAAACGCACTCCTATATACTCAAACAAGAACAACAACCACAGTGTGAAACATGTCAAACACCTTTGACTGTTAAACACTTATTCCTGGAATGCATGCTTTTTGCTGACATCAGCAATTTTCATAAATTGATGGTATTTCACTGGAGTCTGAGTGACAACTAGTCTCCAGGATATTCTGAGCATTCTACTGAGCAGTGCAGTAGTCTGGATGGTCTCAATTCTTCTTCTGATTTCTAGATCCTCCTGTTCTTTTTTCCAAGTTTATTGGTACCGTTCCAAGTGCACCAACTACAATTGGTATCACTTTCGCTCTCATATTCCACACTTTTTTCCAATTCTTGGCAAGGTCCAGGTATTTATCCAACTTTTCATTTTCTTCAGCTTCACCCGTGATCTGCTTGGACCGCAAGTCCACCAGTTACACGTACTCTTTTTTTTTGTAATAAACACTAGTCTGGTCTCCTCTGGCATTGGGTGATCCGTCTACATCTCGAAGTCTTCTTTCATCTGTATTTGTTTAAAAATAATTTTTTCGAAGGTGTTGCCACCCACGTTTAACATGACCCATGTTGGATGTGTTACCTCTCCGTGGAGGTGCAGTCGGCGTCTTCTAGCCCCAGCCGACAGGGTAGTTATTTCAATGGGACATGATTGATATACGAGTAAATTGATACGAGTGTAAATAATTAAACTCTAAGTCAAATACCACTGGGAGGCCTGGACGGATCAATAACATTTCAGTTTATTTCAATGGGAAAATGATTTGATATACGAGGAAATTTGAGTGGAAAGAATTAAACTCATAAGCCAATAACAATGTATCTGTCTCCTATCAGGGTGCAACCGTTTATATGTATTTACCAACCCCTCGAACGAGCAGGATGTGACACAGTCAATTTCTTAAGCGTAGTTTAACAAGGTTTGAATTCAAAGTTTTCCTTTCCTAGACCGGTTGCCTAACCAAGGCCAGTCTGTCCTTCCTTTTCCCATAGCTGGAGGGAAATATGATTCATACTTTTTCCCAATGGAATTAGCCCTAAGTGAAATGCAATTACCACGGCCATGATTTGAACTCGGGCGACGAGTCCATTTCCCATGACTTTAACCATTACACCACGCGCTTCCAGCAGTTTTATTTCCTGTTTATTGTATTTAGCATGCCCAATTTGCCGTCTGCTTTTTATTTTATCAACCAATCAAAATGATTAACTTGATTTAGGTCAAATTTTGTCTGAGTCGAAAATGTAGAACTAATGAGCATCAGTGAAAAAAAAGCAAAATAATTACACATGTAATTATTTTGATACATTTTAAACTATTTTTCGGTCAATTTTGTTCATATCTCTTGAAAATAGCCACCAAAATTGTCGTAAAAACCGTTTACAAAATAAATTTAACCTCTCAATTGAAAAAATTACCAAAAATCAGGGACTATCAGATTTTTAATGAAATTAGATTCATTTCATTGATAAAGCAACATTGAAATTTCATTAAAATCGGGCAATTCCCTGATTTTCGTAATTTTCCAATCTGGTTGGGGGTTGTTTGTAAAATACGCTTCTCGGCAACTTTGTGATACATAGTGTATTTAGAATCCTTGATTTCATCACGATATTAATAAAAGAAAAACTCCCGGGACTGCAATTTAAACTAATATTTAGAAATATCAATACAAGCTACATTTAGAAAATAAAAACAAGACGAATAAACAAGCATAGAAAGAAATGCTATAGACGAGATCTGAAGTCGAAGTATTGTTAGACGAAATTTACGCTGGCAGCTTATCGTTTAAAGAAATGCATGACAGCTTACTGAAATAGACTGTTTGTGAATAAAAATACATAGCCATAAATTTGCCTGCTAAAGAAATGTGCAAATATTCTTTCTCTGCGCCGCAAAAGCAAGCGAAAAAACGGCGGGTGCTGACTGGAAAAACAAACTTCTCAATGTAATTTTCCTTTGCACATTTTCGAATAAACATCAAAAAAAACCATAGAGAAAATTGTCTTCTAAAAGATGAATAAAAATACACCCTAATATATATATATAATATATATATTATATATTATATTTATATATATAGATCTATTTTATATATATAATATATATATAATATATATATGTAATTTATTTCATTTTAACAATGTGTGTTTCATATCCTTCTATCTATCTATCTATCTCTTTCTCCTCTCTCTCTCTCTCTTTTCATCTCTTCT
>CM042152.1:7658858-7711358 GCA_023376005.1 Doryteuthis pealeii
TATATATACACTCTATATATTAATAATATAGTATATATATATATATACTACACTATAATATAATATATATATATGAGAGAGGAGATGTAAAGAATCCGACAGTTGCTTCACATTCCTTCACACCTTCAAATATACTATATAATATATATATATAGTTATAATAGTTATATATATAGCTACTCATATACAGGGATGTCCCAGAAGTCATGTATTACCAGTTTTGAAAAAAAACAACACCTTTTAGTTATTTCAAAAACATTATTGATAAGGATGTATCCCGCAATTATTCTCCATCTCTCAATCTTGAGCATTCCATTATTATTATTCATCCAATAACAGTGATTTTGAAATAACAAAGGGTGATTTTGAAAACAGCATGGCCCGTGATAATCACTTCGGCGGACACCCTGTATATCAGACGAAGTGAAAATCCATTATTATGATCTATATGTTTCAGGGAGTGACCAAGAACCTAGACACTCTGAAGAATCTGCCATATTTCAGACCACTTTGAGAAGTCTCTAACTCCAGATAGCCCGAGAACAAGGCACCGCCTCCGAGGACCCCGTGACATGCATAATTCTAATAACTTTCTTAACAGCATCTACAATATGATCAATCCAGAGTTCATTTATTCCACAGAGAGGGGACACTCGGGCTGCCAATAATTTTGAAAACTTAACAGAACCATTACACCACGATGTACCGTAGGATTAAAAATAT
Source organism: Doryteuthis pealeii (assembly GCA_023376005.1). NCBI lineage: Eukaryota > Metazoa > Mollusca > Cephalopoda > Myopsida > Loliginidae > Doryteuthis > Doryteuthis pealeii. The sequence goes on from CM042152.1 coordinate 7,659,582, forward strand.
GCACCTGGAAACGATACCACCAGAGCCTTTGATCATATTTTGATAAAAAGGGTTTGGGTTTACTAAAGGGCAGTATAGCGGGGACAATCTATAGTGCTATAAAATATAAACAAAACCGGATTTCTACACGAAAAGAAACATGAATACAGATGGATGCCTATACTGGGCAGCGACAGATAGCCCGAAGACCCCACCCCGCATCGCCCTAACTAAATTCCCGTATCTTGAATGGCATAATAGACGAGTTTTTTCAAAAATTTTGGCTCAAAAATTTTTTTTAGATTAATTCTCCACGTTTGGTAAATTTACCGAACGACTTTCTCACTCAACAATTAACACTTTCTTCCTGGCTAAAACACTGTATATTAAATTGAAAAAAACACAAAAAATGCAAATATTAGTGATACACACATTTCAACTCTTAATGGTCTAGATGAACGACGGATCTCTGAGTAGATTTTTTTTATCCTGTGAAAGCCTTATATTGATACTTAAATGAAATGCCACCACTATATAACAAGGTCACTACTACCACTACTTGCTGTCCATCTGTATCCGAGATGACACTGTACGCAAGCTCAGCCCCGTGATTGGCATAAATTTATATAGGTGTACCATTAACTTTAACAAACTCAACACAATGAAAGAAATCAACGGCAGTCGTATTAAAGGACAAACAATCTGTATTAAAATAGAATTACCAGACATTGTATAATAGCATACCGGCATATCCTTCTTTTATATTGTTGTTATTAATTAGTCATATTTATCTTGTTTTTCTTTGCTGAGTACTGGAGCCTGATTGTTGCGGTGACCAGGTTCGTCTGTCATTCTCTGAACTACTGAAAAATTCCCGCTTTTCCTTTTTGGCGCTTGATTTTGAATTCAGCGTTTGTTGTGTTTCCGTTACTGCATTTTTTGGTGGTTTCTTACTCCCCCTTGATTAATATAATCGGCAACTTGCCATTTTATTCAACCATTACAACACCACACGAATCATTTTCCTCCAATCTAATCGGTTCTCGGCGTTGCGTCTGCCAACTGCCTTTTGGGATATTCAAAGTCTTCAGGTTTCTTTTTCGGTGTTTTCTTTGTACCTGCGCTTTGTCTATCGATTGCAAAACATTCATCTGTAAATTTCACAGGGTTTGCACTTTAAGCCACCAATACGTGATCCCTCTCGCAGTATGAGAGTACAAACAATCTGCCTTTGGTAGTCTGTCGCATCCCCAAGTTTGTTTAAGTGGCCAGCCCATTCAGGTTGCGTTGGACAAGTATTTCATGAAGAGAACTGGTCTCACTGGCACTGCACGAAAAACAAGCATAAGGAGCTGAAAGGAAATAGGTTTACAGTTGCAGCTTTTAACAGGAAACATTATGATGGTCCTTCATATCCATAGGACTGCTCCCGTATGATTTTCATTCACCATCTGCGAGTCCGGACTGTTTATTTACTGCAGAATCCGTGTTTTTCCAATACATGGACAGCTATAGTAAAAAAACATATTTAGCTTCATTTGTTCTAAAATTGGTCTCTAAACACATCACACATTGCTTCTGGTAAAGTACACAATGGTTTGCACTTTTTTACGACCAAAGATTTGATGACAATACCTCTGTTCAACCCGGAGCACTTTATTTTGTTTGACTAAAACATGCCTTCTCAATACACATCAGTACATTCTTTCTGTAAATTACCACATTGCGTTTGCACTTTTAGCCCACAAAAATTGATGCCAGACCTCTGTTCAAGTCAGGAGCACTTTATTTGATTATGACTAAACATGCGTCTCAATACGCATACATACATTCTTCTCGTAAATTTTACATGGTTTGCCCACTTTTTAGCACCAAAATTTGTATGCCACGACCTCTGTTCAAGTCAGGGGCACCTTTATTTGCATTTGAACTAAAAACATGCTTTCTCAATACACATCATACATTCTCTGTAAATTTGACATGGTTTGCACCTTTTTATCACCAAAAAATTTGATGCCAGACCTCTGTTCAATCAGGGCACTTATATTTGATTTGACACTAAAACATGCTTCTCAATACACATCCATACATCTTCGTAAATTTTACATGGTTTGCACTTTTAGTCACAAAAATTTTTTGATGCCAGACCTCATGTTTCAAGTCAGGGGCACTTTATTTGATTTGACTAAAACATGCTTCTCAATAAACACATCCACTACATTCTTCTTGTAAATTTTACATGTTGCACTTTTTAGCCACCAAAAATTGATGCCAGACTCTGTTCAAGTCAGGGCACTTTATTTTGATTTGACTAAAACATACTCTCAATACCACATCATACCATTCTTGTTAAATTTGACATGGTTTGACACCTTTTTAGCCACCAAAAATTGATGCCAGACCTCGTTCAAGTCAGGGCACTTTATTTTGAGTTGACTAAACATGCGTGTCTCAATACACATGCATACATTCTTCCTGAAATTTTACATACCTGGTTTGCACTTTTTAGCCACCAAAAAATTTGATGCCAGACTCTGTCCAAGTCAGGGGCACTTTATTTGAATTTGACTAAAACACTGCGTTCTCAATACAGCATCTACATTCTTCTGTAAATTTACGTATGGTTGCACTTGTTTACGCCACCAAAAATTTGATGCCAACCTACTGTTCAAGTCAGGGCACATATTGGATTGACGAAACATTCTATCTCAATACAACATCATACATTCTTCTGTATAATTTTACATGGTATTGCACTTTTAGCCACCAAAAATTTGGCATGCCAGACCTCGCTTCAAGTCAGGGCACTTATTGATTTGACTAAAACAGCTTCTCAATTACGCATCATACATTCTTCTGTAAATTTTACGATGCGTTTGCACTTTTAGCCACCAAAATTTGGGTCACATACCTCTGTTCAAGTCAGGCGCACTTTATTGATTTGACTAAAACATCTTCTCAATACACATCAATTTACATTCTTACTTGAAATTTGTACATGTTTTGCAACTTTTTAGGTCACCAAAAATTGATGCAGACCTTTGTTCACGTCAGGGGCACTTATTTGATTTGCACTAAAACATTCTTCTCAATACACATCATACATTCTTCTGTAAATTTTACAATGGTTTGCACTTTAGCCACCAAAAATTTGATGCAGACCTCGTCAAGTCAGGGGCACTTTATTTGATTTGACTAAAACATGCGTCTCAATACGCATCATACATTCTTCCTGTAAATTTTACATGGTTGCACTTTAGCCACCAAAATTTGGTCACATACCTCTCTGTTCAAGTCAGGGGCACTTTTATTGATTTGACTTAAAACATGCTTCTCAATACACATCATACATTCTTCTGTATAATTTTACATGGTTTGCACTTTTTAGTCACAAAAATTGATGCCAGACCTTTGTTCACGTCAGGGGCACTTTATTTGATTTGACTAAAACATTCTTCTCAATACACATCATACATTCTTCTGTAAATTTTACATGGTTTGCACTTTTTAGCCACCAAAAAATTTGGTCACATACCTCTGTTCAAGTCAGGGGCACTTTATTTGATTTGACAAAACATGCTTCTCAATACACATCATACATTCTTCTGTAAATTTTACATGGTTTGCACTTTTTAGCCACCAAAAATTGATGCCAGACCTCTGTTCAAGTCAGGGCACTTTATTTGATTTGACTAAAACATGGCTTCTCATACGCATCATACATTCTTCTGTAAATTTTACATGGTTTTTGCACTTTTTAGCCACCAAAAATTTGCGTCACATACCTCTTTTCAAGTCAGGACTTTATTTGACTTGACGAAAACATGCTTCTCAATACACATCATACATCTTCTTAAATTTACATGGTTTGCCACTTTTAGCACCAAAAATTTGGTCACATACCTCTGTTCAAGTCAGGGGCACTTTATTTGATTTGACTAAAAAGATGCTTCTCAATACACATCATACATTCTTCTGTAAATTTTACATAGTTTGCACTTTTTAGCCACCAAAAATTTGATGCCAGACCTCGTTTCAAGTCAGGGCACTTTATTTGATTTGACTAAAACATGCTTCTCAATACGCATCATACATTCTCTGTAAATTTACATGGTTTGCACTTTTTAGCCACCAAACAATTTGGTCACATACCTCAGTTCAAGTCAGGGCACTTTATTTGATTTGACTAAAACAGGCTTCTCAATACACATCATACAATTCTGTAAAATTTTACATGGTTTGCACTTTTTAGCCACCAAAAATTTGATGCCAGACCTCTGTTCAAGTATCAGGGGCACTTTATTTGATTTGACTAAAACATGCTTCTCAATACGCAATCATACATTCTTCTGTAAATTTTACATGGTTTGCACTTTTTAGCCACCAAAAATTTGGTCACATACCTCTGTTCAAGTCAGGGCACTTTATTTGATTTGACTAAAACATGCTTCTCAATACACATCATACATTCTTCTGTTAAATTTTACATGGTTTGCACTTTTTAGCCACCAAAAAATTTGGTCACATACCTCTGTTCAAGTCAGGGGCACTTTATTTGATTTGACTAAAACTTGCTTCTCAATCACATCATACATTCTTCTGTAAATTTTACATGGTTTGCACTTTTTAGCCACCAAAAATTTGATGCCAGACCTCTGTTCAAGTCAGCGGCACTTTATTGATTTGACTAAAACATGCTTCTCAATACGCATCATACATTCTTCTGTAAATTTTACATGGTTTGCACTTTTTAGCCACCAAAAATTTGGTCACATACCTCTGTTCAAGTCAGGGGCACTTTATTTGATTTGACTAAAACATGCTTCTCAATACACATCATACATTCTTCTGAAATTTTACATGTTTGCACTTTTTAGTCACCAAAAATTTGAGCCAGACCTCTGTTCAAGTCAGGGGCACTTTAATTTGATTTGACAAAAACATGCTTCTCAATACGCATCATACATTCTTCTGTAAATTTTACATGGTTTGCACTTTTTAGCCACCAAAAATTTGGTCACATACCTCTGTTCAAGTCAGGGGCACTTTATTTGATTTGACTAAAACATGCTTCTCAATACACATCATACATTTCTTTCTGTAAATTTTACATGGTTTGCACTTTTTAGTCACCAAAAATTTGAATGCCAAGACCTCTGTTCAAGTCAGGGGCACTTTATTGATTGACTAAAACATGCTTCTCAATACGCATATACATTCTTCTGTAAATTTACATGGTTTGCACTTTTTAGCCACCAAAAATTTTGTCGTCACATACCTCTGTTCAAGTCAGGGCACTTATTTGATTGACTAAAAATGCTTCTCAATACACATGCATAATCTCTGAAATTTTACATGTTTTCACTTTTTAGTGCACCAAAAATTTTATTGCCAGACCTCTGTTCACGTCCAGGCATGGCACTTTATTTGATTTGACTAAAACATTCTTCTCAAATACACACATACATTCTTCTGTAATTACAATGGTTTGCACTTTTTAGCCAGCCAAAAATTTGAATGCCAGACCTCTGTTCAAGTCGGCCACTTTTATTTGATTGACCTAAAACAGCTTCTCAATACCGCATCATACATTCTTCTGTAAATTTTACATGGTTGCACTTTTTAGCCACCAAAAATTTGATGCCAGACCTCTGTTCAAGTCAGGGCACTTTATTTGAATTTGATTAAAACATGCTTCCAATACACATCATACATTCTTCTTGTAAATTTTACATGGTTTGCACTTTTTAGTCACCAAAATTGTATGACAGTGCCTCTGTTCAAGTCAGGGGCACTTTATTTGATTTGACTAAAACATGCTTCCAATACACATCATACATTCTTCTGTAAATTTTACATGGTTTGCACTTTTTAGCCACCAATATTTGATGACAGTCCTCTGTTCAAGCCTGGAGAACTTGTTATAAGAATCATTTCTGTATTAATCAGTCAACTAATTGATATGCTCAAAAAGAGGTTTGACGTCTTGAGGGAAATAGTGTCACTATTTTCACCACGGGTAGGATGTGATACAAGGTTACAAAGAAAAGGGGCATCCAGCGAGGATTCGAACTCTCGGTTCAGTGTAATGAATGCCGCCGTGGTACTAGCCTGCGACCATTCACACGATGGCGAGTAGGGTATTAAAATTGTCACCTGAAATCGAACACAGAGCCTTTGGCAGCAATATGATAAAAATGGATTTGGGTTGCCATGAAGCGCAGAAAGCGGGAACAAGTCATATAGGTGTTTTAAAAATATAAAACAAAACCGCCGAATTTTTACACTAAATAGATAATAAATAATGGAATGCAGCGACAGAAGCGAAAGCTCCCACCGCCCTAAAAAAAGAGTAATACCGTATGTTATTATGGCCATATAGACGGCACTTTTTTTTTTCAAAATTTTGGCCTAAAAAATTCCCCTGCGTCTTAGAAACAATTCACATACCTAGAGTAATATCTCATCCACAGAAACGGATGCTAATACACCGAATAGGAAAGCATGGTCGGCACAAACACGATTATCAGTCATTGGAAAATTCGATCTCACTGACAACTTAAAGCGACAATTCTTCCCAGGCTGTGCTATATCAGTAATACTGTATTGCTGCACCACCTGGACCCTAACAAAAGCGCCTCAGAGAATAAACTAGATGGGAGCTGCACAAGGTTGCATCGTGCGGTCTTGAACAAGTCGTGAACAGCGTACCCCAAGGAAGCAGCGTACGGCCACCTGTCCCCATCTCACAAACCATCCGAAAGAAACGGACATGCTGACACTGCCTGGAGCAAGCAAGGAAGAGCTCATAAGCCGACGACCTTCCTGTGGAAGCCAACACATGGACATGCTAATGTGGGCCGGCCACCAAAGACCTACATGACCAACCGATGTGAGGATACTGGATGCGCTGGGAGGAAACCTCTCTGGACGATGGAATGATAGAGAGGGTGGCGAGAGCATTGTCTGGATTCGTGCAATACTGCGCAACATTGATGATGATGATGAAAGATATTAAAGTGATCCATTTTCCTTATATTTAAGTCGTATGTTTAAGCGTAGTGGCAGAATGCTTTCTTATAAAAAGGATCTCTACTTTACCTTACTCCTGGACTTATGCACTGCTGGATTTATTTCCGTGTCCAATGTTTGTCATCATTATTATAATCACTAATACTACTGTTATTATCCTGGCTTCTTCTTCTCTTCTTCTTCTCTTCCTTCTTCTTCTTCTTGGATCCTGCCCAGATCCCAGCGTAGACCTTCGCTCTTTATTCTACTTTGATCTTTTCCCAGTGATTCGTTCGTTGCCTTGCAAGCGCATCCTTCATCGCCAACCTATCTCCGAAACACCCAGAGACGAAACATTGTGATACATCAGCCTTACGTGGATACCTTGGGGCTTTCACAGGGCCAGAGACAGTAATTCCCACAGGACCCAACTTGAATCCACCCATCTCTAAGCCTATAGGACAGGACTCCATGGGCGAGGACTTAGAGAAAGAGCAGAGACTGGGGAACCCATCGCACACGAACCGCTCAATCGGAAAGACTCCCGAACGCTTCCCATTCACTTGTTAATTCACTGTCGTCGGGAATGCGTACAGAACTTTATCAAGTTTGCAGAACTCCGGATTGGAACCGGTTGGTCTCCAGAACAGTCTCCAGACACCGTGGTCCACCCTGTCGAATGCCTTGGACAGATCAAACTGATCAATGCTTAAATTGAAATGCTTATATGAGAGCAGAAAGAATAAAAAAATACAAATTTAAATAATGAATCGTGAACGGAATTTGGCATTCTTTAGCCGTTATTTCTTCGAAATTGCACTTTTATGTGACGTAACTATGCATCCGAATTACGATCATGTGTAATCGTTCGAATATTCGCGCATGTCTCATTGATCGTGAAAGTATGTGCAAATTAAAGATAATTAAAGAATAAAATGAAAAAAGATGAAAATCAAAATCAAAATATGATATTACGTCAACAGCTTGTAGCCTTTGGCTTCTCACGTGTTTTAAGGCCGAAAACACGTATGCTACACGAATTTTCGCATTTTTTTAAGGGTTGGATGAATTTGGTGGGTTATTAGTGTGGGATGTTGAAAGTATGCTGTAAGGCGTGTAAAATGCGAGTTCAGTATCAAACATTAACTGTATTGAGTTGAATTATCCATTTAAATTTATTTTGTTTGCGTTTTTGTATTGTTGCAAAGTTACTGTCATTAAATATGTTTCATATTATCAAGTGTGTGCCTCTGATTGGTTAAAGTTTTTGCTATAGGGGAAGTAAGGTGATTTTCGTCGAATTAGTTTTGGGTTATTAAATCTGAACCTGAAAGGCTGTGTTTGGGTTTCTCCTATGTATCTACTGCTGTGTTGATCTGTTGCAGAAAATTAAGTATATGATGTTGGAGCGTCACAGATCAGGTTGGGGTTAAAAGATTTCGATTGTCTGTATGAGGTATTGTAAAGGGCAGTCTTATTATATGCTTACATACTAAGCACCTTGGTTTGTTGCATTTATAGTTTCCCTTGTGTTGAATTGAGGATAGTGTGTAAGTTAGGTTGTTTGTCGCTTAGCGGTTGATGGGTGGTTTGTGGAATGTGGATTGGATATTGGAGGTCAATTGTAGGTTTTGGATTCTTCTATTAGGTTGCAGGTGACGTTATGCATATGTTGTCCATGGTGAAAGATCATGGATGCGGTCATTAGGTTTTTTGTTTGCGTTTGTGGTTTTGTTATTTGTTTTTCGCATTATCAACCTCTGTGGGTCATTTAATGCTGATAAAGTTTTGAAATAAATCAATTCTTAATGGATAATACAATTTTTTTATAAATACTTTTTTCTATTTAACCATAGATGGAACCCTAACAGGTACTACCACTGCGGCGGTCAGAGTAAGACCAGGGAACAATGGTGATGAAGGGGTGCTCCACATTCCCCAACCCTCCAGAACTGGAACCTCACCATCAGATAGAGTTTAACGTCATTCCCCAGGAACATGTAGAACCCGCAGCCACCGCCTTTTAGCACCCATATGATAAAAAGGGGTTGGGGCTTGCCATAAGGGTAATAGCGTGGGAAATCATATAGGTGCTAGGGCTCGACGTGACCAGCCGATTGATCGAGGGAGCCTCTTCGACCGCCCGTCTAGCCCAAGATAGGGCCAAAGTGGAGTATTGCAAGTCATGAACTGCTCATTCGCACCTGGGCTCTATCCTTAAGCATCACGGGTCGCCACCCACGGGCCAACAGGTGGTCCCATTGGGGAAGTCTTACTCCTTCTGCAGAGGTGCAGTCGGTGCATTCTCAACGCCCAGCCGACAGGGCGGAGGGGCCGTTGTGTTTATATTTGAGGAGTTTTGGTCTATTGAAAGGATGATGGCTTTTTTATGACTGTTTTAATGAGTTTTATGGAGTAGTGACATTGTATGAATTGTTGTGCTATTTTTTACTGTGGTCTACGTAATCAAAGGGTCTAAGCATATGCGTTTTATACGTATGGCATGAGCTATAAATTATAGATTTTTTGAGGCTAAAGAAGGTGGTTGCGTAGAAGTCAAGAAAGTTTTGTTTCAGGAAGTTTAGTGTATAGTGCTATTTTTGGATCGAATAATTACGTCTAGGAATGGGATATAGTATATGAATATTCTAAGGTGAATTAAATGGGTTGGTGGTTGGTTGTTGCAATGTGGTGAAAGTTCAATAGGCGTTTAGATCGTGAGGCCATATAAAAAATTAATCGTCAATGATATCTGCAGTAGTGAGAGGGTGTTAGGGTATTTTCCTTCTCTTGGTTTTTTCCTTTGGTCAATGAAAATGTTTACTCCACTTAAATAACGTATTTGGGACAGTTTGGGGAAAACTTTAAATTAAGGAAATTATTTGATCATATATTTTTCCAACAATCTAACCCGGGCTCAATGGGTGACCCAAAGGGTTCTAATATAATATATATATATATATATATATACTTACATTTTATGAGATCATATATATATATATATATAATATATATATACATATATAATATATTTATTTATTTATTATTCAATTTAAACTAATACAATGAAAATTCTGTCTAACCATTGGTTTCTGAATATCACTTTTTCGGTGTTATTCGTCGTCAGAGACGTTGACTTTGAAAAAGACAGTTTTTAAACTTTTGGCTCGTGTTTACGTGCATCCGTTATTCGTTCTTGCATTTTGCTTTCGTCATTCACCGGCATCACTATTTGTTCGTCAGTGGGTCTCGTGTTTTTATGATGATTTTTAATTTCCTTTTATTTCTTTATTTCTTTTTATTTTATTTTTATTCTATTTTTATTTTAGTTGTGTGTGGTTTATTTATATGTGATTCTTAATTATGCGCGGTCTGAGGTTTGGTTAGTCCAATTCCATATTAAAATTTTTTTCGTGTGGGCAATGGCCTAAAAATGTCTGTTTTGTTGTTTAGGAAATGTGTTCGGAGTTTATTCCTTGAAGAATACGGAATTTTCTGTGTGCATAATGGGAGCATTTTTTACCCATTTATGTATGGCTTCGATTGGTCTAGTATTTTCCATTCTAATTTTAAATGTTTTCTTCGTTTTTTATACTGCCATACTTGTTGGATAGCGCTGTCACTTTCCTCTTATTTTTCGTGTTTGAATGGATGTTACAAATGGTTCCTATAGTTAGCGTTGTTTAAAGCTACCCAGCACCAGATGAGCCCTCTATAATTCTTTTCTCCCATAATAATAAAAAACTTAACCCAATTATATATATAATATATATTATATATAATATATATATATATATCGATATATATATTGTGCGTGTTTGCGAGTGGCCTGTCTTGTGCGTTTGTATGTTTGTATGTACGTATATATCGATTAATGATTGAATATATATATATATTTATATATATATATATTTATATATATATATATTTTATATATATATTTATATATATATATATAATATATTATATATATATATAATAATTAATTATATATATATATATATATATATATATATATAATATATTACCTATATATTTTTCATTCAATTTACATATCTATATATCTTACCATCCAAATATACATACATCTTGTGCACGAGCATCAATTGATGTGTGCGTTTCTGTACATCTCTGAGTGTGACTGTGTTTCTGCGTCTCAGTGTATGCAGCGATGTGTGTTCAGGGCTTGGCACAAAAAAACAAACAACCCCCCCCAAATCAATGTTTCAGTGAAAAACGGTATAAAAACCTCGTCAATTATTGAATTGACTGAGCAGAAAATATCCGTTAAATTAATTTTCACGCTGTCCGTCTGATTAAGAAAATATATTTTTCTGTCCTAGTTACATTGGCGTCTGCGTTTTTCCGGATACTTTCTCGAAGAGAAAGTCTTCTATGGCTGCCGAGAAAATCCAGTATCGTGGATCCCAATTTCAGGAGCTCTGCGGGAATGTGAATTATTCCTTTATTGCCATTACTCCCAGTCCACTTTGACTAGGAATGATCGCTTTCGTTAAATTCCCAATCTATTTTAAAATAGATCTGTAAAAATAAATTTGGTTATTTTCCTATAAGTCCAACATAAACAAAGGGGAAGCACTCTTGACTGATTAATCATTATTTATTTGTTGAGTCCACTAGCAAAAAAAGAAGACGGGTTAGGATTAGGGTTAGGGTTTAGGTGGCATAGGACTAGTTTAATGGGAAAATGAATAAAAATTTATCAGTCAAGAGTGGTTCCCCTTTGTTTATGTTGGACTTATAAGGAAATAACCATAATCTTACGGCTTCAGCATGAAATTGTGAGAATTGGGACATATAAGGTGTGTGTTAATTGCCCGCTCCTACTTATAGACTCGGCTACAATCATCTGATCTATCTCTTGGCCCAATCACTGCAGTACTCTTGAGGTTGATACTATACTTAACCGACCCTACTGGCCAAACTACGTTGACTTTCATGGACGACGGACATAGGATTAAAACATTGGACTTTTACCAATACGCAGCGATAGGACTTTACGCTTACCAAAGGATTCCATAACACAGGACTTCTTTAAGCCCTTTTCAACGGGCCAAGGATGGCATTTAAAAACAATTACATGGTTTTACCAAGGTTTGACAAGTTGGGAAATCCAACCAACCAACCAGCAATTCAGCTAAATAGTTAGTTCGATCCTGGTTGGATTTTCTTATACTTGTGACCTTATTAACACATCAAAACCGTGACGAACGGGTTGGGTAAATAAATACAAATATTCCCCTCCACTGTGCGTTCCATCATGTGTAATGGTTCGCCAGCTACTATCGCAGATGTAGTACTACTGAATAGTAAATTCGATGCTCGCTGGATGCTGACACAGCGACATTGTGTCATCTTCTACTCGTGGTATACGAGTCGGTTGATACCTGCAAATACACTTTCCCGCTTGATGGAACCTGAATGGTGCTTATTAAATAGGAAGACCGTTACCATATAAAAATATCTTGGCAATATGTAAGATATTATAAACAGATATACATACATACACATATATCTGAATATACAAAATATCTTGCACACACACACACACACACACACATACACACACACAACACACACATACACACACACACACAGATTATATATATATATGCATATAAATGTAAGGTAATCCAATTTACTGGTAAGTAAGGGATGATGCTATTTGGGCATGAACAAAAAGCTCACTGTACATCCATACTCTATGCTCATCTAGTGCAAACTTATAGATTCATACAAGGATTTTATAAAATCCCAAGAGAGCTCAATGTATAATGACTAATAATAAATTACTTATATTTCAGACAGCAATATGAGTCAAGTCTCATCAGAGTTTACAAAACTCTATCTGGTGAGACCTACACACATTCTCTAAAATAACATAGATTATATTTCATAAGCTATAAGTACGCACAAGTTTATATTATGAGTAGTACATAAAAATGCAGACACCACAGTTGGAAATTTTTGTTATGTTAAGGTGTGCTGGGAACCACCATTTAAACTTACAGACTCTGCATTGGCGCCTGGATTAAAGTCAGCCAATTAACAGCTCAAATACGTGGTTAGTTAACTATTTAATCGCCGATCTTGAAAGCCGTTCATTTGCACATATTCCGCCACACGAACGGATCTACAACAACAAAGGATTCTAAGCACTCTGAGGGACACCGAAGGAACAACAAAAGGGATTCTACCCGACACTGAAGGACACCGAGGAGCAACCAAAAGGATTCTACCCAACACTAAGAGACCACCGAGGAACAACCAAATGATTTCTACTTAACACTAAGCGGACACTGAGGAACAACAAAAGGATTCTACCCAACACTGAGGGACACCGAGGAACAAATCAAAAGATCATACCCAACACTGAGGGACACCGAGGGACAACAAAGGATTCTGACCCAACACTGTAGGACAGCGAGGAACAATCAAAGTTTCTTCACTAAGGATCAGCCTCTGCTTAACACAAGGGATCTCCACGTGTTAAGGGCTCTCACCTTGAAGCCTAAAATGGCCACAAAAACTCTTAACATATAGATATATTTCATAAGCTATGAGTAAGCATATTTGTAGATTAAAAAAAAATAGGAAAAACCCAACAGACAGTGGCTTCAACACCAATAGATAAAAAGGATCAAAACTTCATATTAATTTGTGTGCGCATGTAAATCCTCGAGTATAATCCGCATTTCCCCAAACTTTAAAGCTCATATAGTGCGTGACTATATACGAGGTGAATACATGAAAAATATTTCTTAAACAATGTCCGAGTTCTCTAATTGCTGTCCGGCAATGTTTATTCAGACGCATTTTTTGCAGAGGTACAGTCTCCTAAAAATCCCCTGCGTATTATACTCAAGCGGCGGACTATACTCGAGGATTTACGTATGTGTACGAGTTCAGGTTCTTGTTTTTATTACCGTCGCTCTAAGAAAATGTGTTCTGTATAATGTCATTTCACGTATATGTTGCTGATAGTGGCCTAGAATATGCTGACGGTAATATATGCTCTACCCTGCAAAAGGTGGTAAGACGTCCCCACCCAAAAAAAAAGAGTCCTAGGTAAGACACTGAATTGCACCTGCGGTTGACGTTACAGTTCTGAGTATAACCGTCGATTTGATCATTCATACGAGATTCCGTTGAAGCCTAGTGGTAATACATGTTAGGGACCCATCTATGGTCAAAAACAGAACAACTTAGAATGTATCATATTCGCGAAGACCGTGTGCGCCACCACCAAAATCTCTTAGAAAACAAAATACAAAAGAATATGTCTGTTGGTTGGTTTTGAAGGCTATCACAATGCAAGTGGAAAGAAAAAGAAGGTAACTATGGTGTTATTTGTTAACCTGTGGTTTATTCTTAATATTTCAAGATAAAAATCTCTTCTACAGAAGATCTACAGAACTGAAGTTGTTGCCAGTCGCTGTCTATTTGGCTTCCAAAATCTCTCTGTCTGTCTGTGTGTGTGTATGTGTGTGAGTGTTTGTTTATGTGTGTGTGTGTGTGTGTTTTTGTTCAATTTTTATTACTATTCCAAATCTGGCTCGCCCCCTAAGCATAAATATTTTTTTTGTTTATTAACAGGACCATCTGATCACCAATCCAGAATTTGGCCTAACCTTTTTTTGTTATTAATGGTCTGTTAAGTTACGTGTGTGTGTGTCAAAATCACCTGTTGACCTGTTGTATGTGTGTGCGTGTATGCGTGTTCTTAAGTCTCACACCATGTGTGTGTGTGTGTAGGGTGTGTGTTCTGTTAGTGTTGTCCCTTAACTCTAGACGGGTTGATTATGCCATTAAAATCAACCAATCAACAATTGTTTTGCTCCAAGCTCTAGCTATTGTCTGATCACACATTTCTTCATATATATATACTAGCAGCGGCTACCCGGCGTCGACTGGATAGAGGGGGATTTTTAAAAGTTAGTCCCGCGGATCCATTATTACTGAATCATGAGTTGAATCCTCGTGGGATTCCCCATTTAAATCCCTATGTAAAAAAAATAGACCTTCCATTGATCCAGCTACTCTGAAAAGAAATGTTAGTGTCTACTATCTAAAATATTAAATGAAAAAAAAATCCATGCTGTTATCATTTAAATTTAATTTTTTTTAAAAATTATCTTCACGAATTTAAATCAAACCTCTATTATTTTTGCTAAAAACCAAGCCTGGTGATATTTAATGGTATATATATTAACATTTGTCGTTAATTGTTTTATTTTCGAAGTTTCCTCTGGACATACATTAACACAGAACTGCCCTTTTATAAATGTATAGATAAATAGATTTAGCAACCCCTCCTCAGAAACAAGATGCGACACAAGGTCAATTTCTTAAGCAGAATTTAACAGATTTGAATTCAGAGTTTTCTTTTTTCCTAGACAGATTGCCTAAACAAGGTTGAAGAGTCCTGTCTGTCCTACTATTTACCCATAGCTGAAGGGAGTATAGTTGGATTCATACCTTTTACCAAGGGTATTAGTGCCATGTGAAATTTAAACAGTCTTACCCAGGATTTGAACTCGGGTCGACGAATCCATTTCCTACAACTCTAAGCATTATGATACGCGCGTCTTATATTGCTTCGTATAATACATTTAACTAAAACCGGAATCGTTTTCTTTTAATGAAATACACAATTAGCCACCTGCCCGATTATTTCTGAAAGTCTCTCCCCCCCTCCAAATAAATAAATAAATGATGTCATTTTCATTATAGCCAGGACACCTCTCAGCAACCCCGTCATAATATATGCTAATGGCTTGAGATTAAATATTGTATTACGGCACTTCATCTGATGTTCCTATCCACCGCTTAGCGTCTAGGACAATGTCAATTAATTCAAATCTCACATAATTTGAATTAATGTTTTATTTTGGAGAGTATATGACTGACGGCTCATAAACATTGATTGGAGAGATAGGAATATAAGAAGAAATTATAATCATTAGGATGTCCAGTGTCAAACAGGCAATTTTTTGAAACGTTGAAAAAGCAATGAACGAACCAAGATCATCTATCGATAGGTGGCACTATATAAAAAGAAAATGTTCATACTAAAATGCCCAAAACTTAAAAGCGATATATATATATATATATATATATATATAATATATAATATGTGTGTGTGTTGTGTGTTGTGTGTATATATTAAAACGATGGAGCACTCTACGGCGGTCTTTACATACATACATTATGTGTGTATTTAACAGTTAAATTCTCCTTCCCATTCTGTATGTGACGATGGCAGACCGGTTAAGAAACCCGACAGCGTCGCCTAGGGTGAGGGGAATTTTTTTTAAGTTAGTCTCGCAAGGTCGATGGGCATCCTGCGGGGATCCAACCCACGATTCAGTAAATAATTTATAATTGAATCGTGAGTTGGTATATATATATATATAATATATATATATATATATATTCCCATGTAAACTCGTGCATATAAAAAAACCTTTTTAATATATTCATAATTTGTTTTATTTTTTAGATTTCGTTTACCTATTTATGCTAAAAAATACACTTGCTTTGTTTTCAACAATCTGAGAACCGAATTTTTTTTCACTTCTATTCACAATAAAAATAGACCTTTTTTACTTTAATGTACCTAATCAGTGTTTACTTGCTACTGTAAATCAGTCAGAGAGTAAAAAAAAAACATTTTTTAGCAATAGCCTTAGATATCTAATTTAAACCATGAGAGCTAGAAAATTATTTGCCACACATGGCTAGAAATTAATCTTGCTTTCAATTCCCCAAAAGTCTTCTGTTCTTGTAGTCAGTTTTATCTTTGATAGAAGAAATAAAGATTATAAGCACCCAGTCAGAATCAAAAACTCTTATTAAATGGTCTGAAACATAGTGATATTCAAAGGACAAAACGTTAGTAATTAGAAAGAAAGAAAATATATATCACAAAGAGAAAAAAAAACAAAAAAAACAACAAAGAACTGACATACACTATGGGCGGCTTTTAAGCAAGTTTTAATGACAGAATGTTTACTATTAATAAGACATTTCTTACACTTGTAGGGATTATCTTCCCTTTGCCAGGAAGAGTTATCTTCCCGCGGTGTTGCCGTTTGTTCCCACGAGGGGACCTCTGGTATTTAATCGCCTGGTTTAAAACGCGCTTCCTCTTTTCTACCTCTCCTCGTAGGTACCCACATGGGTTAGACAATTGTCATTCCCTTCTCGTTTGGGCTCCGGCCCTCAACGCCGGCTACTTGTCACTATAAGTGATTTATACAGCATGGACTATTCTTAGTCTCATGTCTGTGCCTTTATATTATGTGTACTTTTATATTATCTCGTCAGTGACTTTTATGTACGTATGTTTATGTACACTATTCTATTCTATATTCTATTGCTTATGTATCTTGTTTATTCATGTGCTGTATTATATAAAATGTTTTGTCCCACAAACGTGTCGGAATTGTATGTTAAATTGTGACTTTGAACCTTACACACTTATTTGATATGTTGATACAAGCTTAAGAATTAACAAATATACAGTAAAAATTTTGTCCAACTGTGTTGCAGGTTGAATCTACTCACTACATGGCGCTGCGAACAGGATTTTGATAGGCTGGTGGCTTTAGTGTGTATATTTTTATCCATATATACTGGACACTTGTCTATGTCCCGCCAAATTCTACAGAATAAAATTCGGTTACACTGTCTTTTGTTTTTGTCTGGTGACTGGGCGATAGTCACAGCCTTCCTGTGAAGGTGAGTATGATATTCATTGCACACTGAGTATGACACTAAACTGCATCCAGTTGTGGTGATGCTCTACTTAGCAAAAAAGAAAATATATATCAGAAAATAAAAGACAAAGAACTGACATACGCGGAATAACCCAAGAGCACACGTGATGTAAGAAAAATGAAAAAAAAAAAAAAAGAAAAATGGTTTGGTAATAAAAGATATTAGAAAGGTAATAGAAATAAAGAAAATGGAAGTATATCTATTAATAATGGAGATTCGCTTCCGGTTTTCGTCTGTAACGAAGACTACGTCACTGCTTACGTCACATTACGTGATTATGATAATGATTAAATATTTCTATAGGCATAAATTTTTCCACTTATAATATACGGTCGCTCCGAGTTCAAATCCTGGACATGGTAATTGCATTTTACTTAGCGCTAATACCCTTGGGAAAGGTATGAATCCTACTCTCCCTCCAGCTATTGATAAATAGTAGGGCAGACTGGACTCTTTAACCTTGGTTAGGCAACCGGCCTAGGAGAAGGAAAACTCTGAATTCAAACCTTTTAAACTCCGCTTAAAAAATTGACCTTGTGTCACATCCTGCTCGTGCGGAGGAGTTGGTATATATATATATATCAAAATATTTCCAATGGTGGTCAAAGTGGAGTGTTACATGTCATGGACTGCTCAGCTATCAGTATTCTGTCTTAAGCATCACGAGTCGCGACTCATGTTCAGCGGGTGTCCCAATACGAGGGATTTTCCCCTCAAGCAGAAACACATTCAGCGTTTTACACAACCCCAACCGACAGGGCGGGATCTGTGCTCTGGTCACCATGTCCATTTTCTACGACGATAATCGTTACACTCGAACGCCTCAAATCAACCCCTTAGTCGGTATTAGAAGCGGCTACCCAGCATCGCCTAGATAGAGGGGTATTTTTTTAAAGTTAGTCTCGCAGGTCCATAGGCCACCCTGCGGGGATGCAACTCACGATTCGTAATAATTTATATTTGAATCGTGAGTTGGACCCTCGCAGGATGCCCCATTAAAATCCCCACGTAAAAAAAAAAGATCCTGTGCTGATCAAGCTACTCTGAAAGAAAAAATAATGTCTAAAATTTACAATATTAAATGCAAAAAATGATATGCTGTTATTTTTTTAATCTTATTTTTTAATTATCTTTACGAATATAAATAAAATCTTTATTATTTTCACTTAAAAACCAAGCCCTGGTGATATTTAATGTATATAAATATATACTAGCAAATATATGCACCCTCCGGGTGCAAGTATTTAAGTTTTAATATAATAAAATATCTTATTAAATTAGAAAGGCTAATGAAACTGAATAAGAATGCAGATAAAAAGATTAGGAACAGAGGGATATGATTAAAAAATAGAAAAACTTTGAAACAACTCCTTCCATCATTTTTTCATTACTCCGTCTTTCATTGGTAAATTTTCCTAATTTAACTAATTAGTTAAAATAAAGTAAAGAATAAATTACAGTTATTTCTTTTCTTGTTAATGGATTTCTTTTAATATTTATCCCCGAGATTTTGCTCATATTCAATAAGATAAAACCAAACAATTAGAAATCAATAATACCAAGCATATATTTATTAAAATCAACTTTTTAAGATCAATTTGCAAATTAGCCTTCCCATTCACACTGTAATCCGCTATTTTGTTGTATATATAAATACAATTGCATGTTTTTACTATGTAGATATGGTCAACAGTCTTAATGATGATAAACAATTTTATTAATAATTGAGGTTTAAATAAGAATAAAATCATGGAAAATGTGATGCAAATAACAAATGGGGTTTTGACTTGTATAGTAATATAGTTTCGGTTACAGACGGAAAAACACGATCTCCATTATAATAAGATATATATATATATATATACTTTGTCATTAATTGTTTTATTTTCGAAATTTCCCCCGGACATACACATATACACAACTGCCCCTTATATATGTATAGATGGTGTTCTAATTTCACTGTCCTTAATTTTGTGCCGACGCAACACCAAGAAGGAAAGAAATAGAATGAACAGAGAGGAAGCTGGAGAAAAAGGGGGATGGGTTAAATATTGGAAATGAAATCTGCAGAGTAAGCAGTACGATAACAAGAAAAAAAGAGAGAAATACTAAAAGTGGAAAGAGAGATGGAAAGAAAAACAAACAGGTATTAACATGATGGGGAAAAACCTGTTAATTAATGAGTAGAAATAGTGGTCGGGGGGAAGAGAGGTGAAAAACTAATTAGTAAGGTGGGAAAATGGTAAAGTACACATACGTGACATGAAACCAGACAGAGGCGGAAAAATGGCCTCTCTAACACTGGAAAAACATTAAAACGAAAATTGACATGAAAAATATAGAAAAAATAACCAATACATTAGACGATCGATATTATCTTAAAACTCAACCCTTCGTATATATATATATATATGTATATATATATATATATATATATCTTATTATAATGGAGATTGTATGTTTTTCTGTCTGTAACCGAAACTATATTACTATACAAGTCACAATTCCCTTTAGTTATTTACATCACATTCTCCATGATTTTATTTTTATTTAAACCTCAATTATTAATAAAATTGTTTTACATCATTAAGACTGTTGACCATATCTACATACAAATAACATGCAGTTGTATTTATATATACAACAAAACATCGTTTACAGTGTGAATGGGAAGGCTAATTTGCATATTGATCTTTAAGAAATTGATTTTAATAAATATGTGCTTAATATTATTGATTTCTAATTGTTTAGTTTTATCTTATTGAATATGAGCAAAATTCTCTTCAATAAATCTTAAAAGAAATCCCTTAAAAAAAAGAAATAACTAATGTTATTCTTTACTTCCTATTTTAACTAAATAGTTAAATTAGGAATAGGAGTAACGGAAAATGATGGAAGAGTTAGTTTCAAAGTTGTTCTATTTTTCAATCATACCCCCTCTGTTCCAAATCATGTTATCTGCATTTTTATTCAGTTTCATTGGCCTTTCTAATTTAATATGATATTTTATTATATTAAAACTTAAATACTTGCACCCGGAGGGTGCATATACTTGCTAGTATATATAATAAAAAATAACATATAAAAAAAATTATCTATTATCAAAGTTAGTTTCTTTTTATTAACATTTACTTTTTTAATACCTCACCGTTTTTTTGTGTTTTTTTTGTTTTTGTTTCAAAAACAATAACAAACTAAGCTCCGGGAAAATTTTCAACATGTTAGGGATAAATAATAACACTTTATTTTTGCAATAAAAAATTATTTTCTACCATAACCCCTAGAAAAATCAAATATCCATATTCTAACGGTCTATTTCAGCGTTCCAAATGTGATTTTCAAAAAAAATTCTATTCGAACATTTCCAAAAATTCTCCGTTGTTCCCCAACGAATTTTTCATTCAAAATAAAAAGGTCGAATCTTCTCTGTGTGCGAAATATTTCACACATGTGTAAGTGATATTGATTAAATTCATCTTTTGTATCCATTCTATTCTTTTTTTCTTTATTCATTCTTCCTCATATATAATATATATATAATATATATATTATATATATATATATTATTATGTGTGTCTGTGTGTCTGTGTGTATGTTATGTTCTTGTGAACGTTGTTTGTTTGGTCTTCACCCTTTTTCAAGGTATGTCAGACAGTCTGGAGAGAAAAAATGAAATCTTTTATATTAAGGCAAAAAAGTAATTAAATGAAGTGAACGGATTTGGCGTTTTTTAGCCGTTAATTTTCTTTCGAAATTGTGTGACGTAACTCATCCGAAATACGATCATGGTAATCGTTCGAAATGTGGCATTTCTTGGATCGTTAAAGTCATGTGCAACTTAAAGAAAATTAATGAATAAACAAATAATAAATAAATAAAAAGAATTAAAAATTATATTACGTCACAGTCTTCGGCTCCTCGCCGTGTTTTAGGCCGAAATACGCGTTTTCATGGAATTTCTGCATTTTTTAAAAATATATATATTGTTGTGGGATATTAAGTATGGGATGTGTGAAAGTATTTGTATGTGTTTAAAATGCCGAGGTCAGTATTCAAACCATTTTTAAGTGTATTGAGTTTGATTATCCATTTTATTTCTTTTTGTTTGCGTATTTGTGTTGTTGCAAAGGTACTGTCTATTAAAATACATTTCATATTATCAAGTGTGTGTTCTGGTTGGTTAAAGTGTTTTGCTATAGGTGAGTAAGGTGATTTTTGTTGAATATATATATATATATATATAATTATTATATATATAATATATATATATATTATTTGGAAGATTATGTGCTTAATTAAAGTCAACAGAGATCGCCTTTTTCTCGATTTGTTAACGCTTTACATTTTAAATCGATATGCACGCCTAATTCATTTAATTATAATTAATTAATTACCAAATTAGGTATGACTTTAATTAGGCACATAATCTTCCAAAAATTGTCGGCCTTCGCCATTTCAAACACACTGTTTGCCCACTTCATATATATATATATATATATATATATGTGTGTGTGTGTGTGTGTGTGTATGTGTGTATGTTTGTGTGTGTGTGTGTGTGTGTGTGAGAGTGATTATTTTGGTATATGTATCCGTTTGTGGGAGGTACAGATATGAGGTTTGGGCATTTGTATGAAGCATTAAATAAATAAATATCAGAAACTCGGTTGTTTTTTAGTAGAGTTTCGTTTATTTAGCAGTTGTAAATTTTCCGGATATTTATGATATTAATGATCAAGATTTCTTCAGACTGTGTAAGGACAGTAGTATTGCTGGCTTCTTGTTGTTCCTTCTAGTGGGGGTAGCTGCTGCTTGTGGTAGTGTAGTTGTCATCTTTGTGTGTGGGTGTGCATGGCGCTTATTGGTCGGTAATTTAGGAGTTTGCACTCTCTCTCTCTCTCTCTCTCTCTCTCTCTCTATATATATATATATATATATATATATATATATATACACGTGTGTGAGTTAAAAAGTAATGCAATTTTCTTTAGTACAGATATAATTACGAACACAGGAACATGTATCATACATCAAAATGAAGCTGTACCTTTGTGGATCACATCACTACTTCTCCACAGTCGCCGTCTCTTTCAATAGCAATGTTCCACCTTCAAATGAGAGCATGTATACCTGCCCCATGAAATTATCTTGACTGTTCTTTGAGCCACTTCTTCACTACAGACGTCTCCTCCTCGTCACTGTAATAATGCTGGCTTGAAACTTCTTTTATCGGACAGAGAAAATATTATTCCAATGACGAGGAACACACACACACACACAACATAAATATATATATATATATATATATATATATATAATATATTTGAATAATCAAAACAAGTAAAACTCGGCGAATACCGCGTGTGACGTGCGGAACACTGGACAGCTGTAACGATCTAATTAGGTCTCATCAGCCGTGTATACCGCGACCTCCCTCCGACAGAGATCGAACTAGAGAAATGAGAACGCAGAGCCAGAGACTCTACCTCTAAGCCTACGGTCCACGCCACACACGAAACTCGCCAAATCAACTTAATGATAAATGCGCCGGTGGCCTAGAGGTAGAGTCCCTGGATCTGCTCACTGGGTTCCCCGGTTCGATTTCAGTCGAGTGGAGGTCGTGGTATACATTATATTCCACTTTACCTACTTAGAGAGGAAAGGCATCAAGTTCAAATTAGGGCGAGATAAAAAAAAAAAAGAAAGTAGAACTCTGTGGAACATTGATAAAAAATTGGACTAAAGAAGTTAACAATAGACATCAACAGACAGACAGAATCATCACCACTTTAATGGAAGAAGGCGGGAAAAAAATTTAAAAAAAATTTCCACCAATCAAAAAGACGCTTGAAAGAAAAAAAATACACATATATCGCCCCTAGAGGCGGTGAGAAATGTATAAATGTAAACTGAGTTTGGCCATTTGCCTATCTAAATAAAATGTAAACGTGGTCTGGCGAAGCTCTGTGGGCCCCAGATACCCACGAGGGGAAATGGTCCATAATCACGATACCCATGTTATTTAAGGCCCTTTTATTCACAAATAAATTTGCTCTGTTTTATAAGAATTACACATTGAGCTCTCAAACTGAACCTGAACTCTACAACAAACTACTTTTAGAGAATAGGACCAGCCTGGAATCACCTTGTACCAAGAAACTTGGTACCCCAACAAAGTATATATATATATATATATATATATATATATATATATATATTTGGTGCGGTACCAAGTTTCTTGGTACAAGGTGATTCTAGGTGGGTCCTAATTCTCTACCCGTAGTTTGTTGTAGAGTTCAGGTTCCGTATGAGAGCTCAATGTTTAATTATTGTAAACAGAGCAAATTTATTTGGGAATAAAATCATAACCACGATACCCATGGTATTTAAGGCCTTTTTATTCCCAAATATATATATATATATATATATATATATATATATATATATACTGTGGTGTGAGATGGTCACTATTTCAGCTTTTGCTGGAATGGTGTACCAAAGGCAGTATTAATTGGTAGAGTGCTCAATATAAAATAGAGCTGTTATATAATATAATAAGATAAATATATAGGTTTTACATATCTATTTATTGGGTGAAAAGGAACATTCACAACCATATTGGTTTCATGCGATGCATTCATCAGGTGAAGATGTTTCAAAATGTAAGGAAAATCGAAAAAATTTCAAAAAATTTCAAAAAATTCAATAGACATGGGATGCGTATGATTGGATAAAGTGATGTGTATATGTATGTGAAGGTGAATTGAAACCAATATGGTTGTGAATGTTCCTTGTCACCAATAAATAGATATGTAAAACCTATATATTTATCTTATTTATATATATATATATATATATATATATATATATATATATATATATACTTTTGGTGCGGTACCAAGTTTCTTGTACAAGGTGATTCTAGGTGGGTCTAATTCTCTACCAGTAGTTTTGTTGTAGAGTTCAGGTTCCGTATGAGAGCTCAATGTTTAATTATTGTAAACAGAGAAAAGTTATTTGGGAATAAAAGGCCTTAAATACCATGGGTATCGTGGTTATGGGCCATTTCTACTCGCGAGTATGCTCACGAGCTTCTTCAGACCACTGATATATTTTATTTCTCGCGAGGAAATGGTCCATAACCACGATACCCATGGTATTTAAGGCCTTTTATTCCCAGATATATATATATATATATATATATATATATATATATATATATATATATATATATTATACTTGTATCCTGTCTTACGCGAGCCCCAACATCCGAGTTACGAGTTGTCATTTGGCTAAAATAGGAACCGCACAAATTTCATGTAAATATACAGATATTTTGCAACTCAAGTAGATTGCCCCCCCCCCTAGCAAGGATACGGAACCTAGTTTTCAAAAACAAAGAAATGGCAAATGTTTTTTTTTGTTTTTTTGTGGACCCAACGTGCGGTGAAATCGAAGAAAAATGAACGAAAGCTTAGACTTTTGTCGATTACTGAACCATATGTAGAAAATGAGGTTAGCGACCCTTCGCGATGATAATTGGCGCCCTAGGTAATGTTCCGAAATGATGAAACGGCGAGAGGAGTAAGATTAGTGATTAGCACTCGACCGAGCGCAAGAATTCTGTCTATCCACCACGCCACGACAATGACGTCGATCGGTCTCTAGTTGTCATTTCTTTGGAATTTTTAGGAGAAAAATTGCTTTCTGCTGATTCGGTCGTCTCTTGTGTGAAAATATGAATATGATATTTGGGAAATAAGAACAATCAAACTGTGAATGTTTGTCTACAATAAGACTAGAGTAAACGAAGCTGGAAAAATATGTGCCCTTTGTAGGATATGAATAGTTACAGTCATGCCAATTCTCGTTGGATTGGTGGTTGGTTGGATTTATTAAACCGCCCTGTCGGCTGGGGCGTTAGAATGCACCGACTGCACCTCTGCACAGGGGTAAGACTCCCCCAATGGGGCCACCTGTTGGCCGTGGGTCGCGACCCGTGATGCTTAAAGATAGAGCCCAGGTGGATGAGCAGTTCATGACATGCAATACTCTACTTTGGACCTATCTTGGGCTAGACGGGCGGTCGGAGAGGCCCCTCCGATCAATCGGCTGGTACGTCAAGCCCTAGCACCTATATGATTTTCCCAACCCTATTATCCTTATGGCAAGCCCCAACTCTTTTAATCATATGGGTGCTAGAAGGCGGTGGCTGCGGGTCTACATGTCCTGGGAATGACGTTAAACTCTACCTGATGGGTGAGGTTCCAGTTTTGGAGGTCTGGGGAATGTGGAGCACCCCTTCATAACCAATTGCTCCTGATCCACTCTGACCCGGAGTGGTAGTACCTGTTAGGGTCCATCTATGGATTAAATAGAAAAATGGTATTTATAAAAAAATTGTATTATCCATTAAGAATTGATTTATTTCAAAACTTTATCGGCATTAAATGACCACTGAGGTTGATATGCCGTAAAAAACAAACAAACCAAAAAAAAAAGGATTTATTAAAATGGTGAGAGTTAAGCGTATGCTTCACGTATCTTTTATATATAATATATTATATATATATATATATATATATATATATATATATAATATATGAGTAGTGGGCTTACCGGTGGGTACGGGTTCGATCGTTGGGAGTGCACAGTATCCAGGTGTTAAGACCGTGAAAAACAAATACAAAGTGCTCAATACAATGTAGAGCAAAATTTATTTAAGAAATGGATATAAAGTAACCTACCCGAGTTTCATCATCTGTATCGTCAGGGTTACACCCGCTAAATTAATCGAGTTTTCGATTAATATCAGTTGATACCACGTATGTCTGTTGAAACGGGTCTTATCGTTATAGATGAACGCTTGTTTATCATCTATAACGATAAGACCTTTTTCAACAGACATACGTGGTATCAACTGATATTAATCGAAAACTCGATTAATTCAGCGGATGCAACCCTGACGATTCAGATGATGAAACTCGAGTAGGTTACTTTTGTCCTTTTCTTAAATATATATATATATATATATATATATATATATATATATATATATATACCTTTCATACTGTCCGCAGAAAAAAACAAAATTGGAATTATTTAAATTATATCACCGGAGGCTCAAATTTCGAATATAATAAAGATCCCGACACTACGAATTTGTCATCATTACAGATTCCTGAAATTTTCCATCTTCATCTATTGTACTGTTGAACTTATTATATATATTTTTTAAACTTTCTTTTGTAGCCGGAACATTTTCCTGAACTTTTTGATATTTATATACACTTTTACTGCAAACTCTTTTGAGCTTTTTTTTTTTATAATAAAAATGCTTATAATTTTTTTAATTAAAATTTATTTTATTTTTAACATAAATACGCCATTTTAAAATTTTTTTTGAAATTCCTGTACTGATCGAGAGCGTTCTGTGCCTCGTGATTAATGATATATTTATTTCGTCTTTCCATTTACAATGTTGCTTGATAATGACCTCTTCATATGGTCGAAATAGATTTCTGTCAGCAAAACTTTTAACATCTTGGTTGTTTTTCTACAACTTTCTACACACAACCACACACACACACACACCACACACACACACAATATATATATATATATATATATATATATATATATATATATATATATATATATATATAAGTAAGGTATCCAAAAACTTTTTTATAAATATAGTCTAGACAAATTTTTATTCTAATTTTTACATATTAAAATCATACATATACATTTTGGCTGAACTTTGCACAAAGGTGTCAAAATAGGGTGACCCAGAAAAACAGAACCCAAATTATTTATTTATTTTCCCTTAAACTAACCTTAAACCCAAATCCAACCCTAACTAACCGCCTAAGCCTAACCCCCCTTAGTTAAAATTAACAGTTTTATTACAAAATTTGTGGGATCTTTTTTTTCTGGGTCACTCTAATTTTGACAGTGTTGTGCCAGTTCAGCCTACATCTTTTAATGTCTATTTAAACAGGAAATTTAAGGATACTTTTGTAAGTCTTTCTTTAGCTTGAAATCGTAAATTTAGATTTGTTGTCTGACCTACATTTGATGGATTTTCAGGTAAATTTTCTCTTTGGGCTATTTACTTTATCTGTGACTGTCTGATGAGTCTGAACTGGGGAGTTTTGGAAATTTCTTTAAATTTTTAAAGCCTTATTAATTTTGGTCGAAATAAATTTATTACAGAATTATGGTTTATTGAGTTTTTCCTTTCTTTCAAAGGTATATATATATATACACACAATGAACACCCACACAGTGATTTGTTTACAGCGGTGAAGGCTTATGTTTTGACCATCCACACTTTTTGGCGAAGCAGTCGATAGAAAGAATTGGTGCATCAAGGGTTGCCACAGACCCATCAGCGACCGACCTCAGGAATTTTGAATTCAGAGTTATCCCTCTCTAGACTGGTTACCTACCAAGTGGCTGAAGAGACCAGTGTGCCTACTATTTAACCCATAGCTGGAGGTAGATATATGGATTCATACCTTTCCCAACGTATTAGCGCTAAATGCCAACAGCTTCGTCTAGGAATTTAACTCGAATCGACGAATCCATTTCCCACGACTCTAAACCACTAGCCACGCTATATTATATATATATATATTATATATATATATATATATAGATAGATAGATAGATAGATAGATAGATATGGGTTAAGAGTAAGGAAATCAATCCGACTCTATATGTATAGTATAAGGATATGAAACACAACAATGTTGTTAAATTGATATATTTTGTAATCATTTTCGAAATTTTGACTGAAAATTGATATAAAATTATTTATTTTAACAACATTGTGTTGTTTCATACCTTTTATTAATATATATATATATATATATATATATTATATATATATATTAAAGATAGTAAGGTTACGCGTGTGTATCACATTATTTTATGTCAAGGTTATAGAATAAATGTACTGGTTCTTTTTAAAACATGGTCAGTAATGACAATTAATAATTCGAATGGATTAACAGACAGAAATGCAGTTGGCTTACCGTTTGCTTCTGTTGGTTCAAAATTTAACAATGTTAATTATATGAGTTGTTGGCTTACAGGTCTCCCAGCATGAATACAACATGATACAAACAACTCCGATAAGGGTGTTCAATGCACTATGACTTTAATTATGGAGACACTGGAGAAGCATTATACACAGATACATAAGAAACAACATGGTAGCATAGAATAACACATATAGAACATAGATACAAAATGGAAGTAGAAAGAGATACACTTCTCTTCTTCCTTACTTTCTTTCTTTTTTCATTCATTTATTCTTCTTTTTCTTTGATTCTTATTGTTTGGTTACTTGGATTTTTTTCTTTTTCTCTTTTATTTCTATAGCAATTTTCCTTATTAACTTGATTTTCTTTCTTTCTTTCTTTCTTTTTCTTTCTTCTTTCTTTCTTTCTTTCTTTTCCTCTCTTATTTATTGTTACTTGTATATTTTCTTTACATCTTTCTCATTTTAAAAGATTTCTTCCTTATATAATTTACATTTTCTTTCTTCTTTCTTTCGTTTCTTTCTTCTTTCTTCTTTCTTTTCTTTATCTTTTCATCCTTCCCTTTTTTCTCCTTCTTTTCTTTCTACGTTCGTTCTTCTTTCTCGTTCTTTTTTTTCTTTCTTCCCCCTTCTTCTTTTTTCCTTTCATTCTTCTTTCATTTACTTCCAATCTTTCTCTTTCTTCTTTCTTCTTTCGTTCTTACTTCTTCCTTCTGTCTTTCTTTTTCCTTCTTTTTCTTCTTTTTCCTTCTTCTTTCTTTCTTTCATCTCTATTATTATCTCTTGTATTTTTCTTTTCTTTCTCATTTTTATAGAAAGCTTTTCTTCCTATCTATTAATTTACATTGTCTTTCTTCTTTATTCTTTCTTTCTTCTTCTTTCTCTTATTCTTTCCTTTCGTATTTCTTTCTTTACATCTTCCCTTTATTGTTTTCTTTTTCTTTCGTTCTTACTTTCTTTCTTTCTTCTTTATTCTTCCTTCTCTCTTCTCTTCGTTCTTAATTTCTTCTTTCTTCTTTCTTTCTCTCTTTTCCATGCCCTCTTTCTTTCTTTCTTTCTCCCTTCTTCTTTCTTCTTTCTTTCCTACTTTCCTTCTTTCTTTCTTTCTTTCTTTCTCAATTTGCACCCTTTTCCTTTTAGTAAAATATTATGGCTTTTTCTTCCTTTCCTTTCTTCTTTCTTCCTTCTTTTTCTTTTTTCTTTTCTTTCATTCAATCAATTAGTATTCTTTCTTATTTTCTTCATTATTCACTATCGTTATTCATTTTCCATTTTTGTTCCGCCATTGAATCTCTTTTCTTCCCCGTCACATTTATTTATATATATCGATCTTTCAAATATTAATTATAGACTTCAATATGTTTCGACAAAAATTCAAACGCACTGTTTGGCTTTTTCTGGAATTTCCGGAACTACAGAGTAAAATGGCGCGGATCTTTGGAAATCAATCTACCAGCATTTCCGGGCGAAACACCATAAATAGATTTTTTTTGTGTTGTAGAAAATAAGCCCACGTTTTGCGAAAAAAATACTGGAAAAAGTAGAGGCAAATGAAATTATTTCAATTTTATGCAAAAAGAAAAACTACAAAAAATAGCAAAAATAATAATAAAATTCTATATTCCTATAAATTTATTCCTTCGGTGAAATTTCATTTAGTCTGATTTTTCTTGTAAATCTTATTATAATAGAGATTCGGCATCTGTCTGTTTGAGTGAGTTTGAGTTTGTTTACGCATATCAACCTCTTGTGGCATCATTTAATAGCCAAAAGGTTATTTTGATTTCAGACTTTTAAAGTAGTGGTATCTATGGAGATAATTAGTTATGTCTTGTATATTTTGTTGAAAAGGTTGCTTTTTTTTTAATAAAATTTAAAGCTTTTTCAAGGTTGTATTCTTGAAGATGTCTTTCAGGCATCTGTCTGTCTGTACCGAAAATACGTCCCTGCTTACGTCACAATACACCGAAATAATATCCTGTTTCAGCGCTAGGGAAAAAAAGGGAGGACTCACTCACTGTCTAGCTGATACCGACATTAGGCCGCCCCGCCAACGTATAATAATATTATATTACAAATTATATATAGTATCATAGTGGTAAGATTGGGTACTTACTACTCGCATAAATCCCAAAAGGGTCAGAATGGGCTCTTTAGCCTTGTCGGCAAGCCATCAACTCAAGAAATCCGACACAGAACGCCCTATTGCCTTCAAGGAAAGACTAAGGGAAGTAAACCACGAAACATTCACAATAACACAGGAGCTGGATTCTCTTTAAGGATGGTGTGTGATTTGCCTGAACATCCAGTCAACTACCATCAACTCTTGCGGACACTACCTTTCTTTGATCACTTCTGGCAGTGTGGAGAGGGGGATTTGCTGCACTAGGGCAACAGCCTACTCCTCCATATATCGAACCCACCCAGCTATGCTAGTTTTCAATTAAAAAAACCTTGACACTACTCCATCGTCTCCTTCGTAGACGGAAAGGAATGCCAACAACAACAATAGTATCATATATGTTTTAATTTAATTAAAATATCACTATATGTATTTATTTATGTAATGTCATATATATATGTAATAATATGCAAATATATAATATATGTGTGTGGTGTGTGTGTGTGTTGTGAATTAAGCCACGTTTTGCGAAAAATACATGGGAATAAAAAAACAGGCAATTGAAATTATTTCAAATCTATGTAAAAGAAAAACGTACCAAGAATATATTAAAAAATTAAATTCTATATTCGTTAAATGTATTCCTTCATAAATTTCACCTAAGTCTGACTTTCTTGTAAATCTTATTATAATTGAGATTCGGTGTCTGATCTACTGTAACCGAAACTAAATCACTGCTTGTGCCACAATACCCCCAGAAAGAATGCGTACGTTTATCAATGAGTATTATGATTTATAAGTTATCAAAAACCTAATTAATACATAGATTAATAGTATTAATAAACAATTACCACAATTGTATTTACAACGTACCCCACGTGTACAGGTTAGGCACAAGCCCTATTAATGTGGGACCACCACGAACCGAAGCTCAGGATGTGGGGTGGGCAAAGAATGTTTGATCCCGTCGTGATTCCCCCTCAAGGTGGGAGGCTCAGGCCTGGCAATAAACCTGGCCCTGACCTTGAAATCAAGGGGCAGGTTGGTGGTCGGGATAGCCCCCCCCCGGATTAACACTGGTTAATTTACAATTAACAAACATACCCTCAAGAGCACATATTATTAACACAAAATTGGCGCATAGGTTTACTACGGTTTAAAAATTCTGCAATGTTTTTATATTCACTATTAAAAGGTTTACATAGATATGATGTGGTATATATCGCATGTTTAACAAAACGCGGTTATAAATAATACTATTGTTCATGATTTTATAATTGTTTTATTTCTCAAACGGATTAAAAGCATCATTTTCTTTACTTTAATAAATTAATAATAAAATAAAATAAAATTAATCTTTTTTTGTTTCAATTTCTTCAGTTGCTGATAAATAGTACATCATATAAAAACTTGACAATATACTTAGGCACCCCTTTTTGACTCTCGATTGAAAACCTGTGTCATTACACCGTTCAAATCCCTTGTGAAACAGACAATTAATAAATTTTTTTATAAAACAACCCCTAACCCTAACCCTAATCATAACCCTAACCCCCTTAACAAACAACCCGATATGACAGTCGGTAAATGAAAAACATTCCTCTAATCGAATCAAAAGGTGCTAAACATAATTCACCAACGATAACATAGGAGTTATGACATCGTACTCTGATAAGCAAATACTCTTATTAAAGCAATCAAACAAACGAAGAAATACTCACATGAAATACACCATGATCCACTACAAAAACTCCACCCCCCAAAATAAAATGCAGTTCATACCAAATCAACCACATGAAATCCACAAAAGTTAAAATAACAATCTAAGTATACTATTTATACACATCATACCAGATATAACAAAACCACTCCTCAGGAATAACCAGAAATATGAAAGGCTCCACATCCCCAGACCTCGAAACACGACCAGGAAAAGACCCTGCCACCGCTCAGCACCATAAGCCTAAGATAATATACGGCAATACAATCTCTCAAATACCACAATAAAAAAACATAATATACATGTATCAAACACATCAAACCCAAATGACATTACNAAACTTTCCTGGTAGATGTTGTTTGTTCCTGCAAATTATAGAATTGCTGTATAAAAGTGAAAGAAATGAAAAAACTGGACAACTATGAAGACATTGCAAAAATAAAATGAAACGAAGGAACCTGATAGTGATGCTGGTGCCAATCATGGTAAGCTGTAGATGGAATAATTCCAACAAGTGAAGGGTAAAAAGAAAGAACTGAATACACTGACAGAAAAAGAATTGCAACATGCGAATATTTCAATTTATTCAAGACTAGAAAGGGCTACCCGGCATCACCTGGGTAGATCTATTTATTACAGGTCCATTATTACGCAGATCCATCATTATTATAACGAGTTGGATCCTTGCTGGATGCCCCATAAATATCCCAACGTAAAAAAGCCCTGTGGGATTTTTAATTAATTTTTTCGCCTGGTTTGAGGGGATGATATCAGATATTACAATATAGGGGGTATTTGCCCCACATCCCACTTATGACGGCTGGACACAAGGTCTCATTTTTATGTGGGCGCATCAAAATTGCGTCGATCCCGTCGGCATTCCCCTCAAGATGGGGCGCCTCAGGCGCTTGCAATAACCCAGTCCTGCCCTTTAAATCAAGGGGGCAGGGTATTGCCTGCGGGATAGCACCCTGGGATCGACGCTATTAATTGTACTTAACCGATCCATTGGCCAAAGCTCACTGACCCCGTGTGGGTCAGGGAAGTATAGTAAGAAATTCTAATTCAATATTTTTTTTTAATAAGATATAAATGAGGTGATTAATTCAACCAATATTATATTTCAAAATGAAAAAAAA
Source organism: Doryteuthis pealeii (assembly GCA_023376005.1). Classification (NCBI taxonomy): domain Eukaryota; kingdom Metazoa; phylum Mollusca; class Cephalopoda; order Myopsida; family Loliginidae; genus Doryteuthis; species Doryteuthis pealeii. The sequence goes on from CM042152.1 coordinate 7,693,403, forward strand.
ACATGCAAGCTGAAATTTTTTCAAAGCAAAATAAAATAGTTGAATAACACTTTAATGACTTTTCCACTGTTATTGTTAGGTAACCTAACGAGTTGCTAAAAAGTTGCTCCCCTTCATCATTACGGACTGACGGGAACCCGATATGGGAATTCAGCCATGTTACTTTGACTGGGTTTTGGACAGGACAGACGTGCGTCAGCACGCTGAAGTAAGCGACCACCGTGCGTCGGCACGATTGAGCTAGTTTAGCCACTTTAGGGTAGAACCATTTTCTCCCTGTGTTAAATAAGGACTCATCAGCAGAGAGTCAACAGACAAGGCGACTGGCCCCATGTGAACACACACATAACACAAAGGACGGCCCCATATGTTACCACACGATAACCAAGGACCGGCCTGATACGTGACACATATATCATACACACAGCGCCCATGTGACGATCACGCACATGACACACACACACACAGCTGAACTATATCCAAAAATCATCCGACTGTATTCCCTTCAGTGAGAAATAAATAAAAACAGATATGTTATTGTTAAACATATTTCACTGTTTTTAATTATCAATTTTGTATGTCCTACATTCCGGATATAAACTTATATTCAAATTTAATTTTTAAATATCTTCCCAAATATGATAAGATCTTCATTATTTTGGCAAAAAAGCAAACTCTGATGATAGTGAATGTGTGTATGTATTACTCTGTCGTTAATTGTTTCATGTTTCTCCGGACATACATACATACATACATACATACACACCAACCGTCCTTTATATATGTTGTATACCCTTTTCATTACTACTTCTATTCTTCTTCTTTCTTCTTCTAGCGTCTTTCTAACATCTTGGTCTTCGTTTGGTGGTCGGTCGCACTTAACTCATTTCTTCTATATCAGTCTTGTTACCAAGACATTCACCAACCACAAAACCGGGTTATTTTTCTTAAGCTTTTATTTACTTATTATTTTATTTAACTAAACTCATGTAACTAACATCTGACTAACATAGCGGGCGTATGCAGTATCCAGTTAAGGCAGCACACCTTCTCTGCCCGACGTCAAACTGAAAACTGAGGGACCCAACCAGGTCCATGTGACTTCAATATTTCGCGGGCTTTCTGTAATCTTCTATGGAAAGTCCCGCCATGATATGAAAAGGGCCATCCTCTAGAAATACAGGGGATTGACAATAATCTTATGCAACCGCATAGATTATGTAACAGAATAAATAAAAAATATTGTTATTGTTAAACATATGTCACTGTTTTTAATTTTATATGTCCTACATTCCGGATATAACAGTTATATTCAATTTTAATTTTTAAATTCTTCCCAAATATGAATAAGATCTTCGTTATTTTGGCACAAAAGCAAACTCTGATGATAGTGAATGTGGGTATGTATTTACTCTGTCGTTAATTGTTTTCTTTTCATAGTTTCCCCCGGACATACATACATAAAACACACCAACTGCCCTTTATATATGTATAAATAGATTAAGCATACAGGTAACGAAACTACCGTTGAAAGTATCGTAAACTTTTAGTCGATCACCTACGAGTTTTATTTCAAAATGTAACGAGATAATGAGATCCTGATTTTGCGAGCCCTACCATAGAAAAAGAGGAAGAAGAAATGAGACAAGGTGGAGGCTTTGAAAAAGCGTGGAGTGATGAACGATGATGTGACCGGGGTGACCCCCGAATGGAGAATTGAGTGTCAACCGGAAGTTTCGGGTGTTGACCGGAACCGGAAAGTCACGTGGTGACGTGGATCGACGAAGAAAAATACCGGCCTCTTTTTGCTTTGAGAGTCGTAGGGTACGGATCGGACCTTGGACCCCATGTGGATCACAGTAATCTAGCAGTGTTCTCTCTTTTCTCTCTTCTCTCTGTCTTTCCCCTCTCCGATACAGCCACGAGACGCACGAGACGAGCCCTGGAAATAAAAGCTAAGCAGTTGTGACGAATATATTCTCGCGTTGTACTTTTTTTATCGACAAGCTGTCCGCCACGTGCCGAACGCCTTTTAGTGTCGTGAATTTGGAGGGACGTTGACAAGACCCATATACAATATATACCACTACGTTACTTATATCGCTTTGGGTACTGTGACCATATATCACTACGTTACAAAAATACAAATCACTGCCATTAAACGACTGGATCAGATAAGTGATCCATTGCGATATGGTGCAAGATACTAAATTTATAACTATACAGCCAAATGTAAATATGTACAACATATATAACTCCGGTTTTGTAGGAAGCGTGTGGTGTAATGGTTAAAGTCACAGGAAATGGACTCGTCGACCCGAGTTTAAATCCTGGACGTGGTAATTGCATTTCACTTAGCACTAATACCCTTTGGAAAGGTATGAATCCTACTCTCCCTCCAGCTATGGTAAATAGCGGGACAGACTGGGCTTTTAACCATGGCTAGGTAACCAGTCTATGAGAAGGAAAACTCTGATTCAAACCTATTGAAATCCGCTTAATAAATTGACCTTGTGTCAAATCCTGCTCATGTGGAGTGTTGGTAAAATATATATATAACTCGGTTTCTCTCTCTCTCTCACTCTTCCTTTTTCTTCTTACTCACACTCTCTCTCCTTCTCTCTCTCTCTCTCTCTCTCTCCTCTCTCTCTTCTTTCTTTCTCTTTCTTTTACACTTACTCACACTACTTTCACCAATCTTTTCATTATATTCATTGAAAACAGATTAGTGTTATCGCTTCCACTCGTCTCCGCCCCTCTCTTGTATCTCTGTATGTCACACTTTAACACCGCATTCAATTACACCCCCTCTCCCTACTAACTCCCGTGTACGGGGCTTCTTCGGGGGTGTTACATGTGACACGCGTAGGTAGGTGACGAGCATATTAATATATCGATAATAATAATAATAATAATAATAATAATAATAGTAGTAGTAGTAGTAGTAGTTGCTATGCTTTGGTTGGGTTTGTTTTACGGCATATCAACTCGGTGGGTCATTTAATCGCAAAAGTTTTGGGTTCATAGCGATAGTTTGGTAGAAAACTAATGCATAAATATATAGATTTTAACCATTGTTTAATTGTTCATATTTTTTAGTAAAATCCCACTTCTTTTAGGAAGTGTAAAATCCACACAGAATCCCCAATATGCACTACAGGCCGAGAAAGATTTAAAGTAAAGCATATGCGAACGAAATACTACCAAGTAAATATTTGAAAAAAACTTTTCACGAAATAATAATAATAATAATAATAATAATAATAATAATAATAATAACAACGAGAATACAAAACTAGACACGACTGGGTGGAAGGTGATCCACGGGAATTATGCAAAAAATTTAATTTTGACCATGCAAAAAAATGGCATATGCATAAACCAAAATCTGTTCTTGAGAACGAAACGCATAAAATTCTCTGGGACTTTGAAATAAAAACGGATCACCTTATCCAGCAAGAGACCAGACCCAGTGTTGATAAACAAAAAAGAAAGAACTTGTCAACTGGTGGATTTTGCAGTGCCAGCAGATCACAGGGTGAAACTAAAGGAAAATGAAAAAATGACAAATATCTGGATCTTGCCAGAGAACTGAAAAAGTTATGGAATATGAAAGTGAAAGTGATACAATTGTAGTTGGTGCACTTGGAACGTCCCAAAAGGATTAGAAAAGGGTTTGGAAAGTTTGGATATCAGAGGAAGGATTGAAACCATTCAGAACACTGCACTGCTGCAATCTGCCAGAATACTCAGAAGAGTCCTGGAGACTTGAGGAGACTTGCTGTCACTCAGACTCCAGTGAAAGACCATCAGCTAATGCTGATGTGGAAACTCAAAAGGAGTGAATAATAATAATAATAATAATAATAATAATAATAATAATAATATAATAATAGTAGTAGTAGTAGTAATAGTAGTAGTAGTATTACCTTCTAACATTAACGCTCTCTATATTCCCACCAGTGGTAAAATATACAATCATTTTTCCAACTTCAAATATTAATAATATTTTCTCATAAAACAATAATCTATGAAATTTTCTATGGGACACCAATGGTGCCATTTATCCTGTCTTATTGTCTAGACGTGTTTTGTAATTAATCTGGGAGATCCCCCATTTATAAATTGCTTCCCTTCAACACCCAAACGAATGTCGTTTCTTTTATTGTTTTTTCAGTTCAAAATCACGCTTTACAACAAAATAAATTTGTCTATTGGAATGATAAAAAAATGTAAATATTCAAGACGGCATATCATAAAAAAAAAAATCTGTGTTATAGGAAAACGAACAAAAGAAGTGTGATTACCATCTGCTGTATAATTAGAAGAGAACGTGGCCAGGGTCACTGGGTAATTCGGTGTCTTTGTTCAAACAAACACAAAATAAAAATAAAAAAAGGTTAAGGCCACAAGAAAATAGTAAGAAATTAGAGAATATAACGTCAGAATCACTGTAACCAATAGTAACCATTTATTTAAATATTTATTTACATCCTCATCCGCCCTCCGCCCTCTGCACTGTTGAAGTGAGTCAGTGTTCTTTGGTTTGAACAACAGCAACTAGCTAAGCACAACTGAACCAGTGCCAAGACAGTTGCACTTATTGAAAGTAAGAATAGTCATTCTTGCATTTGGGTGATTCCATTCCCTGAATCCTGATTTGCTGCTTGGTTTCTATGAAGTTATGAGGCTTCATAAATAACCTGGCATTTTGCAGTGGTATTGTAGAAAGATAGGTTCTATTCAGTTACGACTGCTTGTTGCCTTGTCTTACCAATTCGACTAGTGAATTATTCTCTATACGCACCATATATATATTATATATATATGTGTGTGTGTGTGTGTGTGGTGTATTGGTGGAAAAGGTGACTTACCGGTTTAACAGGTCACAATGGTTAGTTGATGCAAGAATCACAATGATAAGGCAGTGATATAACAAATATAAAGTGCTCAATACGTTGGTAGAGCAAATTTATTATTACCGTGTACCATTATCATAATATATATACATATATATATATATATATATATATATATATATATATATATATATTAGGCAGTATAATTCTGTCTGCAAATTTTGTCTTTGTTTTTTCGTATTGCGGATTATTTTTGTAATATCTGGCGAAAATTGGTCGATGTATTTGCCAGAAAAATAATCCGCAATACGAAAAAACAAGGACAAAACTTGCAGACAGAAATGGCTGCATTATTGAACAATATATATATATATATATATATAATATATATATATATATATATATATATATATATTATATAGTATCCAATTGCCGCTTGAATTTTTCCGTCGCAGTGGCATCAATAAATAATCCAAAAGTGCTCAATATATTAAAAATACAGAGCAGTAATGATACTACAAATATTATTATTAGATGAAAAATAAAGAGTCTACCATGGTTTCAATCAAATTAAAATGATTTCTTCAGCATCCTACCCTACGTTAATTTCATCGAGTTAGTTAAGGTAAGGTAGAGTCCTGAAGAAATCATTTCAATTTAATTGAAACCATGGTAAACCCTTTATTTTTCCTCTAATAATAATATTAGTATTTATATAATATATATATATAGAGAGAGAGAGAGAGAGAAGATAGAGAGAGAGAGAGTGAGAGAAAGAGGGATAGATAGATAGATAGATAGATAGATAAAGGATATGAAAACACACAATACTGTTAAATGAATATATATATATTATATATTATATATATATATATATATATATATATATATTATATATATATATATATATATATATATATATATAATACATATATATTATATATATATATATATATATTATATATATATATATAACAAACATATAATATATATATATATTATATATATTATATAACAATACATATATATATATATATATATATATAATATATACATTATATTATATATATATATATATATATATAAACAATACATCTATATATAATATATATATAATATATATATTATATATATATATATATAAACAATAATATATATATATATATATATATATATATATATATATATATATAGGGATGTATCATTTATTCATCTTTTTAGCAAGACAATTTTCTCTATGGATTTTTTCGATGTTTATTCGAAAATGTGCAAAGAACATTACCATTGGAGAATAGGTTTCGTTTTTCCAGTCAAGCACCCGCCGTTTTTCTGCTTGCTTTGCGGCGCCAGAGAACAGAATAATTTTGCCACATCTTCCTTTAGCTGGCAAATTTATATGGCTATTGTTTTCACTTCACAAAACAGTCTATTTCAGTAAGCTGTCATGCATTTCTTTAAACCGATAAGCTGCCAGCCGATAAATTTCCGTCTAACAATACTTCGACTTCAGATCTCGTCTATAGATTTCTTCTATGCCTTTTATCTCTGTCTTGTTTTATTTCTAAATGTAGCTCTGTAGTTTGATATTTCTAAATAGTTAGTTTAAAATTTGCAGTCCCGGGAGTTTTTCTTTTATTAATATCGTGAAGAAATCAAGGATTCTAAATACACTATGTATCAACAAAAGTTGCCGAAAATGCGTATTTTACAAAACAACCCCCAACCTGATTGAAAAGAAATTACCAAAAAATCAGGGAATTACCCGATTTTAATGAAATTTTTAATGTTGATTTATCAATGAATGAATCTAATTTCATTAAAATCTGATAGTTCCCTGATTTTTGGTAATTTTTTTCAATTGAGAGGGTTAAATTTATTTTGTAAACACGGTTTTTACGACAATTTTGGTGGTTATTTTCAAGAGATATTTGAACAAAATTGACCGAAAAAATAGTTTAAAATGTATAAAAAATAAATTACATGTGTAATATTATTTTGCTTCTTTTTTTTTTTTTTTTTACTGATGCTCATTATGTTACTACTTTTCGACTCAGACAAAAATTTGACCCTTAATCGATTTAATCAATTTTGATTGGTTTGATAAAATAAAAAGCAGACGGCAAATTGGGTATGCCTAAAATACAATAACAGGAAATAAAACTGCTGGAAGCGCGTGGTGTAATGGTTAAAGTCATGGGAAATGGACTCGTCGCCCGAGTTCAAATCATGGCCGTGGTAATTGCATTTCACTTAGCGTTAATTCCATCGGAAAAGGTATGAATCCCATTCTCCCTCCAGCTATGGGGAAATGGAAGGCACACTGAGCCTTGGTTAGACAACTGGTCTAGGAAAAGGTAAACTTTGAATTCAAACCTGTTGAACTACGCTTAAGAAATTGACCTTGTGTCACATCCTGCACGTTCGGAGGGTTGGTAAATACATATAAAACGGTTGCACCCTGGTAGAGACAGATACATTGTTACCTTGGCTTATGAGTTTAATTCTTTCCACTCTAAATTTCCTCGTATATCAAATCAATTTTCCCCATTGAAATAAACTGAAAATGTTATTGATCCGTCCCAGGCCTCCCAGTGGTATATTGACTTACGAGTTTAATTATTTACACTCGTAACTCAATTTACTCGTATATCAAATCAATGTCCCCATTGAAATAACCACCCTGTCGGCTGGGCTATAGAAGACGCCGACTGCACCTCCACGGAGAGGTAACACATCCCCACAATGGGGTCACCTGTTAAACGTGGGTGGCAACACCTTCGAAAAAATTATTTTTAAACAAATACAGATGAAAGAAGACTTCGAGATGTAGACGGATCACCCAATGCCAGCAAGGAGACCAGACCTAGTGTTTATTAACAAAAAAAAAAGAGTACGTGTCAACTGGTGGACTTTGCGGTCCAAGCAGATCACAGGGTGAAGCTGAAGAAAAATGAAAAGTTGGATAAATACCTGGACCTTGCCAGAGAATTGAAAAAGCTGTGGAATATGAGAGCGAAAGTGATACCAATTGTAGTTGGTGCACTTGGAACGGTACCAATAAACTTGGAAAAAAGACAGGAGGATCTAGAAATCAGAAGAAGAATTGAGACCATCCAGACTACTGCACTGCTCAGTAGAATGCTCAGAATAATCCTGGAGACTAGTTGTCACTCAGACTCCAGTGAAATACCATCAATTTATGAAAATTGCTGATGTCAGCAAAAAGCATGCATTCCAGGAATAAGTGTTTAACAGTCAAAGGTGTTTGACATGTTTCACACTGTGGTTGTTGTTCTTGTTTGAGTATATAGGAGTGCGTTTGTATTGTGTGACCGATTCGTAATCGGTACACAATGACTTGTTCCTTTCTAGACTTTCTTAAAGTTGGTCTCCAGTCTCCCAGAGTAGGTTTGATCAGAAAGGGTTTATTGTGGATGTTGTTATTCCAGCATTGTTACCATTTTTTTTAATGAAGGAATCTATTAATTTTGGGTTTTAAGTCAGTATATGAAATATTGAACTCTTCTTCAAAATTGTCTTCCCGTAATTATCAAGCGTTGCGTCCTATCGATTGTGTTAAAACAAGAAAAATCAGTCATAACGTCAGGCTAAAATTATATAACTGATTTATTGGAGAGATGGTAAATCTAGACAATGTGCAAATAGCAAAAAAAAGAAAAAAAATGGTTACAGGCAACTAAATCTATTTTAAACTCAACAGCTTCCTCGCGCCGTTGGCTTTGAAAAACGACGGTTAAAATCAATTCAAAGGTCTTAACAAATTATGTTACAATATATTTACCCCATCAGCTCCAAACAAAATAACATTCAAACGTTCTGACCGAGAGACAATGACTTATGATCGTATTCAAATAATTGAATTAAAAAGACTGTCTTCTGTTCAAGTGACGCAAAAAGAACTCTCTTCACGCTAGATCCCAGAAGTTAAGCAGCGAGTTGCCTGTTCAGTAATTACTCTTGCATAATTAGGGGCTGGGATAATTAAGGGTTGCAAAAGATTCAGTTTTAGTAAAAGTGAAAGAGAAAGAAAGATTTTGGGGAAAATATTTTGAAATGAAGAATCTAACTGGAATGTATTTTGTGAATTGTTTATTTAGATATTTTCAGGGTAATTAAAAACATTGTAAAGATCCCAATGCACTTATATAATACAATATAACAATATACAACGGAATTAAAATAATGACGTAAAAAATAATCGGCTGATCAACGGTAATTATAAAAGAAGGGGTGAATAGTCAAAGAAAAGAAGAGTGGGTAAAAGCAGAACAGAAAGTGTCTGTAGAAATAAACACACCATGCAGGCCTGATTAGCCTATTTGAGAAAAGCAGCTGCCCTTTCTTTCTTCCATCAGCTTGACAGTTTACTGACAGGGTGAGAGACACAAGCTTACTGTATCTAATTATGCCAACTCTTTTATTGTAAACAATCTTTCTATTTCTTTCTTTACGTAAATTAATCAGCTGATTAACGATAATTATAAAAGAAGGGTCGAAGAGAGAGAGAGATTTCTTATATTATTGTTTTATTCTAAAACGTATTAAAAGCAATCTCATGACTATTCTTATATTGAAATCAATTAGAATAACGTAAAAATAAGTATAATCTTTTTTGTGTTCGTATTTAATTTTATTAGTCTTTTGAATTCAATATGATATTTAATTATATAAAAAAATGTAATTATTTGTTCTCGGGGGGGGTGCATATTTTTGTAGAATTCGTAATGATAGCCGCCTATATTTTACCCCATGCGTGATGAGGAACAGTCCTGCTATCTTGGTTTAGTTTGGTTTGGTTTGTTTTACGGCATATCAACCTCAGTGGGTCATTTAATGCCGATAAAGTTTTGAAATAATTTTAATTCTTAATGGATACACAATTTTTTTATAAACACATTTTTCTATTTAACCCATAGATGGGTCCCTAACAGGTACTACCACTCCGGGTCAGAATGGACCAGGGAGCAATGGAGATGAAGGGTGCTCCACATTCTCCAAACCTCCCAAACTGGAACTTCACCATCAGATAGAGTTTAACGTCATTCCCAGGACAGGAAGACCCTCAGCCACCGCCTTCTAGCACCCATATGATAAATAGGGTTGGAGCTTGTCATAAGGGCAATATGGTCGGGGCAATCATATGTGCTAGAGTTAGATGTGACCAGCCGATTATTGGAGGGGGCCTCTCCGACCACCCGTTTAAGTAAGGTTCTAAGTGAAGTGTTACAGGTCATTGACTGCTCATCCACCAAAAATCCACCTTTAAGCATCACGGGTCGCCATCCATGGCCAACATGTGGCCCCATTTGGGGGGATTCTCACCCCTCTGTAGAAGTGCAGTCGGTGCATTCTAACGCCCCATCCGACAGGGCGGGCTATCCTGGTAAAATATACATGAGAGGTACGGGTTGATAAATCTATGATGGTGAAGTTCCAATTCTGGAAGTCTGGGGAATGCGAAGCACCCCTTTACTACCATTGCTCTCCAGTCCACTTTTACGTGGAGTGGTATTACCCGTTAATGTCCCATCTATGGGTTAAATAGAAAAATGTGTTTATAAAAAAACATCAGTATACATTAAAAATGAATTTATTTTAAAACTTTGTCGGTATTAAATGACCCACCGAGATTGATATGCCGTAAAACAAACTAAACCAAACCTTATTCTTACTTAGAGCATATGGGTGCTAGAAGGCGGTGGCCAAGGGTCTTCATTTCCTGGAAATAACGTGAAACTATCGAGGTCTGGGGAATGTGGAGCACTCCTTCATCACCATTGTTTCCTGTTCCATTCTGACCCGGAGTGGTATTACCTGTTAGCATCCCATCTATGGGATAAATAGAAAAATGTGTTTATAAAAACATCAGTATACATTAAGAATGAATTTATTTTAAAACTTTGTCGGTATTAAATGACCCACTGAGATTGATTTGCCGTAAAATGAAACAAACCAAACCAAACCAAACCCATGACACCCCCTTTTATTTTGGGGGAGTGGAGCTTACTCTATTGTAGTGGATACAATGAGTGTATTTCAATCCCCACCGGTAGAGCAATCAGTTTTAATGTTTGATTTGATTGTAAACTAAAAGAGTATTTGCTTATCAGAAGTACGATGCCTCATAAAATCTACTGTTACGTTGGTGATTATTTTAGGCACCCCTTTTTGATCTCGATTAAGAAAGGACATGTTTTTCATTTACACTGTCAATATCGGGTTGTTTGTTAGGGGTTAGGGTTAGGATTAGGGGTTAGGGTTAGGGGTTAGTTTTATAAAAAAATTTAAAATCTAAAATTCGTCTGTTAAAACAACGGGATATTGACGGTGTAAATGAAAAACAGGTCCTTTCTTAATCGAGATCAAAAAGGGGTGCCTAAAGGTCATATGGTCCAAGTTTTTATATGATTAGATACTATATTAAATCAGAAAAACTGAAGAAAAATTGAAAACAAACAATAAAACCCAAGATTACACATTTTATTTTTACTTTATTCTAATTGATTTTATTATAAAAGTAGACATAGGATTGCTTTTAATACGTTTGAGAATAAAACAATAATATTAAAAATCATGAACAATAAGTAATTATTTATTAAACACGGTTTTGTTAAAATCGATATGCAGACTAACCACATCATATCTATGTAAACCTTTTAATAGTGATATATAAAACACATTGCAGAATTTTAAACGTAGTAAAACTATGCGCAATTTTGTGTTAATAATATGTGCTCTTGAGGGCCTATGTTTGTTAATGTAAATTAACAGTGTTAATCCCGGGGGGGGGGCTATCCCCCAGACAACACCTGCCCCCTTGATTTCAAGGGTCAGGGCCAGGTTTATTGCCCAGTGCCTGAGCCCCTCCCACCTTGAGGGGGAATACCGACGGGATCAACACATTCTTTGCACCCACCACCCATGAGCTTCGGTTCGTGGGTGGTCCCACATTAATAGGGCCTTGTGCCTAACCTGTACACGTGGGGTACGTTGTAAATACCAATTTGTGGTAATTGTTATTAAATACTATTTAATCTATGTATTAATTAAGTTTTTTGATAACTATAAACTAAATACTCATTGATAAACGTACGCAGTTTCTGGGGGTATTGTGGCACAAGCAGTGATTTAGTTTCGGTTACAGGTAGACAGACACCGAATCTCAATTATAATAAGATTTACAAGAAAAGTCAGACTTAGTGAAATTTCAATGAAGGAATACATTTACAGGAATATAGAATTTAATTTTTTTAATATATTCTTGGTACGTTTTTCTTTTACATAGATTTGAAATAATTTCAATTGCCTCGTTTTTTTTATTCCCATGTATTTTTTCCGCAAAACGTGGGCTTAATTTCACAAACACACACACACACACACATTATATATATATATATGCATATTATATATATATATATGACATTACATAAATAAATACATATAGTGATATTTAATATAAATAAAAATATATATATACTATGTTGTTGTTGGCATCCTTCGTCTACGAGAGACGATGGAGTAGTGTCAAGGTTTTGTTAACTTGAACTGCATAGCCTGGGGGTTCATATGGAGGATAGGCTGTTGCCCGTGCAGCAAATCCCCCTCTCCACACTGCCACTGTGATCCAAAGGAAAGGTAGTGTCGCAGGAGTTGATGGGTAGTACTGGATTTCAGCATCACACCACCTTAGAGACTCCAGCTCCTGATTTATTTTCGTGGTTTACTCCCTTAGTCTTTCCTTGAAGGCAATAGGGGTTCTGTGTCGGATTTCTTGAGTTGATGGGTTGCCGACCAAGGCTAAAGAGCCCATTCTGACCCTTTTGGGGATTTATGCGAGTAGTAAGTACCCCAATCTTACCACTATGATACTATATATAATTGTTATATATATATATATATATAAGTTGGCGGGGCGGCCTAATGTCGGTATCAGCTAGACAGTGAGTGAGTCTCCCCCTTTTCCCTAGCGCTGAAACCAAGATATTATTCGGTGTATTGTGACGTAAGCAGGGACGTATTTTCGGTTACAGACAGACAGATGCCTGAAAGACATCTTCAAGAAATACAAACCTTGAAAACATTTTAAATTTATTTAAAAAAAAAGCAACCTTTTCAACAAAATATAACAGAACATAACCAATTATCTCCATAGAACCACTACTTTAAAGTCTGAAATCCAAAATAACCTTTTTGGCATTAAATGACCCACAGAGGTTGATATGCCGTAAACAAAACTCAAACTCAAACTCAAACAGACAGATGCCGAATCTCTATTATAATAAGATTTACAAGAAAAATCAGACTAAATGAAATTTCACCGAAGGAATAAATTTATAGGAATATAGAATTTTATTATTTATTTTTGCTATTTTTGGTAGATTTTTTTTTTGGTGTGTAGAAAAATAGCCCACGTTTTGCGGAAAAAATTCTTGGAAAAAAAAGAGAGGCAAATGAAATTATTTCAATTTATGCAAAAGAAAAAACCACAAAATAGCAAAAATAAATAATAAAATTCTATATTCCTATAAATATTCCTTCGGTGAAATTTCATTTAGTCTGATTTTCTTGTAAATCTTATTATAATAGAGATTCGGCCATCTGTCTGTTTGAGTTTGGAGTTGAGTTTGTTTTACGGCATATCAACCTCTGTGGGTCATTTAATGCCAAAAAGGTTATTTTGGATTTCAGACTTTAAAGTATGGTTCTATGGAGATAATGGTTATGTTCTGTTATATTTTGTTGAAAAGGTTGCTTTTTTTTTAAATAAATTTAAATGTTTTCAAGGTTTGTATTCTTGAAGATGTCTTTCAGGCATCTGTCTGTCTGTAACCGAAAATACGTCCCTGCTTACGTCACAATACACCGAAATAATATCCTTGGTTTCAGCGCTAGGGAAAAGGGGGAGACTCACTCACTGTCTAGCTGATACCGACATTAGGCCGCCCCGCCAACTTATATATATATATATATATTACAATTATATATAGTATCATAGTGGTAAGATTGGGGTACTTACTACTCGCATAAAATCCCCAAAAGGTCAGAATGGGCTCTTTAGCCTTGGTCGGCAACCCATCAACTCAAGAAATCCGACACAGAACCCCTATTGCCTTCAAGGAAAGACTAAGGGAGTAAACCACGAAATAAATCAGGAGCTGGAGTCTCTAAGGTGGTGTGATGCTGAAATCCAGTACTACCCATCAACTCCTGCGACACTACCTTTCCTTTGGATCACAGTGGCAGTGTGGAGAGGGGGATTTGCTGCACGGGCAACAGCCTATCCTCCATATGAACCCGCCCAGGCTATGCAGTTCAAGTTAACAAAAACCTTGACACTACTCCATCGTCTCTCGTAGACGGAAGGATGCCAACAACAACAATAGTATCATATATGTTTTATTTATATTAAAATATCACTATATGTATTTATTTATGTAATGTCATATATATATGTATATAATATGCATATTATATATATATATGTGTGTGTGTGTGTGTGTTTGTGAAATTAACCCACGTTTTTGCGGAAATACATGGAATAAAAAAACGAGGCAATTGAAATTATTTCAAATCTATGTAAAAGAAAACGTACCAAGAATATATTAAAAAAATTAAATTCTATATTCCTGTAAATGTATTCCTTCATTGAAATTTCACTAAGTCTGACTTTCTTTGTAAATCTTATTATAATTTAGATTCGGTGTCTGTCTACCTGTAACCGAAACTAAATCACTGCTTGTGCCACAATACCCCCAGAAACTGCGTACGTTTATCAATGAGTATTAGTTTATAGTTATCAAAAAACTTAATTAATACATAGATTAAATAGTATTTAATAACAATTACCACAAATGGTATTTACAACCTACCCACGTGTACAGGTTAGGCACAAGGCCCTATAATGTGGGACCACCCACGACCGGAAGCTCATGTGGTGGGGTGGGTGCAAAGAATGTTGATCCCGTCGGTATTCCCCCTCAAGGTGGAGGCTCGGCACTGGCAATAACCTGGCCCTGACCCTTGAAATAAGGGGGCAGGTGTTGTCTGGGGGATAGCCCCCCCCCGGGATTAACACTGTTAATTACATTAAAAACATAGGCCCTCAAGACACATATTATTAAACAGAAATTGCGCATAGTACTACGTTTAAAATTCTGCAATGTGTTTTATATATCACTATTAAAAAGGTTACTAGATATTGATGTGGTTAGTCTGCATATCGATTTAACAAAACCGTGTTTAATAATAATTACTTATTGTTCATGATTTTTAAATTATTGTTTATCTCAAACGTATTAAAAGCAATCCTATGTCTACTTTTATAATAAAATCAATTAGAATAAAGTAAAAATAAAATGTGTAATCTTGGGGTTTATTGTTTGTTTTCAATTTTTTCTCAGTTTTTTCTGATTTAATATAGTATCTAATGATATAAAAAAACTTGGACCATATGACCTTTAGGCACCCCTTTTGATCTCGATTAAGAAAGACCTGTTTTGATTTACACCGTCAATATCCCGTTGTTTTAACAGACAGAATTTTAGATTTTAAATTTTTTTATAAACTAACCCTACCCTAACCCCTAATCCCTAACCCTAACCCGCTAACAAACAACCCGATATTGACAGTGGTAAATGAAAAACATGTCCTTTCTTATCGGAGATCAAAAAAGGTGCCTAAATAATCACCAACAACATAGATTTTATGAGCATCGTACTTCTGGATAAGCAAAAGCTCTTTTAGTTTACAATCAAATCAAACATAAAACTGATTGCTCTACCGGTGGGATTGAAACACTCATTGTATCCACTACAATAGAGTAAGCTCCACTCGCCCAAATAAAAGGGGGTGTCATGGGTTGGTTTGGTTGGTTTGTTTTTCATTTTACGGCAAATCAATCTCTCAGTGGGGTCATTTAATACCGACAAGTTTTAAAATAAATTCATTCTTAATGTATACTGATGTTTTAAAACACATTTTTTCTATTTATCCATAGATGGGATGCTAACAGGTAATACCACTCCGGGTCAGAATGGAACAGGAAAACATGGTGATGAAGGAGTGCTCCACATTCCCCAGACCTCGATAGTTTCACGTTATTTCCAGGAAATGAAGACCCTTGGCCACCGCCTTCTAGCACCCATATGCTCTAAGTAAGAATAAGGTTTGGTTTAGTTTGTTTTACGGCATATCAATCTCGGTGGGTCTTTAATACCGACAAAAGTTTTAAAATAAATTCATTTTTAATGTATACTGATGTTTTTTTATAAACACATTTTTCTATTTAACCCATAGATGGGACATTAACGGGTAATACCACTCCACGTAAAAGTGGACTGAGAGCAATGGTATAAAGGGGTGCTTCGCATTCCCAGACTTCCAGAATTGGAACTTCACCATCAGTTAGATTTATCAACCGTACCTCTCATGTATATTTTACCAGGATAGCCCGCCCTGTCGGAATGGGGGGGCGTTAGAATGCACCACTGCACTTCTACAGAGGGGTGAGAATCCCCAAATGGGGCAATGTTGGCCATGATGCGACCCGTGATGCTTAAAGGTGATTTTTGGTGGATGAGCAGTCAATGACCTGTAAACACTTCACTTAGAACCTTACTTAAACGGGTGTCGGAGAGGCCCCTCCAATAATCGGCTGGTCACATCTAACTCTAGCACATAGATTGCCCCGACCATATTGCCCTTATGACAAGCTCCAACCCTATTTATCATATGGGTGCTAGAAGCGGTGGCTGAGGGTCTTCCTTCTGGAATGACGTTAAACTCTATCTGATGGTGAAGTTCCAGTTTGGGAGGTTTGGAGAATGTGGAGCACCCTTCATCCTCCATTGCTTCCCTGGTCCATTTTGACCGGAGTGGTGTGACCTGTTAGGACCCATCTATGGGTTAAATAGACATAAATGTGTTTATAAAAAAATTGTGTATCCATTAAGAATTAAAATTATTTCAAAACTTTATCGGCATTAAATGACCCCACTGAGGTTATATAGCCGTACAAACAAACCAAACCAAACTAAACCAAGATAGCAGGACTGTTCCTCATCACGCATGGGGTAAAATATAGGCGGCTATTCTACGAATTCTACAAAAATATGCACCCCCCCGAGAACAATATAATATTACATTTTTTTTATAAATTAATATCATATTGAATTCAAAAGACTATAAAATTAAAATACGAACACAAAAAGATTATACTTATTTTTACGTTATTCTATTGATTTCAATAAAGAATAGTCATGAGATTCTTTTAATACGTTTTAGAATAAAACAATAATATAGAAATCTCTCTCTCTCTTCGACCCTTCTTTTATAATTTATCGTTAATCAGCTGATTAATTTACGTAAGAAAGAAATAGAAAGATTGTTTTACAATAAAAGAGTTGGCATAATTAGATCAGTAAGCTTGTGTCTCTCACCCTGTCAGTAAAACTGTCAAGCTGATGGAAGAAAGAAAGGGCAGCTGCTTTTCTCAAATAGGCTAATCAGGCCTGCATGGTGTGTTTATTTCTACAGACACTTTCTGTTCTGCTTACCCACTCTTCTTTTCTTTGACTATTTCACCCCTTCTTTAATATTACCGTTGATCAGCCGATTATTTTTACGTCATATTTTTTAATTCCGTTGTATATTGTTATATTGTATTATATAAGTGCATTGGGATCTTTACAATGTTTTTTAATTACCCCTGAAAATATTAAATAAACAATTCACAAAATATTCCAGTTAGATTCTTCATTTCAAAAATATTTCCCCAAATCTTTCTTTCTCTTCACTTTTACTAAAACTGAATCTTTTGCAACCCTTAATTATCCCAGCCCCTAATTATGCAAGAGTAATTACTGAACAGGCAACTCGCTGCTTAACTTCTGGGATCTAGCGTGAAGAGAGTTCTTTTTGCGTCACTTGAACAGAAGACAGTCTTTTTAATTCAATTATTTGAATACGATCATAAGTCATTGTCTCTCGGTCAGAACGTTTGAATGTTATTTTGTTTGAGCTGATGGGGTAAAATATATTGTAACATAATTTGTTAAGACCTTTTGAATTGATTTTAA
>CM042152.1:7716358-7738858 GCA_023376005.1 Doryteuthis pealeii
CACCAACTACAATTGGTATCACTTTCACTTTCATATTCCATAACTTTTTCAGTTCTCTGGCAAGATCCAGATATTTGTCATTTTTTTCATTTTCCTTTAGTTTCACCCTGTGATCTGCTGGCACTGCAAAATCCACCAGTTGACAAGTTCTTTCTTTTTTGTTTATCAACACTGGGTCTGGTCTTCTTGCTGGGATAAGGTGATCCGTTTTTATTTCAAAGTCCCAGAGAATTTTATGCGTTTCGTTCTCAAGAACAGATTTTGGTTTATGCATATGCCATTTTTTTGCATGGTCAAAATTAAATTTTTTGCATAATTCCCAGTGGATCACCTTCCCAACCCAGTCGTGTCTAGTTTTGTATTCTCGTTGTTATTATTATTATTATTATTATTATTATTATTATTATTATTATTTCGTGAAAAGTTTTTTTCAAATTATTTACTTGGTAGTATTTCGTTCGCAATATGCTTTACTTTAAATCTTTCTCGGCCTGTAGTGCATATTGGGGATTCTGTGTGGATTTTACACTTTCCTAAAAGAAGTGGGATTTTACTAAAAAATATGAACAATTAAACAATGGTTAAAATCTATATATTTATGCATTAGTTTTCTACCAAACTATCGCTATGAACCCAAAACTTTTCGGCATTAAATGACCCACCGAGGTTGATATGCCGTAAAACAAACCAAACCAAAGCATAGCAAACTACTACTACTACTACTACTATTATTATTATTATTTATATTATTATTATTATCGATATATTAATATGCTCGTCACCTACCTACGCGTGTCACATGTTAACACCCCCGAAGAAGCCCCGTACACGGGGAGTTAGTAGGGAGAGGGGGTGTAATTGAATGCGGTGTTAAAGTGTGACATACAGAGATACAAGAGAGGGGGAGCGAGAGCACGAGTGGAAGCGATAACACTAATCTGTTTCAATGGAATATAATGAAAAGATTGGTGAAAGTAGTGTGAGTAAGTGTAAAAGAAAGAGAAAGAAAGAAAGAGAGAGAGAGAGAGAGAGAGAGAGAGAGAGAAGGAGAGAGAGTGTGAGTAAGAGAGAAAAAGGAAGAGTGAGAGAGAGAGAGAAACCGGAGTTATATATATATTTACCAACCACTCCACATGAGCAGGATTTGACACAAGGTCAATTTATTAAGCGGATTTCAATAGGTTTGAATTCAGAGTTTTCCTTCTCATAGACTGGTTACCTAGCCATGGTTAAAGAGCCCAGTCTGTCCCGCTATTTACCCATAGCTGGAGGGAGAGTAGGATTCATACCTTTCCAAAGGGTATTAGTGCTAAGTGAAATGCAATTACCACGTCCAGGATTTAAACTCGGGTCGACGAGTCCATTTCCTGTGACTTTAACCATTACACCACACGCTTCCTACAAAACCGGAGTTATATATGTTGTACATATTTACATTTGGCTGTATAGTTATAAATTTAGTATCTTGCACCATATCGCAATGGATCACTTATCTGATCCAGTCGTTTTAATGGCAGTGATTTGTATTTTTGTAACGTAGTGATATATGGTCACAGTACCCAAAGCGATATAAGTAACGTAGTGGTATATATTGTATAGTGGGTCTTGTCAACGTCCCTCCAAATTCACGACACTAAAAAGGCGTTCGGCACGTGGCGGACAGCTTGTCGATAAAAAAGTACAACGCGAGAAATATATCGTCACAAGCTGCTTAGCTTTTATTTCCAGGGCTCGTCTCGTGCGTCTCGTGGGCTGTATCGGAGAGGGGGAAAGACAGAGAGAAAGAGAGAAAGAGAGAACACTGCTAGATTACTGTGATCCCACATGGGGTCCAAGGTCCGATCCGTACCCTACGACTCTCAAAGCAAAAAGAGGCCGGTATTTTTCTTCGTCGATCCACGTCACCACGTGACTTCCGGTTCCGGTCAACACCCGAAACTTCCGGTTGACACTCAATTCTCCATTCGGGGGTCACGCCCCGGTCACATCATCGTTCATCACTCCACGCTTTTTCAAAGCCTCCACCTTGTCTCATTTCTTCTTCCTCTTTTTTCTATGGTAGGGCTCGCAAAATCAGGATCTTCATTATCTCGTTACATTTTGAAATAAAACTCGTAGGTGATCGACTAAAAGTTTACGATACTTTCAAACGGTAGTTTCGTTACCTGTATGCTTAATCTATTTATACATATATAAAGGGCAGTTGGTGTGTTTGTATGTATGTATGTCCGGGGGAAACTATGAAAAGAAAACAATTAACGACAGAGTAAATACATACCCACATTCACTATCATCAGAGTTTGCTTTTTGTGCCAAAATAACGAAGATCTTATTCATATTTGGGAAGATATTTAAAAATTAAAATTTGAATATAACTGTTATATCCCGGAATGTAGGACATATAAAATTAAAAACAGTGACATATGTTTAACAATAACAATATTTGTTTTATTTATTCTGTTACATAATCTATGCGGTTGCATAAGATTATTGTCAATCCCTGTATTTCTAGAGGATGGCCCTTTTCATATCATGGGCGGGACTTTCCATAGAAGATTACAGAAAGCCCGCGAAATATGTGAAGTCACATGGGACCTGGTTGGGTCCTCAGTTTTCAGTTTGACGTCGGGCAGAGAAGGTGTGCTGCCTTAACTGGATACTGCATACGCCCGCTATGTTAGTCAGATGTTAGTTACATGAAATGTTTAGTTAAATAAAATAATAAGTAAATAAAAGCTTAAGAAAATAACCCGGTTTTGTGGTTGGTGAATGTCTTGGTAACAAGACTGATATAGAAGAAATGAGTTAAGTGCGACCGACCACCAAGACGAAGACCAAGATGTTAGAAGAGACGCTAGAAGAACAGAAGAAGAAGAATAGAAGTAAGTAATGAAAAGGGTATACAACAATATATAAAGGACGGTTGGTGTGTATGTATGTATGTATGTATGTATGTCCGGAGGAAACCATGAAACAATTAACGACAGAGTAAATACATACACACATTCACTATCATCAGAGTTTGCTTTTTGCCAAAATAATGAAGATCTTATTCATATTTGGGAAGATATTTAAAAATTAAAATTTGAATATAACTGTTATATCCCGGAATGTAGGACATACAAAATTGATAATTAAAAACAGTGAAATATGTTTAACAATAACAATATCTGTTTTATTTATTCTCACTGACAGGGAATACAGTCGGATGATTTTGGATATAGTTCAGCTGTGTGTGTGTGTGTCATGTGCGTGATCGTCACATGGGCGCTGTGTGTATGATATATGTGCTCACGTATCAGGCCGGTCCTTGGGTTATCGTGTGGTAACATATGGGGCCGTCCTTTGTGTTATGTGTGTGTTCACACATGGGGCCAGTCGCCTTGTCTGTTGACTCTCTGCTGATGAGTCCTTATTTAACACAGGGTAGAAAATGGTTCTACCCTAAAAGTGGCTTAAACTAGCTCAATCGTGCCGACGCACGTGGTCGCTACTTCAAGCGTGCTGACGCACGTCTGTCCTGTCCAAAACCCCAGTCAAAAGTAACATGGCTGAATTCCCATATCCGGGTTCCCGTCAGTCCCTTAATGATGAAAGGGGAGCAACTTTTTAGCAACTCGTTAGGTTACCTAACAATAACAGAAGGAAAAGTCATTAACGTGTTATTCTATTTTTTTGCTTTTATTTTTTGCATGTTTTTTTTTTTCATTTTGAAATATAATATTGGTTGAATTAATCACCTCATTTATATCTTATTTAAAAAAAAAATATTGAATTAGAATTTCTTACTATACTTCCCTGACCCACACGGGGGTCCAGTGAGCTTTGGCCAATGGATCGGTTAAGTACAATTAATAGCGTCGATCCCAGGGTGCTATCCCCCCAGGCAATACCTGCCCCCTTGATTTAAAGGGGCAGGACTGGGTTTATTGCCAAGCGCCTGAGGCGCCCCATCTTGAGGGGAATGCCGACGGGATCGACGCAATTTTGATGCGCCCACATAAAAATGAGACCTTGTGTCCAGCCGTCATAAGTGGGATGTGGGGCAAATACCCCCTATATTGTAATATCTGATATCATCCCCTCAAACCAGGCGAAAAAATTAAATAAAATCCCACCAGGGCTTTTTTTACGTTGGGATATTTATGGGGCATCCAGCAAGGATCCAACTCGTTATAACTAATGATGGATCTGCGTAATAATGGACCTGTAATAAATAGATCTACCCAGGTGATGCCGGGTAGCCCTTTCTAGTCTTGAATAAATTGAAATATTCGCAGTGTTGCAATTCTTTTTTCTGTCAGTGTATTCAGTTCTTTCTTTTTACCCTTCACTTGTTGGAATTATTCCAACAGCTTTACCAATGATTGGCACCAGCATCACTATCAGGTTCCTTCGTTTCATTTTTTTTGCAATGTCTTCATAGTTGTCCAGTTTTTCAATTTCTTTCACTTTTATACAGCAATTCTATAATTTGCAGGAACAACAACATCTACCAGACAAGTTTTTAACTTGTTTAGGTCGACTACACCATTTTTTTTCTTTGAGAATATAGCCAGAAGTTAAAATTAAAACTAGAGATAAAGCTATACTTTGAATTAAAAAAATAAGTCTACCTCAAATTTAAACGTTGAAATTTAGATCACAGCATAGAAAATACAGATATCTTTTTAAAAAATTGAATGTTTCTTTATAACTCTATTTGTACCGGAGATATAGGATTAGAAGGAAGGTCTTGTCCGATATAAAATAGTATTGTTGCATACTGGCCTCAAATTCTATATGTTATATAGCGGCTTCAAATTCACGGCCATACTTCGTGTATCTGCATACGTAGCGGGTATCGTCACTAATCCTAGACGATATATGTAGTTGTCGTTTAATGAAATCTACAACACATGGTATAGTAGGAGTTTTTACTTTATTTCTCTCATCGGCTGTGACCGTGAGTGCGGTCACTCACTGTTCGCCGTCCGCTCTGACCGTCTAACTGACTCACCTGACTCGACCCTCTGGATTTTGTATTGACGACACACCTACGCATCTTTATCTTTCGATCTGATAACGGACCGTTGTTATATATTTCTTTATTCTCTCCCTGATTCCTTGACCGGAAACCCTCTCTTCCGTTTTTTTTTTTTTACTTCATTTCGCTTTTACCGGGAAAAAAGTCCTTTGTCATTTTCTTCGTCTTTTCTTTGTTTAAATTAACCAGAAATTCCTATTTTCGTTTGTACAATATACAACAGTATTTATCCAAGCAATAAAGACAACGTGTAAATTGAGAAATATATAAACAAGGCTAAAAAAGCCCGCCTGTCCTACTAATTTCCCATAGCTGGAGGGAGAACAAATGGATTCATGCTTTCTTGAACATCATTAGCGCTATTAATTCCATTTCCTACGACGATAACCACTACGTTAAGAGTACGTGTGTATACGTGTGTAAAATTATATGAAACATTTCAGATAAACAACCGTCTAACCAATTTCTTTCCGCGACACTGTTATACGAAGAGAAACATTTTGAAAGCCGTTCCCTATTATCCGACATTGAAGATATTAAAATCATTTTCGCGTTGTGAATTAATCTATAGAACCAGGTTTAAGGATTGGCTTTTTAAATATTAATTTCACCCTAAATCTCGAGGGAAAATATTAAAAATCTTATCAGTCTATATAAAGTAAATCCTGTTGAAAGTTTCTTACCAAAAGATTGTCTCACCATGATGCGATACGGACAGGAGAAATAGGACGTATTATTCGTTTGTTTTTGTTTTACGGCATATCAACCTCGGTGGGGTCATTTAATGCCGGCAAGATTTTGAAATAGATGTAACGTTGTGGTATTTTCACAGTACCCAAAAATGATAGATGTAACGTTGAGGTATCTGTTGTATTCACGATACCCAAATCGATATATTCACCGTACTAAAAATGTATTCGGCACGTGGCGGTCATCTTGTTGATAAAAATTACAACGCGAGAAATATGTAGTCACAACTGCTAGGCTTTATTATCGTGCTCGTCTCGTGGGTTCGTATCAGAGAGGAGGAAAGGCAGAGAGAAAGAGAGAGAGAGAGAGGACACTGTTAAATTACTGTGACTACATACTAGGCACCAGAGGCCCGATCCGTACCCTACGACGGCGGAAAGCAAAAAGAGACCGGTATCTTTCTTCGTTGTTCCACGTCACCACGTGACTTCCGGTTCCGGTCAACACCCGAAACTTCCGGTTGACACTCAATTCTCCATTCGGGAGGTCACGCGGCGGTCAAACTGTTTTGTGTTCATTACTCTTTTTAAAACCTTACCCCTCCACTTATTTATTTCTTCATCCTTTTCTAATATAGTAGTTCTCGCTCCCAAAAGCCAGGACCTTCATTATCTCATTACATAAATTCATTCTTAATGGATGCTCAATTTTTTTATAAAACATTTTTATTTAACATAGATGGGAACCTAACAGGTATTACCACACCGGGCCGGAGTGTGCCTGGGAGCAATTGTGATGAAGGGGTGCTCCACATTTCTCAGACCTTTAGAACTGGAACCTCACCATCAGGTAGTTTAACGTCATACCTGTTCGTAAGTCATTAAAATGATTGAAAATCACAATGTGTTTGTTTACACTATAAGGTAAAGCTAGCTTTTTAAAATAGGATGGAATCAATTAGCATGTGAATTTTTAAACATGTTAACGGCATTTCAATCAGTCAGGGTTATTTCATATCTAGAGGTTAGAGAATTACATTCCTTGTGTATTTATATTTAAATATGCGTGGATGTTTTTCTTAAATATTCTTATGCACTCAAGTATTCTTATCTAATACAAATAATATATATATATATATATATATATATATATATATATATATATATATATATATATAATATAGTGAACAATTTGAAAAAACACAGGTTCAAATAAAATGAGTGGTATTTATTCAGCCAACGCTGCAGTGTTTCAATCTGTGTAGTAGATCTTCTTCAGGGCCTTTGTTGACATAAGGAAAAGTAAAAATGTTATCACAGGATAATAATGTGGCTGTTCAACAAAGGCCCTGAAGAAGATCTACTAAACAGATTGAAACACAGCAGCGTTGGCTGAATAAATACCACTTATATTATTTGAAAGTGTTTTTTCAAATTTTTCACTATATTACATACCGTCGGATTCACTTTCATTTTTCTCTTCACACACACACACACACACACACCACACACACACACACACACACACACAAAACACACATATATATATTTATTTGTATGTGTGTACTTACTAAGGTTCGGTTTGGTTTGATTTTGTTTTACGGCATATCAACCTTAGTGGGTCATTTAATGCCGATAAAGTTTTGAAATAAATCAATTCTTAATGCATAGTACAATTTTATTTATCAACTCATGTTTTTCTATTTAACCCATAGATGGGACCCTTACAGGTTACTTACTAAGGATTATAATTAGTTATCGGTAATATAGCAGTGTCCAAATAAATGACAATTATTAAATATAAATTGTTAGTTGAAAGCATTTAATTATTTGCATGGTTGGGTCATGTACGTCGGATGGATGATGGACGAATCCCGAAAGACATCCTCTATGGAGAGCTTACGTCTGGTAAAAGACAGATTGGTCGCCTCCAGCTGCGATTCAAGGATGTCTGCAAGAATGATCTCAGGTGATTCGGCATTGCCCCTCCAGCTTCCGATAATGCCCGTGAAGACGACAGCGTCAGGCTGAAGAGAAGACTGAAAACTCAAAAAACGAAACCACGTTCGAAAAGTCGTCCCGGAGACTCATTTCGCACGAACACGCTCCGCATGTCCATGTCTCCGGTTTACCGTCGCAACGGTTAGCTAGCAGTGTCGAAGTTAGTCGTTCGATGTGACAGTCGGCGACTATCGTCATCGTACCACCGATGATACCTGGTTGATCCTGCCAGTAGTCATATGCTTGTCTCAAAGCTTAAGCCATGTATGTGTAAGTTCACGCCACGCATTAGAACGGGCGAAACCGCGAATGTCTCAGGAACCGGACCTAATCCTCGGGACCGTAATCCTCCTCCTGGAGGCGATGGATAACTGTGGCAATTCTAGAGCTAATACATGTGACACAAGCCGCGATCGGCACTCGCGTCGGCACCCGCGTCGATCGTTACGGGTTGCGGCGCTACATATTAGACTGAGACCGATGCACGTTCATACTCGATAGGACCATTTGGGAAAAAAGCAACAAACAAAAAAACAAAAACAAAAACAAACAAAATCAAGAAAATAAAATGAAACATTGTATTTACCTCGTACCCCACTTGTACGGGTTAGGCACAAGGCCCTATTAACGTGGGACCACCCACAAACCGATGCTCATGGGTGACAGGTGAAAAATTGCGTCGATCCCGTCGGCATTCCCCCTCAAGGGGGCGCCTCAGGTACTGGGCAATAAACCCAGCCCTGCACATTTAAATCAAGGGGGCAGGTATTGCCTGGGGGGATAGCCCCCTGGGATCGACGCTATTAACTTGTAAAGATCCAGGACCGAAGCCACTGGACCCCCGCCGTTGGCCAGATCTACATATGGAAAATAAAAGGAAACATATTCAGAAATAACTACACAAAAAAGTAAATATGAATGTACAATAAATCCGATTCCCTAAAACCTAGCCATAAAATAACCCAAGTGGGATTGACATGTCATTAAAATCAGTCAATCAACCAATAAAAATTTTCATTACTCTCTTCTTCTAAAAATTTGTATTAAATTATGAAGCATTGGAAACATCTTTTATTTTATGTATATAAGTATATACTTTGAAATGAAACACGTTTTTAACGAACGTGATTTTATAGACCTGTTTTATTCATCATTATATCCTCGGGGTTATTTTGTTTTTGTATAATTTCTATTTTGAATTTTATTAAATAAAATTCTGAAATAAACAATTTTATTTCATTAAACCTTATAATTTGAGAAAAGATAAATTTTCGCAGTTCCTAGCGGGAATGGGCAGAGGACAATCGTGAATTGTATTCTGAAAGATCTCACTCAACATTTAACGCAGTAGGCAGTCCCATTTTCATTCTCATTTCTATCAACAAACGTGCCTCGCAAAAATCAAAACACCATATTTGTGAAGATAGCTGACAAAGGAACAGATCCCAGATAAAAAAAATAAAAAAAACTCAAAAATTAACGTAATTAACGTAATTAAAACCTAAAGAATTTTACAAGGATGACATGTATTGGTTTGTTGACGGATGGAATGTGATTCTAGGAAGTAATGGAGGTTATGTTATTATTTATTTATTTATATGTGTATGAGTTTGGTTTGTTGTATTTACGGCATGTCAACCCCTGCTGGCTTATTTTATACCTAAGATGTTTTGTTCTAATCATGTTTGATGGGAGTTCAAAATTATTTTTCAACTTAATTTTTTAACACATTTTTTTTAATTACCGTATTTGACGGCGTCTAAGACGCACCCCCATTTCAGCAGGTCAGATTGAGGAAAAAAGGTTTTAATGTATTTAAGCTTATATTGTTAAAAAACAGTCTAGCTGTGCTTGATTATAACAATACCAGCAATAAAATAAGGATGCATGGAGTTTAGGGCAGGTAAAAGTACTGAGCGTAAGCTGGGTTAGTGCGCATCATAGAGAAGATTAGCCGAGGCCTACGGGAGGTCTCAAACTTCACCTACGATGTATAAGACGCAGGGCAATTTTTCGAGCCAACATTTTGGAAGAAAATTGCGTCCCATATGCCGTAAAATACGGTAATTTTTTTCTTAGTCGTGAAAATCAATCATTTATTTGATTTTAATCTTGACTTTTGATTTCTTCTGACCAGTAATTAATACTTAATGTAGACCTAGTGTTGGAATAATTCTGTATATAAGATGTGCTTGAGGTCACAACTTAAATTTATAGACTCTTCGTGGTCGCGTGGATTCAATCAGCCAATCAACACGCTCGAATACGTTGATGGTTAACTATTTAGAGACTTGGGGGAAAGGCGTTCAGTTGCTCGTGCTTAACACGGACGAACTGATCAACATCTAAGAATATCTTTAACACTGAGGAATACAAGAATCATAGGATTCAAGATACACAGAGACAAACGGAAAAGCATTACAGGATACTACACAAAACGGACCAAACATAATGCCACAAGAGATCTCCACTGTAAAGTACTCTCACCTGTAGCCTAAAAATGGCCACAAGATTCTTAATACCTGGACATTAAAGATTTTTTAAAACGCAGGCATCATCTTTTAAATTCAAATGCTAAGTATTTGTGTTGCATAATATATGTGGTGGCATAGATTATTGGCAACCCCCTGTATTTCTACAGGGATGGTCCCTTTCATATCACGGAGGGAAAATAATTGACAGTTTAAGTCTCGCACGTCACGTGATTTTGAATGAGTTACTCAGTTCGAGCCGATATCTAGAGCAGGGGTGGGGACGTCTTGTTTACTTCGGCTGACTCAACTCAGCGCGCTGTGTTTTAGTCAGTAATAAAATAAACCTAGTTAATTATAAAGGTTTTAAAAAGAAATAAGGCGTTGTTGGTTGATGCATGTCTTTGCAAGAAGACTGACCGAGGAAGAAAATGAATCAAGAAATGAAGAACCAACAAGTCAACATGGCGACCATGATGAGAAAGAATAGAAACTAGACGATCGAATGGCTAAACAATCGAAGAAGAAAGAAAGTAAGTCATGCATCTCTATCTGTCTACCCCCCCCTCTCCTCTCTCTCTCTCTCTCTCTCTCTCACTCTCTCTGACACAAAAGAACACTTGTGTATATACCCAACATGTGGGTATATAACAATTGTAAATAATGCTTGTTGTGGAAACTTAAAACAGCCAGCACCTCTTGTTACATAATTATTAGATACCTAATATTTATGTGCAATAGTGTAGAAATAAAAATGGCAGTTATAAGTTACAGCCCACGGCCTTGAAGGATGAGTAACAAGGCTTGACCTCAGTCCTAACCTTCCGGTGGATGCTGTGAGAATCGGTGGAGAAGACCCTCTTCCGGTTTAGATTAGAAATAGATTTTAGTCAGTCGGCGAGAAACCACGACGGTGGTAAGTCGTGTTATACACGCGGCCGACTCGATCTGCGCAGGTAGTCTGGTGGAGGGTTTCGAGAATAAAATATGATCAAAGTAAATCGAAGTCTTGTGTTATTATCTAAAAACTAACAATGACACAGGGCTTCTGATAAAGAGAAATCCCCAATAGAAGACCAGACCCGAAGTCCCCAAGAAAGTCCAGACCTTAGAAGATTCCAGACCAAGACAAGATGTTATAAGATATCAAGACCCCAGTAGAAGAATAGAAGAAGTAAAGAAGAAGGATATGCAACACTCTTTTCTGAGAATAAAACTGAGACTCCACCCTGTCGGCTGTGGCGTTAGAATGCACCGACTGCACCTCTGCATTCTAATGTTGGCCGTAGGTGGCGACCCGTGATGCTTAAGGATAGAGCCCAGGTGGATGAGCAATTCATGACATGCAACACTCCACTTTGGCCCTATCTTGGGCTAGACGGGCGGTCAGAGAGGCCCCCTCCGATCAATCGGCTGGTCATGTCAAGCCCTAGCACCTATATGATTTTCCCAGCTCTATTGCCCTTATGGCAAGCCCCAACCCCTTTTTATCATATGGGTGCTAGAAGGCGGTGGCTGCGGGTCTACATGTCATGGGAATGACGTTAAACTCTATCTGATGGTGAGGTTCCAGTTTTGGAGGTTTGGGGAATGTGGAGCACCCCTTCATCACCATTGCTCCCTGGTCCACTCTGACCTGGAGTGGTAGTACCTGTTAGGGTCACATCTATGGGTTAAATAGAAAAATGTATTTATAAAAAAATGGTATTATCCATTAAGAATTGATTTATTTCAAAACTTTATCGGCATTAAATGACACACTGAGGTTGATATGCCGTAAAACAAAACAAACCAAACCAAACTGAGACTCTGGACAAGCGCCAAATATTTTAAGGTGGCCATAAGTTAACTAGAGAAAGACGAAGCATCTCAAATGTGATAGAAAGGGAGATAACTCTGTTGTCTCTTCTATGGAAGTCTAAACTAATGATCACGTATAAAATCAGTAATATTTTAGTTAAATCATCAGAATGTCTGTAAGTGTGCAGGACATTTTTGCTGGTTCAAATTAGAAAGGCTCCTGGAGATTTCTGCCTTGGTCAATAGACGGGATGGGATAAAAGTGTGACGCCTAATTTAATAGAATATAATTATTGAAGATTTAGTGCAGCTCTCTGCGCCAATTGAGCTCGTTAAAGAGTTGAATATTGGACATTAGTCGACATATTTTACCGTTTTGAGACAGTAACGGAAAATATGGATAAGTATAGAATGAAAAATAATGTCGAAGAATTGAATTTAAGCAAGTGATTCTCCGGCAATGTTAAAGTGAATGGAAGAAAAGAAGGTATCTAATTTTGTAGTTATTTATAAAGTTTAGGTTAGCACATATCAAGGCCACCACTAGATTTCTGAATGTATTTGATGCATGCGTATCGAGGATCAGTAGGTTGGGAAGAATGTACTGTCTGATATTAGAGTATATATTATAAGTAGAAAAGCATATGCCCATAGAAATATTGTTGCATAATCTATGGTAGTATAGATTATTGACAACACTGTGTTGGGAAAATGGAAAGCTACAGACCGTTGGGGACCTTTTGACCCCAGACGCGGGAAAGCCGAAAATCACGTGAAGTCACGTGAAAGCTAGTTAGCTCGTCAGTACCAGCCAAGGATGTTGAGCAGGGAAAGATGTTTCTTGCTTAGCTGGACTCATCAACTACGCACGCTGTGTTAGTTAGTTAATATCAGGAATAACATTTTTTTTAAAGTAACTTGGCGTTGTTGGTCAATGAATGCCTTAGCTAGAAAAGGAATCAACAACAAGATTGGCCAACATGGCGACTGGACGAACACAGATGAAAGAAGTAAGTAATGCAAATATGCATTATCATATATATCTCAGATATCTGTCTACCTCTCTCTCTCCTCTCTCCCCTCTCTAGTAAAAGAACATTGTATATACACTCGTGAACAAAATGAATGGGCCAAGCAAGTATTATACATTTTATTGTACAAAAAGCTAAATTAAACAAAATACAATTGAACAAAAAACAAAAACTAGTCTTATATACACAGAACAAGACATTTACTTTAATAAGTTCTTAGTATGGAATCGCTTTCCCCTTTGATTTCTTTAAAAGATTAATCCTTTTAACCATGCTCTCAACCAGAAGCCTGTGGTCGTCCTTCACAGTGGATGCTCTAGGGCGACCAGATCCAGATTTCCTTTTTACTGAACCTAAAATTTCGAACATTTGACCAATTCGCTTCACAGCAGAGAGAGAGAGATGTTGTCACATTTTCTTTTTTCAAAATATCGAAAATCTGCTTGTAAGTCATATTAGACTGCCTTAATTCTGCAATTCGGTTTTTCATATCCTCGCCCAGATGCGGTCTTACCTTTGTAGGACTCATTTTTACCACTAAATTATTATATACTATAATATTAATGATCTGAAAAATAGGAATGTGCAGTTAAATTTCAGTAAATTCCTGACTAATATCGAAAAATCTATTTTCTTCCTTCTTTCAATCTTGGTCCATTTTTTCTGTTCACGAGTATATATACCCGCGACGTGAGCATGTGGGTATATAACAATATTTAATCTTGCAATTATGAGCGGATTCACCCTTAACAACAATTTGAAGAATAAAGTTTTTTTAATTATTGTGATTACCCTGGATTTGGTAGTCTCATCCCGCCGAGCGGTAAATGGTACACAAACTTCTACTGCTTGCAGATGTCGTATTGTCCTCGGCCGGAAAACGAAGCTTCCGGAAAAAAGACAAAGAGAAATATAAAAATATATATAAAAAAAACGGGAAAACGAAAGCGAGGCTTTCCGGTCAAGGAAGCAGGCCGAAGATAAAGAAATATTTAACAAACGTCTGTTATCAGATCAAAAGATAAAGATGCGTAGGCGTGTCGTCAATACAATAAGCCAGAGGGTCGAGCCGACAGCAGTCAGACCCAGAGACGCCAGCCGGCAGCTGAAAGGACACTTCAAGTCTCCCATCAGTAACCTCCCCTCGGGGACGCATTGTAAGCTCTGTGCCATCACCACCCACACACCGAAGAAAATAAAGAAGGGTCCTCTCTTTGTTCATACGTATCTGTTATTTATTGAAGTCCAGTAGTCGGTAGTAGCTGACTACTACATACTTCGCTACGTGACCATACATACCCGCAACGATTACTTACTTACACGATTTAAAGTAGCGAAGAAGGTCGCTACGTAACACAGAGTTCTGGTTTAAAAGATGTTATGTATATTGTCTCAAGGACGCAGAGCTGGAATTCGGAACAAGCACGAGGTAGGATGGGGAACTGACTGAGTTCTTTATTGTAGTTCTTTTTCCTGTGGAAATCCTCTGATAAGAAGTATGTGAAAACAAAGACTTTTTAAAGGATGAATCCGCTTTAAATGCAATTCTAAAATGTTGCACCCACAGAAAATCTGTTTTTAAATATTCAATCATTAACATTATGAAGTTTAGCTTATCGTAGCACATATGTAGTCTACTGAGATCTCGTCATAACGAGATTAAGGGAAATCTCGGTAAGGTGAGATCCCTGAAAAGGGACTATCATTACAAACACGGCATGATGAACCAGAAAGACAATATAGAGAGATTTATCAACCCCTCCGCACGAGCAGGATGCGACAAAAGGTCAATTTCTTAACCGGAATTTAACGGGTTTGAATTCAGATTTTTCCATCTCCTAGACCGGTTGCCTAACCAAGGTTAAAGAGCCCGGTCTGCCCTACTATTTACCCATAGCTGGAAGGAGAATTGGATTCATACCTTTTCCAAGGGTATTAGCGCTAAGTGAAAATGCAGTTACCGCGTCCAGGATTTGAACTTGTGGCGACGAGTCCATTTCCCATGAATTTAACAATTACACCACACGCTTCCAGAAAGACAATATAATGTATTTTCCCGTATATAAAACCTGTTGTTAAACTGTTAACCCGGAGTTTGTTCGCTACAACATATCAAAGCCAACACTAGTTTTATGAACGTATTTGATTTATGCATATCGAGGATTCATCAGGTTAGACAAAAATGTAATGTCCGATTTTAGAGTTACTGCTGCTGCGACATTCAACCTGGGTCGGTTGAGGCGGCTCCACCCAACGAATTCACCGTATCTCGAATGCAAACGCCATAACATCCAGAGTTGTCAGTAGGGCCGTTGTGATAGAGATGATAGGATACATCAGCCTGCGGTATCTTGATGATGCAGCAGCCTCTATCCGGTAACCGTACCTCTGAGAGGCAGTCGAACATCAATGCCATCGATTTTAAAATCTCACCTCATGTGGTGTAATGGTTAGCAAGCTAGATTAACAGACAATTGTTAGTGAGTTCGATTCCCACGGGTTGCCCCATACCTCTGACTTTGTGCCACAACTCAGCTAACCTTAGTAAATAACTACCGTATTTGATGGTATATAAGGTGCACGGGTATATATATATTTGCCAACTCCTCCGCACGAGCAGGATGTGACACAAGGTCAATTTCTTAAGCGGGGTTCAGCAAGTTTGAATTCAAAGTTTTCCTTCTCCTAGACCGGTCGCCTAACCAAGGTTAAAGAGCCCAGTCTGCCTTACTATTTACCCAAAGCTGGAGGGAGAGTAGGATTCATACCTTTCCCAAGGGTATTAGCGCTAAGTGAAATGCAATTACCAAGTCCAGGATTTGAACTCGGAGCGACGGTATATTATAAGTGGGAAATATTTGCCTATAGAAATATTTAATCATTAACATAACCTCCATTGCTTCATAGCACTTCATACCATCGGTGAACAAGACTATAGTGCCATCCATGTATTAATATCTAATAAAAATAATGTTCATACACTTGTATAGTTTCAAGGATTCCTATTTGATTCGAATAATTATATGGTTTCGAGTAGTTATATAAATTACAACAATGACATTTGTTTGTTCAGTCATAAGATAATATCCGGTAATTTTCACCTTTAGTTGGCTAAATTCCTAGCATAAAATTGTGCGTGCGCATTATCTAAAATGAACACAGTTTATGATATTTTTGTGTTAAAGCATGCAGTTGTATTGTTTTCGTAAAAAAAATTCTAAAATTTGTGTATTTCGCACGGAGACTTTCAAAGTGGCTACCGGCTTGTTTCAAAGTGAAAGTCAGTTGGCTAAATTCCTAGCATAAAATTATCTGAAATGAACTTAATTATTATTAGGAACACATTTTATGATATTTTTGTCTTAAAACATACAGTTGTATTGTTTTCAAAAAAGTTTCTAAGATTTGTTTATTTCACACGGAGACTTTCAAAATAGCTACAGGCTTGTTTCAAAGTGAAAGTCAAGGGAGGTTACTCTAATTGCCTTATTTGCTAGGAATTTAGCCAACTAAAGGTGAAAATTACCTAATATCCTAAGTAAATAATTATATCTTCAAGTAACTATTCTCAATACAAATAATTTATAATTATAATATTATGCTCTATTTTAGAGTAAATATTATAAGCGAAAAAAAGAACTCATGCTTATGTTGGATATTGTACAAACTGAAATATGAATTTCCGGTTAAATTAAACAAAACGAACAAAAGAAGGATGGGAACCAATAAGTTCGGAGATAGTTATCAGATCAAGGGTAGAGATGCGTAGGCGTATCGTCAATACAAAAGCCAGAGGTCAGTAGTGAACAGAGCCCAGTCAGGAGAGAGACGGTGGACCGACGCGGTCACTCACCGCCACGGCTAAGGCCGGTGAGACGCCACCAGCCACCCCTTTACCTGAACACCGCCAGATCCCAGCAGCAGTGGTAGTAATTATCAACCCTCGGATTTCATTGTCAAACTCGCCACCCACCACGAGAGAATGTAAAGAAATAAACTAAAGTTTGTTACAATGCCCATGTGTTGAGTTTCTACGCCGACTACTAACCTACCCGCAGTATACCAGCAACGTATACGATTCAGCGTGAGTTTGAAGATGCCAGTATATAACATATAAGATTTAGTGCCGAACAAAGAAGGCGCTATGCAACACTTATAGAAGTAATTAATTAATGATGCAACTATTGTAAAATTCTTTAGGTTATAATTACTTTAATTATTGGCAGTGTTTTTTTTTTTTTACTGGGGTTTGTTCCTTTGTCAGCTATTTTCAGAAATAGTGGGTTTTTGATTTTTGCGTATCGCGTTGGTTGCTAGAAAAAAGAATGCTAATGAGACTGACGCACTGCGTCCAGAGTATGAGGTGAGTTAAATATTTTAGAATAAAACTCACCCATTAACCTTTGCTTATTACCGGTAGAAACTGCGAAAATGTATCTTTTCTCAAATTATAAGGGTTAATAAAATAAAATTAATTAATCAAAATAGAAATTATACAAAAACAAAACAACCCTGAGGATATAATGATGAATAAAACAGGTCTATAAATCACATTCGTTAAAAACGTGTTTCATTTCAAAGTATTGTTGAGTTTTGCCACTTATATACATAAAATAAAAGAGGTTTTCAGTGCTTCATAATTTAATACTAATTTTTAGAAGAAGAGATGTAATTAAATTTTTTTATTGGTTGATTGACTGATTTTAATGACATGTCAATCCCACTTGGGTTATTTTATGGCTAGGTTTTAGGGAATCACATTTATTGTATATTTATATTTACATTTTTGTGTAGTTGTTTCTGGTGAGATTTTTTGGTTGTTTTTATTTTTTTGCATATGGTCCTCTTGAATACGAATAATTTGCAAACATAATTCCACACCCATCCTATTGTGATACTGATGACTTTGTTATTATTGCTGCAGTCTTGCAAATAGATAAGAAGGAAAATGGTTTCATAGTAAAAGAAATATGAAGGAAAATGGTTTCATAGTAAAAGAAATATGAAGGAAAATGGTTTCATAGTAAAAGAAATATGAAAGAAAATGTTTTCATAGTAAAAAAAAGATATGAAAGAAAATGGTTTCATAGTAAAAAAAAAATAGGAAGGAAAATGGTTTCATAGTAAAAAAGATATGAAGGAAAATAGTTTCATAGTAAAAGAAAATGAAGGAAAATAGTTTTCATAGTAAAAGAAATATGAAGAAAATAGTTTCATAGTAAAAAAAATATGAAAGAAAATGGTTTCATAGTAAAAAAGATATGAAGGAAAATAGTTTCATAGTAAAAGAAATATGAAGGAAAATGGTTTGATAGTAAAAGAAATATGAAGGAAAATAGTTTCATAGTAAAAGAAATATGAAGGAAAATGGTTTGATAGTAAAGAAATATGAAGGAAAAATAGTAAAAAAGCGAAACGCAGACGATATATATATATATATATATATATATATATATATATATATATATACTTTGGTGGGGTACCAAGTTCTTTGGTATTAGGATGATTCTAAACTGGTGCTTTCCTCCAACTGTACGGTGGTGCAAAATTAAGGTCCGTTTAAGACCTTAATGTTTACTTTTCATAAGCAGAGCAAAGTAATTTGTAAAGGAAAAAGGCTTAAAGAACGGCTATTCAGTGATAATGGTCCATTTCCACCCGTGGGTATCTGAGACCCTCCGAGTTTCTTCAGATCACTTTCTTTATTGAAACTGGCAAACAATTAAATTCAGCTAATATTTATACATTTTCTCTCGCTTCCAGTGATAGGGGGGATCTCACGTGGTGTAATGTTTAGCAAGCTAGATTTGCAGAGCATTGTTAGTGAGTTCGATTCTCACTGGGTGTCCCTTACTTCTGTTTCAAGATAAATATTTTCGGTCGTTTCTGCAGTTTAAAAGGATATTTTCAAGGAGGGTCATATTTTTAGCTTATCCTTTATCTATATTGTTGCTCAACTTATTTTTCCAAAAAAACTTTTATCTGCGACCTCGGTTTACAAAACTTTTTAAAAGATAATTTTTTCATATGTATCTCTCACTCTTACAATAAATGTCTCTGTGTATATGTGTGTGCGAGTCTGTGTGTGCATGTGTGTATTCGTATGAGTGTGTGTATATGTGTGTGCGTGCGTGTGTGTGTGTGTGTGTGTGTGTATTCGTATGAGAAAGAGAGAGAGAGAGAGAGTCGTAAATATAATCATAATGTCCTTGGATAAAGTGACGCCAACAGAAAAAGAAAGTATATAAGCGATAATATATTTTTTTTTTCTCTTGTTTTTTTTATTTTCTTTATTTCTTTTATTTTACCTAATTTCACCGATGGCGATTCATTTTTGAAAAATTCTTTCTATGTTTTAAATAATTCAATACGCGTTCAGATCTATTTTTGAAGAGTTCACGAGGAGCGAGTGTCCTTGAAATTCATGAAACGAAAAAAATGATAATCTTTTTGTGAATAAATGACTGACTCTTGAAACTAGAAGTAAAAAAAGAATTAAAAAAAAAAGGAAATTAAATAAAATAAAGCAACTCATTTTGCTTAGGGGTTATTAAAAGAACTGAAATAATCCCATAATATTTAGGCAATTTTTCATTGTCGTATAAATGTTTTCATTTTAATATTCTTATCTTTTTCTTTTTCTTTTTTTATTATCAGAATCCTTATCTTCAGTGATAGACGTCTTTAAAAATGACCTTAGGTCTATATATTGAACTTAAAAAAAAAAATACTCCAACGTTCAATACTAAGAAGAGACAAATGTTTTGTAATAAAAATAAACTGACCAATAACAGTCGACATGCTGTTAAACCCAACAAATAAATAAGCAAACAGGGCTGCAGAGTTGCAATCGGATCGTGGAATCGGAGTCGGAGTCGGAAGCAATTAAGTGGTCATTGACTCCGGAGTGTGTAAAACTATACAGACTCCGACTCTAGTTTTATTTACACTTTGTATGGTCCTAGTGTGGAGGCGTGCGTTGTAACGGTTACGGTCGTAGGAAATGGTGTTATGAACTATAAATAACCCAACAAAGGTTGACATGCTGTAAAACCCACCAATCAAGCAAAAAAAAAATTAAATAAATAAATAAAACAAGAAAAACACCTTGATGGCTGAGATTACAGAATACACCGACTGCGCCTCTGCTGAGGGATAAGACCCTCCTACATATGCTGGGTGGTGATTCGTGATGCTTAATGACAGAATCTTGGTGGCTGCGCAGTCCGTGACATGCAATACTTCACTTTGGCCCTTACTTGGACTAGACAGGTAGCTGATTTATCTGCTGGTCACATCAATTCCTAGCACCTATATGATTGTCCCAGCCGCATTGCAAATCCTCAAACCTTTTTATCTTACACATGCTAAAAGATGATGGGTGAGGGTCTTAGTCTCCTGGGTATGACACTAGACTGTATCTAGTGGTGGGGTTTCAATTCTGAAGCTCAGGTCCATTCTAGCTCGGAATATAGTACCTTAGGATCCCATATATAGGTTACAACAAGGATCGACAACCCTCGGCACGCGGGCCACATCAGGCCCTCGAGTGGTTTTCGTCCGGCCCGCCAACTTAACCGCTGGACTGTGACTATCCAATAAGTATCGAATAGAAGTAAAGTAATTCGATTCAGGTTAACCCATTAACGGCCAGAGGCAAACATTTAAAAAAAATTAAACCTTAAAAAAAAATAAAGACAGCTTTTAAGTCAGAGCGGTTTAAGTCCGATAAAATTCATTTGCATTATATTTAATACCATCGCCCTTCACCGAGATACTGCATAGCTAGTTGCCCCACTTCTCCAAAAGGTTGCCGACCCCTTGGTTAGAAAGAATGTGTTTGAAAAAATTGAGTTAAAATAATATGGAATACCCAACAAAAAGGAATAAAACGAAATCGTAATCAGTATTATCTGCGTTATTCGGACTGATGTCCTTATCTTCATTGTTATCTTTACCTTCCGAGAAGGTTCCCGAGTCCGACAAGAAATACCTGAAGAAAGCCGGAAGGCACATCGGCCGAAACGTTGTACAGATAACAATGAAGATGGGGACAATAGTCAGAATAACGTGGATAATACTAATCATCAAGCCTCATTTCAAACATTCAGAGAAAAACGTAATTGACATAAAGTAAGCTAAGGGTTGACATACCGTAAAAACCAACCAACCAGCCAACCAACCGAACAAAGAAACAAATATTTTTTATCACATGGGTGCTAGAAGGCGGTAACTGAGGGTCTACATATCCTGGGAATGACGTTAAACTCTATCTGATGGTGAGGTTCCAGTTTTTGGAGGTTTGGGGAATGTGGAGCACCCCTTCATCACCATTGCTCCCTGATCCACTCTGACCCGGAGTGGTAGTACCTGTTAGGGTCCCATCTATGGGTTAAATAGAAAAACGTGTTTATAAAAAAATTGAATATCCACTTAAGAATGAATTGTATTTCAAAACTTGTCGGCATTAAATGACCCACTGAGGTTGATATGCCGTAGAACAAACCAAACCAAATATTTTTGAGGTGTATAATTATGGGGGATAATTATATATACTCGTAGTTTCTAAACGAAATTGTATTATCGATTAAAAATGAAATTATTTCAAAATTTGGTCGGCATTAAACATTTTTGAATACCAAATTGCCAATAGAAGTATTCGGCATAAAATAACCCAAGGGTTGAAATGCCGTAAAACCCAACCAACCAAACCAAACCAAAGAAACAAAGAAACAAAGAAACACACACACGCACCCCCCCAAAAAAAAAAAAAAAAAAAAACACAAATCAAATAAAAGAAACAAAACAAGGAGACCTTAAACTTCGGTACGTTTCTCTCCGGGTTTATCAAGATAATTAAATTCCTCTGCTTGGTTAGAAGACATACATCATTAAAAGAGGTTCAGTTCACAGTTCATTAATTATTGAGGCTCCCTAATAAGAAGATTCAAATGCAAAGAAAGACAACAACACCCGATTATCCTTGGATGGTAACAGAACTGATTACAGAATATATTGGGAACCTTACGAAAAGGAAAGTAGTTACCATTCTATTGTACATTTCCCTGGTTTGTAAAAATTGGTATCCGGCGAACTTCTCGAAATCAATTGCTCGAAAAATTATATCTCGAATTCTATCCATTGATCGAAATACAGATTGCTCGAAAAATGATTTCTCGAATTCTATCAATTGATCGAAATACAGATTGTTCGAAAAATGATTTCTCGAATTCTATCAATTGATCGAAGTACAGATTGCTCGAAAAATGATTTCTCGAATTCTATCAATTGATCGAAATACAGATTGCTCGAAAAATGATTTCTCGAATTCTATCAATTGATCGAAGTACAGATTGCTCGATAAATTATTTCTCGAATTCTATCAATTGATCGAAATACAGATTGCTCGAAAAGACGATGATATTTTACCTGTACATTTTCTATCCCTTTTTGTGGCTTGCAATACAATTTGTAGTTGTGGA
>CM042152.1:7741358-7748858 GCA_023376005.1 Doryteuthis pealeii
TGTGTTTGTATGAGTTCAACGAAAATTCAAGAAATAATAAAAATACAGGTCAACATACAACACCATTGTTACCGTATTATTATTTTTTATTTATTCCAAACTGCATTGTGATAGCCTTCTAAATCAACCTCCTAACCAATATATATATATATATATATATATATATATATATATATATATATATATATATTCAAATCAGATCGAGGAAAGACATTAAACAAACTTAGTTTTTATTGGCATGATTAAATTCGTTAACCACCTCCCTTTTTTGTTATTCCAAACAGATTTTTTCTTTTAAAATTGAGATGGAAATAGAATACACAAATAATACATGATTATTTTTTCTTATATTGAAAATGAACATTTTTACTGTTTTTTGCATTTTAACTTCGAATTATTTAAGGTTTTCATTGCTTAAAAATGTTTCTTCTTCTTTTTGTTGATATCAAGCATTCCTCGAGCAAAGCCACCGGTTATCTTCAAGATACGCACTCACGGATTTTTCAGCATCTTTTTAAAGGAATGCTTACTTTAAATCGTCAGCAGGATCCATCCTCGTACACTCTTTTGATCAGCTTTTTTTTCGGTAAAATAAACTTTACTCATCTGAATTCTTATATCATTTGGGGCATTTTCTCAATGAATATTTCTAACTTCCTCATTGAGAAAAAGGTAAATTCATTATTTTAAAAAAGTTCACTGAATCATATTTATTTAAAACTAGTATTATTCGGACTATTGTCCTCATCTTCATTGTTATCTGTACAACGTTTCGGCCGATGGGCCCTCCGGCCTTCTTCAGGTATTTCTTGACGGTCTCGGGAACCTTCTCGGAAGCTAAAGATAACAATGAAGATAAGGACATCAGTCCGAATAACGCAGATAATACTAATTACGTTTTCGTTTTATTCCTTTTTGTTGGGTATTCCATATTATTTTAACTCAATTTTTTCAAACACATCCTTTTATCTTTCTAACCCAGGGGTCGGCAACCTTTTGGAGAAGGGGGGGGGGTAACAGGCTATCCAGTGTCTCGGTGAAGGGCGATGGTATTAGATATATTGCAAATGAATTTTCTAGGACATAAACCGCTCTGACTTAAAAGCTGTCTTTATATTTTTTTCTGGGGTTTAATGTAATCGGGAGCCATCACGGAACTTTGAACCTAACCCTTTATTCACTCCACGTGGTATCCTGTTCTCATTTCGCTAACCATAGCTGGGGTACAGGTGTTAAGCTGTGTTGATTATTATTCTGTGTTACTGAAAACTATCCAAAAATAATTCATGGTAAATAGAAAATTATTTAATAATTCAGATGAAAAACAACAAATTTATTTTCCCCGAAAACAAAACCCAGATCAAAAGAGTTAATTTGAAGGGAAATGTTTATAAAATATACTCATAATAATCCAAGATTACTGAGCTGAACTTGATCTTGTTGGTTTGTTTTGTTTTACGACATATCAACCTCGGTACGTCATTTAGTTTTGAAATAAATTCATTCTTAATAAATACTCAATTTTTTTTAATAAACACATTTTTCTATTTAACTCACAGATGGGATCCTAACAGATACTACCACTCCAGGTCAGAGTAGACTTGGGAGCAATGGTGATGAAGGGGTGCTTCACATTGCCCAGACCTCAAGAACTGAAATCTCACCATCAGATAGAGTATAACGTCATTCCCAGGACATGTAGACCCTCAGCCACCACCTTCTGTCATATATGATAAAAAATTGTTGCGGGTTGCCATAAGGGAAATAGTGATGGGACAATCAGATAGATACTAGGGCTTGACCTGACCAGTCGACTGATCGGGGGGGGGGCTCTCCGACCACCCGTCAAGCCTAAGTAAGGGCGAAAGAGGAGTGTTGCATGTCATGGACGACTCGGCCACCTGAGTTCCATTATTAAGCATCACATGTCACCACCCACGGCCAACACGTGATCCCATTGGGGTGGAATGTTAACCCTCTGCAGAGGTGCAGTCGGTGTATTCTAAAGCCCCAGCCGACTGGGCTGGAGCTGAACTTGAATTCTGTGAAATGATTTTTTGCACGTCTTCAAAGACAAAGCTGATTCAGTTCATTCTTAATCAGGGTTGCCAACCAAAGAAAAAAATAATCAGTCTCATTACTTTCTTGACAAACCATGTGCATTTACCCAACCCACCCGTCACGAGCAGGATGCATCCCAATGTCAGTTAAAAGCGGAGTATAACTACCGTGAATTCAGAGTTTTCCATCGATTACACCGGTTCTCATATAAATGTTAGCTAAAGAGCCCAATCCGGTTATTTAGGAGAGTCACCGTGGCGTAGTGGCAAAGGTATTGGACTGTGAAATCATAGTAAGCAAGTTCGAAATCCAGACGCGCTATTAAGTTCACTTTCGGATTAATGTCTTTAGTAAAAATATGAACCCCCCGAACCCCCAGCAATGCGTTAAATAGTACCAGTTACGTTTTTATGGGCCATCTTTTAGCCTTCAAGCTAAAGCGCTTGTCCAGCGGAAATCCCTGGAAATCCTCTGGTAAAGAATCCTCAGTATTGTAAGTTCCTTCGTCAATGGTTGCAAGTATACTTTGAAGGATCAGTGTTTAAGTAGTTAATCAGCCGAACATTATGGCTGTTGATTGGCGTAGGAATAAACCATATGACCTCGCCTAGTCTATAAATTTAGGTGGGGAATTGTAGCACACCTTAATGTACCACTGTATAGACAATAACAAAGAACTGACTCCACGTTGTAGTATTTGTATTTTTCGGACTATTGTCCTCATGTTTATTACTATATACACAACGTTTCGACCGAGGTTCCCTCCGGCGTTCTTATCGAACTCGAGCGATTTCTGTTCTCCGGCCTTTTTCATGTATTCGACAAGAAACTTCTGAAGAAGGCTGGAGAAGCCACCGTCCAAAACGTTGTGTATATAACAATAGTATGAAGACAACAGTTCTTAAATCTGATTATAATGGAGATTATCTGACTGATTGTCTGTAACAAAACTATGTCTCAACTGACGTCAGAGTTTCCTTAGTTATTCAAGTTATATTCTCAAAAATTAGGAAATAGTAATTATTTAATCTTAATTAGCATCTCATTTATCAACGATGTCTCTATTAAAGTCTAAGTTAGATTTGCCCCAGAACTGCCCATATTATTAATGCATTTAAAATCTGGAAATATGTGTTATATATCCCTAAGCAATAAAAATTTCCATAGTATAAGGTAGGAATAATTTGTATAATGATTTTAACAAAACTGAGTTTGATAAATATCTATTCTCTGTTACTGATTGCTGATACTATCATGTTATTCTCAAACGTATTACAAACATCTGTTCGTCTGAATTCATCATGTTTCTCTTCCTCTTGTCTCTCACTATTATTTAGCATTAATTTCATTTTTATTTCTTACTCGAAGCGAGAATTTCTTAAATAACACAAAGAACAATTACGAAATTTCTCTCTTAGAAAAACGCAAATCTCCTTTCACAAGACAATTTTTATTAGAATTTATTTTTCACGCTAATAATCAAAACATTCATATTAAATCTTATTATAATGGAGATTGTGGGTTTGTCTGTCTGTAACCGAAACTATCTCGCTACTCAAGTCACAATTCCCTTTGTTATTGACATCACATTCTCCATGATTTTATTTTTTAAACCTCAATTATTAATAAAATTGTTTGACATTATTAATACTGTTGACCACATCTACGTATTTATAACATGCAATTTTATTTATATATACAACAAAATAACGGTTTACAGTGTGAATGGGAAGGTTAATTTGCATATTGATATTAGAAATTTGATTTTAATAAATATATGCTTAGTATTATTGATTTCTAATTGTTTGGTTTTATCTTATGGAATATGAGCAAAAATCTCTGAGATAAATCTTATAAGAAATCCCTTAACAAGAAGAAATAACTGTAATATTATTCTTTACTTCCTATTTTAATTAAATAGTTAAATTTGGAAAATTTACCAATGAAAGACGGGAGTAATGGAAGATGATGGAAGAGTTAGTTTCAAAGTTGTTCTATTTTTCAATCATAGCCCCTCTGTTCCAAATCTTTCTATCTGCATTCTTATTCAGTTTCATTAGCCTTTCTAATTTAACATTTAACAATAATTTAATATTTTATAATATTAAAACTTAAATACTTGCACCCGGAGGGTGCATATATTTGCTAGTATTTATAAGAATAATATGCACAATTTCATATAGAAATCAATTAGAATAACATAAAAATAAGTTTACTATTTTATATTCGTTCTTATTTAATTTCGTTAGGCTTTCTAATTT
Source organism: Doryteuthis pealeii (assembly GCA_023376005.1). Taxonomy (NCBI): domain Eukaryota; kingdom Metazoa; phylum Mollusca; class Cephalopoda; order Myopsida; family Loliginidae; genus Doryteuthis; species Doryteuthis pealeii. The sequence continues at coordinate 7,745,681 of CM042152.1, forward strand.
AATATGATATTTTATTATATTAAAACTTAAATATTAGCGCCCATATTTTTGCTAGTCCAAATTATACAAATCATCAAACCTGATCTCAAAAATTCAGACAAATGACTCCATTTTATTTAGGCTTCGAACATTCTGATTTTCTAGCTTGGATTATTGGTAATTATTTCCATTTATATTGGTAATTATGTCCACTTCAGCATGGCTAATTAGATATCTGATTATCCATTGGATTATTCACCTGGATATTTATTGAAACAATAGTCAGCTGAATGACCAGATGAAGAAGAGCCTGACCAACTAATGATGCACATTGTCCAATACATGATTCTCGGACTGACAGGCTGAGCCAAAGTTTTAATTTATAATTAAATACACCATGAGGATACGGTATGCAATTCTGACAACTGAATAGATTCCACGAAACGTAACGATACAATAAAAGCAGTGAAAAGACAAAATCAACAATAAATAAATGTAAGCCACTAAACATGCGAGCAACAAAAATATTATAAATTAACAGCAACGCAACATTTTTTCTAATATTAGCATAATATTTATTTCCAGATCTGATTAATTGATTGATTATTTTAAAGGCATGTCAACCCCTAGCGTAACTTTATGTTGTATACCCTTTCTTTACTTCTATTCTGCTCATCTTGGCATTTTACGTTCTTCTTCTAGCGTCTGGACTTTGTCTTGTTGGTCGTCCTTGATTCATTTCTACTTCTAGGTCAGTCTTGTTGCCAAGACATTCATCAACCACAAAACCATATTATTTATTTAAACCTTTATTTACTTAACTAAACATATTTCTCTAACTAACACAACGCGCGTGTGCAATGGGCTCCAGCTAGGGCAGAAACATCTTATCTGCCTGACGTCCAAGCTGAAACTGAGAGCCAACCAGGTTCCACGTGACTTCACGTATTTCGCGGGCTTTCTGTAATATTCTATGGAAAGTTCCGCTCGTGATAAAAGTGGCCATCCCTTCAGAAATACAGGGGGTTGACAATAATCTATGCATAGATTATGTAACATTTATGCTTAGAGCTCGGTAAATGCATTCATTGTACATATGTATTTACATTTTTGTGTAGTTGTGATTTACAGATTTTTAAACACTGATATGATATCAAGGATTCTTATCTAATACAAATAATTTACACACAGTTCTTGCGCTTCAAGTATTCCAGATTAACCAACCAAAGGGCAAAAAAATAATCAAACAACTGTAATAATACTGTGTTCGTATTTCTAGAGAAAGAGAGGAAAAAGAAATAAGAACAAAGAGGGATTAAAGTTTGAACTTAATGACCGAAGAATGGCCCCGGAAATAGATTTAAAAATAAAAACGGAAGTCCCGGTTTTAGACCAGAAACGGATGTGACACCGGGACGAGAAACGGGAGAGGAGAAAATTCTGCATCTTTTTGCCTTGGCCCTAGTAAGAGTCAGACGTGGCTCCTGGTTTCCCGGATGAGTATGACATAGAAGTATCGAATAGGATTTACGACAGAGTAATTTGACCGTACCCTCTCTCTCTCTATTTCTCTCTATATTTTCTTCTCTCTGAAAAAGAACCCACGGGCCTAGGAATAAATAAAGAACTCCTTGTGACTATACAACCTACGTGTGTTGTTTCTAAACGAACGACAACTACTGCTAACAAAGACAACTACAACAACTTGAGTTGGCCTATGCGACCTGGTACAATATAAGAAGTCATTGGTGAGTGACCTTCAGGCCACAGAAAAAAAAACAGAAAATAAGTGATACTCACCAGACTGCGTATTGGGCACACACATCATCCATTCTCACATTTTAAAAAGGGAGGACGCAGCCAGTATGCTTATCATGCAAGGCACAGCTCACAATTAAACGCATCCCCCTGCAACAGTCTCAGACAAACCTGCACCAAATATCAACTGACAAAAAAACTTAAGAGACCTATTCTAAAAATATAAAACCAGAAGACATTATAAATTTTCTAAAAAAAGGAAACCTTTTCAACAAGATCAAACTAAACATAACTGAATACCACTATAAAACCATTACTCTTAAAACTGAAACCCATATGAAAAACATTCTACATAACACTTTCTGGCATTAAATGACCCACAGAGGTTGATATACCATTAAAAAAACTCAAACTCAAACTCAAGTATTCCTATTTAATACTAATACTAATAACTTAATAACTTAATCACAGTCGTATAGCTTCAAATATTCATATGTTTGAGTTTTGTTTAACGGCATATCAACATCTGTGGGTCATTTAATGCCAATATTCATATGTATTACTAAAAATTATCTGGCTTTATTTGATAATAATTGGTTGTTTGCAAAGATATATGTGGTTTCAGGTAACTAAGGAAAATGCACTAGAATAGACAAGTGTGATGGAGAACGGGAGTCAGATGGCGGAAATACACGGCAATGCACGGCAACTACTGTATTCTCTGAGAAAGAGAGCAAGACAATGTCTTGCCTGCCAGAAACGAACCCGCGTTCTTCCGAATGCAAAAAATGAGACTTAGGCGTTGCGCGGACGCGAGTTTCGACTCAGTTGCCCGGATGATTGTCCTGACCATATTAACCGAATTATTTCTAACACGGGTACCTCGGATGTTGAAAGCTACGTCTATAAATAGCGATAGTCCAAAGAAGACAGAGCAGAGCGGCACGCACACCTGACTGAGCTATGAAGCAAAGGAAAGGAAAGGAAAGGAAGACTCACACACACACACACACACACACACACACACACACACACACACACACACACACACAGACAGACAGACAGACAGACAGGTGATGAAAGATTACTTTACCAGTTAACGTCGGACTTGATTGCAGACCCTCCTCAACAAAGAACTTGTTTGTTTTTGTTTTCAACAAAAAAAAAAACAAGTTATTTCTTCTCGGTGATTGACATTCTGTTTGGGATTGGGAGGTCCGTTTGTAACTCAAAATCCTAGAGAATTTTTTAGAACAGATTCTGGTGAGAGCTTATATACCATTTGCCAGTATGGTCAAATTCTAATTTCTTGCACAATCAACTGTTTCATCTGTCGTTACATAACTTACACTATTCTGTAGTGTATTATTAATTTTTGCTCTGATATAATTGGTCCTTATGGCATTATTTTATGCTGCTATTAAAAGAGTTTCAGTTTTTC
>CM042152.1:7753858-7773858 GCA_023376005.1 Doryteuthis pealeii
CAGGCCGGCATTGGTTATTACGTCGATGCTAATGATGTGTATTAACCGAACCTGAGTGGATTACCAGTTGGTTGGTTGTTTTGTTTTACGGCATATCAACCTCAGTGGATCATTTAATGCCGACAAGGTTTTGAAATGAATTCATTCTTAATAGATAATCAATTTTGTTTATAAAGATGTTTTTCTATTTAACGCATAGATGGGACCCTAACTGGTACTACCACTCCGGGTCAGAGTGGACCAAGGAGCAATGGTGATGAAGGGGTGCTCTACATTCCCCAGACCTCCAAAACTGGAACACTCACCATCAGATTGAGTTTAACATCATTCCCAGGACATGAAGACCCTCAGCAACCGCCTTCTAGCACCCATATGATATATATATATATATAATATATATATATATATATATATATATATATATATATAATATTAGATCATTCTAAATCCTACAAGAACGGCTCAAGAAATTGTAATCTATGTGTGACAGAAAAATTTAGGATACTGAAAAATTTAATTTCGGATAATTACAACAATAATAAGAAAAGTCTAAACAAAAAATCTGAGATATTTAGGACATGTCCACATAAGAAAAAATTCTTCCTAAATGCATGGATAAGCGAAAACCAACATCCACCCTGAAAGATGAAGTTACGGATTCTTACAAGACTTTACCATCAGAAAACTTGAATTTAAACAGACTTTTAAAATATGATTTCGGATATATTATTCAATAAAAGAGTGGATTTTCAATAAGGGAAACTCACCACCCACCCCCAAAAAATTAAATTGAAAAATGTACAGGATTTAACATCAGAAAATTCCAAAAGACATACATCTTTTAACATATGAAATTGATTAGAATAATCACAATTAAGAACAAATTTTCAAAGGGTTAAAGGGAGATAACCTTATAAGTTTTTTAAAAATAAAATACAGGAATTAAAAAATTCAAAAATATAATCGAATACATAAAGAGCGTCCGCAATAATCAACCGACGTAATTTGCGGTCCATAAACATAACAACAAGAAATGTCTTAAAATAAACACCCGAAAATTTAGCAGCCTGACGATGGTGAAATAACCTGAAACCTGGGTAGTTGCTTATGAAAAACTTTTATATTTAAAAGACTCAACAATATATATATATTATATATATATATATATATATATATATATATAAAGAGAGAGAGAGAGAGAGAGAGAGAGAGAGAGAGAGAGAGAGAGATATGAGACATTTTCTATAAATTATAAAGGCGGAGACTGTTCCGTTTTAGCAGATAATTTTTGATATTGCATAAATATGAAGAACTGGGGACAAGAAAAGAATAATAAATAAAGCTGAAGTGTTATATGGGCGTATGATAATCGTATTAGAGGTATGAACATATTCTGATAACTTTCAAAATAAAGTTATCCCCTCCCCCCAAAAAATAAAGAAATAATCTTAGAATTAGCAATATAAGAAATGCTATAAAGAAACTAACACTTTAAAAATAACAAGAAGGCGAATGTATAATTAAAATAATAACGAGTCCAGCTCTTTATTTTTTTATTTTGTTTCCCTTTCAAGTCATCTTGTGTCTTTTTGTCTTTAGTTCGGGCATCATCTTGTGTGAAATTCTTTTGATATGTATTCTCTATTAGAATAAATAATTAGATTATCTTCTGATCATCCCAATTCCTCAGGTTTGAATTGGAACGACTGACAAAAATTTAATAACCACATTGCGTTATCGCCTAGGGTGACTAGAACTAAAGGCGTTGTCTTTCTTTATAGCAAATATTGTTTTGTTTCTATTGGTCTTCGAGGGTTTTGAGAATAAAAAGAATTGAATATTTATCAAAGAGATACTATCCCATATAATGAATGGGTAAAAACTTAGAAAAGGAATATTTAATTTATTTCTTTATTCTTGAACTCCTTGCCTAGACACTTATTGAATATATATATATATATATATATATATATATATATAATATATATATATATATTGCCTAGACACTTTAATATATAATATTGTATATGTATATATATGTATAATGTATATATACATATATGTATATATATATATGTAATATATGTCGTATATACATATATATACATATATATATATATAAATAATATATATATTATATATATATATAAATATATATATATAATATATACATATACATATATTAAATATATGTATATATTATATAAATATATATATATATGATATATAATATATGTTTTTCAGTTAGATCTAAAGGTAAGTAGCAAGAAAAAAATAGTTAGAAAAATTCTGTAAAAAAATTTCTTCAAGTACAGATTACTTGCCTTAAAAATTGCATTAAGCGAACCCCACATTCTGGCACTAAAACAATCTCTATATTCTTCTTTCTCTCCACCCTCTCTCTCTGCTCTCTCTCTCTCTCTCTCTATCTATCTATCTATCTATCGCTCTCCCTTTGCTCCCCTTTTTTCTCTCTTTCCACACACACAACAAACAAACACTCATACAAAACACACACACACACACACACACACACACACACACACACACACACACACATATATATGTTTAATGGTTAGAGTCGTAGGAAATGGACTCGTCACACGAGTTCAAATCCTGGACGAGCTGTTCGCACTTCACATACCCTAATACCCTTGGAAATTGTAGCAGTCCACTTACTCTTCCTCAGCATATGGCGTAATAGTAGGACAGACTAGATTCTTTAACCTGAGTAGATAGCCAGTTTAGAAGGAAAACTCTTAATTCAAACCTATTAAAACCTCCGCTTAAGAAATTGACCTTGTGTCACACCCTGCCCCGTGTGGAGCGGGTTGTAAAATATATATTATATATATATATATATATATATATATAAATATATAGATATATATATATGCTCCCCATCCCCCTGGGGTTGAGCCACTTTGGCGGGGATTTCCTGATGACCGTCAAACTAAAGCATAAACGCAACGCTCTCCTATAAAAGAGATGGACACTCTATGGCAAGCCTTTACATACATACATATGTGTGTATTAAAAACAGTTAAAATCATCTGTCATTCTGTGGGGTGACGATAGCCGAGTGGTTAAGCTGCCCCGACTGATGCTGAATCGATCGAGTTCTATCCCGGTTGTTAAAACTCACAAAATGTCCAACTTCACCGAAGAGACTGATTAAAGTCGAAACAATCTCTCTCTTTNTAACTATGAAAAGCCATCCTTCCTATTTTTTTTTTACTATGAAACCATTTTCCTTCCTATTTTTTTTTTCTATGAAACATTTTCCTTCCTATTTTTTTTTACTATGAAACCATTTTCTTCATTATTTTTTTACATGAAACTATTTCTTTCATATTTTTTTACTATGAAATTATTTCCTCATATTTCTTTTACTATGAACACATTTTCCTCATATTTCTTTTACTATGAAACTATTTTCCTCATATTTCTTTTTAACTATCAGAAACCATTTTCCTTCATATTTCTTTTACTATCAAACCATTCTTCTTCATATTTCTTTTTACTATGAAACTATTTCCTTCATATTTCTTTTACTATCAAACCATTTTCCTTCATATTTCTTTAACTATGTAAACCATTTTCCTTCATATTTCTTTTACTATGAAACTATTTTCCATTCCATTCATTTCATTTTCTTACTATCAACCATTTTCCTTCATATTTCTTTACTATCAAACCATTTTCCTTCAATTTCTTTACATGAACTATTTTCCTTCATATTTCTTTTTACTATCCAAACCATTTCCTTCATATTTCTTTTTACTATGAAACATTTTCCTTCATATTTTCTTTACTATGAAACTATTTTCCTTCATATTTCTTTTACTATCAAACCATTTTCCTTCATATTTTTTACTATGAAACCATTTTCCTTCATATTTCTTTTACTATGAAACTATTTTCCTTTATTCTTTGACTATGAAACCATTTCCTTCATATTTCTTTACTATGAAACCATTTCGTTCATATTTCTTTTACTATCAAACCATTTCCTTCATATTCTTTTACTATGAAACCATTTTCTTCCTATCTATTGCAAGACTGCAGCAATAATAACAAAGTCATCAGTATCAACAATAGGATGGTGTGGAATATGTTTGCAAATTATTCGTAATCAAGAGGACCATAGCAAAAAAATAAAAAACAACCAAAAAATCTCACCAGAACAAACACACAAAAATCTAAATGATATAATATACAATAAATGTGATTCCCTAAAACCTAGCCATAAAATAACCCAATGGGACTTGACATGCATTAAAATCAGTCAATCAACCAATAAAAATGTTCATACTCTCTTCTTCAAAAAAAGTGTGTATTAAAAATAAGAAGGCATTGAAAAACCTCTTATTTTATGTATATAATGCAAAACTCAACAAACTTTGAAATGAAACACGTTATTTTAACGAACTTGATTTTATAGACCATGTTTTTTCATCATTATATCCCGGGGTTTGTTTTCTAATAAATTTCTATTTTGTTAATTAATTTTATTTATTAACCCTTATAATTGGAGAAAAGATACATTTTGCATTTCCTACCGGTAATAAGCAAGGAATGGGTTGAGTTTGTATTCTAAATATTTAACTCACCTCATACTCTGGACGCAGTGCGTAGTCTCATTAAGCATTCTTTTTTCTAGCAACCAAACGTAATAGCAAAAAAATCCCAAAAAAAAAACCCCCCCACCTATTTCTGAAAATATGACAAAGAACCCCAGTAAAAAAAGAAAAGCACTGCCAAAATTAAAGTAATTATAACCTAAAAGAATTTTCAAGAGTTTCATCAATTATTATTAATTCTATAAGCATAAGTTTGTGTTTTTGGGGTTTTTTTTTCGCTTATATATACTTTAAAATAGAGCATAATTATTATAATTATAATTATTTCTAATTGAGAATAGTTACTTGAAGATATAATTATTTACGTAAGGTTTGTTTGGTTTGTTTGTTTTACGGCATATCAACCTCAGTGGTCATTTAATGACGATAAAGTTTTGAAATAAAATCAATTCTTATGGATAATACAATTTTTTCTAAAATATTTTTCTAATTTAGACCCATAGATGGGACGCACAGTTCTACACTTCCAGGTCAGAGTGGACCAGGGAGCAAATGATGATGAATGGGGTGCTCCACATTACCCAAACCTCCAAACTGGAAACCTTCACATCAAGATAGAGTTAAGTCATCCAGGACATGTAGACCCCGCAGCCACCGCCTTCTAGCACTTATAGATAACAAGGGCTTGGGCTTGCCATAGGGGCAATAGGGTTGGAAAATCCATAATAGGTGTAGGGCTTGAACGTGACCAGCCGATTGACGGGGGGGCTCTTCCGACCGCCGTCTAGCCCCAAGATAGGGCCAAAAGTGGAGTTATTGCATGTCATGAATTGCTTCATCCCCTGGGCTGCTTATCCTGTAGCATCACAGGTTCGCCACCTCACGGCCAACCAGGTGGCCCATTGGGATAGTCCCTTAATATGAATTACCCTCTGCAGGAGGTGCAGTCGGGGGTGCATTCTATACGCCACCAGGGCGGTATTTACTAAGGATATTAGGTAATTTTCAAACTTTAGTTTGGCTAAATTCCTAGCAAATAAGGCAATTAGAGTAAACCTGCCTTCACTTTGACTCACTTTGAAAAACAAGCCTGTATTTTGAAAGTCTCCGTGCGAAATAAACAAATCTTAGAAACTTTTTTCGACAATTAAACTGCATGCTTAAGACAAAAATATCATAAATGTGTTCTTATAACAATTAAAGTTCATTTCGAGCAATTTATGCTAGGATTTAGCCACTGACTTTTACTTTGAAAGAAGCCGGTAGCCATTTGAAAGTTCTCCGTGCGAAATACACACATTTTAGAAATGTTGTTTACGAACACAATACAACTGCATGACTTTAACACAAAAATATCATAACATTGTTCTTAATAACAATTAAGTTCATTTCAGATAATGCGCACGCAATACAATTTTATGCTAAGAATTTAGCCAACTAAGTGAAAATTGCCGGATATTATCATATGATGAACAAACAAATGTCCATTGTTGTAATTAATATATCTATCGAACCATAATAATTATTCGTATCAAAATAGAATCCTTGAATCAATACAAGTGTGTGAACATTATTTTTATTAGATATTAATACATGGGTGGCACTATATCCTTGTTCACAGATGGTATTGAAGTGCTAATGAGCATGGAGGTTACTGTTAATGATTATATTTCTAATAGGCATAATTTTTCCACTTATAATATACGTCGCTCCGAGTTCAAATCCTGGACTTGGTAATTGCATTTCCCTTAACGCTAATACCCTTGGGAAAGGTATGAATTTACTCTCTCCTTCAGCCATGGGTAAATAGTAGGTGCAGCCTGGGCTCTTTTAACCCGTGGTTAGGTAACCGGTCCAGGAGAGGAAACTTGATTCAAACTGTTGAAACCACTTAAGAAATTGGACCTGTGTCACATCCTGGCTCGTGCGGAAGAGGTGAGTAAAGAAATATGAAGGAAAATGTCTCATAGTAAAAAAGATATGAAAGAAAATGGTTTCATAGTAAAAAGATATGAAAGAAAATGGTTTCATAGTAAAAAAAAATAGAAGGAAAATGGTTTCATAGTAAAAAAAAAGGAAGGAAAATGGTTTCATAGTAAAAGAAATATGAAGGAAAATAGTTTCATAGTAAAAGAAATTATGAAGGAAAATAGTTTCATAGTAAGAAATATGAAGGAAATGTTTCATAGTAAAAGAAATATGAAAGAAAATGGTTTGATAGTAAAAAAATATGAGGAAAATGGTTTTATAGTAAAAGAAATATGAAGGAATAATACTTTCATAGCTTAAAAAAAAATATGAAAGAAAATGGTTCATAGTAAAAGAAATATGAAGGAAATAGTTTCATAGTAAAAGAAATATGAAGGAAAATGTTTGATAGTAAAAGAAATATGAAGGAAAAATGTTTGATAGTAAAAGAAAATGAAGGAAAATAGTTCTAGAAAAGAATATGAAAGAAAATGTTTGATAGTAAAAGAAATATGAAGGAAAAGGTTTCATAGTAAAAAAAATATGAAGGAAAATAGTTTCATAGTAAAAAAAATATGAAAGAAAATTGGTTTCATAGTAAAAAAGAAATATGAAAGAAAATGGTTCATAGTTAAAAAAAAATGAAATAAATGGTTTCAAGTAAAAAAAGCGAAACGCAGACGAATATATAATATTATATATATATATATATATATATATATTATATATATATATATATTTACTTGGTGGGTACCAAGTTCTTTGGTATTAGGATGATTCTAAACTGGTCCTTTCCTCCAACTGTACGGTGGTGCAAAAAAGGTCCGTTTGAGAGCTTAATGTTTACTTTTCATAAGCAGAGCAAAGTAATTTGTAAAGGAAAAAGGCTTAAAGACCGGCTATTCAGTGATAATGGTCCATTTCCACCCGTGAGTATCTGAGAGCCTCCGAGTTTCTTCAGATCACTTTCTTTATTGAAACTGGCTAACAATTAAATTCAGCTAATATTTATACATTTTCTCTTGCTCCCAGTGATAGGGGAAACCTCACGTGGTGTAATGGTTAGCAAGCTAGATTTGCAGAGCATTGTTAGTGAGTTCGATTCTCACTGGGTGTCCCTTACTTCTGTTCCAAGATAAATATTTTCGGTCGTCTCTGCAGTTTAAAAGGATATTTTCAAGGAGGGTCATATTTTTAGCTTATCCTTTATCTATACTGTTACTCAACTTATTTTTCCCAAAAAACTTTTATCTGCGACCTCGGTTTACAAAACTTTTTAAAAGATAATTTTTTCATATGTATCTCTCACTCTTACAATAAATGTCTCTGTGTATATCTGTGTGCGTGTCTGTGTGGGCATGTGTGTATGTGTGTATTCGTATGAGTGTGTGTGTGTGTGTGTATGTGTGTAAACGATCGAGAAAGAGAGAGTCGTAAATATAATCATAATGTCCTTGGATAAAGTGACGCCAACAGAAAAAGAAAGTATATAAGCGATAATATTTTTTTCTCTTTTGTTTTTATATTTTTATATTTTTATTTTATTTTACCTAATTTCACCCGTGGCGATTCATTTTTGAAAAAAAATTTTTCTATGTTTTAAATAATTCAATACGCGTTCAGATCTATTTTGAAGAGTTCACGAGAGCGAGTGTCCTTGAAATTCATGAAACGAAAAAATGATAATCTTTTTGTGAATAAATGACTGACTCTTGAAACTAGAAGTAAAAAAAGAATTAAAAAAAAAAAAGGAAATTAAATAAAATAAAGCAACTCATTTTGCTTAGGGGTTATTAAAAGAACTGAAATAATCCCATAATATTTAGGCAATTTTTCATTGTCGTATAAATGTTTTCATTTTAATATTCTTATCTTTTTCTTTTTCTTTTTCTTTTTCTTTTTTTATTATCAGAATCCTTATCTTCAGTGATAGACGTCTTTAAAAATGACCTAAGGTCTATATATTGAACTTAAAAAAAACCACTCTAACGTTCAATACTAAGAAGAGACAAATGTTTTGTAATAAAAATAAACTGACCAATAACAGTCGACATGCTGTTAAACCCAACAAATAAATAAGCAAACAGGGCTGCGGAGTTGCAATCGAGTCGTAGAATCGGAGTCGTAGAATCGGAGTCGGAGTCGGAGTCGGAAGCAATTGAGTGGTCATTGACGCCGGAGTCTGTAAAACTATACAGACTACGGGAAAATTTGGCTCAGGACCGATCTCAATCTCCGTAGAGGACTGTTCATGTCAGAATTCACCCTGACACAACAACATGAAGCTAAGATGTCCAGACGAAAGCAGCGACAACAAAGCATCGGAACATCAACATCTTCAGGGACAGCCTTCAAATGCAACATCTGTGGTCAAGAATGTTTTTCAAACATCGGACTTCACAGTCACAGGAGGCGCTTTAACGTCAGGGTCACACAAAAACTTTATCATAGTCTTCCGAGACTGAAATGCCAATGAATCAATGATGAATGATGAATACATGTGAGTACTGCATTGAAAATTAATTATTACCTGAACAACTTTGTCACGTCGTTTAACTCTTCATATGACCGGTAATAGCTCCATTTCACAACATCTAAAATTACATTCATGCCCCTACTCTAATTAACGAAATATCTTAACGGAAAATATACACATTCTGTACAAAGAAAAAAAATAAACCAAAACTCCAAATACTAGAAGCTTATACAACAAACAATACAAACCATCCTTAACACAAATTAATTTTCAATACAGTACTCACATTTTAAAATGCCTATAACACTTTTCCTATCAATTCTCCTACTTCCTATTTCATATATATATATATAATATATATATATATATATATATATATATATATATTAGTTTTATTTACACTTTATATGGTCCTAGTGTGAAGGCGCACGTTGTAACGTTACCGTTGTAGGAAATGGTGTTATGAACTATAAATAACCTAACAAAGTTTGACATGCTGTAAAACCCACCAATCAAGCAAAAAAAAAAATTAAATAAATAAATAAGACAAGAAAAACACCTTGATGGCTGAGATTACAGAATACACCGACTGCGCCTCTGCTGAGGGATAAGACCTTCCTACATATGCTGGGTAGTGATTTAATGACGGAATCTTGGTGGCTACGCAGTCCATGACATGCAATACTTCACTTTGGCCCTTACTTGGACTAGACGGGTAGCAGATTTATCTGCTGGTCACATCAATCCCTAGCACCTATATGATTGTCCCAGCCGCATTGCAAATCCTCAAACTTTTTTATCTTACACATGCTAAAAGATGATGGGTGAGGGTCTTAGTCTCCTGGCTATGACACTAGACTGTATCTAGTGGTGGGGTCTCAATTCTGAAGCTCAGGTCCATTCTGGCTCGGAGTAATAGTACCTTAGGGTCCCATATACAGGTTACAACAAGGATGGACAACCCTCGGCACGCGGGCCACATCAGGCCCTCGAGTGGTTTTCGTCCGGCCCGCCAACTTAACAGCTGGACTGTGACTCTCCAATAAGTATCGAATAGAAGTATAGTAATTCGATTCAGGTTAACCCATTAAAGGCCAGAGGCAAACATTCAAAAAAAAAAAAATTAGACCTTAAAAAAAAAAAGAAGACCGCTTTTAAGTCAGAGCGGTTTATGTCCGAGAAAATTCATTTGCATTATATTTAATACCATCACCCTTCATCGAGACACTGCATAGCCAGTTGGCCCCCTTCTCCAAAAGGTTGCCGACCTCTGGGTTAAAGAGATAAAAGGATGTGTTTGAAAAAATTGAGTTAAAATGATATGGAATACCCAACAAAAAGGAATAAAACGAAAATCTAATCAGTATTATCTGCATTATTCGGACTGATGTCCTTATCTTCATTGTTATCTTTACCTTCCGAGAAGGTTCCCTAGTCCGACAAGAAATACCTGAAGAAAGCCGGAGGACACATCGGCCGAAACGTTGTACAGATAACAATGAAGATGGGGACAATAGTCAGAATAACGTAGATAATACTAATCATCAAGCCTCATTTCAAACATTGAGAGAAAAAAGTAATCGACATAAAGTAAGCCAAGGGTTAACATACCGTAAAAACCAACCAACCAGCCAACCAACCGAACAAAGAAACAAAGATGTTTATCATATGGGTGCTAGAAGCCGGTGACTGAAGGTCTACATCTCCTGGGAATGACGTTAAACTCTATCTGATGGTGAGGTTCCAGTTTTGGAGTTTTGCCGAATGTGGAGCACCCCTTCATCACCATTGCTCCCTGGTACACTCTGACCCGGAGTGGTAGTACCTGTTAGGGTCCCATCTATAGGTTAAATAGAAAAACGTGTTTATAAAAAAATTGAATATCCACTTAAGAATGAATTGTATTTCAAAACTTGTCGGCATTAAATGTCCCACTGAGGTTGATATGCCGTAAAACAAACCAAACCAAATATTTTTGAGGTGTATAATTATGGGGGATAATTATATATACTCGTAGTTTATAAACGAAATTGTATTACCCATTAAAAATGAAATTATTTCAAAACTTTGTCGGCATTAAACATTTTTGAATACCAAATTACCAATAGAAGTATTCGGCATAAAATAACCCAAGGGGTTGAAATGCCGTAAAACCCAACCAACCAAACCAAAGAAACAAAGAAACACACACACGCACACAAAAACCAAAAAAAACCAAAAAAAAAACACAATCAAATAAATTGAGAAACAAACAAGGAGACCTTAAACTTCGATACGTTTCTCTCCGGGTTTATCATGATAATTAAATTCCTCTGCTTGGTTAGAAGACATACATCATTAAAAGAGGTTCAGTTCACAGTTCATTAATTATTGAGGCTCCCTAATAAGAAGATTCAAATGCAAAGAAAGACAACAACACCCGATTATCCTTGGATGGTAACAGAACTGATTACAGAATATATTGGGAACCTTACGAAAAGGAAAGTAGTTACCATTCTATTGTACATTTCCCTGGTTTGTAAAAATTGGTATCCGGCAAACTTCTCGAAATCAATTGCTAGAAAAATGATTTCTCGAATTCTATCCATTGATCGAAATACAGATTGCTCGAAAAATGATTTCTCGTATTCTATCAATTGATCGAAATACAGATTGCTCGAAAAATGATTTCTCGAATTCTATCAATTGATCGAAATACAGATTGCTCGAAAAATGATTTCTTGAATTCTATCAATTGATCGAAATACAGATTGCTCGAAAAATCATTTCTTGAATTCTATCAATTGATCGAAATACAGATTGCTCGAAAAATGATTTCTTGAATTCTTTCAACTGATCGAAATACAGATTGCTCGAAAGGACGATGATATTTTACCTGTACATTTTCTTCCATTTTCTGTGGCTTGTAATATAATTTGTAGTTTTGGATCTTATTACTCTGTATCCAGTATGGATATTTGTTTTTGGTGTTCATATTTCGCAGTGGAAAGCAGGCAAATTTAGTTTAGGATGCAGAAAGGTTTGCCTGTTGTTTGTGCGCCTTCTCTCCTCCACCGAGTAAGTGCTGAGCTGGCAAGGGATGTCCAGGACGAGATCAGCATCTCAGTGGTCGCAGTGACTAGCCGGGAGTATTTCGTGTATACATCCGGCCTCGCAGTTTGTCGGGCTCGGGAACTTTCTCGCCCACTGGAACCTTCTATTCGAACTCGGGAACCTTCTTGTAATCGGGAGCCATCACGGAACTTTGAACCTAGCTCTTTATTCACTCCAGGTGTGGTATCCTGTTCTCATTTCGCTAACCATAGCTGGGGTACAGGTGTTAAGCTGTGTTGATTATTATTCTGTCTTATTGAAAACTGTCCAAAATAATTCATGGGAAATAGAAAATTATTTAATAATTCAGATGAAAAATAACAAATTTATTTTCCCCGAAAACAAAACCCAGATCAAAAGAGTTAATTTGAAGGGAATGTTTATAAAATATACTCATAATAATCCAAGATTACTGAGCTGAACTTGATCTTGTTGGTTTGTTTTGTTTTACGACATATCAACCTCGGTACGTCATTTAGTTTTGAAATAAATTCATTCTTAATAAATACTCAATTTTTTTAATAAACACATTTTTCTATTTAACTCACAGATGGGATCCTAACAGATACTACCACTCCAGGTCAGAGTAGACTTGGGAGCAATGGTGATGAAGGGGTGCTGCACATTCCCCAGCCCTCAAGAACTGGAACCTCACCATCAGATAGAGTATAACGTCATTCCCAGGACATGAAGACCCTCAGCCACCACCTTCTAGCACCCATATGATAAAAATTGTTGCGGATTGCCATAAGGAAAATATTGATGGAACAATCAGGTACTAGAGCTTGACCTGACCAGTCGACTGATCGGAGGGGGCCTCTCCGACCACCCGTCAAGCCTAAGTAAGGGCGAAAGAGGAGTGTTGCATGTCATGGACGACTCGGCCACCTGAGTTCCATTCTTAAGCATCACAGCTGACCACCCACGGCCAACATGTGATCCCATTGGGGTGGAATGTTACCCCTCTGCAGAGGTGCAGTCGGTGTATTCTAAAGCCCCAGCCGACTGGGCTGGAGCTGAACTGGAATTCTGTGAAATAATTTTTTGCACGTCTTCAAATGACAAAGCTGATTCAGTTCATTCTTAATCAGGGTTGTCAACCAAAGAAAAAAAAGAATCAGTCTCATTATTTTCTTGACAAACAATGTGCATTTGCCCAACCCGTCCGCCACGAGCAGGATGCATCCCAATGTCAGTTAAAAGCGGAGTACAACTACCTTGAATACAGAGTTTTCCATCGATTACACCGGTTCTCATATAAATGTTAGCTAAAGAGCCCAATCCGGTTATTTAGGAGAGTCACCGTGGCGTAGTGGCAAAGGTCTTGGACTGTGAAATCATAGTAAGCAAGTTCGAACTCCAGACGCGCTATTAAGTTCACTTTCGGATTAATGTCTTTAGTAAAAATATGAACCCCCCGAACCCCCAGCAATGCGTTAAATAGTACCACTCTTAAGTTTTTATGGGCCATCTTTTAGCCTTCAAGCAAAAACGCTTTTCCAGTGGAAATCCCTGGTAATCCTCTGGTAAAGAATCCTCAGTATTGTAAGTTCCTTCGTCAATGGTTGCAAGTATACTTTGAAGGGTCAGTGTTTAAGTAGTTAATCAGCCGAAAATTACGGCTGTTGATTGGCGTCGGAATAAACCACATGACCTCGCCTAGTCTATAAATCTATGTGGGGAATTTAAGCACACCTTAATGTACCACTGTATAGACAATAACAAAGAACTGACTCCACTATTGTCCTTATGTTTATTGCTATATACACAACGTTTCGACCGATGTTACCTCCGGCCTTCATCAAGTGTTTCTTATCGAACTCGAGCGATTTCTGTTCTCCGGCCTTTTTCATGTATTCGACAAGAAACTTCTGAAGAAGGCTGGAGAAGCCACCGTCCAAAACGTTGTGTATATAACAATAGTATGAAGACAACAGTTCTTAAATCTTATTATAATGGAGATTATCTAACTGATTGTCTGTAACAAAACTATGTCTCCACTGACGTCAGAGTTTCCTTAGTTATTCAAGTTATATTCTCAAAAATTAGGAATTAGTAATTATTTAATCTTAATTAGCATCTCATTTATCAACGATGTCTCTACTAAAGTTAGATTTGCCTCAAAACTGCCCATATTATTAATGCATTTAAAATCCGGAAATATGTGTTATATATCTCTAAGTAATAAAGATTTCTATAGTATAATGTAGGAATAATTTGTATAATGAGTTTAACAAAACTGAGTTTAATAAATATTTATTCTCTGTTACTGGTTAATAAATATTTATTCTCTGTTATTCTCAAACGTATTACAAACATCTGTTCGTCTGAATTCATCATTTTTCTCTTCCTCTTGTCTCTCACTACTATTTAGCATTAATTTCATTTTTATTTCTTACTCGAAGCGAGGATTTCTTAAATTACACAAAGAATATTTACGAAATTTCTCTCTTTAAAAAACAAAAATCTCCTTTCACAAGACAATTTTTATTAGAATTTATTTTTCACGCTAATAATCAAAACATTCATTTTAAATATTTATAAGAATAATATGCACAATTTCATATAGAAATCAATTAAAATAACATCAACATAAGTTTACTATTTTATATTCGTTCTTATTCAATATGATATTTTAATACATTAAAACTTAAATATTTGCGCCCATATTTTTGCTAGTCCAAATGATACAAATCATCAAACCTGATCTCAAAAATTCAGACAAATGACTCCATTTTATTTAGGCCTCGAACATTCTGATTTTCTAGCTTGGATTATTGGTAATTATTTCCATTTATATTGGTAATTATGTCCACTTCAGCATGGCTAATTAGATATCTGATTATCCATTGGATTATTCACCTGGATATTTATTGAAACAATAGTCAGCTGAATGACCAGATGAAGAAGAGCCTGACCAACTAATGATGCACATTGTCCAATACATGATTCTCGGCTGACTGACAGGCTGAGCCAAAGTTTTAATTAATTTATAATTAAATACACCAGAATGAGGATACGGTATGCAATTCTGACAACTGAATAGATTCCACGAAACGTAACGATACAATAAAAGCAATGAAAAGACAAAATCAACAATAATAAATAAAGAATGTAACGCACACTAAAACATGCGAGCCCACAAAAAATATTATAAATTAACAGCAACAATAGAAATGCAACATTTTTCTAATATTAGCATAATATTTATTTCCAGATCTGATTAATTGATTGATTAATTTTAAAGGCATGTCAACCCGTCTAGTGTAACTTTATGTTGTATACCCTTTCTTTACTTCTATTATTCTTCTGCTCATCTTTGGTATCTTACGTTCTTCTTCTAGCGTCTGGACTTTGTCTTGCTGGTTGGTCGTCCTTGATTCATTTCTTCTTCTAGGTCAGTCTTGTTGCCAAGACATTCATCAACCACAACACCATATTATTTATTTAAACCTTTATTTACTTAACTAAACATATTTCTCTAACTAACACAACGCGCGTGTGCAATGGGCTCCAGCTAAGGCAGAAACATCTTATCTGCCTGACGTCCAAGCTGAAACTGAGAGCCAACCAGGTCCCACGTGACTTCACGTATTTCGCAGGCTTTCTGTAATATTCCATGGAAAGTACCAACCATGTCATGAAAAGGGCCATCCCTTCAGAAATACAGGGGGTTGACAATAATCTATGCATAGATTATGTAACATTTATGCTTAGAGCTCGGTAAATGCATTCATTGTACATATATATTTACATTTTTATGTGGTTGTGATTTACAGATTTTTAAACACAGATATGATATCAAGGATTCTTATCTAATACAAATAATTTACACACAGTTCTTACGCTTCGAGTATTCCAGATTTAAAACCAGCCAGCAACAATACAAATACAACAAATGGCAAAAAATAATAAGATGATCAAATTTATAATAAGCTCTACGAGATACGAGAAGTCATTGGTAAGTGGCAGGCAGGCCACAGAAATGTAAAAAAACACAGAAAAGAAGTGATACTCTCCAGACTGCGTATTGGGCACACACATCACCCATTCTCACCCTTTAAAAAGGGAGGACGCTGCCGGTATGTTCATCGTGCAAGGCACAGCTCACAATTAAACGCATCCTCCTAGACTGCAACAATCTCAGACAAACATGCACCAAATATTAACAGACAAAAAACTTAAGAGACCTCTTCTAATAATATGAAACCAGAAGACATTTTAAATCTTCTAAAAAAATGAAATCTTTTCAACAAGATCAAACTAAACATAACTGAATGCCATTATAAAACCATTACACTAAAAACTGAAACCCACATGAAAAACATTCTACATAACTCTTTCTGGCATTAAATGACCCACAGAGGTTGATATACCGTTAAGCAAAACTCAAACTCAAACTCAAGTATCCCTATCTAATACTAATCTTCTTATCATAATGGAGATTGTGTGTGTGTCTGTCTGTAACCGAAACTATATCACTACTCAAGTCACAATTCCCTTAGTCATTTACGTCACATTCTCCATGATTTTATTTTTATCTGAACCTCAATTATTAATAAAATTGTTTTGCATTATTAATACTGTTGGCCATATCTACATACTAAAAACATGCCATTGTATTTATATATACAACAAAATAGTGGTTTACAGTGTTAACTGGAAGGCTAATTTGCATATTGATATTAAAAATTTGATTTTAATAAATATATGCTTAGTATTATTGATTTCTAATTGTTTGGTTTTATTTTAATGAATATGAGCAAAAATCTCAGGGATAAATCTTTAAAAAAATATAAACAAGAAAAAATGACTGTAATTTTAATCTTTACTTCCTATCTTAACTAAATAGTTAAATTTAGCAATGAAAGACTGGGATGGTGGAAGAGTAAGTTTCAGTTGTTCTATTATTTTTATTATACCCCCTCCGTTTTAAATCTTTTTATCTGCATTCTTATTTAGTTTTATTAGCTTTTCTAATTTAATAGAATATTTTATTACATCAAAACTTCAATACTTGCGTATATTTGCTAGTACTAATAATTTACTCACAGTTGTATAGCTTCAAATATTCATGTGTACTGATAAAAATTAACTAGCTTCATCTATCTATACATATATAAAGGGCAATTGAGTGAATCTGTATGTTCGGAGGAAACTTCGAAATTAAAACAATTAACGACAAAGTAAATATATATACACATTAAATATCAACAGGACTTGGTTTTTGAGCAAAAATAATAGAGATTTTATCAATATTCGTGAAGATAATTAAAAAAATGTTTTTTTATTTAATATTTTAGATAGTAGACATTAAATTTCTTTTCAGAGTAGCTGGATCATTGCAAGGTCTATTTTTCTTTTACAAAGGGGTTTAAATTGGGCATCCCACGAGGATTCAACTAACGATTCAGTAATAATGGATCTGTGGAACTAACTTAAAAAGTTCCCCCTCTATCCAGGCAACGCCGAGTAGCCACTGCTAGTTCTATATAATAGCTTGGAATTCTACGGTTTTCTTAGTTCTCTGGCAAGGTCCAAGCATTCGTTTATCTTTTCGCTTTCTTTCACTTTCACTCGGTAATCGACCGGAACAGCAAAATCAATGAGGGGAAAAGTACTCTTCTTGTTAATCAACATTGGTCTGGTCCTCTAGCCGGGATTATATGATCCGTCTGTATCTCAAAAGTCCAGAGAATTTTATGCGATTCATTCTCCAGGACAGATTCAAGCTGATACCATTTAGTTCAATTATTATTTACTCCTTTTGAGTTTTCACATCAGTGTTAGCTGATGGTCTTTCACTGGAGCCTGAGTGACAGCAAGTCTCCTCAGGTCTCCAGGACTCTTCTGAGTACTCTGGCAGATTGCAGCAGTGCAGTGTTCTGAATGGTTTCAATCCTTCCTCTGATATCCAAACTTTCCAAGCCCTTTTCTAATCCTTTTGGGACTGTTCCAAGTGCACCAACTACAATTGGTATAACTTTCACTTTCATATTCCATAATTTTTTCAGTTCTCTGGCAAGGTCCAGATATTTGTCCATTTTTTCATTTTCCTTTAACTTCACCCTGTGATCTGCTGGCACTGCAAAATCAACCAGTTAACAAGTTCTTTCTTTTTTGTTAATCAACACTAGGTCTGGCCTTCTTGCTGGGATAAGGTGATCCGTTTTAATTTCAAAGTCCCAGAGAATTTTGTGCATTTCGTTCTCAAGAACAGATTCTGGTTTATGCATATACCATTTTGTTGTGTGGTCAAAATTTAATTTTTGCATAATTCCCAGTGGATCACCTTCCCAACCCAGTCGTGTCTAGTTTTGTATTCTCGTCGTGCTAGTTTGCTACATTCGCAGTTTTTCACACCAGCATTTGCTGATGGTATTTCTCTGGAGTCTGAGTGACAAGTCTCCTCAGGTCTATAGGACTCTTCTGAGTATTCTGGCAGATTGCAGCAGTGCAGTAGTTTGGATGGTCTCAATTCTTCTCTGACTTCCAGATTCTCCAGTCTTTTTTTCCATGCTTTTAGGGACCGTCCCAAGTGCACCAACTGTAATTTATCCATCTTAACGTTTTCCCTCATTTTCACCCTGCGGTCTGCTTGAACTGCAAAATCCACCAGTTGACAAGTTCTTTCTTTTCTGTTAATCAACACTGCGCCTGGTCTCCTTGCTGGGATAAGGTGATCCGTCTTTATCTCGAAGTCCCAGAGAATTTTATGCATTTCATTCTCAAGAACAGATTCTGGTTTATGCATATACCATTTTGATGTATGGTCAAAATTAAATTTTTTGCATAATTCCCAGTGGATCACCTTCCCAGCCCAGTCGTGCCTAGTTTTGTATCCCCGTTGTGCTAGTTCCGCTTAGTACATGGATTACAGTCTCATCTCTGTCACCGCATAGTCTACATTTACTGTTTGTTGGGTCTTATCAATTTTTGCTTTGATAAAATTCGTTCTTATGGCATTATTTTATGCAGCAATTATTAGTGATTAAGTTTCTCTCTTGAGGTTTCCTTTCTCCATGATAGTTGTTCACACCCACCTAAGTTAGTCGTTCACGGGAGGTTGGGTGACAGCCAGTCTCCTCAGTTCTCCGGGACTTTTATGAGTATTCTAGCTGATCTTAACAATGCTGTTGTTTGGATGGCCGTCGAATGTTCACCGTATTTCAATTCTTTCTGAGTCTTTTCCAAACTATTTGAGACAGTTCCCAGTGATCCAATTACAACTGGTATGACCATTACCTTCATATTTTTGTCTCCCCGTTATTATTATTATTATTATTATTATTATTATTATTATTATTATTATTATTATTTCACTCCTTTTGAGGTTTTCACATCAGGATTCGCTGGAGTCTGAGTGACAACAAGTCTCCTCAGGTCTCTAGGACTCTTCTGAGTATTCTGGCAGATTGCAGCAGTGCAATAGTCTGGATGGTCTAAATTCTTCCTCGGATTTCTAGATCCTCCAGTCTTTTTACCAAGTTTATTGGGACCATTCCAAGTGCACCAACAACAATTGGTATCACTTTCACTCTCATGTTCCACAGTTTTTTCAGTTCTTTGGCAAGGTCCAGGTATTTATCCATCTTTTCATTTTCCTTCAGTTTCATCCTGTGATGTGCTGGGACCGCAAAAGCCACCAGTTGACACGTTCTCTTTTTCTTTTTTCTTTTTTTGTTAATCAACAGTCTGATCTCCTGTCTGGAATAGGATGATCCCTCTTTATCTCAAAGTCCCAGAGAATTTTATGCGTTTCATTCTCAAGAATAGATTCTGGTTTATGCATTATTATTATTATTATTATTATTATTATTATTATTATTATTATTATTATTAGCAAGAATATGTACACTCCAGGAGTAAGTATTTAGATT
>CM042152.1:7776358-7781358 GCA_023376005.1 Doryteuthis pealeii
CCCCTCCCCTTCTCACAACTTGTGCCCCCCTCCCACAAAAAATCATTACTGCAACGTTAGCTCAAACCACTAGCATTCCTACAACCTCCCACTTCCAATGGTTATTTCCTCCCACTTCTAATTCATTGCTACTACTTGTTCTCGTTAAAAACCAGACATGAAACCATACCATTGTTTCCTACCCGAGGATGGCAAACTGTATTGCCGAAAGTGCTCGTTTTGAAACCTTTGGTGGACTGTTATACCAGTTACACCCCGACACCAGAAATATGGCCCGAAAATTGGACGGATCAACCAAAAACATGTCCGACAGGAATTGTCTGTACAGTTCAACAAAACTTGTATATATATAATATATATATATATATATTATATATATATATATATATATATATATATATATATATATTATTCTCACACTAAAACTGAGAGAATCAATGTTAGTGTCCTAAAGGCTTTTTTACTGTTTAGTTTAATGACATGAAAGTTATACTAAATTAGTACTCAGTTTTAGATTTGAGTTTTCCATTTTGATTGTTTTTAATTACTCGTAATTTGCAATTAATCATAATCTGACCCGTGTCCTACTTCACTCTCAACCTTTAGGTCAGGGGCCGCTTGCTTGTCCTTAAATTTAACGTAACCTTATTCGGAGACAATAGTGATGACCGGTGGTACCTACAGATGGCGCTACGGTAGTCACTACGTTTTGTATTTCTTATAGATGCATCGCAATATCTACGTGTTTTTAAGTCACTTAGACTCCAGTGAATGACCATCAGCTAACGCTGGTGTGAAAAACTCTATGCGTCAAGAAAAGGAGGGTGGTGAGAACTGGCCGGCATAGTATTTGCCTACATCCCACTTATGAGGGCGTGACACAAGGATATTTTTTTTATGTGGGCCCACCCACAAGCCGAAGCTCAAGGGTGGTAGGCACAAAAATGCGTTGATCACGTTGGCATCCCTCCTCAAGGTGGCGCCTCATGCACTGGGTAATAAACCCAGCTCTGTCGCTTTAAATCAAGGGGGCAGGTATTGCCTGGGGGGATAGCCCCCTGGAATCAACACTGTTAATTTTACTTAGCCGCTCCGGAGGCGCTCTGGGGCAAGCTGAATTAATCACAGGCCGGCATTGGGGATTACGTCGATGCTGATAATCCACACAGGTTCGGCTAATACACATCGATGTTGGTAATTATACCTGCCCTAAACAAAATGGCATTGCTTTTTGACTCACCCTCGAATATATATATATATATGAATTTAACATTTTTAGAAAAAACAAACAAATGATGTTAATAATGTTTTGTTTTTTCTAAAAATGTTAAATTCATACTGTCGGATTAACTTCCATTTACTTCATATATATATATATATATATATATATATATATGAAAAATCTTAATTTATTAGAAAAAAATTTATTTTAGCTACATTTGCCTCTTCAAATCCAATTTTCTAATGGACAATATTTACATCAGGTTAATTTAATCTGATTTTCTTTTCTTGTGTCTGAGATGTAGCTTTTAAGAAACAAATGCCGAAAGGAACTTTAAATACAATATTGTTGAGAAGAGAAAATCATATTAAATAGACCTGAGACGTAAATTTTATCCATAAGAAAATCAGACTTGAAGAGGTAAAGTTAGCCGAAGTAAATTTATTTCTGATAAATTCAGGTCTTCTTATGGACCATATGACCTTTAGGCACCCCTTTTGCGATCTCGTTTCATAAGGACATTTTTTTCATTTACACCGTCAAAATCCAGTTGTTTGTTAGGGGTTAGGGTTACCTATCCTGTGTGGATTACCAGTTGGTTGGTTGTTTTGTTTTACGGCATATCAACCTCAGTGGGTCATTTAATGCCGACAAAGTTTTGAAATGAATTCATTTTTAATAGTTAATCAGTTTTGTTTATAAACATGTTTTTCTATTTAACGCATAGATGGGACCCTAACTGGTACTACCACTCCGGGTCAGAGTGGACCAAGGAGCAATGGTGATGAAGGGGTGCTCCACATTCCCCAGACCTCCAAAACTGGAACCTCACCATCAGATTGAGTTTAACATCATTCCCAGGACATGAAGACCCTCAGCAACCGCCTTCTAGCACCCATATGATATATATATATATATATATATATATTATATATATATATATATATATATATATATATATATATATATATATATTAGATCATTCCAAATCCTACAAAAAACGGCTCAAGAAATTGTAATCTATGTGTGACAGAAAAATTTAGGATACTGAAAAATTTAATTTCGGATAATTACAACATAATAAGAAAGTCTAAACAAAAATCTGAGATATTTAGACATGTCCACATAAGAAAAAAATCTTCCTAAATGCATGGATAAGCGAAAACCAACATCCATCCTGAAAGATGAAGTTACGGATTCTTACAAGACTTTACCACCAGAAAACTTGAATTTAAACAGACTTTTAAAATATGATTTCGGATATATTATTCAATAAAAGAGTGGATTTTCAATATGGGAAACTCACCACCCACCCCAAAAAATTAAATGAAAAAATGTACAGGATTTAACATCAGAAAATTCCAAAAGACATACATTCTTTTAACATATGAAATTGATTAGAATAATCACAATTAAGAACAAATTTTCAAAGGGTTAAAGGGAGATAACCTTATGAGTTTTTTTAAAATAAAATACAGGAATTAAAAAATTAAAAAATATAATCGAATACATAAAGAGCGTCCGCAATAATCAACCGACGTAATTTGCAGTCCATAAACATAACAAGAAATGTCTTAAAATAAACACCCGAAAATTTAGCAGCCTGACGATGGTGAAATAACCTGAAACCTGGGTAGTTGCTTATGAAAAACTTTTATATTTAAAAGATTCAATATATATATATATATATATATATATATATATATATATACAGAGAGAGAGAGAGAGAGAGAGAGAGAGAGGAGAGGAGAGAGAGAGAGAGAGAGAGGAGAGAGATGAGACATTTTCTATAAATTATAAAGGCGGAGACTGTTCCGTTTTAGCAGATAATTTTTGATATTGCATAAATATGAAGAACTGGGGACAAGAAAAGAATAATAAATAAAGCTGAAGTGTTATATGGGCGTATGATAATCGTATTAGAGGTATGAACATATTCTGATAACTTTCAAAATAAATCCCCTCCCCCCCAAAAAAATAAATAAATAATCTTAGAATTAGCAATACGAGAAATGCTATAAAGAAACTAACACTTTAAAAATAACAAGAAGGCGAATGTATAATTAAAATAATAACGAGTCCAGCTCTTTATTTTTTTTATCTTGTTTCCCTTTCAAGTCATCTTGTGTCTTTTTGTCTTTAGTTCGGGCATCATCTTGTGTGAAATTCTTTTGATATGTATTCTCTATTAGAATAAATAATTAGATTATCTTCTGATCATCCCAATTCCTCAGGTTTGAATTGGAACGACTGACAAAAATTTAATAACCACATTGCGTTATCGCCTAGGGTGACTAGAACTAAAGGCGTTGTCTTTCTTTATAGCAAATATTGTTTTGTTTCTATTGGTCTTCGAGGGTTTTGAGAATAAAAAGAATTGAATATTTATCAAAGAGATTACTATCCCATATAATGAATGGGTAAAAACTTAGAAAAGAATATTTTAATTATTTTTTTATTCTTGAACTCCTTGCCTAGACACTTATTTGAATATATATATATATTATATATATATATATATATATATATATATATATATATATATTGCCTAGACACTTTATATATATATATGTATATGTATATATATATATGTATATATATATATACATATTGTATATATATATATATGTATATATGTCTATATACATATATATACATATATATATAAATATATGTATATATATATACATATATATATATATATATACATATATATATATATACATATATATATATATATATATATATATATATATATATATATATATATATATATATATATTGCTTTTTCAGTTAGATCTAAAGGTAAGTAGCAAGAAAAAATAGTTAGAAAAATTCTGTAAAAAATTTCTTCCAAGTACAGATTACTTGCCTTAAAAATTGCATTAGCGAACCCACATTCTGGGCACTAAAACAATCTCTATATTTCTTTCTTTCTCCCCCCCCCCTCTCTCTCTCTCTCTCTCTCTCTCTCTCTCTTCTCTTCTCTCTCTCTCTCTCTATCTATCTATCGCTCTCTCTTTCTCCCCTCTTTTCTCTCTTGCTCTTTTCACACACACTCAAAAAAAACACTCACACACACACACACACAAACACGCACGCACACACACACACACACATATATGGTGTAATGGTTAGAGTCGTAGGAAATGAACTCGTCGACACGAGTTCAAATCCTGGACGAGGCTGTTCGCACTTCACATAGCCCTAATACCCTTGGGAAATGTATGCATCCAACTACTCTCCCTCCAGCTATGGGTAAATAGTAGGACAGACTAGATTCTTTAACCGTAGCTAGATAGTCAGTTTAGAAGGAAAACTCTTAATTCAAATCTATTAAACTCTGCTTAAGAAATTGACCTTGTGTCACATCCTGCCCGTGTGAAGGAGTTGGTAAATATATATATATATATATATATATATATATATATATATATACATGAGTATATATGCTCCCCATCTCCCTGGGGTTGAGCACTTTGCGGAGATTTCGCTGATGACCGTCAAACTAAAGCGTAAACGTAACGCTCTCCTATAAAAGAGATAGAGCACTCTATGGCAGCCTTTACATACATACATATGTGTGTATTAAAACAGTTAAAATCACCTGCCATTCTGTGGGTGACGATAGCCGAGTGGTTAAGCTGCCCGACTGATGCTGAATCGATCGGAGTTCTATCCCGGTTGTAAGAAGCTCACAAAATGTCCAACTTCACCGAAGAGACTTGATAAGTCGAAAAATGTGTCTGTAGATGACTATATATATATATATATATAT
>CM042152.1:7786358-7823858 GCA_023376005.1 Doryteuthis pealeii
GAAATAAAGAAATAAATTGAAAAAAACTTAGCCACACTCCAAACTAACTGACCCCACAAAGGTCAATAGAGTAAGTTGAAGATAGTGGTAAGGGGTAATAAAAGTATAATGTTACAGCGCACTACTACCCACGTAGGTCAAGATAGGAGGAGTTTAACCTCAACTACAAACTGGCAGCCCACTAAGCTTAATTTCAGGAAGCATTAAAGAAATATCAGTCTAGCTATATAAAATAACCGAAAATAGCCACTCAGTCCCCCTGATGAAGGTGTTAGAATAACACCGAAACCGCGGTCGGGAAAAAACGTATACGACACTATATATATTATATATATATATATATATATATATATTTGTATGCATGTCTATGTCGTGTGTATGTGTAACCGCGTGCAACTACGTCCGGTTGACAACGCTACACCTCGTAATAGCCAACACCGCCGTTCCATAACCCCCACCAACCCATAATATACAACATTTGCAACCTTAAAGTTAATATTATTCAACCTCACTCCTCAACTAACACGACCCGACTATATACAATATACACAACCTACACATCTGATGGAAAAAAAACATACACACACACATACATGCACAAACACAAACGCTCGCACGTAATCACAGTCAAAATACCACACACTCACAGATCAACGTATTATGTGTGTGACCAGTTACCACGCGTACGCAACCTTTATGCTGCCCATAAACACTCTCATACATTCAATTCACCTTTACATACATACACACATCATTTTATCCAATCATACGCATCCCGTGTCTATTGAATTTTTTGAAATTTTTTCGAATTTCCTTACATTTGAAACATCTTCACCTGATGAATGCATCGCATGAAACCAATATGGTTGTGAATGTTCCTTTGTCACCTAATAAATAGATATGTAAAACCTTTATATATTTATCTTATTATATTATATAACAGCTCTATTTTATATTGAGCACTCTACCAATAATACTGCTTTGGTACACCATTCCAGCAAAAGCTGAAATAGTGACATCTCATACTTATATATAATATATATATATATATATATATATATATATATATAATATATATATATTCTAAGTTGAAATACTAATAGTTTCTTTTTTGGATGTAGCGTGTGATAACCGGCAGATAATGTCATCAAAAATAAAAAGTGAATGACCCCCCCACCAAAAAAAAATCTTGCATGGATTCCTGATGATCTGCATAAGTTACACAATGCCTCATTAGATATAAATTTTTCATTAATGCCTCATACTGTCGGCTGAAAATAGCCATATTTGTTTACGTTCACGTAAGTTCGTGCGAAGTCTCTTAAGAGGAATATGAGTACTACTACTACCTAAACAAAGCGATGAAAAACTGCGAGGTTCCGTTTGGTGTAGAGGTAAGAGGCTTGCTTTGTCGATCCGACATACAGGTTTCGAATCACACACGAGGCGATCTTCGTATCTATAGCTCTGCTGATGAGGTCTAATAGGCCGAAATGTACATACAGATATTGATTTTTCTCGATTTGTTTAGCCTTACATTTAAATAGTTAAATCCCGCCTAATTAATCATTAATAAATGAACTTTAAAAAAAAATTAGGTTTGACAATTAAGCACATATTCTCCCAAATTTGTCGGCTGAAATAGCCATATTTGTTTACGTTCATATTTATATAATATATATTATTATATTATATATATATATATATATATATTATATATATATGTAGAAAGTTTTGAGAAAAAACAAGATGTTTAAAGTCTTGTCATTATTACAGATTCCTGAAATTTTCCATCTTCATCTATTATACTGTTGGACGTATATATATTTTTTAAACTTTCTTTTGTAAACGGAACATTTTCCTGAATATTTTGATATTTATATACACCTTTACTGCAAAAATGGTGAGATAGAAAGAGAGAGTTATGTATAAAGGTCTAAGAAAAGAGACAGTCGAGATTGTTTTTGAACAAAGACGAACGCAAGCTAATTACCAGCACAGAGAAAGAAGACGAAGTTAGTGTGAGAGATGGAGAAATAGAGAAAAACTGTCTAAGAAAGAAAGAAAGACGAAATTGCTGGAGTGAAAATGCATGATAATGTTTAAGTTTATATATATATGTATATTATATATATATATATATATATATATATATATATATCTTATTATAATGGAGATTGGGGGTTTTTCTGTCTGTAACCGAAACTATATTACTATACAAATCACAATTCCCTTTATTATTTACATCACACTCTCCATGATTTTATTTTTTATTTAAAACCCAATTATTAATAAAATTGTTTCACATCATTAAGACTGTTGACCATATCTACATACTAATAACATCCAATTGTATTTATATATACAACAAAATAGCGGATTACAGTGTGAATGGTAAGGCTAATTTGCATTTTGATCTTAAAAAATTGATTTAAAAAAATATATGCTTAGCATTATTGATTTCTAATTGTTTGGTTTTATTTTATTGAATATGAGCAAAAATCTCACGAATAAATCTTAAAAGAAATCTATTAACAAAAAGAAATAACTGTAATATTATTCTTTACTTTCTATCTTAACTAAATAATTAAATTAGGAAAATTTAACAAAGACAGACAGGAGTAATGTAAAATGATCGAGGAGTTAGTTTCAAAGTTGTTCTATTTTTCAATCATACCCCCTCTGTTCCAAATCTTTTTATCTGCATTCTTATATAAAAAAATGCTTATAATTTTTTAAAAATAAAATTCATTTTATTTTTTAACATAAAATACGCATTTTTAAAAAAATATTTGAAAATTCCGGTACTGATCGAGAGCGTTCTGCGCCTCGTGATTAATGATATGTCTATTTCGTCTTTCCGTTTACAATGTTGCTTTGATAAATACCGCATACGGACGAAACAGATTTCTGTCAGCAAAACTTTAAACATCTTGTTTTTTCTAGAAAACTTTCTACACATATTGTCGGATTCATATCCATTTTACCTTTCATAATATATATATATATATATATATATATTATATATTAATATATATATATATATTATATTTGAGATATTTTTGTATCTGTATCCATTTTTTGGAAGTACATATATCAGGTTTGGCCATTAGCGTGAAGCATTAATGTGCTATATTATGATAATGCAGTTATCATAATATATTCATCTGGGAATAAATATCAGACAACTCGGTTGTTGATTTTTTTAGTTTCTTTTATTTAGTAGTAGTGGTGAATTTTCGGGATTGTAATTTCTCCCTTCTTCATGACTCAATGAGGACTGATATCTGTACTTCCAAAAAACGGATATATATATATATATATATATATACATTTTTGTGAAATTCGTCTGAAGAGGCTGGCCTCTTAAGGATTTTAAATTTAAAAAAAAAGAAATTAAAGCCTTTTGAGCTTCTGGTCGAAATAAATTTATTACGGAATGACGGTTTGTTAAGTTTTTCTTTCTTTGAAAGTTAAATATTGCTCTGTATTTAATCTAATTTATTGATTATTATACATTGAGCTCTTTAAGGGATTCATAAAAATCCTTGTATGAATATATGTAAGCACCTACAGGAGCATACAGTATGGTTATACAGTGAGATTTTGAGGATACCAGGTGGAATCATCCCTTACTACCAGTCATTTGAATACCGTACATTTATATACACACACACACACACACACACCCGCCCTGTCGGCTGGGGCGTTGGAATGCACCGACTGCACCTCTGCAGAGGGGCAAGACTCCCCCAATGGGGCCACCTGTTGGCCGTGGGTGGCGACCCGTGAATCTTAAGGATACAAGCCAGGTGGATGAGCAGTTCATGACATGCAATACTCCACTTTGGCCCTATCGGCTGGTCATGTTAAGCCCTAGCACCTATATTATTTTCCAAACCCTATTGCCCTTATGGCAAGCCCCAACCCCTTTTTATCATATGGGTGCTAGAAGGTGGTGGCTGCGGATCTACATGTCCTGGGAATGACGTTATACTCTATCTGATGGTGAGATTCCAGTTTTGGAGGTTTGGGGAATGTGGAGCACCCCTTCATCACCATTGCTCCCTGGTCCACTCTGACCCGGAGTGGTAGTACCTGTTAGGGTCCCATCTATGGGTTAAATAGAAAAATGTATTTATTAAAAAATGTATTATCCATTAAGAATGAATTTATTTCAAAACTTTATCGCATTAAATGACCCACTGAGGTTGATATGCCGTAAAATAAAACAAACCAAACCAAACCAAACACCCCCCCATATATATATTATATATATATATATATATATATATATATATATAAAATTCTTGTATTAGCTTGAAGTAGAATAAACTAAACATTCATATAAGCCCATCGTTAGATTTCCAAAAGAGTACACGAACAGTGTTATTTAGGGAAAAACGGAATGCATTGATTATTTACACACACACACACTCACACACACACACACACACACACACATATATATATATATATATATATATATATATATATATATATATTTCATATTCACAAATTGGATTTTTTTTTCACTGCCAGAATCATAATATATATATATATATATATATATATATATATATATATATATATGATGGATGGTAAAAATTCCATGAGGGTAATGTCCTTGAAATATTTGAATGGTTAAAGAAACCTGAGAAACAATGCGGTAAATATACTGAATGAATATATTGAATAACATGTAAGATTCTTGCATCGAGGTCATTATTCTCTTCTTAGATCCAGAACGTTCATCCATCTCTCTAATATATACTAGCAAATATATGCACCCTCCGGGTGCAAGTATTTAAGTGTTAATGTAATAAAGTATATTAAATTAGAAAAGCTAATGAAACTAAATAAGAATGCAGATAAAATGATTGGAAACAGAGGGGTGCATAATCGAAAAATAGAACAACAAAAACTTACTCTTCTATCACTCTCGTCTTTCATCTCTCTCCTTTTTTGTCTTCATTGCTAAATTTTCCTTAATTTAATAACTTAGTTAAAATAGGAAGTAAATAATAAATCAGAATTATTTTTCTCGTGAATCGATTTCTTTTAAGATTTCTTGAAGAGATTTTTGATCATATTCATTAAGATAAAACCATACGATTAAAAATCAATAATACTAAGCACATATTTATTAAAATCAAATTTTAATTTCAATATGCAAATTAGCCTTCCTGTTCACATTGTAAACTGCTATTTTAGTGTATATATAAATACAATTGCAATTATTCATTTGTAGATATGATTAACAGTATTAATAATGTAATACAATTTTATAAGAAATAGAGGTTTAGATAAAATCAAATTATGGAGAATGTGACGTAAATATCAAAGGGAATTGTGACTTAAGTAGTGATATAGTTTCGGTTACAGACAGAAAAGCACACAATCTCCATTATAATAAGATATATATATATATATATTTATATATATATATATATATATATATATATATATATATTGTATGAACAAAAGTGATAAGACAACGGAAATATTTCTAATATGTTATTTATCTCAACTAGTTTCGACCTTAGGTCATCGTCAGGAGAAGATTTCTTGTTTGAAAATTGTTTTTGAGAGTTTTTTTTAAAGGAGCATTATAAAAGAATTTTAGAAATTGAAATATTTTTGAGGGTTTGACATGCTATCATAATCCGGGTAGAGGAGTGTATTAGTAGTAGCAAGTCCATTTGTTCCGTGAAAAAAAACAAAACTCCTTGAGGTGAATTCTTTTTGAATGCTCTTTTATGTGTGAGGAATATATATATATATATATATATATATATATATATATATATATATATATATATATATATATATAAGAGATTTATTCAAAACTTGGTAGTAAGGGATGATTCTATATGTGATTTCTAAGATCCACTGTACTAACATTAGAGTATAATGATGTCTTTTATACATCATTATACTCTAATGTTTAATTTTAAATCTTTATTTTACTGTCTATTTATTTTTATATACTACTCTGTTTTTTCTGTCATGTCACCTTTTTGTCTGTCTGACACCTAGAATCAACTTTGAGATGTATCTCTTTTTTTCATTCACTTCCTGTTTCTATGGTTACAATCCCACACTGTTAAAAAATATATATAATTTTTTATTATTTTTTATTTTTGTTTGAATTTATATATTCAGCTCTTTGTTTTTTTTTGTGATTTGCTTTTCCATAAGTGAATTGAGACCCATCTGATGAGGCGAAATTTGGGGAGCCGGTTTAAATCAACTTAGATTTATATGGGCCCCAATTTTCGCCGAAATAAATTTATTATGGGATTACTGTATTGAGTTCTTCCTTCCTTTATTGATATATATATTATATATAATATATATATATATATATATATATATATATATTATATATATATATATATATATAGTCCAAACATCCGGAGAAGAAATCTTCCTTACGACATAGGGTTTTTTAAAAAACGTATCGCAGTTTACAAAGCTCAATGTGTGCTCTTATTGTTAGAGTCACAGAGCAAAATTGTAAGTAAAATAACGAAAGACTTAGATTCTTTGCTTATAGCCTATTTCAGGAAGTTTAGACAAAGTGTCTAACTCTCCCAAATCATCAGATGCGAATGATGAATTCTTTATAACTTTTAAGGCATTTGAAAACAGATTGTGATGTATGTATGTATTATTGTATGTGTGTGTGTGTGTGTGTGTGTGTGTGTGTGTGTGTAAGGTAATCCATATGACTTTAAGTAAGGGATGATTCTATTTGGGATCATCGAAATCTCTCTCTAAAAACATACTGTATGCTCTTGTAGGTGCAAACATATATAATCACACCAGGATCTTTTTATAAATCCCTAAAAAGAGCTCAATGTATAACAATCAATAATTAAGATTATATTCAGAGCAATATTTGACTTTCAAAGAAAGATAAACTTAACCAACCGTCATTAGACTATAATAATTTATTTCGACCAGAAACTCAAAATGAATCCAGCCTCTTCAAATAGATTTTACAAATACAGGGAAAATCTAATAGAAATATCTTTCACCTTAATTAAGTCTTCTCACACGCCCACACAAGAAAACATTTTTTTATGATGTTTGGGATTATTTGGATATAGGATGCTGCTATAAATACCCCACCTCTGTTTATAGACTAGCCAAGGTCACGTGTAACCAATCACTAGCAATACTACTGGCCTGATAGAATACTTACCCCTGTTTCATAGCACCTTCCTCACTGGCACTAATAATTATAATGTTACATACCTCTTTCTTTAATTCTATTTCTTGGCCGTCTTTGGTATTCTGATCGTCTTTGGTATGTTTTCATCTTGACTTGGTCTGGTCTAGCGTCTTTTAAGATCTTGGATATCTTCTAAGGCCTAGCGTCTGGAATTGACTTGGGGACTTCGGTCTGGTTTTCTGTTACTATGTTCTTGCTGGCTGGTCGTCATTTCTTAGTCTTGTTACCAAGACATTCATTAAACCACAAGAACATATTAATTATACAACTTTTATTTCCTTAACTATACATTTCATGTAACTAAATATCTGACTAACATAGCGCGCGTGAGTTCCAGTTTTAGCAGGACCTAAAATGGCCGACTTCTCTGCCTGACGTCTAATTAAAAAACTGGGGACTCAAAAGGTCCCACGTGACTTCACGTATTTTGGCGGGCTTCAGTATTTTCCATGGAAGGACCCGGCCATGGTATGAAAAGGGTCATCCCTCGGAATTACAGGGGATTGACAGTAATCTTATGCAACCGCATATATTATGTAACACCCCCCACATTGGTCATAATTAAACTGCACTCTTTGAGGACACACATAGGATTGCCGGATCTGTTACCAATACTCTCAAAGGACTTTATACCAGTAACTGAGAACATTTTAGTAGCCAAAGGATTCATTATCGACTCTTTATCAAGGATCCAATTCCAACAGATAAGCCTTCTGCTATAAGGCCAAGGATTGGCCCTCAAAAACGGAACACTGATAACAACAACAACACACTTGAATTCCCGGACATGAGATGCAAAAAGATACAGCGCAACCATTCCGTCCTGTTTGTCAGATTTCGTCTCAACGATTAAATAAAAAATGAAAAAAAAAGTTTTCATCGTTGAATTAACAGTTCCTTTTGAGGAAAACTTTGACTGAGCACATCAACGTAAGTTGGAAAAATATGAAGATTTACGAGAACAATGCATCAGAAACGGATGAATAACGGATGTATTTCTTATCGAAGTCGGATGTGCGGGGATTTATTACCACTTTGGCATTTTTGTCTAATCTTGGACTTTCTCACCAGACAGAGGAAAATATCAAGAAGATCCAGGATAACGCTCTAACCGCATCAGCGTGGATATGCAAATCCTATAATGTGACATCAAACTGACAAAGTCTGGTAGTATCATGAGATACTGCTGCTGGGGCGCTCTGGTTAGTGGTAATGATGATTCTGTCCCGAAACCATGCCTGAACCCAGATTTATCATCTGATGAAGGCTTTGTTGGTTGCAATGCTACTGTGTAAATAGCAGTCATTGAATGAGATTATTAATAGAAATAAAGAAAATAAATGATAATATATATATATATATATATATATATATATATATAATATATATATATATATATATATATAATGAATGAGAAAAAAGATAAGAAAATAAACGTATTCAGGGTTGTCTAGATGTTTTTAAATCCACTGTTATAACTAATTATGAGAAAAAGTAGTGGTCTTGTGTTATTACAAAAAAAAACTATAGCACACCACCCTGTCGGCTGGAGCGTTAGAATGCACTGACTGCACCTCTGCAGAGGTGTAAGACTCCCCCAGATGGGGACACCTGTTTTCCGTGGGTGGCGACCCGTGATGCTTAAGGACGGAGTCTTAGTGGATGAACAGTCAATGACCTACAATACTCCACTTTCTAGGCTAGACGGGCGGTCGGAGAGGCCCTCTCCGATCAATCGGTGGTCACGTTAAGCCCTAGCCCCTATATGATTACCCCAACCCTATTGCCCTTATGACAGGTTCCAACCCTTTTTATAATATGGGTTCTAGAAGGCGGTGACTGCGGGTCTACATGTCCTGGGAATGACGTTAAACTCTATCTGATGGTGAGATTCCAGTTTTGGAGGTTTAGGAATGTGGAGCACCCCTTCATCACCATTGCTCCCTGGTCCACTCTGACCCCGAGTGATAGTACCTGTTAGGGTCCCATCTATGGGTCAAATAGAAAATTGTATTTATAAAAAAAATTGAGTATCCATCAAAAATGAATTTATTTCAAAACTTTATCGGCATTAAATGACCCACTGCGGTTCAGTAACCAAGATTCAAGCCTCTCCAATGCAGTACCGGTCCAATAAGATAACTTTACAACTATTAATTGTCATATCAACACATCATTATTCCATTGCGACAATCAGAGTAATATATATTTACCAACCTCTCCGCACGAGCAGGATGTGACACACGGTCAATTTCTTAAGCGGAGTTCAACAGGTTTGAATTCAGAGTTTTCCTTCTCATAGACCGGTTGCCTAACCAAGGTTAAAGAGCCCAGTCTGCCCTATTATTTATCCATAGCTGTAAGGAGAGTAGGATTCAAATCTTTCCAAGGGTATTAGCGCTAAGTGAAATGCAATTACCACGTCCAGGATTTGAACTCGGGATGACGAGTCCATTTCTCATGATTGAACATTACACCACGCACTTTCCTTACAATGAGAGTATAACGTATTCCGACAATGAGAGTATAACGTAACTAAACGAAAAATGACGCACTTTTTTCACCTACAAAATATACGTATACAACCATGTAGCCGGGGATATATATATATAGATATTTCACGGTTAGAAATAGTTTGATGAACTCACCTGTAAAATATTAGATTGTAAGTCTGTTGTAAAAATGTCAGAAAGACGGGAAAAAAAACTCAAGCGATTGCTGGGAGTGCTACGTTTGCTCTAAGACGTCTGCGTTCTAAGAAGATCAGACAAGGAAAACAGAATTTTTTTTTGATAAAGTGTTCGACAAGGTTAATTCGAAGGTTCGTGCACGTCTGGCGAAGAAAACGCCTTGGGGAAATTGTATACATAACAAAGTGGGAGCATTGAAATAGTAAACCAGTTCAGTCTTGCATAAGTCCTACTTCCTTACACACACACACACGCGCACACACACACACACACACACACCAAATATATATATATATAATATATATATATATAATATATATATATATATATATATATATAAGATTTTTGGATGTTTGTTTATTTTAGAAGCATTGTTGATAAAGTATATATTATTATTTATATTTTTTGCTTGAAAGGCAATTACAATGCGTATATCACATAAAATTCGATAATTATAGAAGATATACATCGCTGATGAGACTTAATAAAGTTGAAACAGTCTGTACGATGTTCTACACACCGAATAATTCTTTACCAAAATTCACTTGTCATTATTATCTTCTATAATTATCGAATTTTATGCGATATACGCATTGTAATTGCTTCAAGCAAAAATACAAATAATAATAATATAATAATAATAATAATAATAATATATATATATATATATATATATATATATATATATATATATATTATAAAATTCGTTCGAGAAAAACGGTGAATTTAAAAAAAAGTTTTCCCCAACGAATTTTTTTCATTCAAAATAAAATTTCACTCTGATGAAGATCGAATTTTCTCTGTGTACGGAATATTTTACATTTTTCTATTATTATTATTTCATTTCATTTGTTTATTAATAATAATAATAGTTTGAATTGTGTACACATAGATAAACTGACCGAAACACATGTGTAAGTGATATGATTAAATTCATCTTTTATTATCCATTCTGTACTTTCTTTTCTTCATTCATTCTTCCTCATATCGTCGGATTCAATTCCAATTCCATTTTTACACACACACACACACACACACACACACACACACCACACATATATATATATATATTATACTATATATATATATATATATATATATATTAAATAAATAACAAAAGACTTATAGATCTTGCATTATAGACTATTTCAGGGAGCTTAGACAAAAATGTCTAATTCTCCCGACTCATCAGATGCGAATGATGAATTCTTTATTTTTAAGGCATTTGAAAACAGAGTCTGTTTTAAAAAAATTTTCTGAAGTTTGAAAAAAGGAGACGGTTTTGAAATATGACATCAAATATTCTACACACGGTTTTGAAATATGACATCAAATATTCTACACACACCCAAACTTCCATCTCCTCTCTTAATATGAAACATGAAAATTTCTTTTCATTACACCTCTCCCCTACCTATTACCAATATACACACACACACGCGCACACATACACACACACACACACACACACACACACACACACCACACACAACCTTGAGGTTTCACTTCGCCTGTCATTTACCGCTAGAGAAAAAATGTATACACACACACACACTACCACATACCTAAAAATAACAATAAGAGCACACATTGAGCTCTCAAACTGCGACAAGTTGGTTTTAAAAAAAACCTATGTCGTAAGGAAGATTTCTTCTCTGGACTTTTGGATTACTTTATATAATATATATATATATATATATATATTATATATATATATATAATATATTTCCACAGAGAGTTTCTCATCTTTGATAATACCTAGCATATTCAAACGCGTATAAAATAATAATTGAAAGTGTTTACCGTACCAAGCTAAATTTCTTAGTACATTGAGTCATTGTTTATGATTATGTTATTATAACATTATGAGTAAAGGATAAGAGTAAGGATACATTTAGAATAACGTAGTATCAAATTAACTATTAAAAATAATAGTAGATATAATAAACATTTATAAAATATCCCAATATAATATATATCTTATATAAATGGGAGTTGTGTGTTTTTCTGTCTGTAACCGAAACTATATTCCTACTCAAGTCACAATTCTCTTAGTTATTGACATCACATTCTCCATGATTTTATTTTTATCAAAACCTCAATTATTAATAAAATTGTCTTACATTATTAATACTGTTGACTATGTCTACATGCTATCAACATGCAATTATATTTATATATAAAACAAAATAGCGGTTTACAGTGTGTATGGAAGGCTAATTTGCATATTAATATTAAAAATTTAATAAATATATGCTTAGTATATTTGATTCTAACTGTTTGGTTTTATTTTAATGAATATAAGCAAAAATCTCTTCAATGAATCTTAAATGAAATCCATTAACAAGATAAAATAACTGTAATTTTATTCTTTACTTCCTCTAACTAAATACTTAAATTAGAAAAAATAACAATGAAAGACGAGAGTGATAGAAGAGTAAGTTTCAGTTGTTCCATTTTTATTATACTCCCTCTGTTTCAAATCTTTTATTATACCCCCCCTCTGTTTCAAATCTTTTTATCTGTATTCTTATTTAGTTTCATTAGCCTTTCTAATTTAATACAATATTTTATTACATTAAAACTTAAATACTGCACCCGGAGGGTGCATATATTTGCTAGTATATATATATATATATATATATATAATATATATATACATATATATATATATACATATACATATACATATACATATATATATGTATGTTGCGTGTGTGTGTATATATATATAATATATATATATATATTATAGTTTGCCATAAATAAGTACATAAAATATTTTTTTGAAAATATAATTTTCAACATAAACAAAATTATATTATTTCTACTATCAGATTATACAGTAAAAATGATTGTATTAGATACTATCTATTACCAGACACTTCAGTTTTGAAATTATAAAAAAAAATAAAAATTTAAACACTTCCGTAACTAAAATTAAATACCACATATATGTCCACCGATATATAATATATATATATATATAATATATATATATATATATATATTACTTCCATGTGTGAGACAGAGGAGGCACGATATACATCTTATTATAATGGAGATTGCTGTGTTTGTCTGTCTGAAGCCGAAACTAAATCACTACTCCAAGTCACATTCCCTTAGTTTTGACGTCACATTCACCATGAATTTATTTTTATTTAAACCTCAGTTATTGATAAAATTGTTATACCTTATTAATACTTTTGATTTTCTACATTCTAATAACATGCAATTGTATTTAATAATATGCAACAAAATTAGCGGGTTACAGTGTGAACAGGAAAGCTAATTTGCATATTGATATTAAAAGTTTAATTTTATTAAATATGCGCTTGGTATTATTGATTTCTAAATTGTTTGATTTTTTTTCTTAATGAATATGAGCAAAAAACTCGGGATAAATTTAAAAAGAAATCCTTTAATAAAGAAAAATAACAGTAATTTTATTTCTTTACTTCCTAATTTAACTAAATAGTCAAATTAGGAAAATTCAGCAATAAAACGAGGGGAGTGATGGAAAATGATGGAAGACTTAGTTTCAAAGTTTGTTCTATTCTTGCGATTATACCCCTCTGTTTCAAATCATTTTATTTAGATTTTTATATAGTTTCAAAAAGTATTTCAAATTTTTTAAAACAATTATTTTTTTTCCATTACCATTAAAATTCAAATTACCTTGCACCCCGGGCAGGTGCCATATATTGCATATATAAAAGAATTTATAGGCTAAAGATACATTATGCTCAAAATATGCACTGAGCAAAATATATATCGAATAAATTGAAAAGTATGTGAATACCCTACTTATTTTGTATTGTCTATATATATATATAGATAATATATATATAATATATACACTATATATATCAAATAAGTGGTATCACATACATTTTCACCTGATGATTGCCCTCGCATGAAACATTAATGGTCCGTGATGTTCCTTTGTCACCTAATTAAATAGATGATATGTATGACAAGCTTGTATATATTTATTAATATATATATTATATATATATATATTATTATCATATATGTGTTGTGTGTGTGTGTGTGTGTGTGTGTGCAACCTATATGATTGCACCTAAGTCTTTTATCATTATATATCGCCAAGGATGCGGTTGCTGAGGGTCTTCATATCCTGGGAATAACGTTAAACTCTATCTATGATGAGGTCCAGTTCCTGAGAGGTCTGGGAATGTGGAGCACCCCTTCATCACCGTGGCTTCCAGTTCCACATTAAACCCGGAGGGTAGTACATGTTAGGAGTCCCATCCATGGGTTGTTAAATAGAAAAATGTGGTTTATCAAGAAGTGAAGTATCCATGAGAATAATTTATTTCAAACCGTTTGTCGGTATAATATGTCCCCCTGAGCGTGTGCATATGCCGTAAAAATAAAACAAACCAAAAACAAACCAAACCCAAGATAGCAGGACTGTTCCTCATCAGGCATGCGAGTAAAATACAGGCGCGCTATCATTACGAAACTCTAGCAAAAATATGCCAGCCCTCATAAAAATTAAAGTATTCTATTAAGAATTAATTTATTTCAAAACTTTGTCGTATTAAATGGACCCCACGAGGTTTGATATGCCGTTAAAATAAAATAAAAACAAACAAAAACAACAAACATTATCCAGAAAACCATTAGTATTAAAACATTAAATTAATTGGCCCTATATGAACACCCGCCATCTTATTTTTGAAATACATTCACGGGCTGGGTTTAGCTCCGTTAGCTAGAGCATCTGTCTTAGAGCCACAAGGTTTAGGTTTCCAATACCGACCCTTGCCAACACAGCACAGCGAATAATACCAGTGTTAGATCCTTGTGTGTGTAAAAGTGGTGAGCAGCGTGGTAGACCTGTGGTGCTCCACCTTCCTTAACAGCAAAAATAATCTCTTCTAGTCTAGCACTTGTGACAAATGGAAAAAAAAAAATGGACACCCTTGCTGTCCAACTGCAAACAGAAAGAGACCACCTCTACTGGACGTTTATATACAAGGGTTAAAAAGTCACCTGCCCGCAAACCATACTAATAAACAAATCAAAATAGAAAAATAGTTTTATTAATTTGCTTAGAAGTCATTGTGTCTATATTGGTTGGTGGGTTGATTTTGAAGGCCAAGTGTTAAAGAAAAGGGAGGTAACTATGATGTTGTTCGTCACCTTTGATATTATTTCTTAAATTTTTAGGATAAAGATCCCTTCGTCAGGAAGCATTCTGAAGATAAATTCTGGAGATTTGTAGCTAGGGGTCGTTTATACTATTGTAGCTATAATAGTAGTATATAATGTAGTATATACTAGGTCTGTTGTATACTAATTGTGTGGTGAATTTCCTCTGAATTCTTAGACTAGATAGATAGATAGATAGAGCATAGAGAGATGAGAGAGAGAATGAATAGAGAGAGAAGAGAGACAGAGAGAGAGAGAGAGAAGAGGAGGAGAGAGTTGTGTGTGTGTGTGTGTGTATCATTCCAGATTTGGCTTATAGCCTTTTTTTTTTTTAAATAAATCTTTCATAATATTTCAATTGAGATTGTAGCTAGGTCTGTTCAATACTGTTGTATGTTTTGGGATATCTTCCCTCCGAATTCTTAGAGAGATAGATAGATAAATAGATAGATAGATAGATAGAGATGAGAGGAGAGAGAGAGAGAGACAGAGCAGAGGAGAGGAGAGACCGAGAGAGAGCAGGACGAGAGTGTGTGTGTGTGTTATCATTCCAGATTGCTTTATGCTTCTTCTTTTTTTTGAAATAAG
Source organism: Doryteuthis pealeii (assembly GCA_023376005.1). NCBI lineage: Eukaryota > Metazoa > Mollusca > Cephalopoda > Myopsida > Loliginidae > Doryteuthis > Doryteuthis pealeii. Next base: position 7,802,058 of record CM042152.1, read on the forward strand.
AATCTTTACATAATATTTACATAGCTAAAATCAAGGAAGACATTTATTCAGCCTTTGGTATTGTATTTTTATATTCTTGTATTGTTTTTGTCAAATACCTCACATTTCTGTATTTTATTCCATTCTTGTCTTTCCAATGGAGAGGCTGGTGGGCTAACACCATTTTGGATCGTGTTACATAATCTATTGCGGTTCGCATAAGATTATTGTCAATCCCCTGTACTGTCTGAGGGATGACCCTTTTCATTATCATGCCCGGGTCCTTCTATGGTAAATTTACAGAGTCACGTGGCGACCTTTTTCAGGAGTCCTCCAGTTTTCATTAGACGTCAGGCAGAGAAGTCCGGCCATTTAGGTCCTGCCTAAACCTGGAACTCGCGCGCGTTATGTTAGTTAGCAAATGTTCTGGGTTGGGATTGAAAATAAAGTAAACATCAAAATAAATCGAGTTGTGTGTTTATTATCTAAAAACTAACAAATGACACAGGCTTCTGATAGAGAGAAATCCCCTAACAGGAAAACCAGACCCCCAAGTCCCCCAGTCAACACCAGACCGCTAGGACCTTGAAGAATGCCCCAGGACCAGTCAAGATATATGATCATAGAATACCAAAGACGAGATCAGAACCAAAGGCGACCAGAAGAAATATACGACCAGAAGTAAGAAGTAAGAAAGAGGATTATAACATTATAATTATTTTAGTTGCCACTGAAGAGAGGCGCGCTATGCAAAATTTGCAAACTCATGTAAATCTCTGAAATTCCTTCTGACTGGCAGCAAGAACTAAAAGTTCTGTAGACTTTTCTGGAATGGATTGCGTACATATATATACTATATATATATTAACTATATATATTATAATCTATATATATATATTATATATATTACCCCAATCCGATCACCTCTATAGCTTACGCACCATTGATTATGACTTTTTAATGCCTTCTATCTCCCAGAACATAGTTCGATAATAATTAAGGCAAATCAGTGTTCGTCGTAGTCGAAGTCTCCCTGCCCGGAACCCGTAAACGGGACTGAAATCTTAGGTGCCAACACGTTTTTCACTGACTCGACACACGGGCGCGGAACCAGTTTGACGCGGACGAGGCAGAACATGTGTGGCGACCGCGAGATCTCTTGTTCGGTAGCAGGTAAGAGAGAATCCGGTGGCTTTGGCCAGGTTAATCCGGAAATTCTGCATCAAATAAAAGTATCGCAATATTTGAACACCAACCACGACTACCACACACGACCACGACCAGCTACAACAACAACAACAACCAATAACAACAACAACAACAATAACAACCAACAACAACAACATCAAATGAGATGTTTTGCCTTGTGGGAATTATTTTACTTTGGCAGAAAAACAAGAAAAGTTGAATTGCCACACAGATTTGAACAAAGCGCTTATATTCACACACACACACACAGCAACACACACACAGAAACCACACACACAAAACATATATTATATATATATATATATATATATATATATAGTATTCACACACCCACCACACACACACACACACACATATATATATATTGCTTTATATTCCACACACACACAACACACACACAACACACACATATATATTGCTTATATTCACCACACACACACACAGACACACCACACACACATATATATATATATTGCTTATATTCACACACACACACACCACACACACACATAACACATATATATTATATATTGCTTATATTCACACACACAGACAGACACACACACATACACACACACATCACACACCACACCACACACATTATATATATAATTATATATATATATATATATATATATGTGTGTGTGTGTGTTGTGTGTGTGTCTGTGTGTGTGATTATAAGAATATATATATATATATATATAAAATGTTGTACTGGCTCCAACGGGATGAAGAAAAATTCAATATTTTATATAAAAAAGGAACGTCCGCAAAATCGTAGTTTGTTCTCAGAAAAATTTTTTAAAAATTCCTTTTTATTTTTACATATGCCAACACGTGTTCAATCTTCGGAGTATCTTCTTCAGGTTTGCATTGATAATCTGAAAATGAATTTTTAAAGCATGTGTATAGTATATACATACACATGAGTATTTCACCCTCTCTTTCTGTTTTGTGGAGTGAATGGAATTTCATTTTAACATTAGTCTTTAACGTGTTTTTGTTTTTTGGGTGGTTTACTAATAAAGTCAATTAGCTGAATTTTTATAACTTTTTTTATAAACTTTTTTTGATTACTTTTTATTTGGGTTGTCTTGATAAAGTCATCCAGATGTGGTCCATTGATATTCAGGTGGTTGTGTTGAATTGTTTTTTGTTCTGAAGACCATTCTATGTTTTTCCTACTTAAATTAACTCTTTGGGTGTGTGTATGTGTGTGCCTACGTATAGGTGCCTATTGATACTTTCTTTTTGTGTGTGCGTATGTTGTGCCGTATGTTATATGGTTGTTTATTCGGTGTGATTTATGTGTCACAATATATATACATATTAAGAGCTTGAAATTTGAATTAAGAATTAAATTTAAGTCTATTCATAACTATCTTTCATCTTATTATTCTATCTATCTATCTATTTGTTTATAACTATCATCTATATATAAGGCCCGTTTTTAGCTCAGCGGTAGAGTGTCCGACAAGGAAACACACGGTTCCGCGGCCCGGATACTAGCCCTCGCAGCTCAGCGTATAATAGCACAGGGATCTGCTGCGCGCGCTTAAAGTGGCTGAGCTTGATGAAGGGTGTGCGCTCCACCTCAGATGCAAAAAGAATCTCCTTAGTCTAGCCCTAGTGAAAAGGGTGTAGGCTCTCGCTGTTTGCGCTGATACAGATTTTAGGCATATCCGACGAACTTTACTTTACATTTATATATACTTATATATATATAGATATATATATATAATATATATATTGGAGGATAAGTACAAAATTTTGAAGTCATACCTAATTAAGAAATTAATTAGTTAATAATTAATGAAATTACGGCTGGCATATATGGGTTCAAATATAAGGCTAAAACAAATCGAGAAAATTTGTTTAGCCTTATATTTGAACGATAATATGCCGGCCTAAATTTCATTAAGTATTAACTAATTAATTTTCTAAATTAGGTATTGACTTCAGATTAAGCACATATCCTCCAAACATGTCGGCTAAAAGCCGATATCAAATAACGCATTTGTTTGTTTAACTCTATTCCCTGCATATGGACAAGAACACACCCAAACGGGTGTATCCTGTGTGATAACACTGATCTTATCTGATGGTGAGTCCTATTCCTGGACACCCGAGGAGTGTGGAATACTCTATCCATTGCATTATTCCCAGGTCCACCCAGACCGAAAGTAGTAACTGTTATGGACCCATTTATGGTTGCAAATAGATAGATTGAATAGTTATTCATATTCATTAGGATCGGTTTAAGTAATCCGAAGAAAAACTATAAAATGTTAAATATAAAAGTACAATTGATGTGATTCTCTAATCTGCCAGCATTAAAATAACTTAGACGGGTTGATATGCGTAAAAAATGGAAAATCAAACCCATTTCCGCAATTTTTATTATATATGATTTTCTATAATTACATTTATGTAATTAATACATTGTGCTTTTCGCATTCATTTGAAATGTACTTAATTGTTAATAAGACACACTTTATGCATATGTTCGGTGGTTTAAACATGCAGATGTATGATTAGAAACCAAATCGTATTTTCAGTGTAGATTTATCTTGTGAAATGAAAATGGCGACCCAAACACGTCTTTCTCCAAAATGAAATAAAACGAACGGGCGGTTACTCTCATGTTTATGTAAGCTAATGTTCAGATTACAACATAATGTTTGGCCAAAATCTAGAATAAACGATAAGAACACAGTCTATCTTTAATCAATAGTTCATGCAAAAACTATAAAGATAAAAATTCCGAACAAATTCGATTTTCAGTGTAGATTACGGGTGAAATGAAATTGGCCTGACCAAAACATATGGCTTTCTCAAAGTAGGAAAATACAACAAGGGGAGTTACTTCTCATTATAGTAGCTAATGTACCAGATACCTATTATTATTCGTGTTATTTTCAAGAAATAATACAAGGGTGTTTTAGCCTGTTATTGATTACGGTGAAATGAAAAATGGCCGACCAAAACATATGGCTTCCTCGAAAAGTGAAATAAATAAGCGGAGAGATTACTCTCAATTTATAGTAGCTAGTTGGGTCAGATTACCATTATTATCGTGATTATTTTCAAGAATAATTACTGGGTGCTTTAGCTCGTATTGATTTTGGTGAGATGAAATGACCGCCAAAAACATAATGGCTTACCATCAAAGTTGAAATAAACAAGGGAAAGGTTCTCTCATTTATGTAGCTAATATTCAGAATTACCTATTATTATTCAGATCTTTTCAAGAAAATAATATTATATATATTATATTATTCTCTCTGAAATAATCATGAAGCTGTATTGATTCGGTTTGAATGAAAAATGGCTACCAAAAAACATATGCTTCCTCAAAGTGAAATAAAACAAGGCGGAGCGTTACTCTTATTTATGTAGCTAATGTTTCAGATTACCCGCATAATGTTGGCAAAACATCCAGAATAAACGATACAAACAATCTATTTATAATCCGCCTAGTTTCAGCAAAGCCAATCAAAATAAAACTAAGAATTGACAATACAAGATTGAAGCTTCTCTTTCCGACTTTTATTTTATTTTATTATATGGAAATAACATTTTGAACATTATCAGTCGTTTGATTCATTATTTCTTCGTATCGGTCCTGTTGCCCGTCAGGCTTGCAAATTGTCATGATTGGAACAAAGCATCCCGTTCTACTAGGACGAGCAGAAAGGGGAAAAAAATTCGCTTCATCTGGACATTTCAAATTCATCTTGTATATATAGTATACTATATATTTGTTTTTTTTTCTAAAAGCATCTCTATATTTTCCGCTAGGAGCTTGTATTTTTACATCCAGAATATTTTTACTACTTGTGTCTTTTAGTTTATTCTTAGGCTTCCTGTTGTTTTCTGGCTCATCGTATTTGGGTTTGATTTTTTTTTGGTAAATATTGTTGTTTTGTTTCAGCTTTACTTTCCTCTTTTAATTACTTTTTCGGTTATATCATCCCAGTCTTCTTCTTCTTCTTCTTCTTCTTCTTTCTTCTTCTTCTTCTTCTTCTTCTGGTGGGTGTCCCTCCTACCTACCTCCTCCTCCTCCTCCTCCTCCTCCCTCCTCCTCTTCTTCTTCTTCTTCTTCTTCTTTCGATCTATTTCCACCATGTTTCTTCTTCTTCTTCTCTTCTTCTTCTTTCCTTCTCTTCTGTCTTCTTTCGGATCTATTCACATGTTTCTTCTTCTTCTTACTTCTTCTTCTTTCTTTCTTTCGAACTATTCACATGTTTCTTCTTCTTCTTCTTCTTCTTCTTCTTCTTTCTTCTTCTTCTTTCGGAAACTATTCACATGTTTCTTCTTCTTCTTCTTCTTCTTCTTCTTACTTCTATCTTCTTCGTCTTCTTTCTCTTTTTCTTCTTTCGATCTATTCACATGTTTCTCTTCTTTCTTCTTCTTCTTCTTCTTCTTCTCTTCTTCTTCTTCTTCTTCTTCTTCTTTGCTGACTTTTCTCTTCTTCTTCTTCTTCTTCTTCTTCTTCTTCTTCTTCTTCTTCTCTTCTTCTTCTCGTCTTCTCTTCTTGTGACTTGTTTCTTCTTCTTCTTTCTTCTTCTTCTTCTTCTTCTTCTTCTCTTCTTCTTTCGATCTATCACAGTGTTCTTCTTTTCTTCTTCTTCTTCTTCTTCTTCTTCTTTCTTCTTCTTCTTCTTCTCTTTTTTGTTGTTGTCTTGCTTCGACTTTTGATATGTCGGCGGTTTATAACCATGTCGTTTGTCTACGGGATAGGATGTCTAAGTACGCCGCGGAAATCAGCGAGGATCGAACTTGCTATTCAGCTTAGACTTTTAAAAATGAGCAACATTTGCTTCTTCTTTCTTTCTTTCTTTCTTTTTTACAACAACATTATAATACTTCTCTTCTTCTTCTTCTTCTTCTTCTCTTTCTTCTTCTTTTTCTCTTCTTCTTTCTTCTTCTTCTCTTAACTTCCATCTTTAATATTTGATTATTACCCCGGCAACAAGCAGCAGGTTTAACCAGTCGTTTAGGAGCACCCACCGTTATTTATATACCACATTATAATTGCGATTTATTAGCCGCTTTTCTGCCCCACAAAAAAATAACAACAAACAATAGCAGCGCAGCAGCAAACAACAAACAGCAACAGTAACAAAAAGGACATCAATAATCCTATATCATCATTTCATTCGCAACAAATTCATTTTTTCTTAATAAAAGTTTCCTATGGATAACCATCGCCAGCTAAATAGTTCACTTTCTGTTCAAACTCCTTTTCTCTCATAGCCCTTTTTCCACTGAACGTTTTCATAACTTTTCCATTATTCCCAGTAGCACGTGGTAGTCGATCCTGTTGTTTTTTCCAACGGCGGCGGCGGAGTCAACGGCAGCGGCGGTTGGCGTCGACTGCCGGTGTCCTCTTTGTATTATTATTGTTGTCAGTAATCGTACTGCGGTTAGAGGATCTTTAGCATATTTTTTTAAGCATTTTTTTTACTTCCTCAATTCGCCTTTTATCATAACCCGCAGTCTTGTTTTTCGTATGATTCAACATAACTGATATTGGAAAATAGACATTTTCCATTGTATTTAGCTTCATTTCAACTTACGGATATGTTACATATTTTTTATTCCATTTTAATTTCAATTTAATGTTTTATTTAAATACTTTTAGCTAAAGAAACATTGAACGGGCCTGCCTATACGTAACATTTCTCTCTTCCCCTCTCTCTCTCTCTCTTTTTCTTTCTCTTCACTCTGAACCGAACTTCACTATTTCCCTCTCCTCTCCTCTCTCTCTCTCTCTCTCTCTCTCTCTCTCTCACTGTGAACATATCTCTCTCTCTCTCAATCACTCCTGAACATCTCTCTCTCTCTCTCTATCTTCTCCTCACTCACTGTGAACATTCTCTCTCTCTCTCAATCACTGGGAACATCTCTATCTCTATCTCTCTCTCTCTCACCCACTGTGAACATTCTCTCTCTCTCTCTCACTCACTGTGAACATCTCGCTCTCTCTCTCTCTCTCACTCACTGTGAACATTCTCTCTCTCTATCCTTTCTCAATCACTGTGTACATCGCTCTCTCTATCTCTTCTTCTCTCTTCTCCACTCACTGTGAACATTGTCTCTCTCTCTCTCACTCACCTGTGAAAATCTCTCTCTCTCTCACTTGTGAACATCTCTCTTTCTCTCTCTCTCTCTCTCTCTTCTCTCTCTCTACGTACTAGAGTATACTATATATATATTATTATATATTTTGTGTGTGTGTGTGTGATGTGTGGAGTGTGGTGTGTATGCTCATTATATATTATTACTGATATATAGTATTATAATGTATACCCAGAAATAACCCGGTTATAATACTAAATCCGCTCTACTACGTATTGAGCACTATATTGTCGATAACGCTGACTTACCGGAGTAACAATTATACCAACCAAATATTGAGCGAAACTACCCCAATATTTTTAACCGGCAAGTTCATTCCTTTTACACAAGACAAACACACACACACAACACACATACATCCCTCACTTGAACATTCTCTCCTATCTCTATCTCTATTTCCCTCCCTCTCTCTCTCTCTCTCTCTCTCTCTCTATAATATATATATATATATATATATATATATTATATATATATATATATAGTATATATATATATATATGTGTGTGTGTTTGGTGTGTTATGTATATATTTATATATATATAGTATTATAATGCTATACAGAAATAACCCGTTTATAATACTAAATCGAGTTTGATTTGAATGGCTATCACAATGCAGGTGTAAAAAAAATAATAAGGGTAACAATAGTGTGTGTGTTAACCTGTTAATTTATTCTTGATATTTCGAGATTAAAACTCTTTTTTCCAGAAGAACACTGGACTGAAAGTCGTTCGTCGTCTTGTTTTGGCTCATCTTCAACTAGAAATCCTATAACAAGACGGACAAACTACTTCAGTCCAGTGTTCTTCTGAAAAAGAAGAGATTTCATATCGAAATATCAAGAATAAATTACAGGTCTAACACACAACACCATTGTCTACCTTTATTATTTTTCTTTACACCTGCATTGCTGATAGCCCTTCAAAATCAAACCTCCAACCAATATTACACAAGCTTCAAGCAAATTATAAAACTCTCTTATATATATATATATATATATATATATATATATATAATATATATATATACTATATATATAAAGATTTTTGAGGCAATTTACAACTTGCAATATGTGTTGAAAATTATATTAACTTTTTTTTTTAATTCTAAATATTTTCGGAAAATAAAATTCCATCATCATAGTTATTTAAAGTACTAGCGTGTTTTTTTTATAGCTACTATCCCACGCGCCGATATTTGTATCATCTGTAGTTTTAAGAAGTTGAGGAACGCTGTATATTTGAAAGTTTTTCCTTTCTTTTCCGGTTACTTCCTGTCTTATCATTACTCATAAGCGCCATAATTTAAATAATAATAATTTAATAATATAATAATAATATATATATATATATATATATATATATATATATATTATATATATATATATATATAGTATATATATGAAATGTCTGTTAACTCGTGGTGAATACGACCATTTCCAAATTTGTTTTTTATTCACTAGTTTACGGTGCCAGTAGAATTTGGAACACTGCGCATCCTTGTGTCCTTCTCAGATGGACTCACCAGGCCAGCCCTGGAGGAAACATTACTCTCCACATAAACTACATGTTTCAACTTCTCCCACTTGAATGTTGCTTTGCCTGAAAATTACCCTACTAATAGCCCGCCTTCCATTTTGGTGTTTAATCGGTTGGACTCAATTTCTTCCACGGACAGGTAGGGAGCGTGGTTTCTCCCAGACCAGGTCTATTACATGAGCTAGCTTTCTTCCAGTCTACACAACATACCTATACATATATATATATATATATAACATTATTCTTTATGGTTCCCTCTACAGACACTTTAAAGCGCAGGCGTGGTCTCCCTACCGGTTGGGTGCCCCTACTAAAACTCATCTACAGTAGGTTCTTTGGGGATGCGGCCTTTGTCATCCCCCTGACGTGGTCAAGCCAACACCAGGCGTCTCTCCGTAATATCTCTCCGGAATATAATCATACTATATATATATATATTAATATATATATATATAGTAGCTAAGCCTAGCCACCATTTGAAGAAGGACATGAAACGACGAAAACACCACGAGTGCTGTGGTCTGACTACTATATGCTTCCCAAAACACGATTAGAGCACATTAGAAGGGCCTTTATTCTGACTTTCAGCCGTTAGCGTAAAAATGCAAGCTTTCTCCCTATTTAAGCGGATTTGAGCTTCTTTTGGTGATCGTAAAACCATATACTATACCGATGGTATGTATTTACATTCCCAGTAAAATTCCGTCTTACAGGAATCCACTGACTGAAAAGCCGTACTCGGCTTCCTCCACCTAGGAAGTAGTTTGCCTAAGTCTAAAGGGGGGGCCACACTGAAGAGACGTTGAAATGTCTGTGGGATGAATATATATATATAATATATATATATATATATATATAGTATAATGATACGAAGGTGGAATGAAAAAGATCACACAATGCTGCTCTAAAGAGAAAACCAATTATAACATAATTTTTCTTCTTTAACAGCATTGTGAATGTTTTCATTCACGTTTTCATAATCATACTGTCGGACTTCATTTCCTTTCTTTGAATATATATTATATATACTATATATATATATTATAATATATATATATATATATATATATCATGTAAAATTAATTGCGTAATTGCCTTGAGCATTGTAAGGATGTTATTAAAATAATAAAATTCGCAAGGCAATTAAAATGGGGGCTTTTTTATTTTTTTAAAAAAAAAATAAAGACAAAACGCATGTTTTATATGTCTAATCGATCATTCAAAGCAGAGCTCATCATCAGAGTGTATTTTCAGAAATGAGCCACGCTGCTTATGCTTTTATTTGTGTGGTTATAATTTCTCTTTCTTTATTTCCTTTTCCTCTCCTGTCTTCTTCTCCTTCTTTATGAATGAAATGGCGGAATAACTATAATTCTTATTTCTCTCTTTTTTTTCTTTTTAAAAGTTATGTTGAGAACAAGGCTGATATCCGGCTAAAATGTTGCCAATATGTTGCGACCGCTGTGGGCATGTCAGAATTTTAAAAACAAAAATGAACCAAATAAATAAAAACCGTTATAAAAATTTACAATACTTAGCTTTGTTTATCGCTTTCACCCTTCCTTTCTTATTCTTTCTCCCTCTCTTTCTTTTTTTTTTTTTGGCTGTTATCATTATTTTTTTTTTTGGTGTATCATTATTATTTTATTAATATATATCAGTGTGTTAGCTAGCATAGTTTATACATGTGGAAAATAGTATAAATAAATGAATATATGAAATTCAGAAATAAAATTCATTTCGGCCTGCCTTTTAGCCTTTTCAAGTTGATTTTCTTATGGAACAAGTTAACATATCAGGTTTATATAAGTGGGCATTCATATTATGTAACATCTGATATGTAAACTTTTCTCGATTAGAAATAAACTTGCGTTCACTTTCAAACTAATCCACATGGAAAAGTGAAAAAAAACTACCTTCAACCAACCATCTTATGGGTTAAAAAGCTACCACTACTTGTTCTTCTACAAGGCACGGTTCTGGCATTGAATAAAATCTCAAAGTTTGATTCATTCATCACTCATCATCAATCATCAATCATCTCGAAGCAGGCAACACGGATATCCATGACAATCTCTACTCCAACATTCCTATCATTCATTGCCCCTGAGCCCGTTCTTCTGATGCAGGCAACCGCATCCTCGCATAGTTGGTAAATGTAGGTCGCTTGCTGGGCGGCCGACATTAGCATATCCATGTGTTGGCTTACACAGGAGAACGTCACTTACGACTCGTCCTTGCTTCTCCCACAGTGTCCTCCGCATCGCCTAGTCCGTCTCACTCGGGAGGGTCTGTGAGATGGGAGGCAATGGCCATACAGCTGCCTTCCCTGTGGGTGCTGTTCCATGACTTGTTCAAGACTGCACGTAGCAATCTTGTGCAGCTCCCATCTAGCTTATTGCTCAAGGGCGCTTTCGTTAGGCGTCCAAGTGGTGCACGCCATACACCAGTACTGATATAACCACAGTCTGAGAAAATTGTCTCGCTTTCTAACTTGTCAGTGAGATCGGGATTTCCAATATGAAACTCTAATTTGTGGCCGACCATGCCTTTCCTATTCGTGTATTAACATGTCTCTTTCTGTGGATGAGATATTACTACCTAGGTTATGTGAATTGTTCTACAAGCTTAAGAGCGCTTCCTTCGAGTGTGGAGATGTCTCCTTTAATTTGAAAGTTGATAAAGCAAAACCAATATGAAAAATCTGTTTTGGAAAAATGTTCAACATGAGTATATTCTCTCTTCTTTTAGGGTTATAAGATGTCCCCAGAGTGGTCTAACTCTGTTTCTTATAAAAACATTGCGGGCTACTCAAAGCATAAGTACCAATGGCGGAATACTTCAGCTTAGAACAACAACAAAAACGCGTTAGTTACATTTATATAATTTATTATAACGATATATAGGGAACAAGTTCTCCAGGCTCTTTAATGTCACAAGTGTCCAAACATACACAAAGTGTTAATAGACAAAGTGGTAACCACTTACTGTAATAGAGGGCCTGTAGCAACGTTACTCTGGGCAGTGCACCGTAGGTAGCTGCCTGCGAGCAGAGAGATGACAAGCAACGTCCAGGCTTAGTTCAGTTGCATCGGGAAGAAGAGCGTTCTCTCCTTGCGTCCTGCTGTCACGTGGACCAAAATAGCGTCTCCTGAACACGGAAGATTCACCAAAACCATTCAGACCAAAGAAACTCCCCTTACAATGGGAAATAAAATTATACCATAGTAATGCTTAGACATGAAAACTAATTTCAACACCAATTACAGCATAAGTCCCCAATTATCCTACTACATTTTAAACCAATTTACTAAAAAGTATGAAATATAAAACACCGATATGTATTAACTTCCTAACCGCTTAGGCGTCGACGGGGTTGATATGCCGTTAACATCAATAACACAAACAAACAACAACAACACAATAAACTAACCAAACCCATTTTCTAGTGTTTGTATAATTTTATGATTTACACATGGCAGAAAGTGATGAGTTGTATCTTATTTCCTGAGTCCAAAGAATAGATTATAACTATAGAGGCGATATTTCACCAAATCTTTCAGAGATGAGTAGGATGAGGCGACAATTGATGAAAGCAATGTGCAAAAAGTGATGAGAAAAAGTTTTGAAATGGGCGCTGAAGACAAGACCAAACTGCGGATCGGGAAGAGCGTTCGACAGCAGTCATGGAAAAAAATACAAAAAAAAAAAAAAAAAAAAATAAGAAAAAGAAAGGAAAAAGAAACAAAACAAAAAAACAACAAAACAAAAACAATAATAATACGATGGATTTGACAAGACGCATTTCAACTATGAACAAATGCATTGCCGACGCAGTGGAGACCATACTGAATACTGATTATGTTCTAGAACAAAATATTTCGCCCTGTCGGCTGGTGGCTTTAGAATGCGCCGACTGCACCTCTTGCAGCAGCGAGTAAAGGCCCCCCCCCATCCCAATGGCGCCACTTGTATGGCCAGTCGGCGTGGCGACCCGCTTTGATGCTTAAGGATTGAGTCTTGGCGATGAGCAGTTACCATGACCTGCCAACACTCGACCTTAGAACCTTACTTAAGCTAGACGGCCTGCGTCGGGCAGTGACCCCCTACGGTCACTTGGAGCTGTTCACGTCAAGCCCTAGCACCTATTATGATTGCCCCAAGGCCTATTACAACTTATGGCAAGCCCAACAACTTTTTATCCTATGGGTGCTAGAAGGCAGTGGCTGAGGACGTCTAGCCACGTCCTTGGGGAATGACGTTAAACTCTGATGGATGAGGTTCCAGTGTTGGAGTTTGGGGGAATGCTGTAGCCACCCCTTTAATCACCATTGCTCCCTTGGTCCACTCTGACCGGAGTGGTAGTATCTGTTAGGGTCCCATCTATGGGTTAAATAGAAAAATGTATTTATAAAAAATTGTGTTTCCATTAAGAATTACTTTATGGTTAAAACTTTTATCGGCATTAGATGGACCCACTGAGATTGATATGCCACAAAACAAAACAAACAAAATAGGACAAAATTTGAAAAAAAAACACAGGTTCAAAATAAAATGAGTGATATTTATTCAGCAACGCTGCAGTGTTTTAATCTGTTCAGTGTGATGTTATTCAGGGCTTTTGCTCTGATATTAAGGAAAAGTAAACATTTATCACAGAATAGTTTTTGTTAATCAGTTTGTTTTAAATCATATATATATATATATATATTTATATATATATATATACATAGGTAGTCCCTTTTTTAGTATTGGGAGAATATAAAATAAAGTGCTCAATTAACGTGTGTAAGCACTGTATTTTTTTATTGTATATAATGTACAATACATTTAAAGGTGCATTGTTGTCATGGTTTTCCAGGCAGCACGTTAGCCACCCTTCCTCAAGACAATGCACCTGTTCTCTCTCTCTCTCTCTCTCTCTCTCTCTTTAATTATAGTATATACTATCCATATATATTATATATATAATACTATATATATATATATACGTACGTATACTCACTATTTGGCCACCACATATATTTCCATTATTAGAAGCATTATTATGACAAAGTGTTAAGCTTCATTCTTCCGGTGAAACTTATAAGTTCCTTCATTCATTCATTCATTTAGTGTTCTCTATTCTCTTCATTCAGTTTTGTTTTTGTTTCCTTTTTCTTAAATCTCAAATATATATTTTTATTTCATTGTCTTACAAATAAAATTTAAAATATGGACGTATTATATTGTAAGCTCTGCAGGGTCCGCCATTGCTGAAGGAAATAAAATAAAGTTATTAGCCGCGTTTAGTACAACAATTTGCAGTCCAACAAAAAAGTAGCCTTCCTTCAGGCTTTTCTTTTTCTTTTTCTTTTTTTTCTTTTTTTTTTTTCATTTTCTTTTTTTTTTTTTTTTAGGAAATTTCGTCACAAAAAAAAAACAAAAAACAATGGACACAAAGATAAAGAACCAACAAAAAACCTAAAATTCTCAGAGTCGACTTTTCAATTGAAATGGAATATCACGTCTTTTAAAATCGATGGGCATATTTTAAATTCAACAGATTTCCTTTTTTTTTTTTTTTTTGTTTAAAAAAAATTCTTTTTTTGATTTCAGATTGACTAGACGCCATCTTGAAATATTTTTTCCCCTCCCTTTTCACTTCAACAAGTATTCGCTACATCTGGGAAAAAAAAGAGGAACCTCCATTTTAAAATTTCCTAAGCGTGATTTTTCGTTGAATTAGATATTCATGGCCCCAAGGTAAAAGCTGGACTTTAGTAGTTTAAAAAAAAACATTCCTACGGCTTGATGAGAACTCTTTTTATCGATGTTTTAATCGGGTTTTTTTTTTAATTTTATTTATTTTTTTACCCAATTTTTTTCTCTTTTCTTTTTTTTTTCTTATTATTGAGTTCTTGATATTTCATTAAAACTCTGTGTTGTTAAATCAGAAGAATCTCTCTCTTNAAAAATGATGATGTAGAGTTTTTGCGGCCATACTTCTCGAGATTGTTCTGTTAGCTGTATTTTTTTCTTTCTTCTTCTTTTTGCTATTGTCGCAGATGATACATTAATACTTCGATGTCATCGATTTCCTGCTTTCTACAATTCATTGTTATCGGAATGTCTTCTTCTTCTGTAGAGCATCACATCTACATGCTACATCTTCTATCTATTTCATCTACACTCATTACTCTCTACTCTATTTTCCTTTACTTTACTTACTTCTCACTTACTTCCGATTACTTTCACCTGCTTCTATCTTTATTATTATTATTATCTTATCTCTTATTATTAGTTAGTTGCCGGTTTAGAGTTAGATGTCCGACAAGGAAAGTCATCGGGTTTTTCCGGTTCGATACATCTAGCCTCACCTAACTCAACGCCATATAAGTAGCACAGTATATTTCTGTGTGGGGTACCAAATGTGGTGTAGTCTATGAAGTTTGTGTTGGCGGCTCTACTTCAGATGCAAAAAGAATTCCTTGGTTCTAGCCTGTGAAAATGTGTAGGCTCCTCGGCTGTTTGGCTGATACCGATTAGTTTAGGCCATATTCCCGCTACGTAACTTTATTGTACTTTATAAAATTATTATTAGTTTATTATAATATGTATGAACAAAATCAGTAATGAGACAAACTAAGGATATTTTTATACTATGTTCTATTTATTCTCAACTAGTGTTGCGACGTTAGGTCATCGTCAGGATGAAATTGTCTTATTTGAAGAAATTGTTTTTAGATTTTTTGACAGGGAGCATTATGGAGAACTCTAAAATTGAGGTTCTTTGAGGGTTTTGACAATGCTAGTTAAAACCCGGGTAGCCTTGAAGAGTGTGTTTGCTAGTAGCAATCCATCTGTTCCGTGAAAAAACCTCCTTGGGGGGGTTATTTCTTGAATATGCCTCTTATATACTGTGACGGGAGGGTTCTTGGGAGTTTTGTGTATATGCCATATATGTATATCTATAAATGGTATGTGTGTGCATACATAATGGTGTGTGAATGTGAGTGTGTGTAGTATCGTCGTGTACTGTGGCGCATGACTTGTTAGATTTTTGTAATTTGGTGGTGTCAAAAGTGGGCTTGGTTTGATGTGTGGCGTCAGTGTTTGTTTATTTAGTGTGCCATGCCGACCCCCTTTCATAGTTTGGTGCTCGACTTTTATTGCCCTAATTAATGTATGAGTTCAGTTTTTTTATTTAAATACCAAATACGGATGGAATTTTTTTATCTTTTTTATCCATTTTCTTACTCGTGATTTTCGATTACAGATTTAGTGTTTTGTTATCGCTTTCGATTCTTTCAATATAGGGTTCAATTGGCGGTCTGTCAGTCACTGGTCATCTTCGGATGAGCTTGCCCTGTTGATATATTATATATATTTAAAACTATTGTTATAAACTTTCACCCTGTCAGTTGGCTTCTACTTATTCCCTGCAGATGGACAAGTACACATTTTCTCTCAAACGGGTGTCCTGGGTATAAAACTGATTGTATCTGATGGTGCATGTCCTATTCCTGGATCATCTCCGAAGTATGTGTGGAATAACTCCTTCCATTGCATTATCCCAGGTCCACCCAGCATCCCGAAAGTAGTTATCTATTTATGGACCCTCATTTATGGTCAAATAGAAAATTGATTTTTGGGAAAATAATTAAATTCCTAAATTCGTTAGGATCGGTTTAGTAAATCCGAAGAAAATTAACTATAAAATGTAATATATAAGTACAAATTGATGTGATTCCCTAATCTCCCAGTGTTTTAGCTTATTGATTACGGTGAAATTGAAAATGGCCCGACCAAAAGTATGGCTTCTCTCAAAGTGAAAAAACAATTAGGGAGGTTATTCTCATTTATGTCAGCTAATGTTCAGATTACCTATTTATTCAGGATTATTTTCAAGAAAATAATACACAGGGTGTTTTAGCTGTATTGATTCGGTGAAATGAAAATGACCGTCAAAACATATGGCTTTCTTCAAAGTGAAATAAACAGGGAGGTTACTCTCATTTATTGTAGCCTAATGTTCAGATTACCTTTATTATTCATGATTATTTTTCCAAAAGAAAAAATAAAAAAATTTGAAAAATAAATATAACTATTTTATTATATTATTTTCCTTGAAAATATATATTCTATGAATGCTTTATGATTACGTTGAAATGAAAACTGGCCTACCAAACATAAGGTTTCCCCTATCAAAAGTGAAATAACTATTAGGGGAGGTTACTCTTTATTTATTGTAGCTAATGTTCAGTTATTTACCACTATATGTTGGCAAACATCCAGAATAACGATACAAACAAAGTCTATTTATAATCGCTAGTTTCATGCTCATAGCAATTCAAATTAAACTAAGATCGACAACTACCATTAAGATTTGACGCTTCACTTTTCCGACTTTTATTTTATTTATGGAAATTATACATTTTGAACATTTCAGATCTGGTTATTCATTTATCTTCTTCTGTTTCGTCCTGTTTGGCCGTACTTTGCATTGTCCTGATTGGAACAAAGCATCTTTCCCGTTCCATACTCATGTGGACGAGCAGAAAGGGTGGACAAAAAATTCGCTTTCTCGTACATTTCTAATTCATGTCTGTATTATTTATTTTTATTTTCTTATTTTATTTTTATAGGTTTATTTTAGTTTTATTTTTTTTTTTTTTTTTCTTAAAGCATCTTTATAGTTCTTTCTTGCTACGACTGCTTATAGCTTGTGTTTATTTTTCTACGCATCCACAGTTACATTGTTATTGTTTACTTCTTCTTATTCTTGCTGTCTTTTTAGCTTCTTTTATTCTCTTTCGGGTCTTCTTCACTAGAGTATCACTCTGCGTTAGATCGGTTTTTCTTCTTTCTTGTTGTGCTTCTTGACTCGCTTCTCTTCCTGTTTCTCTGTGCTAACTTTTCATTTCTGCTCTTGTTTCGTTCTTCATCTTCACTTTTCACTCTTCTTTTCTTACTTACGTTCTTCACGCGTTTCTTATCTTCTCTTTATCTTCTTCTTTCTATTGTCTTCTTCCTTTTCTTTTCTTCTCTCTTCTCTTCTCTTTCTTTTCTCTTCTCTTTCCGACATCTAACTCTCGCTTTTCTTTCGTGGACGTTGTTTCTTCCTACTCCTTTCTTCCTTTCTCTTCTCCTTCTCTTCTCTCTCTTCTCTTCTCTTTCTTCTCTTCCTCTTTCTTTTCTTGTCTCTGGTTGCTCTCTGCTTGTTTTCCTGTACTATTGTTTCGAGCTTTGGGTTTATCCTCCACTTGTCGTTCGTTCTACTTGGCTCACGGATTTCTTTCCGTTCTGGGCGTTCGATCTACTCTCGCAGAGCGCTCGCATGTGTTTATTCTCAGTGCTTTTACATTTGTTTACTTCTTGGCTCTTTCTTCTTTCTTCTTCTTCTTTTTCTTTCCATTTTATATCTATTTTTCTCTTCTCTTCTCTTCCGCATCTCTTCTCTTCATTCTCTCTTCTTTTTCTATTTATCGCTCTCTTTCTTCTCTTTCCAGCTCTTCTTCTTCTTCACTTATTTTCTTAGTTCTTTTCTTCTTTCTTCTTGCTTCTTTTCTTCTTCTTCTTCTTCTTTTCTTTCTTCTCTCTTTCTCTTCTCATATCACGCTCTTTTCTCTTCTCGTCTAATTTCCGTTTTCTTCTTCTCTCATTCTATCTCTTCTTCTTTCTTCTCTCGCTTTCTTCTTTTACTATGTTTTCTTCTCTTCTCTTATTTACACGTTTCTTCTTTCTTCTTCTTCTCTTCCTTCTTCTTCTTCTTCTTCTTCTTCTCTTTCTTCTTTACAGTTCTTCTCCTTCTATTTACAGTTTCTTCTCTTCTTCTTTACCATATCTTCTTCTTCTTCTTCTTCTCTTCTTCTTCTCTTCTTTCTTCATTTCTTCTCTTCTCACTTCTCTCTCTTTCATTTCTTCTCTGTGTCTTCATCTTTTATTCGATTATACCGCCTACGCAGCTGTTTATACACCATATTGTGAGCACCCATCCTTTATTTTATATACACATATATATGCGATTGATTAGCCGCTTTTCTCCACACACATCAATCAATGGCAGCACGCAGAGTCTAAAAAGCACACACAGTAGTTGAGTGCTAATACTATGCGCATTCTCTATTCACTTTATTCTTCATCATTCATGTCATTAATTCCATCTCTTTTCTTATATAAGTTCTCTTCTCTCTATTTCGATATACCTCTATCTCTGCTCTTCTTCTTCTTCTTCTTCCGATCTCTATTCACAATGTTTCTCTCTTCTTCTTCTCTTCTTCTTCCTTCTTCTTCTTCTTCTCTTCTTCTTCTTCTTTCTTCGATCTATTCACAGATGTTTCTCCTTCTTCTTCTCTTCTTCTTCTTCTTCTTTTCTTCCTTCTTCTTACTTCCTTCTTCTTCTTCCGATCTATTCACATGTTCTTCTTCTTTCTTCCTTCTCTCTTCTTCTTCCGATTATTTTCACACAGTTTCTTTCTCTTTTCGGGCTTTCTTCTTCTCTTCTTCTTCTCTTCTTCTTTCTTCCTTCTTCTTCTCTTCTTTTCTTCTCTTCTCTTTTTCCGATCTATTCACATGTTCTTCCTTCTTTCGTTCTTCTTCTTCTTTTCTTCTTCTTCTTCTTGCTTCTCTTCTTCTTCTTCTTCTCTTCTTCTTCTTCTCTTCCGATCTTCACATGTTTTTCCTTCTTCTTCGTTTCTATTCACATGTTCTTCTTCTTTCTCTTTTCTTTCTTTCTTCTTCTTCTTCTTTCTTCTTTAATTTTTTTGTTGTTGTCTTGTTCGACTTTTTGATATGTGGCGGTTTGTAAACCAATGTCGTTGTCTACGGGTAGGATGTCTTAAGTACGGGGATCCAGCGAGGGATCGAACTTGCTATTCAGTAGACTTTTTATAAATGAGTAACCTTTTGCTTTCCTTTCTTTCTTCTTTCTTTCTTTTTACACAACATTATAATCTTCTCCTTCTTTCTTTGCTTCTTCTTCTTCTTCTTCTTCTCTTCTTCTTCTTCTCTTCTTCTTCTTCTTTTCTTTACAAAGTTTCTTCTTCCTTCTTCATATTTACTAAGTTTCTTCTCTTCTTCTTCTTCTTCTTCTTCTTCTTCTTTCTTCTTCTATTCTTCTTCCTTCTTTCTTCTTATTACAAAAGTTTCTTCCTTCTTTCCTCTTCATATTTACTAAAGTTTTTCTTCTTCTTCTTCTTCTTCTTCTTCTTCTTCTTCTTCTTCTTCTTCTTCTTTCAAAGTTTTCTTCTTCCTCTTCATATTTACATAAAGTTTTCTTTCCTTATATTCTTCTCCTTCTTTCTTCTTCTTCTTCTCTTCTTCTTTCTTCTTCTTTCCTTTTTTCCTTTACAAAAGTTTCTTCTTCCTCTTCAATATTTTACTAAAGAAATAGTTTAAAGTTTCTTCTTCCTCTTCATATTTTACTAAGTTTTTCCTTTCTTCTCTTCTTCTTTACAAATTTCTCTTCTTCTCTTCCTTTTTCTTCTTCTTTCTTCTCTTCTTCTTCTTCTTCCTTTCTCTTCTTCCTTCTTCTTCTTCTTCTTCTTCTTGGTACCTTCATCTTAATATTTGATTACCGGCACTAGCAGCAGGTTAAAACGATCCAATCGTTAGAGCCACCCACCTTTATTTTAATATACACACACATTAATAATTTGCGATTGATAGCCGCTTTTTCTCCCACAACAACGAACATAGCAGCAAGGCAGCGCAGCACGCAAGAGGCAGTAACAAAAGGGACATCAATAATTATAATCATCATTTTTTTCATATTCGCATCAATTTCATTTTTTTTCTTAGATAAAAGTTTCTATGGAAACCATTGCAGCTAAAATGTTCACTTTCTGTTCAAACTCCCTTTCTCTCATAAGGCCTTTTCCACTGAACGTTTTATAATTCTTTCATTATTCCAGAGCCGTGGCAGTCGATCCTGTGTTTTCCCTACGGCGGCGAAGTCAAACGGCAGCGGCGGTTGCCGTCGACTGCCGGCGTCCCTTTTGTATTATATTTTGTATAATCGTAACTTGCGTAGAGATCTTTAGATTTTTTTTAAAGCATTTTTTTTCTTCCTCATTCGCTTTATCATTACCCGCAGTCTTTTTTCTGTATGATTCAACTATAATTGATAACAATGAATTGACATTTTCCATTGTTTTTAAGCTCATTCAACTACTTATGATTAACACATATTTGTTATTCCATTTAATTTTCAATTAATGTTCTTATTTTTTAAAATAACTTTTAGCAAGGAACATGACGGTTTATAAAACGTAACAACTTCTTCTTCTTTCCTCATCTCTCCTTTCTTTTCTTCTTCAACATCTGAAATCGAACTTACATTACTCTCTCTCTCTCTCTCTCACACACACACTCACCGTGAACACATCTCTCTTTCTCTCTCTCTATTTATCTCCTCACTCTGTGTAACATCTCTCTCTCTATCTCTCTCTCTTTCTCTCACTCACTGTGAACATCTCTCTCTCTCTCTCTCTCTCTCTCTCTCTCTCTCTCTCAATCACTGTGAACATCTCTTTCTCTATCTCTCTCTCTCTCTCTCTCACTCACTGTGAACATCTCTCTCTCTCCTCTCTTCTCTCTCTCAATCACTGTGAACATCTCTCTCTCTCTCTCTCTCTCTCTCTATATATATATATATATATATATATATATATATATATATATATATGTATATATGTGTGTGTATGTATATATATATAGTATTATAATGTATACAGAAATAACCCGTTATAATACTAAATCCGCTCTACTTACGTATTGAGCACTTTATATTTGTTATAACGCTGACTTATCCGAGTAACAATTATACCAACCAAATATTGAGACCAACCCAATATTTTTACCGGTAAGTCATTCCTTTTACACACACACACACACACACACACATCACTCCCTGTGAACATCTCTCTCTATCTCTATCTCTATTTCCCTC
>CM042152.1:7826358-7848858 GCA_023376005.1 Doryteuthis pealeii
GAAATCAAGCCACAAACAAGTAAGTCTCTGTATCTGTCTGCCTGTCTCTCTTTCTCTCTCTATCACCGAGTAACCTCTCTCATGTATATGCCCGACGATGGGGTATCCAACAAGAGTATCTGAACCTTGCTCTTACCTCGAATTTTTAGCTCTCAACTCAAGGCAGAAAATCAACAGAGTGACAGCTTATAAATCGGGATACTCGTAAGTCAACGAGTTACTGAATTGAAAAAGCTATGGAATATAAATGCTAAAGTGACGTTGGTGCACCAATTGACGTTGGTGCACTTGGAACGGTCCCAAAAAGCTTGGAAAAAAGACTGGAGGACCTGGAAATCGGAGGAAGAATTGAGACCACCCAGAATACTGCATTGCTGCAATCGGCTAGAATACTCAGAAGAGTGGAGACCTGAAGAGACGTTGTCACTCAGACTCCAGTGATTGACCATCAGCTAACGCTGATGTGAAAAACTCAAAAGGAGTGAAAATAATAATTGCCAGAGAATTGAAAAAGCTGTGGAATATGAGAGTGAAAGTGATACCAATTGACGTTGGTGCACTTGGAACGGTCCCAAATGTTTGGGAAAAAAGACTGAAGGACCTGGAAATCAGAGGAAGAATTGAGACCATCCAGAATACTGCATTGCTGCAATCGGCTAGAATACTCAGAAAAGTCCTGGAGACCTGACGAGACGCTGTCACTCAGACTCCAGTGAAAAACCATCAGCTAACGCTGATGTGAAAAACTCAATAAGAGTGAAAATAATAATATATATAATTTCTTAAAACCTAATTCTTTTTAAATGTACCAAATATATCAAAGACTAAAATTAGCTTCATAGAAAAAGAATAATCCCAGACAACAGGAATATTTACTTATGAGAAAAAAGAAAACGCATTTTTATTCGGTAGTTTGGCATTTCGTTCAAGCGGGTCACTAAACATTTACAGTAAACAAAATAAAAAGAAAACGTGATTTTTCCTTTCTACAAGAGTTCTGTACAAACCATAATGTACATAAGTGAAAAGTCATCTATACTTTTACCAATGCTTGCTATTCGAAATTTACACACACATACACACGTTGCAACTTTTTAAAGAATTTTTTTCTATTAATCTCTTGGCATTTTAAGAAACGAAATCATGCTTTACTTTTTTTATTATAAAAAAAAACGCAAAAAAAAGAAGAAAACTATGTTATCATTACAAGAGAACTGATTTAAAATGAGAATAAAGTATTCCTTTTTTTTTAAATATGAATTTGAATCTTTGATCAAATAAGTTTGTATTTGCCTGCATATAATATACAAAGTTTCTCTGAATGTTTGAGATGAGGCTTGAAGATAAGTATAATCTGCATTATTCGGACTATTGTCCCCATCTTCATTGTTATTTGTACAACGTTTCAACTTACAACGACAAGAAATACCTGAAGAAGGCCGGAGGGTATATCGACTGAAACGTTGTACAAATAACAATGAAGATGGGGGCAATAGTCCGAATAAGCCAGGTAATATTAATATACAAAGTGTTATAGAAATGCTTGGTCTCGGAATATATGGAATTTATATGATCTATTTTTGAATGCCAATCTCTGGTGCAGTGATTGCAAACAAACGGTGATGCTTGCTGGAGATGCTGTTGTCTCTCCTTCCTTAAGGCCTTTTTTTTCTGTGGCGGCTTCTTTCCTTTCTTTTTCACTTCTTTTCGTTCCTTGCTTGACGAGGAGGCGCCAGGTCGTACGGTCTTCTGCATAAGCCTCCCATGTGTTGATCTCGATGTGGCATGTCTACATGTCCCTCTTGCAGACAGCTTTAAAGCGCAGGCGTGGTCCCTACCGGTCGGGTGCACCCTACTAACTCTTCATACAGTTGGTCTTTGGGGATGCGGCCTTTGTCCATCCCCCTGACGTGGCCAAGCCAACACAGGCATCTCTCAGAATATCTCTCGGAATATATATATATATATATATATATATATATATATATTGGCTAAGCCTAGCCACCATGAAGAGACATGAAACGACGAAACACGGTGTCTGTGGTTGACTACTACATGCTTCCCAAAGCACGATAGAGCTTTTTAGAAGGGCATTTAACTGACTTTCATCGTTAGTGTAAAAATGCAAGTCTTTCTCCTATTTAAGGATTTGGGCTCTCTTGTGATCGTAACATATATATACCGATGTATGTATTTATCAGTTAAAACTCCGCTTCTTACAGGAATCAGACTGATGAAAAGTTACTCGGCTTTCGCTCCCACTAGAAGTAGTTGCTAAGTCTAGCCACACTGAAGAGACGTGAAATGTCTAAACACGGTCTCTATGTATATATATATATATATATATATATATATATATATAACTCAAACCTATATATATATATAATATATATACATATATATATATATATATATATATGAGTACGAAAAGGTGGAATGAAAACACCACACAATGCTGTTAAAGAGAAAACAATTTATAACATAATTTCTCTTTAACAGCATTGTGTGATGTTTTCATTCCACCTTTTCATACTCATACTGTCGGATTCATTCCTTCTTTCAATATATATATATATATATATATATATATATATATATATATATATATATATATATATATCAGTAAAAGTAATTGGTAATTTGCTTGAAGCATTGTTAAGTATGTTATAAAATAATAAAATTCGAAGGCAATACAATGCGTAAAAATAAAGACAAAACGATGTTTTATATGTCTAATCGATTTCAAAGCAAGAGCTTCATCATCAGAGTGTTTTTTCAGAAATGACGTGCTTATGTTTTTTTATTTGTGTGGTTATAATTTCTCTTCTTATTTCCTTTTCCTCTCCTTTTTTTCCTCTCTTTCTTCTTCTCCTCCTTTATGAATGAAATGGGCGAATAACTATAATTTCTTATTTCTCTCTTTTTTCTTCTTTTTTAAAAGTTTGTTGAGAACAAGGCTGATATCCGGTAAAATGTTGCAATATGTTGCGACCGTGTGGGCATGTCAGAATTTTAAAAACAAAAATGAACAAATAAATAAAAACCGTTAATAGAAAAATTTACATACTTAGCTTTTGTTTCGCTTTCACCCTTCCTTTCTTATTCTTTCTCCATCTCTTTCTTTCTTTTTTTTTTTTGGTGTTATCATTTTTTTTTTTTTTTTTTGTGTTATCATTTATTATTTTATAATATATATAATTGTATGTGCATAGTTTATACATGTGGAAAATAGTATAAATAAATGAATATATGAAATCA
Organism: Doryteuthis pealeii; assembly: GCA_023376005.1. Taxonomy (NCBI): domain Eukaryota; kingdom Metazoa; phylum Mollusca; class Cephalopoda; order Myopsida; family Loliginidae; genus Doryteuthis; species Doryteuthis pealeii. The sequence goes on from CM042152.1 coordinate 7,829,617, forward strand.
GAAATAAAATTATTTCGGCTGCCTTTGCCTTTTCAAGTTTGATTTTCTTATGGACAAAGTTTATATATCAGGTTTATATAATGTGGCATCATATTATGTACATCTGATATGTAAACTTTCTCGATTAGAAAATTAAACTTGCGTTCACTTTCACACTAATCCACATTGAAAAATAAAAACTACCTCAACCAACCATCTATGGGTTAAAAAGTACCACTACTGTTCTTCTACAAGGACGGTTCTGGCATTGAATAAATCTCAAAGTTGATATCATCATCATCATCATAATCATCATCTCGAGCAGGCAGCACGGATATCCATGACAATCTCTCGACAACATTCCCTATCATCCATTGCCCTTGGGAGGTCTTCTGTGCAGCAACCAGCATCCTCGCATAGTTGGTCAATGTAGATCCTTGCTGGGCGGCCGACATTAGCATATCTATGTGTTGGCTTCCACAGAAGAACGTCACTTACGAGCTCGTCCTTGCTTCTCCAACAGTGTCCTGCATGCCTTCTCACTCGGATGGTCTGTGAGATGGGAGGCAAGTGGCTATACAGCTGTTTCCTTGTGGGGTGCTGTTTCCATGACTTGTTCAAGACTGCACGTAGCAATCTTAGGGTCCAAGTGGTGCAGCCATACAGCAGTACTGATATAACCACAGTCTGGAAGAATTGTCGCTTTAACTTGTCAGTGAGATCGGATTTCCATATGACTGATAAATTGTGGCTGACCTATTAGTGTATTAACATCTCTTTCTGTGGATGAGATATTACTACCTAGGTATATGAATTGTTCAACAAGCTTAAGAGGCTTACCCATTGAGTGTGGAGATGTCTCCTTTCATTTGAAAGTTGATAAAGCCAACAATATGAAATATCTGTTTGAAAATGTCAACATCGGGTATATTCTCTCTTCTTTTTAGGGTATAAGAGGTCCACAGAGTGTTAACTCTGGTTCTTATAAAACATTGGGCTACTTAAAGGATAAGTACCCAATGCGGAATACTTCAGTTAGGAAAACAACAAACGCGTTAGTTACATTTATATAACTTTATTATAACATATTAGGGGAACAAACTTCTCCAGGCTCTTTAATGTCACAAGTGTCCAAACATACACAATAGTGTTAATAGACAAAGTGGTAACCACTTACTGTAAGTAGAGGCTGTAGCGTCTGGTGTGCACCGTAGGTGTCTGCTGGAGAGAGAGATGACAAGCACGTCCAGGCTTGTTCAGTGGCATCGGAAGAAGAGCGTTCTCTCCTTGCGTTCCTGTGTCACGTGACCAAAATAGAGTCTCCTGACACGGAAGATTCACCAAAACCCCCAGACAAGAGAGACTCCTCTTACAAGGGAAATAAAATTATACCATAGAATATAGACATGAAACTAATCAACACAATACAGCATAATCCCCAATTATGCCTACACATTTTTAAAACCAATTACTAAAAAGTATAAATACACGATATGTATAACTTCCTAACCGTTAGGCGTGACGGGTTGATATGCCGTTAAAATCAATAAACAACAACAACAACAACAACAACAACAACAAATAAACCAAACCAAACCATTTTCTAGTGTTTTATAATTATGGATACAATGGAGAAGTGATGAGTTGTTCTTATTTTCCTGAGTCAAAGATAGATTATACATGAGGCGATATTCACCAATCTTTCAGAGATGAGTAGGATGAGGCGACAATTGATGAAAGCAATGTGCAAAAAGTGATGAGAAAAAGTTTTGAAACGGCGCTGAAGACAAACTGCGGATCGGAAGAGCGTTGACAGCAGTCATGAAAAAAATACAAAAAAAAAAAAAAAAAAAAAAGAAAAGAAAAAAGAAAGGAAAAAGAAAACAAACAAAAAAACAACAAAAACAAAACAATAATAATACGAATGGATTTTTGACAGTACGTTCAACTATGGAACAAATGCATTGCGACGCGTGGAGACCATACTGAATACTGATATGTTATAGACAAAAATATTTCGCCCTGTCGGCTGGGGCGTTAGAATGCACCACTGCACCTCTGCAGAGGAGTAAGCCCCCCCATCCCAAATGGGGCACTTGTTGGCCGTGGGTGGCGACCCGTGATGCTTAAGGATTGAGTCTTGGTCGATGAGCAGTCCATGACCTGCAACACTCGACTTAGAACCTTACTTAGGCTAGACGGGTTTATTGCCCAGCGCTTGAGGCGCCCCCCCTTGAGGAGGAATGCCGAATGGATCGACGCAATATTTGTTCTTTCCCACCGATGAGCTTCGGCTTGTGGGTGGGCCCACGTTAAAACGAGGCCTTGTGCCCAGTCCAAATAGAGAGACAAATATCCTTACTTAGGCTAGACGGGCGGTCGGGGTGACCCCTCCGATCAATCGGCTGGTCACATCAAAGCCTAGCACATATACAATTGCCCCAACCCTATTTCCCTTATGGTAAATCCCAACCCCTTTTTATCATATGGATGCAAGAAGACAGTGACTGAGGGTCTACACGTCCTGGGAATGACGTTAAACTCTGATGGTGAGGTTCCAGTTTTGGAGATTTGGGGAATGTGTAGCACCCCTTTATCACCATTGCTCCCTGGTCCACTCTGACCCGGAGTGGTAGTATCTGTTAGGGTCCCATCTATGGGTTAAATAGAAAAATGTATTTATAAAAAATTGTGTTTCCATTAAGAATTACTTTATTTTAAAACTTTATCGGCATTAGATGACCCACTGAGATTGATATGCCACAAAACAAAACAAACAAAATAGACAAAATTTGAAAAAACACAGGTTCAAATAAAATGAGTGATATTTATTCAGCCAACGCTGCACTGTTTTAATCTGTTCAGTAGATCTTCTTCAGGGTTTTGTTGATTTAAGGAAAAGTAAACATTTATCACAGAATAGTTTTTGTTAATCAATTTTGTTTAAATATAATATAATATATATAATATATATATATATATATATATATATACATGGTAGTCCTTTGGTAGTATTGGAGAATATAAAATTAAAGTGCTCGATTACGTGTGTAAGCACTGTATTTATTTATTTGTTATAATGTACAATACATTTAAGGTGGCATTGTTGCCATTGGTTTCCAGGCAGCACGTTAGCCACCCTTCCTCAAGACAATGCACCTGTTCTCACTCTCTTCTCTCTCTCTCCTCTCTCTCTATATATATATATATATATATATATATATATATATATATATATATATATGCGTACGTATACACTATTGGCACACATTATTATTTACATTATTATTTACATTATTATGACAAGAGTTAGCTTCATTCTCCGTGAAACTATAAGTCCTTTCATTCATTCATTCATTTAGTTTCTCCATTCTTTCATTCAGTTTTTGTTTTTCTTTCCTTTTTCTTAAAACTTAAATATTATTTTTATTTCCATTGTCTTACAAATAAATTTTCAAAATATGACGTATTATTATTGTAAGGCTCTGTCAGGGTCGCCATTGCTGAAGGAAATAAAATAAAGTATAGCCGCGTTTAGTACAACAATTGCAGTCCCAACAAAAAGCAGCTTCCTTCAGGCTTTTCTTTTTCTTTTTCTATTTCTTTTTCTTTTCTTTTTCTTTTTTTTCTTTTTTTTTTTTTAGGAATTTTCGTCACAAAAAAAAAAAAAAAAAAAAAAATGGACACAAAGATAAAAGAACAACAAAAACTAAATTCTTCAGAGTCGACTTTCAATTGAAATGGAAATATCACGTCTTTAAAATCCGATGGGCATATTTTAAGATTCAACATTGATTTCCTTTTTTTTTTTTTTTTTGTTTAAAAAAATTTTTTTTTTGATTTCAGATTGACTAGACGCCATCTTGAAATATTTTTTTTTCTCCCTTTTCACTTCAACAGTATTCGCTGACATCTGGAAAAAGAGGAATCCTCCATTTTAAAATTTCCTAAGGTGATTTTCGTTGAATTAGATATTCATGCCCCCAAGGTAAAGCTGACTTTAGTAGTTTTAAAAAAAAAAAATTTCCTACGGCTGATGAGAACTCTTTTATCGATGTTTTAATCGGCGTTTTTTTAAATTTTATTTTATTTTTATTTTTATTTTTTTTTTTTGTTCTTTATTTTTGAGTTCTTGATATTTCATAAACTTTGTGTTGTAAATCAGAAGAACAAATAGAAGAAAATCGGGCGAAAGAAATGTGTTACGACAAGTGAATGATAATGAACTGCCTAGAAAATCAGCGTTGAGAATATTGTTATTCAAGTGGTTTTTGTTTTGTTTTGTTTTACGGCATATCAACTTCAGTGGGTCATTTAAAAGTTTTGAAATAAAACCATTCTTAATTGATACTGATTTTATTTTTTATAAACTCATTTTCCTATTTAACCCATAGATGGGGTTATTTAAGTGGAATCGATCAGTGTTTCTGTAGCAATGATAGGTAACGGGTACCTATTTTAGTCATTGGTTACTATAAGATTCTCAGGTTAACCAAGAAAATATTTTTTTTTACTTTATATTTTTATTATTAAATTTTTTTTTAAGTAGGTATAAAAAAAAATTGAGAAAAACTTTAAATTTAATAAAAAGTTAAATTTTAAAATATATTCTTACGTAATTTAAATCTTACAGAATAAACCGCTAGAGTTATTTAGCGTCACATTAATGTTATGATGATAACATTTAGAAAATCTTTAGAAATATTGAAAAATACACAAAAAAACAACTTTAAAACAATAAGGATTCCATTGTTTTTAACCAAATTTGTGTGAATGAATATACGCTGCGAAAATGTGCATATTTCATATATATATATATATATATATATTATATATATATATATATGAAGAGAAAAATGGAAGTGAATCCGACGGTATGTAATATAGTGAAAAATTTGAAAAAGCACAGGTTCAAATAAAATGAGTGATATTTATTCAGCCAACGCTGCAGTGTTTCAATCTGTTTAGTAGATCTTCTTCAGGGCTTTTGTTGATTTAAGGAAAAGTAAGATTTATCCCAGATAATAGGGAGACTGTGAGAGTCTTTTAAAGTTAAACGTAATGAGTCAGATATACCTACTAACAGTTTCGCTTAGTAGGTCATCATGGCAAAGATCTGACTCAATAAGTCAGATATTTGCCCTTATGCGCTACTAAACGAAACTGTTAGTAGGTATATCTGACTCATTACGTTTAACTTTATTATTTGCTTTTCTTGTTTTTATATTTTTTTTATTGTCTTTTCTTTTTTGTCAGTTTTTCCCCCAGGTAATGTTTGGTGGTATATTTTTACAATCAAACGGGTTTTTTCTTACCGCAAGTGTTTACCAACAAGTTTGGTGTATTAAATTATATATATATATATATATGTGTGTGTGTGTGTGTGTGTGTGTGTGTGTGCATGTGGGTATGTGTGTGTGAGTGTATGTGTATGTAAGTGTTTGTGTTTGTGGGCGGTTGCTGAAAATTTCTGATAATCCTGAGAGATAAGAACGGCCATCATTTTGGATTTTAAATATTGATTGTCTAGACCAATAAAAACAAATTATTCATAAAATTTGTCGGATACAATTTCACAAAGTCCACATTATAGCCGGAAAAAGCTAAAAAAATCACCCGTTCTTATTTCTATCTCAAAAGCCGGTTTAGCTCAGTCGGTAGAGCGTTCAGTTAGGAATCACAAGGTTCCTCGTTCGATAACGACCCTAGCCAACTCAGCGTATGAGTAGCACGGGGACCTGTGTGGTAAAGTGAGGAGCTGATGGTAGGTTTGGCGCTTCACCTCAGATGCTAAAATAATCTCCATGGTCATGCGCTAGTGAAAAGGGGATAGACTCCCTTGCTGTCTGGCTGATACCGATTTTAGGCCACCACGACGACTTTACTTTAAATTTCTGTCTTAATTCCCGTCTGTCTATGTCTTAGTGTATCGGTCTGCCTTTCTTTCTTTCTCTTTCTTTCTTTCTTTCTTTCTTTCAGCTTGAATATGATAACCAATAATTCATATCAGAGGGCCAGTTTAGCTCAGTCGGTAGCGCATCCATCTAGATACCACAAGGTTTCAGGTTCGATAGCGGTCTCAACAACTCAGCGCACAAGTATCACAACTTGGATCTGTGCGATAAAAGTGGGGGGAGTTGATGGTAGATGTGGTGGTCCACCTCAGACGCAAAAACTTCCACCCTGGTCTATCGCTAGAGAAAAGAGGATATCCGCCCCTCGCTGCCCAGCTGGTACCGACATTAGGCCTCTCCATTGACTTTACTCACTCTGCGTAGGAACCACAGGGTTCCGGGTTCATCATCAACTCGGTGCATGAGAAGCACAGTGTAACGTATTGGTCTCTTTTCACGATATTAAATCGTATAGTATACGTGACGTTGTGGAGCCCACCGCGTCTTCACGTCTTCAAAACACCCGGTAATATTAGGACTCGTACAGTCGTGTATCAAGGGTTGGCACGTTGTCTTGTTTATCTAGTAGTCGCCGTTTCTAATCGGCAAATTCTTCCACACTTCTTTGCGTGGTCAGGGAAAGGTATCACCTTACAAGACAAGTGGTTCTTCGTTGCGGTCAATTAACTTTCTATCTCCACGGGGTATTTTGGGGCAGGGGAATCTCATTCATAAAAAGTCTCGTAGTATCTCTATCGCTAGGGAAAAGAGGATATCCACCCCTTGCTGCCCAGCTGGTACCGACATTGGGCATCTCCATCGACTTTACTCACTCTGCGTAGGAACCACAGGGTTCCGGGTCCAATCATCAACTCGGTGCATGCATAGCACAGATTGAATATGTGCGGTAAAAGTGGGGAGCCGATGGTAAGTGTGGGTGCTCCACTTCAGGCACAAAAACAATCTACCTGGTGTAGTGCTAGTGAAAAGGGGATAGACTTGCTCGCTGTTCGGCTGATACCGACAATAGACTACCTAACTGATTATTAAAAACAAAATCTGACAGTACATCTCGGCCCTGGGCCACAGAAGTTAACAACGTTGATCACAGGGGGTCGTAACCCAGGCAACACCTGCCCTCTCGATTTAAAGGCACAGGGCTGGGTTAATTGCCCTGTGCCTGAAAGCCTCCTTAAGGGGGAATATCAACGGGGGTCGACGTATTTTTTGCACTCGTCTCCTATGAGCTTCTGTTTGCGGGTGGTTCCATATTAATAGGGCCTTTTGCCTGGCCCGTACTCATGGGGTACGCGATAAATACTCAGTACATTTTGAAAATACGATCGTTAAAGGAGGAAAACGACATATATTATGTACCTCTTATTTGTTCTGAATTTACACTCGAAGAATCATATCCTATACAAGTTGCCACGCCAAGGTTAAAGTACCCAGACTGTTCTACAATTTGGCCGTAGCTGCAGTAAGAATAGTTGGATCCATACCTTTCCCAGTGGTATTAGCGCTATGTGAAATGCAAACATCGGTCTCTAGGATTAGAACTCGTGTCACCATGCCCTTTTCTTACAACGGTAAAAATTACACCACTGGTCCCCATTAATGCATCTATGAAACTTGTCTGATAGCAACCACGACGAAAAGTCCACAACACTCAGTAAGAATAGTTGGATTCATACCTTTCCCAATGATATTAGCGTTATGTGAAATGCAAACATCGGTTTACTAGGATTAGAACTCGTGTCACCGTGTCAATTTCTTCCGACGGTAAAAATTACACCACGAGTCCCCATTAATGGATCTATGAAACGTGTCTGATAGTAACCACGACGGAATGTCCTCTCCACTCAGTAAGAATAGTTAGATTCATACCTTTCCCAATGGTATTAGCGCTGTGTGAAATGCAAACATCGGTTTACTAGGATTAGAACTCGTGTCACCGTGTCCATTTCTCATGACGGTAAAAATTACACCACGAGCCTCCAATAATAGATCTATGAAACTTTCCTGATAGCAACCACAACGAAATGTCCACTCCACTCAGTAAGAATAGTTGGATTCATACCTTTCCCAATGATATTAGCGCTATGTGAAATACAAACATCGGTCTCTAGGATTAGAACTCGTGTCACCATATCCTTTTCTTATGACGGTAAAAATTACTCCACGAGTCCCCATTAATGGATCTATGAATCTTGTCCGATAGCAACGACGACGAATTGTCCACTCCACTCAGTAAGAATAGTTGGATCTATACCTTTCCCAATGGTATTAGCGCTATGTGAAATCCAAACATCGGTTTCTAGGATTAGAACTTGTGTCAGCGAGTCCATTTCTTACGACGGTAAAAATTACACCACGAGTCCCCATTAATGGATCTATGAAACGTGTCTGGTAACCACGACGAAATGTCCACTCCACTCAGTAAGAATAGTTGGATTCATACCTTTCCCAATGGTATTAGCGCTATGTGAAATGCAAACATCGGTCTCTAGGATTAGAACTCGTGTCACCATGCCCTTTTCTTGCAACGGTAAAAATTACACCACGAGTCCCCATTAATGGATCTATGAAACTTGTCTGATAGTAACCACGACGGAATGTCCTCTCCACTCAGTAAGAATAGTTGGATCCATACCTTTCCCAATGATATTAGCGCTGTGTGAAATGCAAACATCGGTCTCTAGGATTAGAACTCGTGTCACCATGCCCTTTTCTTGCAGCGGTAAAAATTACACCATGAGTCCCCACTAATAGATCTATGAAACTTTCCTGATAGCAACCACGATGGAATGTACTCTCCACTCAGTAAGAATAGTTGGATCCATACCTTTCCCAATGATATTAGCGCTATGTGAAATGCAAACATCGGTCTCTAGGATTAGAACTCCTGTCACCATACCCTTTTCTTACGACGGTAAAAATTACACCACCAGCCTCCACTAATAGATCTATGAAACTTTCCTGATAGCAACCACAACGAAATGTCCACTCCACTCAGTAAGAATAGTTGGATTCATACCTTTCCCAATGGTATTAGCGCTATGTAAAATGCAAACATCGGTTTACTAGGATTAGAACTCGTGTCACCATATCCTTTTCTTATGATGGTAAAAATTACTCCACGAGTCCCCATTAATGGATCTATGAATCTTGTCCGATAGCAACCACGACAAAAAGTCCACCCCACTCAAATATGCTGACAGGCAAATAAACATTTTATAAATTCTACTAACGTAAGCAAAATCTTGTTTGGGCTGTAGTTATCACCATCTTGAAAAACATTGCATTTTTATCAAATTCTTTTCGCTGTGTCGTGTTTTCTTCTTTTTCTCTTTCTTTTTTTTCTTTTTCTCTTTCTTTTTTTTTTTTATAATCTTAAAAGAATTGAGGAAAATTACGGTGTGTTTGTTTGAAATATTATCACTGTCTGTAATCTGCTGATTTGTTTATATTGTATTTCGCAGCTTTGGTTATAGTCACTTACAATGCTACTCACCGTTTGTTCTTTGTTTATATTAGTAGATTAGGACGGTGATAATTTGTAGCGATTTCACAAGGGGGACATGAAGCACGTTGCACCGTTTTATATACTGCGCCAAATATATCCGCACTTATCTCGAGTCATCTACACAGAAATCTAATAAAATTTTAGATACACATGCGTATTTACACTGTTACGTATATCCACACGCACACATACACACACACGCACGCGCGCGCGTGCACATACACACACTGATTTGTCCTATAAAAGTCCATGGATCAGCGTTGAATTTATCAGATAGTTTTGTATTCATGAGGGATAGTCGTGTGGAGCGCTGAATGTTTAATGGTTATCGTAGAAGGGCAATGGGCGGCGATCCGGGTTCAAATCATGGACCAGGTAGCTTGCATTTCTAATAGCACTAATAGCCTTCGGTAAGATTGGAATCCAACTATCCCTCCCAGTTGTGCGTAAATAGTAGGGCATACTCTTCACTGTAAGTTTAGTTTGGAAACTGGTCTTAGAGAAGGACAAATTTCAATTCAAACCAGTTGTTATTACCTTAAGAATGACCTTGTGTTGCATCCTGCTCGCGGATGAGAGGCTGGACAAATACATACTCGTGTGATTGTACACAAACAGGTATACGCCATATATATATATATATATATAATATATATATATATAGGTAATCTTCAAGTTGTTCCTCGTAAATTCCTACTATAAAATAAACTGAACCCTCATTTTATGTCCGTGTATTTGCAATAAATGTTTTAAGTATGTTTGCAATAAATGTTTTTAATTAAAGAAATTATATATTTGCAATAAATGTTTTTAAATAAAGAAAATATATTCAGTATTGTAAAATAACGGGTGCAAGAAAAATAAAACATGTATTGCAAAAACACGGACATAAAATGAAGGTTCAGTTTATTTTATGGTAGGAATTTACGAGGAACAAGTTAAGGATTACCTATATATATATATATATATATATATATATATATAGAGAGAGAGAGAGAGAGAGAGAGAGAGAGGGGGGGAGAGTGAGAGAGAGAGAGAGTGACGGTTTAGCTTAATTGGTAGAGCGTCAGCCTGGGAACTTCAACGTTCCTGGTTCGGTAGTGGCCCTTGTCAACTCAGCGTAGCACAGGATATAGTTGTGAAAGTGAGGAACTGGTGGTAGGTGTAGCGCACCGCCCCATATCCTAAAAAACAGTCTCCATGGTCTAGCGCTAGTGAAAAGGTGATCGACTCCTCACTATCTGGCTGATACCGACTTAGCCACCCTTAGACCACGCGCCTCCATTTCATCCACATATATAGGTATTTTACCGAACTCTTTCGCCGCGGGTAAGATATGACACAAGGTCGCAAGTATGGGGGCCTTCAGCGAGGATCGAACTCGCTATTTACTAGTAATGGATATACGCGACTAGCATTCTAAATATTACACCATGATGGGACGCCCAAGTATGTATGTATCCAATACGTGCGCCAAGTGTAGAACGTGACACAAGATCGCATCTTGAGACATCCAATGAGGATGAAACTCACTATTCAGTAATGGATCTGTGAGACTAGTTTGTTAACACTTACAGCACGATGGGGCACCCACGTATGTTTCCTTAATTAGAATACGGGCTCTTTAATTAACTCCCAATTAAGGTAATGTTCACTTATCAAAAATACATTTAGTTGATCATTAACCTGTGGGGATTAAAATAAAACTAAAAGAAAATTAAAAGAAAAGAAAACAACAAACTCCCATGAGCCTTCACCAGAACAAGCCTCGACGCATGTGCGAGAAAAAAAGAGACCGACTTCCGACTCCTAAGAGAATATCTCGGCCATTCGAGTTTAGGTCTGAACTTTGTGTAGTGGCTTCCTCGGCCAGGGGTATATCCCATTGCCACAGGCGGCTATGACCGGTGAATAAAGCCTAAGTCATAAAACCACCTTCTGTCTTTGTCTCTTTTCTTTTGTTCCTTGAATTCCTTCCTCTTCAGCGCGACCACCAAATTAGATGGGCTTAAAAGAAAACCCGTGGAACACGCAACAGGAATATCCATATATATATATGCTTTATATATATATATAAGTAAAGTCGTCGGGGCGGCCTAAAGTCGGTATCAGCCAGTCAGCGAGGGAGTCTATCCCCTTTTCAATAGCGCTAGACCAAGGAGATTGTTTTTTAGCAACTGAGATATGGAGCCACACCTACCATCAGCTCCTTACTTTACCGCACAGATCCATGTGCTACTCATACGCTGAGTTGGCGAAGTCCGGTATCGAACTAGGAACCTTGTGATTTCTAGCCGAACGCTCTACCGACTGAGCTAACTCGGCACCAAATATATGCTTTAAAACATTCAAACACCCAAAACCTCTTGTTACCCCATAAACCAACTTAAGAGAAGGTTCAGTTTAGCTCAGTCGGTAACGAACATTTAGTATCCAAAAACTAATAAGAATTACCTGTCCTAAAGACCAAGATTCATTTATATGAAATTTTGAGAAAAAATCACCTAGGTTTCTAACTCTATATTTGTATATACTACCGGACCGGGTTGTTTATGTTAGGATAAAAATCAAGTTGATGGCTAGGTTAAAGGAGACACAAATTCCATGGTGTGTCTGTATTAGTTCAATATATCTGTAGTACCACACCCTTGTGGCTAGTATACTCATTATGTTCGAATTAAAAGGTAGTAGATAGGCCTATGATTCGAATAATGATAATTTGTATACAAATTATAGTCATTTTTTCATTGATTTATACAGGGCCAAAGTGTGTTTCTCAAGTAAAATTGTATTAAACACTAGTAAATTAGTTCTGTTTTGTAATCTAATATCCAATTAATCTGTTCGGGGTGTATGGGAAATTCAGATTTGTTTAAAAAGGGTATAGCAAGTAAAAAAAAGTCTGAGATGCCCTGATCTAGGCGTAATGTTGTGTGTGCAGGATTATCAAAGCGTTATCAGTTCGAGACATAAAAAAAAAAAAATGTATTAATGGAAAAAAATGGAAAAACTGAAGCAAACTATGATCGATGATAAAATTTATACTGAATTGAATTAAGAAGATCAAATAATCTAAAGGACAAATGAGAAGTATTAAGAGTTAATGTTTGAGTTGTTTTAATTAATTACTAGCAGCGGCTACCAGCGTCGACTGCGTTTGAGTTTTGAGTTTGAGTTTTGTTTAACGGCATATCAACCCCTGTGGGTCATTTAATGCAAAAAGGTTATTTTGATTTTCAGACTTTAAGGTAAGAAAAATTACTTCTAATTTTACTAGATATGTTAAAATACTAGTGAAATCTCATCAACATAGTTTCAGAGAGGCCTAAGCAGTTGTGGGGGAAAAAAAAGAGACTGTATAATATATCAATACAGTCCTGAACAAATTAACCGGTACCAATAGTTTGAGTTTGAGTTTTGTTTAACGGCAATATCAACCCCTGTGGGTCATTTAATGCCAAAAAGGTTATTTTGGATTTCAGACTTTAAGGTAGTGGTCTATGGAGATAATTGGGTTTATGTTCTGTTATATTTTTTTGAAAAGGTTGCTTTTTTTAAATAAAATTTAAAATGTTTTCAGGGTTTGTTATTCTGAGATATGTCTTTCAGGTTTCTAGCTTGATAGTAATTTGCCGCGGATATGTTTAAGTCTACAATTTAGAAGGATATGCTTGGTTGTAAGTTTACTTTGCATGTTGGGTACACTGGGGCACCCTCCCCCTTTTAACAGGTACGATGGGTAATGTGGGTGTGCCCAATACGCAATCTGGCGAGTATTACTTTTCTTCTTCTAATACTTCTGTGGGCTATTGGCCACTCTCCAATACTTCCTGTATTTCATGGAGCTGTTTTTTGAGTCAAATTGTCCCATATTTCTGCCTTTGTCTAATATAAATTTGTTTATGGTTGGTTTCAGATCTGTATATGGAATTTTAGATTTGCTCATATGTGTCTGAAGTGCCTTTCTTGCGGCTTTGTCTGCTTTTCATTTCCTTGGATACCAATGTGACTTGGTATCCAGAAGAATATAATGTTATTATTTTCAGAGAGGGTGTTAGTTTGTTTAGGAGCTTCGTGATCAAGGAGATGATGTGTTTTTGTTATGTAGTGCTAATAGGACTGATTTAGAGTCCGTGCATATAATAAATTTGGAAGCTTTGTGATTTGCTATGATATTCATAGCTAGTCGACCTGGTAGGAGGGAATTTTTTAAAGTTAGTCCGTAGATCACTTTACTGAATCGTGAGTTGAATCCTCGTTGGATGCCCCATTTAAATCCCTGTTTAAAATAATAATACCCTTGTATTGATCCAGCTACTCTGAAAAGAAATGTTAATGTCTACTAATCTAAAATATTAAATGAAAAAGAAAAATCCATGCTGTTATCATTTAAATTTAATTTTTTAATCATCTTACACGAATATAAAACAAATCTCTATTATTTTTTTTGCTCAAAAAACCAAAGAAGTCCTTATTGATATTTAATGTAGTATAATATTTTATTGTGTCATTAATATTTTTATATTTCTAAGTTTCCTTTGTACATACAAATCACATCATAACTACCCTTTTATATATGTATAGATTTTTCTCTGTAATAAACACTTACTGATAGCTATATGTATTTACCCTTGTATATGAACGTTACACAGGCCCACACACAGACACACACACACACACACCAAACAACACATCATATAAAAGATATATAAGAATATAGAATATAGATATATAGATATAAATACTTTATATGTTAATAGGTAAGGTATGAATCCGACGGTAGTATATGTATAGATAAAAAGATATGAAAAACACAGATGTTGTTTAATTGAATTTATTTTTACAACTTTTACATTGCTAATATTGTCATATTTCGATTGCATATCAAAAAATCTTCATCAGAGCATAATGATAATTGTGACCGGAATGTGAATGTTTTAAACCGGATTCTTCAAGAGAAAACAGAAAAATATTTTAAATTTAAACGGGAAATATTGATTTCTCTCCAAAAAGATGTGTCACGTTCGTTCGGTGTGTCGCGTTTATATAATATTTTATTCATTTATTTTTTAAATGCTATTGTAGTTCAAGAGTAATTATATATTAATATATATATAATATATATATATATATATTATATACTATACTGAATTAAGGAAAAACAGATAAAATACAAAACAACTTCGTCTAATGAAGCTTTGTTCATATCAAGGCAAAATACAATTGAATGAACCTGGTTTGTGTTTTATAAGTTTTTGCTCAATTTTCAATTCACATTCTGTCGGATATTATCCAATCTGTTACTCCTCATATATATATATATATATAAAGGGTGTGAAGAGAGAGAGAGAGAGAGAGAGAGAGAGAGAGAGAGAGAGAGAGAGAGAGAGAGAGACACGAGACAGAGACAGAGAGACAGAGAAAAGAGAGAGGGGGAGATGCAGCAATAAATTAGATGTCTAGAACTGATAAATCTTTTGATAATCCGAAAGAAAAGTGTAAATTTGGAAGCTAAAAAAAAACAAACTAAATCACACACCAGTGTATATATATAGATATTAAATCAAACCACACCCTACAGTCACTAAACATATTAATATGTCCATTGCCCTAAGGTTTGCAACTAATTCCTGCATAGCCAATATGTCCGACAAGGTCACTTTAGAATATGAAATAGCTCTAAAAAAAATAAAAAAATAAAAAAATAAAAGAAAGAAAGAAAGAAAAATAACCCCGGATTTTTAATAGATTGATTTATACTCAAAACAATAACCAAACCAAATCTAGACGTACTCGAAATAGGAATGAAATATGTTTGAACAACCCCCCCTCCATGTTTGGAGAAAAAAACATTTTCGGTTAAAGATGAAGACATCCAGAAATATTTGGAGCATTTTAGCAAATTGTTAAATAAAAACCAGTGCTGGGGAACTAGATTGAGTAGTCTCCCTTGTCACATGGGTTTGAGGAACTCTTACGCGTCACCAGTTCCTTTCTGGGCACATCACCCGGGAACCCCAAAGATCAGCCTCTTTTACAAAGCTGGCTTGACGAGGACAGACGTGTTTCGTTCACTTCTTCCCTCAGCATCACGACGATATAGTGTTCTCTTTCTGTTCCAGACCCCAGAAACTGTAAAATTTTCCACCTCTTTTTTGTCTTTCCATACACTTCTTCATATTCTTGGGACAATTGTGACTTTTTTTTTATAGTCTGGGGAACCTAGTTTCCCATCGATTAAATGTTGTTTGTCCTTAATTAGCGTGACTGTTGTTATCCTACTGAAATGTTCGGCGTTGGCTACTCTCCTTTAAGTAACCCAATGTTAAAATTCCTAGCATAAAATTGGTGCGTGCACATTATCTGAAATGAAACTTAATTGTTATTAAGAACACACTTTATGATCTTGTTGTGTTAAAGCATGCAGTTGTATTGTTTTCGAAACGATTCTAAGATTTGTATATTTCGCACGGACACTTTCAAAATAGCTACCGGCTTGTTTCAAAGTGAAAGTCAGTTGGCTAAA
Source organism: Doryteuthis pealeii (assembly GCA_023376005.1). Lineage (NCBI taxonomy): Eukaryota > Metazoa > Mollusca > Cephalopoda > Myopsida > Loliginidae > Doryteuthis > Doryteuthis pealeii. The sequence goes on from CM042152.1 coordinate 7,845,542, forward strand.
TTCCTAGCATAAAATTATCTGAAATGAACTTAATTGTTATTAAGAACACATTTTATGATATTTTTGCAAAGCATGCAGTTGTATTGCTTTCAAAAAGTTTCTATGATTTGTTTATTTCGCACGGAGACTTTCAAAATAGCTAGCAGCTTAGTTCAAAGGAAAAGTCAAGGGAGGTTACTCTAATTGCCTTATTTGCTAGGAATTCTGAAAACTAAAGGTGAAAATTACCCCCAATGCTCTATAAGAACCGGAGTTTATACCAGTTTAGAAATGAACCTTAATACGCTAGTACCATCCCTTTGTAATTGTGTGGACAGAAAGGGAAAAATAAAAAGGAAAGAAAGAATTTCGCTTGAGATTATCATACTTTTGAACTATTTTGCAATTTTATATAGCCGTTCCTATCTGATTTATAAATGTTGAGAGGAAGGAATTATAAGATACTCATTATAAGATACTCAGGACCATTCTTAAAATGGACAAAAGAAGAACTCAGATTGACCAAAGGACGAGAAAATTAATGACCATGCACAAGGCTCTCCAAAAAAGGAAGGGTGAAGAGGTCTTGCCAACATAGAGGAATGCGTAGAAACCACAATCCAACAACTTGAAGATTACACACGAAAAGAGCAAAGACAAATTACTTAGTAGAAACGGCAGATGGACAAACAGAAAAACAACAAAGACTAGAAAACAAAAATGGGAAGGAAAACAATTATATGGACGCTTCAAACGACAAATAGAAGAGGTTGCACATGAAAAGACTTGGACATGGTCAGAAAGGGAAATCTCAAAAAAGAAACTGAATCACTTATAATTGCCGCACAAAAATAATGCCATAAGAACAAACTATATCAAAGCGAAAATTGATAAGACCCACACACAAATAGTAAATGTAGACTTTGCGGTAATAGAGAATGGGTAAACCATATAACTCTGCGAATGTACTCTGCACAACGAAGAATAGCAAACTAGACAACGAGAATAAAAACTAGACACACTGGTGGGTTATTCACTAATTATGCAAAAATTAAATTTTGACCATACAACAAAATGGTATATGCATAAACCAGAATCTGTCTTTGAGAACGAAATAATAAATTATCTGGGATTTTGAATAAAAACGGATCACCATATATCCTAGCAAGAAGACCAGACCTGTGTGTTGATAAACAAAAAAAAGAAAGAACTTGTCAACTGGTGGATTTTGCAGTGCAGCAGATCACAGGGTAAAGCTGAGGAAAATGAAGGGACAAATATCTGGACCTTGCCAAGAGAACTGAAAAGTTATGGAATATGAAAGTGAAAGTGATACCAATTGTAGTTGGTGCACTTGGAACAGTCCCAAAAGGATTAGAAAAGGGCCTGGGAAAGTTATGAAATCAGAGGAAGGGTTGAAACCATTCAGGAACACTGCCTGCAATCTGCGAGAAATACTCAGAAGAGTCCTGGAGACCTGAGGAGACTTGCTTGTCACTCAGACTCCAGTGAAAGACCATCAGCTAATGCTGATGTGTGAAAACTCAAAGGAGTATAATAATTAATAATAATAATAATATTGTCAACTGTTGTGAAAAGCTTATATTATTATTATAGCTTTTCACACAGTTGACAAGTTCTTCTTCTTCTTCTTCTTCTTCTTCTTCTTTCTTCTTCTTATTATTATTATTATTATTATTATTATTATTATTATTATTATTATTATTATTATTATTATTTGATAGTTAATGCTGCTGTGAAAACTCAAAAGGAGCAAATAATGATAATAAAAAATAAGAAGAACTTGTCAACTGTTGTGAAAAGCTAATAATAATAATAATAATAATAATAATAATAATAATAATAATAAAATATAAATAATAATTAAGAAGAAGAAGAAGAAGAAGAGAGAGAAGAAGAACTTGTCACTGTTGTGAAAAACTATAATAATAATAATTAATAAATAATAATAATAATAATAATAAGAAGAAGAAGAAAAAGAAGAAAGAAAGAAAAAAGAAAGAAAGAAATGTAACAAGAAGTATCCAACAGACGTTGTATCTTATTTAACTAAGTAAAAAAAATATAAGAGGAAATAAAAAAAAGCTCTCATAAATTGAAAGATTTTAAACACTCGGTATTTTACATGAGCATAAATTGTCGATATCCCTTTAGGAATTACCCGACTGAAATTTTTCTCTTCATATAAGAAAATGATTTCCCGAATTTTTTAACCATGTCGAAGAAAATAGATAAAGGATTTATTTACCAGAAAGATTTGTATAAATCCCAAGAAACATCTGAGGAATGTAGGAATAAATTGTAAAGTAAATCATCCAGTTTAACAAAACAAAAGAAGAAAAACAATAGAATATTTAATCATTGCTTTTTTATTTGCAAAATGATATATGCTTGATGAAGAGTGGCGTAAGATTTAATTTTCAATATAATATGAAAAAGGAAAAAAGTGCCCGGGCAATGTGACTTGGGAAATATGACATAGAAGCTAAAACTTTAGAAAATCTTTCTTTCTGCTTGGGTATATTTTCTTTGCATGATTTTATCTATTTATTTATCTACTTTTTATTCTGTAGGTTAAAATTTCGGCCTGGCAGTCCGAAAGTAATCTATCTATACATATATAAAGGGCAGTTGTGTGTATATGTATGTCCGGAGGAAACTTCGAAAAATAAAACAATTAACGACAAAGTAAATATATCTACACATTAAATATCACCAGGGCTTGGTTTTTGAGAAAAAATAATAGAGATTTGGTTTATATTCGTGAAGATAATTAAAAAAATAGAATTTAAATGATAACAGCATGGATTTTTTTTCATTTAATATTTTAGATTGTAGACATTAACATTTATTTTCAGAATAGCTGGATCAATGCACGGTCTATTTCTTTTTACATAAACTTTATCTTCAGAGATGAATATCAGAAATTTCTCATATTCATCTCTGAAGATAAAGTTTCTACTTTGAAATCGATAAAAATAACATCTTTTTGTTTTTATTTTTATACGCATTGTAATTGCCTTCAAATCATTAATACATTATAACATACTTAACAATGCTTCAAGGCAAACTACCAATTACGTATAATATATATATATATATATATATATATATATATATATATATATATATATATATATATATATATAATAAATTTCGTTAAACTGTACTGACGATTCTCGTCGGAGTTTTTGTCCTACTAACAATTCCTACTACCTCCACTATTCTTACTTACCTCTCACGACCAATTCCTACGTTACTGCTCGTTGTTTTAAAAACGAAACACCCGAAACATACCATCAACTAGTTCCACCTGA
>CM042152.1:7853858-7871358 GCA_023376005.1 Doryteuthis pealeii
CCCTCTGTCTAGTGGGAGTTGCACCGATGGGGTAAGTCGATTTTTAACTTTTAAGAAATATTTCAAATTCCCTCAAACAGCGGATGTTGTGCGTTGGTCTAATAAATACTGACCCAAAAACTAGATCGCTTACTAGCACTATTGTTTGATGAAATAGCAAGTAAAAGTAAAGTCGTCGGGATGGCCTAAAGTCGGTATCAGCTAGACAGCGAGGGAGTCTATCCCCGTTTCACTTCCGCTAGACCAAGGAGACTGTTTTTAGCGTTTGAGACGGAGCTCCACACTTATCATCAGCTCCTCACTTTACTGCACAGATCCCTGTGCTATTCATACGCTGAGTTGCCGAGGGCTGGTATCGAACAACGGACCTTGTAGTTTCTAGCCGAACGCACAACCGACTGAGCTATGTACCTTAAAATCCTGGTTTTTGCAACAGCCTATAAATTGGTTAGAAAATTTAGCAATTCTAATATTTAAAACAGAACAGGTTGTCATTTTGAGAGAAACGAATCAAATATTATAACTTGAATTCAATTTGAAAATATACTCCCAAAACCACACACATCTCTGATATGTTGTTTTTACCTAATAATTAAGCTGTAACAGTGATAACATTTTGAAAGATTGACATCTATTTCCTCAAACTAAGGCAAAGTTTTGAAGAAAAAATATGTTGTGTTATAATTTTTTATGTTAATTTGCAACTTGGAGTATGTTGAAGTTCAAAAATCGACCTTCCCTATTGTACCAGAGTAGCACATTAGACCCCGGGCGACTTTCTTTTTTTTTTTTTTTCCAAATGTGGAAATTCTTCAGAGTGGAAAGAGCAGTATTTAAGGACTTTGAAGACATCTTAAGATATACAACGGTACTTCTTCAAGTATCTCTTCAATTCCACAATTTATATAAAGAAGGAAGTTCAAAGATTCTTTGAATAATAGTAATCTTGTTGGAATAATTGGATTGAGTGACAATTTATCAGTTTTGATGAAGAATATTCTTTCATTTGTGGCTCATTTCTAAAAAAAAATCTGTAAATACTGCACCAGTCTCGATACCTTTTGAATATTCTACGTACTCTCTTGAACAAATGCTGGAAGAGGTACCCCACAAGGGATTAACTGTACGGCCACTAGCCACCTATCACATGATCCATTGGAGTTAGAGGAGCAAGACATTCTGGACCCTGCTGGAGAAGCAAGGATGAGCTCATAAATAATTTTATCGTATGGACAGCTGCACATGAACACACCAGTGGGTTGTCCGTCAAAATCCTACATCGATCAGTTCTGCAAGGACACTGGATGCTGTGCCGAGGTTCTTCCAGGGTGACATTCCACCTTTGAATGAGAGCATATATATATATATATATATATATATATATATATATATATATATATATATATATATACATGCCCCGTAAAATTCTGTTGACTGTTCATTGAGTCACTTCTTCACTACAGATTTCACATATTCCTTACTCGAATAATGTTTTCCTCTCAAACTGTCTTTCATGGGACCGTCTGTGTGTTGAGTAAAATTCTGAATTCACGAACAAAGAGTTTCTTTTAAACTTTTTTATGCTTACTTTCGGACTAATACCCTTAAAAAAAGTATAAACCCCTCATCACACCAGCTTTTGAATTAAATAACCCACAACAGATAGAGTGAAACCACCATTATGCAAACGAGTACAAAATAAAAAATACCCTCCGGGACGGATGTAAAAATCAGATTTTTGCGTATGATATGTTGCGGCGGTGGCGCGTATACCAATACAGCCTACTTCACTCAAAATCCCGCATTAACCATAAACAAAAATTGTTTATTTCTCATTTATTATTTCTTCCCCTTTACATCGAGTATATAATGAGGATAGAGGAAAGGAGATTAATGTTTCAAAAATTCTATTTTACATTAATCGTTCCGGAGGGTATTTTTTATTTTTGTACTCGTTGCGATAATTGGTGGTTTCCACTACTAGTCTGTTGTGGGTTATTTAATTCAAAAGTTCGGTGTGATGAGGGGTTTAATACTTTTTTTAAGGGTATTAGTGCCGAAAGTAAGCATAACTAAAAAAAGTTTAAAAGAAACTCTTTGTTTAGTGAATTTATCAGAATTTTAAAACTTCAACACACACAGACGGTCCCATGAAAGAAGACAGTTTGAGTAGGAAAAAACATTTATTTCGATGTAAAGGAATTGTGATAATCTGGTGTGAAAGAAGTGAACTCAATGACAGAAGTCAGCAGAAATTTTTAAACAAAACGGGGCATGTATATATATATATATATATATTATATATATAATATATATATAATATAATATATTATTAATATATGCTCTCATTCAAAGGTGGAAGTGTTCAACCCCTGGAAGAAACCATGCGGCACAGCATCCAGTGTCCTTTGCAGAACTGATCGATTGTAGGATTTTGACGGACTACCCACTGGTGTGTTCATGTGCAGCTTGTCCATACGAATAAAAATTATTTATGAGCTCAATCCTTGCTTTCTTTCTCCAGCGCAAGGGTCCAGAATGTCTTGCCTCCTCTAAACTCCAATGGATCATGTGATAAGGTGGGCTAGTGGCCGTACAGTTAATTGCCTGTGGGGTACCTCCTCTTCCAGCAATTTGTTCAAAGAAGAGTACGTAGAATATTCAAAAGGTAAATCGAGACTGGTGCAGTAATTTTACCAGATTTTTTTTTTTTAGAATGAAGCCACAATGAAAAAGAATTCTTTCTCAAACTATGATAAATTGTGCACTCAAATCCAATTATTTTTTTGTGCCAGAACATAGATTTACTATTATTTCAAGAATCTTTGAACTTCCTTTTTATATTTAACATTGTGGAATTGAAAGATAACTTGAAGATAGTACGTTGTATAATCTTAAGATGTCTTCAAAGTCCCTTTTAAAAATAACTGCTCTTTCCCACTCTGAAGAATTTTCGCCGACATATTGGAAAAAAAAAAAAAAAATAAAAGAGAAAGTCGCCGGGGTCCCTAATGTGCTTACTCTGGTACATCATAGGGAAGGTCGAATTTTTTTTGACTTCAACATTACTCCCAAGTTGGCAAATAACATAAAAAAATTTATAACCAACATATTTTTTCTTAATAAACTTTGCCTTAGTTTGAGGAAATAGATGTCATCTTTCAAAATGTTAATCACTGTTACAGCTTAATTATTAGGTAAACACATACAGAGATGTTGGTGTGTTTTGGGAGTATATTCAAATTGATATCAAGTTATAAATATTTGATTCGTTTCTGTCTCTTTCAAAAATACAACAGCTTGTTTCTTGTTTTTTACAAAATATTAAGAATTGCTAATTTTCTAACCAAATTTAATAGGTGTTTTGCAAAACGCAGGAATTTTTTAAAAGGTACATAGCCTCAGTCGGTTGTGGCGTTTCGGCTAGAAACTAACAAAGGTCCGTTGTTTGATACCAGNAATAAATTTATATATATAATATATATAATATATTATATAATATATATATAGTATATATAATATAATATATCTATATATATATAATTTTATTATTATATATATATATAATAGATAATATTCTGTCTCAGAACCTGATCAAACAACTACGGAGTGATGAGCTCTGGATGATGATTTTTGTAAAATGAAATATTGATCAGTCTCAGCTATGGATTATAATTATAATTGTTTTCTTCTTTTTAAACAGCATTGTGGTGAATGTTTTTCAATTCACGTTTTCATACTTATATATATATATTATATGTGTGTGTGTGTGTGTGTGGTGTGTGTGTGTGTGTGTGTAAAATGGAATTGGAATTGAATCCGACGATATGAGGAAGAATGAATAAGAAAAGAAAGTACAGAATGGATAATAAAAGATGAATTTATCAATATCACTTACACATTGTTTCGGTCAGTTTATCTATGTGTACACATTCAAACTATTTTATTATTAAATAACAAATGAAATGAAATAATAATAATGAAAAATGTAAAAATATTCCGTACACAGAGAAAATTCGATCTTCATCAGAGTGAAATTTTATTTTGAATGAAAAAAATTCGTTGGGGAAAACTTTTTTTAAATTCACCGTTTTTCTCGAACGAATAATATAAATATATATATTATATATATATATATATATATATATAATATATTATTATTATTATTATTATTATTATTATTTTTTATTTTTGCTTGAAGGCAATTACAATGCGTATATCGCATAAAATTCGATAATTATAGAAGATAATAATGACAAGTGAATTTTGGTAAAGAATTATTCGGTGTGTAGACATCGTACAGACTGTTTCAACTTTATTAAGTCTCATCAGCGTGTATATCTTCTATAATTATCGAATTTTATGGATATACGCATTGTAATTGCCTTCAAGCAAAAATATAATATAATATATATTTTATCAACAATGCTTCTAAAATAAACAAACATCCAAAAATTTATATATATATATATATATATATATATATATATATATATATATATATATTATATGTGTGTGTGTGTGTGTGTGTGTGTGTGTGTGTGTGTGTAAGGAAGTAGGACTTATGCAAGACTGAACTGGTTTACTATTTCAATGCTCCCCTTGTTATGTATACAATTTCCCCAAGGCGTTTTCTTCGCCAGACGTGCACGAACTTCGAATTAACCTTGTCGAACACTTTATCAAAAAAAAATTCTGTTTTCCTTGTCTGATCTTCTTAGAACGCAGACGTCTTAGAGGCAAACGTAGCACTCCCAGCAATCGCTTGAGTTTTTTTCCCGTCTTTCTGACATTTTTACAACAGACTTACAATTCTAATATTTTACAGGTGAGTTCATCAAACTATCTTCTAACCGTGAAATATTCTATATATATATCCCGGGCTACATGGTTGTATACGTATATTTTGTAGGTGAAAAAAGTGCGTCATTTTTCGTTTTAGTTACGTTATACTCTCATTGTCGGAATACGTTATACTCTCATTGTAAGGAAAGGCGTGGTGTAATGTTAAAGTCATGAGAAATGGACTCGTCATCCCGAGTTCAAATCCTGGACGTGGTAATTGCATTTCCACTTAGCGCTAATACCCTTGGGAAATGATTGAATCCCTACTCTCCTTACAGCTATGGATAAATAATAGGCAGACTGGGCTCTTTTTAACCTTGGTTAGGCAACCGTTCTATGAGAAGGAAAACTCTGAATTCAAACCTGTTGAACTCCGCTTAAGAAATTGACCGTGTGTCACATCCTGCTCGTGCGGAGAGGTTGGTAATATATATATATCTGATGTGTGCAATGGAATAATGATGTGTTGATATGACAATTAATAGTTGTAAAGTTATCTTATTGGACGGTACTGCATTGGAGAGGCTTGAATCTTGGTTACTGAACCGCAGTGGGTCATTTAATGCGGATAAAGTTTTGAAATAAATTCATTTTTGATGGATACTCAATTTTTTTTTATAATACAATTTTCTATTTGACCCATAGATGGGACCCTAACAGGTCTATCACTCGGGGTCAGAGTGGACCAGGGAGCAATGGTGATGAAGGGGTGCTCCACATCCTAAACTCCAAAACTGGAATCTCACCATCAGATAGAGTTTAACGTCATTCCCAGGACAGCTGTAGACCCGCAGTCCACGCCTTCTAGAACCCATATTATAAAAAAGGGTTGGAACCTGTCATAAGGGCAATAGGGTTGGGGTAATCATATAGGGCCTAGGGCTTAACGTGACAACCGATTGATCGGAGAGGGCCTCTCCGACCGCCCGTCTAGCCTAGAAAGTGGAGTATTGTAGGTCATTGACTGTTCATCCACTAAGACTCCGTCCTTAAGCATCACGGGTCGCCACCCACGGAAAACAGGTGTCCCCATCTGGGGGAGTCTTACACTCTTGCAGAGGTGCAGTCAGTGCATTCTAACGCTCCAGCCGACAGGGTGGTGTGCTATAGTTTTTTTTTGTAATAACACAAGACCACTACTTTTTCTCATAATTAGTTATAACAGTGGATTTAAAACATCTAGACAACCTGAAATACGTTTTATTTTCTTATCTTTTTTCTCATTCATTATCATATATATATATTATATATATATATATATATATATATATTATATCTTATCTCTTTATTTCTTATTAATAATCTTCATTCATGACTGCTATTTCACACAGTAGCATTGCAACCAACAAAGCCTTCATCAGATGATAAATCTGGGTTCAGGCATGGTTTCGGGACAGAATCATCATTACACTAACCAGAGGCGCCGCGCAGTATCTCAGATACTACCAGACTTTGTCAGTTTGATAGTCAATTATAGGATTTCATATCCACGCTGATGGGTTAGAGCGTTATCCTGGATCTTCTTGATTATTTCTTTTGTCTGGGAGAAAGTCCAAGATTAGACAAAAATGCCAAAGTTGGTAATAATCCCGCGCATCCGACTTCGATAGAAAAATACATCCGTTATTCATCCGTTTCTGATGCATTGTTCTCTGTAAATCTTCATATTTTTCCAAACTTACGTTGATGTGCTCAGTCAAAGTTTTCCTCAAAGGAACTGTTAATTCAACGATGAGAAACTTTTTTTTCATTTTTTATTATTTTCTCGGTTGAAACGAAATCTGACAACAGGACGGAATGGTTGCGCTGTATCTTTTTGGCATCTCATGTCCGGGAATTCAAGTGTGTTGTTGTTTGTTATCAGTGTTCCGTTTTTGAGGGCAATCCTTGGCCTTATAGCAGAAGCGCTTATCTGTTGGAATTGGATCCTTGATAAAGAGTCGATAATGAATCCTTTGGCTACTAAAAATGTTCTCAGTTACTGGTATAAAAGTCCTTTGAGAGTATTGGTACAGATCCGGCAATCCTATGTGTGTCCTCAAAGAGTAGATATATGACCAATGTGGGGGGTGTTACATAATATATGCGGTTGCATAAGATACTGTCAATCCCCTGTAATTCCGAGGGATGACCCTTTTCATACCATGGCCGGGTCCTTCCATGGAAAATTACTGAAGCCCGCCAAAATACGTGAAGTCACGTGGACCTTTTTGAGTCCCAGTTTTTTCAATTAAGACGTCAGGCAGAGAAGTCGGCCATTTTAGGTCCTGCCTAAAACTGGAACTCACGCGCGCTATGTTAGTCAGATATTTAGTTACATGAAATGTATAGTTAAGGAAAAAAAGTTGTATAATTAATATGTTCTTGTGGTTTAATGAATGTCTTGGTAAAAGACTAAGAAATGACGACCAGCCAGCAAGAACATAGTAACAGAAAACCAGACCGAAGTCCCAAGTCAATTCCAGACGCTAGGCCTTAGAAGATATCCAAGATCTTAAAAGACGCTAGACCAGACCAAGTCAAGATGAAACATACCAAGACGATCAGAATCCAAGAGAGGCCAAGAAATAGAATTAAAGAAAGAGGTATGTAACATTAATATTATTAAGTGCCAGTGAGGAAGGTGCTATGAAACAGGGGGGTAAGTATTCTATCAGGCCAGTAGTATTGCTAGTGATTGGTTACACGTGACCTTGGCTAGTCTATAAACAGAGGTGGGTATTTATAGCACATCCTATATCCAGAATACATCCATATACATACATAATACAAAAATAGTTCTATACATTGTTTTCTTGTGTGGGCGTGTGAGAAGACTTAATTAAGGTGAAAGATATTTCTATTAGATTTTCCCTGTATTTGTAAAATCTATTTGAAGAGGCTGGATTCATTTTGAGTTTCTGGTCGAAATAAATTATTATAGTCTAATGACGGTTGGTTAAGTTTATCTTTCTTTGAAAGTCAAATATTGCTCTCGAATATAATCTTAATTTTGATTGTTATACATTGAGCTCTTTTTAGGGATTTATAAAAGAATCCTGGTGTGATTAATATTGTTTGCACCTACAAAGCATACAGTATGTTTTTGAGAGAATTTCGATGATCCCAAATAGAATCATCCCTTACTTAAGTCATATGGATTACCTTACACACACACACACACACACACACACACACACACCTAACAAAATACATACATACATACATACATACACATCTGTTTTCAAATGCCTTAAAAGTTATAAAGAATTCATCATTCGCATCTGATGATTTGGGAGAGTTAGACACTTTGTCTAAACTTCCTGAAATAGGCTATAAGCAAAGAATCTAAGTCTTCCGTTATTTTACTTAAAATTTGCTCTGTGACTCTAACAATAAGAGCACAAATTGAGCTTTGTAAACTGCGATACGTTTTTTTTTAAAAACCTATGTCGTAAAGGAGATTTCTTCTCCGGATGTTTGGACTATATATATATATAATATATATATATATATATAATTATATATATATATATATATATATTCCTCACATATAAAAGGGCATTCAAAATACTCACCTCAAGGAGTTTTTTTTCACGGAACAAATGGACTTGCTACTAATACACTCCTTTATCCGGATAAAGCAATAAACCTCAAAAAATATTTCAATTTCTATAATTCTTTTATAATGCCTCCTTTAACAAAAAAAACTCTCTAAAACAATTCCTTCAATAAGAAATCTTTCTCCTGACGATGAACTTAAGGTGCGAAAAATAGTTGTAGAATAATAAATATTAGAAAATATTTCGTTTGTCCTTAACACTTTTTGTTCATAACCAATATTATATATATATATAATATAATTATATATATATATTATTATAATATATATATAAATATATAATTAATATATATAAAATGAACGAAGAATCAATACAGTTGACTCCCATAATAAATTATTCGACGAAAATGGGGCCCCATATAAATTAAGTTGATTTAAACCGAGTCCCCAATTTCCGCTCATCAGATGGGTTTATCAAATTCATGACATGCAGAGTTTAAATTCAACATTAGATTTAATATATGGGCCCAATGTCGAAATAAATTATATGGAAATCATGTTTGAGGGTTCCCATTCTTTTTTATAAATATTGCCATTGTAAAATAAAAGTATTTACATTGAGCTTTCAGTGATTTAAATTCGATGTATATAAATACATAACTGACTCATCAATATCTTGTAACAGTGGATCTTAGAAATACATATAGAATCATCCTTACTACCAAGTTTTATTATTTAGATATAATTATATATATATATATATATATATTCCTCACACATAAAAGAGCATTCAAAAAGATTACCTCAAGGAGTTTTTTTTTTTTCACGGAAATAATGGACTTGCTACTACTAATCACTCCTCTACCCGGATTATATAGACAGATGTGAACCCTCAAAATATTTCAATTTCTAAAATTTTTTAATGCTCCCTTTCAAAAAACTCTCAAAAACAATTTCTTCAAGACAAGAAATACTTCTCCTGACGAATGACCTAAGGTCGAAACTAAGTTTGAGAATAAATAACATATTAGAAATATTTCGATTGTCTTATACACTTTTTGTTCATACAATATTATATATTATAATATATAATATATATATAATATATAATATATATATATATAAAATATATATATATATTAATAAATGTATTATATATAAATATCTTATTATAATGGAGATTGTGTGTTCTGTCTGTAACCGAAACTTATCACTACTTAAGTCACAATTTCTTTGATATTTTACACGTCACAATTCTCCATAATTTTGATTTTATCTAAACCTCTATTTCTTATAAAATTGTATTACATTATTAATACTGTTAATCATATTTACAAATGATAATATGCAATTGATATTATATATACACTAAAAATAGCAGTTTTACAATGTGAACAAGGAAGGCTAATTTGCATATTGAAATTAAAAATTTGATTTTAATAATATGTGCTTAGTATTATTGATTTTTTAATCGTATGGTTTTATCTTAATGAATATGAATCAAAAATCTCTTCAATAAAATCTTAAAAGTAATCGATTCACGAGAAGAAATAATTCTGATTTTATTCTTTACTTCCTATTTAACTAAGTTATTAAATTAGGAAAATTTAGCAATGAAAGACGAGAGTGATAGAAGAGTAAGTTTTTGTTGTTTCTATTTCGATTATGCACCCCTCTGTTTCCAATCATTTTATCTGCCATTCTTATTTAGTTTTCATTAGCTTTTTCTAATTTAATATACTTTTATTCATTAAAACTTAAATACTTGCACCCGGAGGGTGCATATATTTGCCTAGTATAATTTAGAGAGATGGATGAACGTTCTGGCTCTAAGAAGAGAAAATGACCTCGATGCCAAGATCTTACATAAGTTATTCAATATATTCATTCAGTATATTACCGCATTGTTTCCTCAGTTTCTTTAACCATTCAAATTTTCAAGGACAATTACCCTCATGGAATTTACATCCATCATAGTATATATATATATATATATATTATATGAAATTCTAGGCGGTGAAAAAAAAATCCAATTTGTTGATATATATATATATATATATAATATATATATGATATAATATATATTATATATATGTGTGTGTGTGTGTGTGTGTGTGTGTGTGTGTGTGTGTAAATAATCAATGCATTCCGTTTTTCCCTAAATAACACTGTTCGGTTACTCTTTTGGAAAATCTAACGATGGGCTTATATGAATGTTTTAGTTTATTCTACTTCAAGCTAATACAAGAAATTATAATATATATATATATATATATATATATATATATATAATATTATATATAAATATTAGTGTGGGGGGTGTTGTGGTTTGGTTTGGTTTTGGTTTTGTTTTATTTTACGGCCATATACAACCTCAGTGGGTCATTTAATGCGATAAAGTTTGAATAAATTCATTCTTAATGGATAATACATTTTTTAATAAATACATTTTTCTATTTAACCCATAGATGGGACCTAACAGTACTACCACTCCGGGTTCAGAGTGGACCAGGGAGCAATGGTGATGAAGGGTGCTCCACATTCCCCAAACCTCCAAAAACTGAACCACCATCAGATTAGAGTATAACGTCATTCCCAGGACATGTAGACCCGCCACCACCCTTCTAGCACCCATATGATAAAAAGGGGTTTGGGGCTTGCCATAAGGCAATAGGGTTTGGAAAATAATATAGTGCTAGGGCTTAACATGACCAGCGATTGACGGAGGCCTCGGAAACGGTTAGCAGATAGCAAGTGGAGTATTGCATGTCATGAACTGCTTATTCCACCTGGCTGTTTTATTAAGCAAGGGTCGCCACCACGGCCAACAGGTGGGCCATTGGGGGAGTTCTTGCCCTCTGCAGAGGTGCAGTCGGTGCATTCAAACGCCCAGCCGACAGGGGGGATGTGTGTGTGGTGTGTGTGTGTGTATGTGTTATAAATGTACGGTATTTCAAATGACTGGTAGTAAGGGATGATTCCACACTGGGATTCCTCAAAATCTCACTGTATAACCATACTGTATGCTCCTGTAGGTACCTTACATATATTCATACAAGGATTTTATGAATCCTAAAGAGGTCAATGTATAATAATCAATAATTAGATTAAATACAGAGCAATATTTAACTGTCAAAGAAAGAAAATCTTAACAAAACGTCATTCCGCTAATAAATTTATTTCGAAAACCAGATCAAGCTTTGAATATTCTTTTTTTTTTTATTTAAAATCCTTAAGAGGCAGCCCTTTCAGACGGATTTTAACAAACAAAAAAATATATATATATATATTATTTATATATATAAGTGGTGTTGTGGTGTGTGTGTGTGTGTGTGTTGTGTGGTGTGTGGTTTTGGTTATCCTTTATCTAGTTAATACAAGGCAGAAAATCAGGAGCGCGAAATCTGGCGGTACTCTCTCTCTCGTCTCTATTCTCTCTTCTCTATATATGATAGTATATATAATAATTATATATATATTATTATATATTATATATATATATTTTGGGGGCGGAGGTATTCGTCGAGTGATGTATTTTTGTTGGGTCCTGCGGAAGTTTCGGTCTTTCAAGTCATGCTCCCCTCCGCCAGGGCTGACCTATTAAAGAGAATTTATCAAACTCTGATCACCTATCTTGTGGAAAACGTTAAAAGGATTTGTTTTTTAATTGAATTTTGACTTAGTGGCAAAACTTCTAACCGAATATCTGATGTTCAAAGAACCAGTGGAATGGGTGGGGTGGACTGTCTCTTCCTCCCTCTTTTTTGTCTTCTCACTCATTCTCTGTCTCTTGGTCTCTCTCTGTCTCTCTCTGTGGTGTCCTCTTCTTTAAATATATTACAATATATTATTATATATATGGAGGCGCGTGGGCTAGTTTGTTGGAGTAGGTTGGAAAATGGGACGCGTATTCGAGTTTTAAATTCCTAGACGAAGCTGTTGGCATTCACATGCGCTAATGCGACTTGGAAAGGTATGACATCATTATTCTCCCTCCCCGCTTTATGTGGGGTTAAGTAGTGTCACGGCAGACTGGTGTTCTTCAGCCCTTGGGTGGTAGTAAAAGTCTAGGAGAGGATTACTTTGATTCAATTCCTGAGTGGTCCGTTTGAATTGGGTTTGTGAGGATACCTGATGACAATTCTTTCTATCGACTGTGCCCAAAAAGTGTGGATGGTCGAACAACAAGCTTCACAAACTATTAAACAATCACTGTGTGGGGGTTCATGTGTTATGGTAAATGACCCTCATAGGCGTCGATATCGACGAGAGAGTCCCCCCATAATAATATATAACATTTCACACATGTTGTGGTGGTGTGTGTTGTGTCTCTCAGTTGATTGCATGTATTAAACCTAGCAAGTCAGTTTAAGAGTGGTTCGCCATGGTTCTAAAAATCCCTTTGAGGAAGCACCTCCAATCCCAAGCAACGAAAGCAGGTGTGAATTTTTAATCAACTGTGGGGACTGCGTGGAACGACTATTTGTTGGGGCAAATCGTACTATTTGAGACAACTCATCGCTGCAACGATCCAGTGAAACATAAACAGCCGAGATGTAGTTTAAGTTCAAATGGTATCGGTCCATAGGAATTTAATAAAAGAAGAAAGAAAGAAGAAGAAAGAAGAAAAAATAGGTAAAGCGAATCCATTGATTCCGCTTTTTTTTTTTAAGGTTTTGGTTCGTTATCATTTGGTGTAGTACTGACAACAGTGGATCTATATCTTTTAGTAAGATTTAACGCAAAATCAAATTTGCCTATGCAGTGGGCCGGGTTCGATAATCTATGAAGAAAATTTAAAAAAACACTTGTTCCTGAAGCTTCAGTGGAATTTATGGTTGGGTTTCTATCTCATGCCCTCTTTTTCACTCTCTCTCTCTCCTCTTCTCTCTCTCTCTCTCTTCTCTCTCTTTACACACCCAATACACACATGGATGTAGTATCATAAATATGAAATTATATAGACTGGGGATTTCTGCCTAAACGCCCTTCATTTCTCTTCCTGTCTGGCTGTCTTCTCTTTCTCTCGCCTCTTCTCTCTTCTCAAAACCTTCTTCTTCTCCACACACACCCTCTTTCTCCTTTCTCAATAACACCACCACAACACACACATCACAACACATAAAAACACACTGATGGTGTATGATATAGTGAATTCTATCGTCTGTAATTCCTCTGCCTAAACCTATTCTCTCCCTCATCGGTCTGTCCTGTCTGTCTGTCTTCTCTTCTCTGTTTTTCTACAACGCTCATCTCTATCGTTCTTCTCCTCTCTCTCTCTCTCTCTCTTCTCTCGTCCTCTCTTTCTCTTCCTTACACACCACCACCACACAAATATAGGTGTAGTATGATTAGTGATTATTAGTTTGGATTCTTGTCAAACCCCCTTCACTTTTCCCCGTTCTCTCTCTCCTCTCTATTCTGCTCTCTCTCTTTTTCTCTTCTCTCTCTCCTCCGTTTCTCTGGTCTGGTCTGTCTCTTTCTCTCTCGCTCTCTCCCTACTCTCCCTCTTTTCCTTAACACACGCGAACACACCCAACACACCACACAACACCACACACCACAGCCACATATGATGCGATTTTACACAGCGCGGTCCACTAGTAAGTTATCAAACCGTTTCTCCGCAGTAGGATTGTGACACAAGGTCACTTAATCGGCCAATCTTAGCCGAAAGATCTGAAATTCGTAACAGTTGTAAATGATCTTGAAGACTTAGCTATAGATTAAACACAAGGGGAGGACGATCTACCCGCTCATTCGACCGAATAGGATGTGAAGAACTGGATCCAATTAGGGGGTTCCATCGGGGAACGCTCGCAAATCAATATATGGTAATCTGTGAGACGGGGTTGCCTAACATTACCACGATGGGACACTTTTTATCAACCCGTTCACAGAGTAGATGTGGGAGATTACTAGTATAAAGCATTCTGCGAGGATGACTCTCTAACCGTTTGTAATGGATCTCTGATATTAGCTTAATGGGAGTTTTTGTATGTTACGGTTTTGGTTGGGTTGTTTGAGTGGTTGTTTTGGCCATCTCTCAACCGATGTAGGTTGTATTATGTGGCCGTGTTGTGTGTGTGTATGAAGTGGTGTTGGTGCATGTGTGTGGGTGTGTGTGAGAAGAAGAGAGAGAAGAAGAAAGGGAAGATAAAGATATTATATTATATATTGTTTTTTATTTGAAGGGCCAATTAACAATGCCATGTACGCATAATTCGATTATTTCTTAATAGAAAATGATGGAACAAGTGGTATGGGCAAAGGAAGGATCGCTCGGTGTTAGAACTGTACAGACTGTTTTTTCGATCGACTTTATTAAGTTTATTGCAATTATATACTACGGCTTTCCCTCCGAACGGTTTCCGTCGATTTCTTGTCGGGAGGGAGTTCGTTTTAGTATATATCGCCTGATATAATTGTTAAGAGTTCGAACCGTCTTGTACGTTTGTTCTACAACAACCGAGCGGATCCCATATATATATATATATATATATATATATATATTATATTATATATATATATATATATATATATATATATATATAGGAGAGAGAGAGAGAGAGAGAGAGAGAGAGAGTTTCTCATCTTTGATAATACCTAGCATATTCAAACCGTATAAAATAATAATTGAAAGTGTTTACCGTACCAAGCTAAATTTCTTAGTACATTGAGTCATTGTTTATGATTATGTTATTATAACATTATGAGTAAAGGATAAGAGTAAGGATACATTTAGAATAACGTAGTATCAAATTAACTATTAAAAATAATAGTAGATATAATAAACATTTATAAAATATCCAATATAATATATATCTTATTATAATGGAGATTGTGTGTTTTTCTGTCTGTAACCGAAACTATATTCCTACTCAAGTCACAATTCTCTTAGTTATTGACATCACATTCTCCATGATTTTATTTTTATCAAAACCTCAATTATTAATAAAATTGTCTTACATTATTAATACTGTTGACTATGTCTACATGCTATCAACATGCAATTATAATTATATATAAAACAAAATAGCGGTTTACAGTGTGTATGGGAAGGCTAATTTGCATATTAATATTAAAAAATTTAATAAATATGTGCTTAGTATTATTGATTTCTAACTGTTTGGTTTTATTTTAATGAATATAAGCAAAAATCTCTTCAATGAATCTTAAATGAAATCCATTAACAAGATAAAATAACTGTAATTTTATTCTTTACTTCCTCTAACTAAATACTTAAATTAGAAAAAATAACAATGAAAGACGAGAGTGATGGAAGAGTAAGTTTCAGTTGTTCCATTTTTATTATACTCCCTCTGTTTCAAATCTTTTATTATACCCCCCCTCTGTTTCAAATCTTTTTATCTGTATTCTTATTTAGTTTCATTAGCCTTTCTAATTTAATACAATATTTTATTACATTAAAACTTAAATACTTGCACCCGGAGGGTGCATATATTTGCTAGTATATATATATATATATATATATATATATATATATATACATATATATATATACATATACATATACATATATATATGTATGTGCGTGTGTGTGTGTATATATATATATATATATATATATATATATATATATATAGTTTGCCATAAATAAGTACATAAAATATTTTTTTGAAAATATAATTTTCAACATAAACAAAATTATATTATTTCTACTATCAGATTATACAGTAAAAATGATTGTATTAGATACTATCTATTACCAGACACTTCAGTTTTGAAATTATAACAAAAAATAAAATTTAAACACTTCCGTAACTGAAATTAAATTCCACATATATGTCCACCGATATATATATATATATATATATATATATATATATATATATATATATGTATATATAGGTAATATCTAAAATATTACTTACATGTGTTCAGACAGAAGAGCACGATATACATATATAAAAGAATTTAAAGATAAAGATACATATGCTCAAAATATGCACAAAGCAAAATATAATCGAATAAATGAAAAGTATGTGAATACCTACTTATTTGATTGTATATATATATATATATTATATATATATATATATATATATATATATAATCAAATAAGTAGGTATTCACATACATTTTCACCTGATGATTGCCTCGCATGAAACCAATATGGTCGTGAATGTTCCTTTGTCACCTAATAAATAGATATGTAAAACCTTTATATATTTATTATATATATATATATATATATATATATATATATATATATATGTGTGTGTGTGTGTGTGTGTGTGTGTGTGTGTGTACACCTATATGATTGCCCTAAGTCTTTTTATCATATATATGCAAGGATGCGGTTGCTGAGGGTCTTCATATCCTGGGAATAACGTTAAACTCTATCTGATGATGAGGTTCCAGTTCTGGAGGTCTGGGGAATGTGGAGCACCCCTTCATCACCCGTGCTTCCAGGTCCACTATAACCGGAGTGGTAGTACATGTTAGGGTCCCATCCATGGTTAAATAGAAAAATGTGTTTTATAAGAAGTGAGTATCCATTAAGAATAATTTATTTCAAAACGTTTGTCGGTATTAAATGTCCCCCTGAGGTTGATATGCCGTAAAAAAAACAAACCAAACCAAACCAAACCAAGATAGCAGGACTGTTCCTCATCAGGCATGGAGTAAAATACAGGCGGCTATCATTACGAACTCTAGCAAAAATATGCACCCTCATAAAAATAAGTATTCATTAAGAATAATTTATTTCAAAACTTTGTCGGTATTAAATGACCCACCGAGGTTGATATGCCGTAAAATAAAATAAAACAAACAAACAAACATAATCCAGAAACATTATATAAACATTAATTAATTGGCCTATATGAACACGCCATCTTATTTTGAAAATCATAGGGGCTGGTTTAGCTCCGTTAGTAGAGCATCTGTCTTAGAGCCACAAGGTTTAGGTTTCAATACCGACCCTTGCCAACACAGCACAGGAATAATACAGTTTAGATCTGTGTGGTAAAGTGGTGAGCAGGTGGTAAGTGTGGTGCTCCACCTTAACAGCAAAAATAATCTCTCTAGTCTAGCACTTGTGAAAAGGGAATGGACACCCTTGCTGTCCAACTGAAACAGACAAGAGAC
>CM042152.1:7873858-7876358 GCA_023376005.1 Doryteuthis pealeii
TGTGTGTGTGTGTGTGTGTGTGTGTCTGTGTGTGTGAATATAAGCAATATATATATATATATATATAAAATGTTGTACTGGCTCCAACGGGAGAAAATTCAATATTTTATAAAAAAAGGAACGTCCGCAAAATGTATTTTGTTCTCAGAAAATTTTTTAAAATTCTTTTTATTTTACATATGCAACACGTGTTTCAGATCTTCTGGTATCTTCTTCAGGCTTTGATTGATAATCTGAAAATGAATTTTTAAATGCATGTGTATATATATACATACACATGAGTATTTCACCTCCTCTTTCTGTTTTTGTGGGAGTGGAATGGAATTTCATTTTTAACATTAGTCTTTTAAACAGGTGTTTTTGTTTTTTGGGTGGTTTACTAATAAAGTCATTAGCTGAATTTTTATAACTTTTTTTATAACTTTTTTTATTACTTTTTTATTTGGGTTGTCTTGATAAAGTTCATCAGATGTTCATTTGATATATCAGGTGTGTGTGTTTGTAATTTGTTTTTTGTTCTGAAGACATTCTATGTTTTTCTACTTAAATTTATACTTTTTGGGTGTGTGTATGTGTGTGCCTACGTATATGTGCCTATGTTTACTTTTTGTGTGTGCGTGTGTGCGTATGTATATGGTTGTATTCGGTGTGTATATGTACATATATATACATACTTAAGAGTTGAATTTTGAATTAAGAATTAAATTTAAGTCTATTCATAACTATCTTTCTATCTATTTATCTATCTATCTATCTTACTTTGTTTATAACTATCTATCTATATATAAGGCCGTTTTAGCTCAGTCGGTAGAGTGTCCGACAAGGAAACACACGGTTCCGGGCCCGATACTAGCCCTCGCCAGCTCAGCGTATAAGTAGCACAGGGATCTGTGCGGTAAAGTGGTGAGCTGATGAAAGGTGTGGCGCTCCACCTCAGATGCAAAAAGAATCTCCTTAGTCTAGCCCTAGTGAAAAGGTGTAGGCTCCCTCGCTGTTTGGCTGATACAGATTTTAGGCTATCCCGACGACTTTACTTACTTTATATATATATATATATATATATATATATATATATATATATATATATTGGAGGATATGTACAAAATTGAAGTCATACCTAATTTAGAAAATTAATTAGTTAATAATTAATGAATTACGGCTGGCATATATGTTCAAATATAAGGCTAAACAAATCGAGAAAATTTGTTTAGCCTTATATTTGAACATATATGCCGGCCTAAATTCATTAAGTATTAACTAATTAATTTTCTAAATTAGGTATGACTTCAATTAAGCACATATCCTCCAAACATTGTCGGCTAAAAGCCATATCAAATAAACGCATTTGTTTGTTTACTCTATTCCCTGCATATGGACAAGACACACCCAAACGGGTGTCCTGTGTATAACACTGATCTGTATCTGATGGTGAGGTCCTATTCCTGGACACCCGAGGAGTGTGGAATACTCTATCCATTGCCATTATTCCCAGGTCCACCCAGACCGGAAGTAGTAACTGTTATGGACCCATTTATGGTGCAAATAGATAGATTTGAATATTATTCATATTCATTAGGATCGGGTTTAAGTAAATCCGAAGAAATAACTATAAAATGTAAATATAAAAGTACAATTGATGTGATTCTCTAATCTGCCAGCATAAAATAACCTTAGACGGGTTGATATGCCGTTAAAATTGAATCAACCATTCGCAATTTTATATATGATTTCTATAATTACATTTATGTAATTAATACATTGTGCTTTCGCATTATTTGAAATGTACTTAATTGTTAATAAGAACACATTTTATGATATGTTCGTGTTAAAACATGCAGATGTATTGATTAGAACAAATTCGTATTTTCAGTGTAGATTTATGGTGAAATGAAAATGGCGACCAAAACACGTCTTTCTCAAAATGAAATAAACAACGGGCGGTTACTCTCATTTATGTAGCTAATGTTCAGATTACAACATAATGTTGGCAAACATCTAGAATAAACGATACAAACAAGTCTATTTTAATCAATAGTTTCATGCAAAACTATAAAGATAAAAATTCGAACAAATTCGTATTTTCAGTGTAGATTTACGGTGAAATGAAAATGGCCGACCAAAACATATGGCTTTCTCAAAGTGAAATAAACAAGGGGAGATTACTCTCATTTATGTAGCTAATGTACAGATTACCTATTATTATTCGTGATTATTTTCAAGAAAATAATACAGGGTGTTTTAGCTGTATTGATTACGGTGAAATGAAAATGGCCGACCAAAACATATGGCTTCCTCGAAGTGAAATAAATAAGGGGAGTTTACTCTCATTTATGTAGCTAGTGGTCAGATTACCTATTATTATTCGTGATTATTTTCAAGAAAAAATACTGGGTGCTTTAGCTGTATTGATTTTGGTGAGATGAAAATGACCGACCAAAACATATGGCTTCCTCAAGTGAAATAAACAAGGGAAGGTTACTCTCATTTATGTAGCTAATAT
>CM042152.1:7881358-7901358 GCA_023376005.1 Doryteuthis pealeii
CACACTGAAGAGACGTGAAATGTCTGTGGATGAATATATATATATATATATATATATATAATATATATATATATGAGTACGAAAAGGTGGAATGAAAAGATCACACAATGCTGTTAAAGAGAAAACAATTTATAACATAATTTCTCTTTAACAGCATTGTGTGATGTTTTCATTCCACGTTTTCATAATCATACTGTCGGATTCATTTCCTTTCTTTGAATATATATATATATATATATATATATATATATATATATATATATATATATATATATCAGTAAAAGTAATTGGTAATTTGCTTGAAGCATTGTTAAGTATGTTATAAAATAATAAAATTCGAAGGCAATAAAATGCGTAAAAATAAAGACAAAACGATGTTTTATATGTCTAATCGATTTCAAAGCAAGAGCTTCATCATCAGAGTGTATTTTCAGAAATGACGTGCTTATGTTTTTTTATTTGTGTGGTTATAATTTCTCTTCTTATTTCCTTTTCCTCTCCTTGTCTTCTTCTCCTCCTTTATGAATGAAATGGGCGAATAACTATAATTT
Organism: Doryteuthis pealeii; assembly: GCA_023376005.1. Classification (NCBI taxonomy): domain Eukaryota; kingdom Metazoa; phylum Mollusca; class Cephalopoda; order Myopsida; family Loliginidae; genus Doryteuthis; species Doryteuthis pealeii. Next base: position 7,881,910 of record CM042152.1, read on the forward strand.
CTTATTTCTCTCTTTTTTTTTCTTTTTTAAAAGTTTGTTGAGAACAAGGCTGATATCCGGTAAAATGTTGCAATATGTTGCGACCGTGTGGGCATGTCAGAATTTTAAAAACAAAAATGAACAAATAAATAAAAACCGTTAATAGAAAAATTTACATACTTAGCTTTTGTTTCGCTTTCACCCTTCCTTTCTTATTCTTTCTCCCTCTCTTTCTTTTTTTTTTTTTGGTGTTATCATTTATTTTTTTTTTTTTTTGGTGTTATCATTTATTATTTTATAAATATATATCAGTGTATGTGCATAGTTTATACATGTGGAAAATAGTATAAATAAATGAATATATGAAATCAGAAATAAAATTATTTCGGCTGCCTTTGCCTTTTCAAGTTTGATTTTCTTATGGACAAAGTTTACATATCAGGTTTATATAATGTGGCATCATATTATGTACATCTGATATGTAAACTTTCTCGATTAGAAAATTAAACTTGCGTTCACTTTCAAACTAATCCACATGGAAAAGTAAAAACTACCTCAACCAACCATCTATGGGTTAAAAAGTACCACTACTGTTCTTCTACAAGGACGGTTCTGGCATTGAATAAATCTCAAAGTTGATATCATCATCATCATCATCATCATCATCATCTCGAGCAGGCAACACGGATATCCATGACAATCTCTCTCCAACATTCCCTATCATTCATTGCCCCTGGGAGGTCTTCTGTGCAGCAACCTGCATCCTCGCATAGTTGGTAAATGTAGGTCCTTGCTGGGCGGCCGACATTAGCATATCCATGTGTTGGCTTACACAGGAGAACGTCACTTACGAGCTCGTCCTTGCTTCTCCAACAGTGTCCTGCATGCCTAGTCCGTCTCACTCGGAGGGTCTGTGAGATGGGAGGCAAGTGGCCATACAGCTGCTTCCCTGTGGGGTGCTGTTTCCATGACTTGTTCAAGACTGCACGTAGCAATCTTGTGCAGCTCCCATCTAGCTTATTCTCAAGGCTCTTCGTTAGGGTCCAAGTGGTGCAGCCATACAGCAGTACTGATATAACCACAGTCTGGAAGAATTGTCGCTTTAACTTGTCAGTGAGATCGGATTTCCATATGACTTATAATTTGTGGCCGACCATGCCTTTCCTATTCGTGTATTAACATGTCTTTCTGTGGATGAGATATTACTACCTAGGTATGTGAATTGTTCTACAAGCTTAAGAGGCTTTCCTTCGAGTGTGGAGATGTCTCCTTTAATTTGAAAGTTGATAAAGCAAACAATATGAAAAATCTGTTTGAAAATGTCAACATGAGGTATATTCTCTCTTCTTTTAGGGTATAAGATGTCCCCAGAGTGTTAACTCTGGTTCTTATAAAACATTGGGCTACTCAAAGCATAAGTACCCAATGCGGAATACTTCAGTTAGGAAAACAACAAACGCGTTAGTTACATTTATATAACTTTTATTATAACATATATAGGGGAACAAAGTTCTCCAGGCTCTTTAATGTCACAAGTGTCCAAACATACACAATAGTGTTAATAGACAAAGTGGTAACCACTTACTGTAAGTAGAGGCTGTAGCGTCTGGGGTGCACCGTAGGTGTCTGCTGGAGAGAGAGATGACAAGCACGTCCAGGCTTGTTCAGTTGCATCGGAAGAAGAGCGTTCTCTCCTTGCGTTCCTGTGTCACGTGACCAAAATAGCGTCTCCTGACACGGAAGATTCACCAAAACCATCAGACAAGAGAGACTCCCCTTACAAGGGAAATAAAATTATACCATAGAATGTAGACATGAAACTAATCAACACCATACAGCATAATCCCCAATTATGCCTACACATTTTTAAAACCAATTACTAAAAAGTATGAATATAAATACACGATATGTATAACTTCCTAACCGTTAGGCGTGACGGGTTGATATGCCGTTAACATCAATAAACAACAACAACAACAACAAATAAACTAAACCAAACCATTTTCTAGTGTTTTATAATTATGGATACAATGGAGAAGTGATGAGTTGTTCTTATTTTCCTGAGTCAAAGATAGATTATACATGAGGCGATATTCACCAATCTTTCAGAGATGAGTAGGATGAGGCGACAATTGATGAAAGCAATGTGCAAAAAGTGATGAGAAAAAGTTTTGAAATGGCGCTGAAGACAAGACAAACTGCGGATCGGAAGAGCGTTGACAGCAGTCATGGAAAAAATACAAAAAAAAAAAAAAAAAAAAAAAAGAAAAAGAAAGGAAAAAGAAACAAACAAAAAACAACAAAACAAAACAATAATAATACGAATGGATTTGACAAGTACGTTCAACTATGGAACAAATGCATTGCGACGCGTGGAGACCATACTGAATACTGATATGTTCTAGACAAAATATTTCGCCCTGTCGGCTGGGGCTTTAGAATGCGCCGACTGCACCTCTGCAGAGGAGTAAGCCCCCCCCCATCCCAAATGGGGCCACTTGTTGGCCGTGGGTGGCGACCCGTGATGCTTAAGGATTGAGTCTTGGTCGATGAGCAGTCCATGACCTGCAACACTCGACTTAGAACCTTACTTAAGCTAGACGGGCGGTCGGAGTGACCCCCTACGGTCAATTGGCTGTTCACGTCAAGCCCTAGCACCTATATGATTGCCCCAAGCCTATTACACTTATGGCAAGCCCCAACACTTTTTATCCTATGGGTGCTAGAAGGCAGTGGCTGAGGGTCTACACGTCCTGGGAATGACGTTAAACTCTGATGGTGAGGTTCCAGTTTTGGAGGTTTGGGGAATGTGTAGCACCCCTTTATCACCATTGCTCCCTGGTCCACTCTGACCCGGAGTGGTAGTATCTGTTAGGGTCCCATCTATGGGTTAAATAGAAAAATGTATTTATAAAAAATTGTGTTTCCATTAAGAATTACTTTATTTTAAAACTTTATCGGCATTAGATGACCCACTGAGATTGATATGCCACAAAACAAAACAAACAAAATAGACAAAATTTGAAAAAACACAGGTTCAAATAAAATGAGTGATATTTATTCAGCCAACGCTGCAGTGTTTTAATCTGTTCAGTGGATGTTATTCAGGGCTTTTGTTGATTTAAGGAAAAGTAAACATTTATCACAGAATAGTTTTTGTTAATCAGTTTGTTTAAATCATATATATATATATATATATATATATATATATATATACATGGTAGTCCTTTGTTAGTATTGGAGAATATAAAATAAAGTGCTCAATTACGTGTGTAAGCACTGTATTTATTTATTTGTTATAATGTACAATACATTTAAGGTGGCATTGTTGTCATTGGTTTCCAGGCAGCACGTTAGCCACCCTTCCTCAAGACAATGCACCTGTTCTCTCTCTCTCTCTCTCTCTCTCTCTCTATATATATATATATATATATATATATAATATAATATATATATATATATATATACGTACGTATACACTATTGGCACACATTATTATTTCCATTATTATGAGCATTATTATGACAAGTGTTAGCTTCATTCTCCGTGAAACTATAAGTCCTTTCATTCATTCATTCATTTAGTTTCTCTATTCTTTCATTCAGTTTTTGTTTTTGTTTCCTTTTTCTTAAATTTCAAATATTATTTTTATTTCCATTGTCTTACAAATAAAATTTCAAAATATGACGTATTATTATTGTAAGGCTCTGTCAGGGTCGCCATTGCTGAAGGAAATAAAATAAAGTATAGCCGCGTTTAGTACAACAATTGCAGTCCCAACAAAAAGCAGCTTCCTTCAGGCTTTTCTTTTCTTTTTCTTTTTTTTTTTTTTTTCTTTTCTTTTTTTTTTTTTTTTTTAGGAATTTTCGTCACAAAAAAAAAAACAAAAAAACAATGGACACAAAGATAAAAGAACAACAAAACTAAATTCTTCAGAGTCGACTTTCAATTGAAATGGAAATATCACGTCTTTAAAATCCGATGGGCATATTTTAAGATTCAACATTGATTTCCTTTTTTTTTTTTTTTTTGTTTAAAAAAATTTTTTTTTTTGATTTCAGATTGACTAGACGCCATCTTGAATATTTTTTTCCCCTCCCTTTTCACTTCAACAGTATTCGCTGACATCTGGAAAAAGAGGAATCCTCCATTTTAAAATTTCCTAAGGTGATTTTCGTTGAATTAGATATTCATGCCCCAAGGTAAAGCTGACTTTAGTAGTTTAAAAAAAAAAATTCCTACGGCTGATGAGAACTCTTTTATCGATGTTTTAATCGGCGTTTTTTTTTTAATTTTATTTTTTTTTTAAATTTTTTTTCTTTTTCTTTTTTTTTTCTTTATTTTTGAGTTCTTGATATTTCATAAACTTTGTGTTGTAAATCAGAAGAACAAATAGAAGAAAATCGGGCGAAAGAAATGTGTTATGACAAGTGAATGATAATGAACTGCCTAGAAAATCAGCGTTGAGAATATTGTTATTTAAGCGGTTTTTGTTTTGTTTTGTTTTACGGCATATCAACTTCAGTGGGTCATTTAAAAGTTTTGAAATAAAATCATTCTTAATTGATACTGATTTTTTTTTATAAACACATTTTCCTATTTAACCCATAGATGGGGTTATTTAAGTGGAATCGATCAGTGTATCTGTAGCAATGATAGGTAACGGGTACCTATTTCAGTCATTGGTTACTATAAGATTCTCAGGTTAACCAAGAAAATAATTTTTTTTTACTTTATATTTTTATTATTAAATTTTTTTTTAAGTAGGTATAAAAAAAATTGAGAAAAACTTTAAATTTAATAAAAAGTTAAATTTTAAAATATATTCTAACGTAATTTAAATCTTACAGAATAAACCGCTAGAGTTATTTAGCGTCACATTAATGTTATGATGATAACATTTAGAAAATCTTTAGAAATATTGAAAAATACACAAAAAAACAACTTTAAAACAATAAGGATTCCATTGTTTTTAACCAAATTTGTGTGAATGAATATACGCTGCGAAAATGTACATATATATATATATATATATATATATATATATATGAAGAGAAAAATGGAAGTGAATCCGACGGTATGTAATATAGTGAAAAATTTGAAAAAGCACAGGTTCAAATAAAATGAGTGATATTTATTCAGCCAACGCTGCAGTGTTTCAATCTGTTTAGTAGATCTTCTTCAGGGCTTTTGTTGATTTAAGGAAAAGTAAGATTTATCACAGATAATAGGGAGACTGTGAGAGTCTTTTAAAGTTAAACGTAATGAGTCAGATATACCTACTAACAGTTTCGCTTAGTAGGTCATCAGGGAAAAGATCTGACTCAATAAATCAGATATTTGCCCTTATGCGCTACTAAACGAAACTGTTAGTAGGTATATCTGATTCATTACGTTTAACTTTATTATTTGCTTTTCTTGTTTTTATATTTTTTTATTGTCTTTTCTTTTTTGTCAATTTTTTCCCCAGGTAATGTTTGGTAGTATATTTTTACAATCAAACGGGTTTTTTCTTACCGCAAGTGTTTACCAACAAGTTTGGTGTATTAAATTATATATATATATATATATATATGTGTGTGTGTGTGTGTGTGTGTGTGTGTGTGTGAGTGTATGTGTGTATGTAAGTGTTTGTGTTTGTGAGTGGTTGCTGAAAATTTCAGATAATCCTGAGAGATAAGAACGGCCATCATTTTGGATTTTAAATATTGATTGTCTAGACCAATAAAAACAAATTATTCATAAAATTTGTCGGATACAATTTCACAAAGTCCACATTATAGCCGGAAAAAGCTAAAAAGAATCATCCGTTCTTATTTCTATCTCAAAAGTCGGTTTAGCTCAGTCGGTAGAGCGTTCAGTTAGGAATCACAAGGTTCCTCGTTCGATAACGACCTTAGCCAACTCAGCGTACGAGTAGCACGGGGACCTGTGCGGTAAAGTGAGGAGCTGATGGTAGGTTTAGCGCTTCACCTTAGATGCTAAATAAATAATCTCCTTGGTCTAGCGCTAGTGAAAAAGGGATAGGCTCCCTCGCTGTCTGGCTGATACCTATTTTAGGCCACCACGACGACTTTACTTTAAATTTCTGTCTCAATTCCCGTCTGTCTATGTCTCAGTGTATCGGTCTGCCTTTCTTTCTTTCTTTCTTTCTTTCTTTCAGAGCTTGAATATAATTATCAATAATTCATATCAGAGTGTCAGTTTCGCTCAGTCGGTAGCGCATCCATCTAGATACCACAAGGTTTCAGGTTCGATAGCGGCCTCAACAACTCAGCGCATAAGTAGCACAACTTGGATCTGTGCGATAAAAGTGGGGGGGGGGAGTTGATGGTAGATGTGGTGATCCACCTCAGACGCAAAAGCTTTCACCCTGGTCTATCGCTAGTGAAAAGAGGATATCCGCCCCTCGCTACCCAGTTGGTACCGACATTAGGCCTCTCCATCGACTTTATTCACTCTCCGTAGGAACCACAGGGTTCCGGGTTTCAATCATCAACTCGGTGCATGAGTAGCACAGTGTAACGTATTGGTCTCTTTTCACTATATTAAATCGTATAGTATACGTGACGTTGTGGAGTCCACCGTCTTCAAAACACCCGGTACTATTAGAACACGTACAGTCGTGTATCAAGGGTTGGCACGTTGTCTTGTTTATCTAGTAGTCGCCGTTTCTATTCGGCAAATTCTTCCACACTTCTTCGCGTGGTCAGGGAAAGACATCACCTTACAAGACAAGTGGTTCTTCGTTGCGGTCAACTAACTTTCTATCTCCACGGAGTATCTTGGGGTAGGGGAATCTCATTCATAAAAGGTCTCGTAGTATTTCTATCGCTAGGGAAAAGAGGATATCCGCCCCTTGCTGCCCAGCTGGTACCGACATTGGGCATCTCCATCGACTTTACTCACTCTGCGTAGGAACCACAGGGTTCCGGGTCCAATCATCAACTCGGTGCATGCATAGCACAGATTGAATATGTGCGGTAAAAGTGGGGAGCCGATGGTAAGTGTGGTGCTCCACTTCAGGCACAAAAACAATCTACCTGGTGTAGTGCTAGTGAAAAGGGGATAGACTTGCTCGCTGTTCGGCTGATACCGACAATAGACTACCTAACTGATTATTAAAAACAAAATCTGACAGTACATCTCGGCCCTGGGCCACAGAAGTTAACAACGTTGATCACAGGGGGTCGTAACCCAGGCAACACCTGCCCTCTCGATTTAAAGGCACAGGGCTGGGTTAATTGCCCTGTGCCTGAAGCACCTCCTTAAGGGGGAATATCAACGGGGTCGACGTATTTTTTGCACTCGTCTCCTATGAGCTTCTGTTTGCGGGTGGTTCCATATTAATAGGGCCTTGTGCCTGGCCCGTACTCATGGGGTACGCGATAAATACTCAGTACATTTTGAAAATACGATCGTTAAAGGAGGAAAACGACATATATTATGTACCTCTTATTTGTTCTGAATTTACACTCGAAGAATCATCTCCTATACAAGTTGCCACGCCAAGGTTAAAGTACCCAGACTGTTCTACAATTTGGCCGTAGCTGCAGTAAGGATAGTTGGATCCATACCTTTCCCAGTGGTATTAGCGCTATGTGAAATGTAAACATCGGTCTCTAGGATTAGAACTCGTGTCACCATGCCCTTTTCTTACAACGGTAAAAATTACACCACTGGTCCCCATTAATGCATCTATGAAACTTGTCTGATAGCAACCACGACGAAAAGTCCACAACACTCAGTAAGAATAGTTGGATTCATACCTTTCCCAATGATATTAGCGTTATGTGAAATGCAAACATCGGTTTACTAGGATTAGAACTCGTGTCACCGTGTCAATTTCTTCCGACGGTAAAAATTACACCACGAGTCCCCATTAATGGATCTATGAAACGTGTCTGATAGTAACCACGACGGAATGTCCTCTCCACTCAGTAAGAATAGTTAGATTCATACCTTTCCCAATGGTATTAGCGCTGTGTGAAATGCAAACATCGGTTTACTAGGATTAGAACTCGTGTCACCGTGTCCATTTCTCACGACGGTAAAAATTACACCACGAGCCTCCAATAATAGATCTATGAAACTTTCCTGATAGCAACCACAACGAAATGTCCACTCCACTCAGTAAGAATAGTTGGATCCATACCTTTCCCAATGGTATTAGCGCTATGTGAAATGCAAACATCGGTCTCTAGGATTAGAACTCGTATAACCATATCCTTTTCTTATGACGGTAAAAATTACTCCACGAGTCCCCATTAATGGATCTATGCAACTTGTCCGATAGCAACCACGAAGAAATGTCCACTCCACTCAGTAAGAATAGTTGGATGCATACCTTTCCCAATGGTATTAGCGCTATGTGAAATGCAAACATAGGGTCTCTAGGATTAGAACTCGTGTCACCGTGTCCATTTCTTATGACGGTAAAAATTACACCACCAGCCTCCACTAATGGATCTATGAAACTTGTCTGATAGCAACCACAACGAAATGTCTACTCCACTCAGTAAGAATAGTTGGATTCATACCTTTCCCAATGGTATTAGCGCTATGTAAAATGCAAACATCGGTTTACTAGGATTAGAACTCGTGTCACCATATCCTTTTCTTATGACGGTAAAAATTACAACACGAGCCTCCAATAATGGATCTCTGAACCTTTCCTGATAGCAACCACAACGAAATGTCCACTCCACTCAGTAAGAATAGTTGGATTCATACCTTTCCCAATGGTATTAGCGCTATGTGAAATGCAAACATCGGTTTACTAGGATTAGAACTCGTGTCACCGTGTCCATTTCTTCCGACGGTAAAAATTACACCACGAGTCCCCATTAATGGATCTATAAAACTTTCCTGATAGCAACCACAACGAAATGTCCACTCCACTCAGTAAGAATAGTTGGATTCATACCTTTCCCAATGATATTAGCGCTATGTGAAATGCAAGCATCGGTCTCTAGGATTAGAACTCGTGTCACCATATCCTTTTCTTATGACGGTAAAAATTACACCACCAGCCTCCACTAATAGATCTATGAAACTTTCCCGATAGCAACCACAACGAAATGTCCACTCCACTCAGTAAGAATAGTTGGATTCATACCTTTCCCAATGGTATTAGCGCTATGTAAAATGCAAACATCGGTTTACTAGGATTAGAACTCGTGTCACCATATCCTTTTCTTATGACGGTAAAAATTACAACACGAGCCTCCAATAATGGATCTCTGAACCTTTCCTGATAGCAACCACAACGAAATGTCCACTCCACTCAGTAAGAATAGTTGGATTCATACCTTTCCCAATGATATTAGCGCTATGTGAAATGCAAGCATCGGTCTCTAGGATTAGAACTCGTGTCACCATATCCTTTTCTTATGACGGTAAAAATTACACCACCAGCCTCCACTAATAGATCTATGAAACTTTCCCGATAGCAACCACAACGAAATGTCCACTCCACTCAGTAAGAATAGTTGGATTCATACCTTTCCCAATGATATTAGCGTTATGTGAAATACAAACATCGTGTCACTATGTCCATTTCTTACAACGGTAAAAATTACACCACGAGTGCCCATTAATGGATCTAGGAAACTTGTCTGATAGTAACCACGACGGAATGTCCACTACACTCAGTAAGAGTAGTTGGATTCATACCTTTCCCAATGGTATTAGCGCTATGTGAAATACAAAACATCGGTCTCTAGGATTAGAACTCGTGTCTCGATATCCTTTTCTTATGACGGTAAAAATTACTCCACGAGTCCCCATTAATGGATCTATGAATCTTGTCCGATAGCAACCACGACATAAAGTCCACCCCACTCAAATATGCTGACAGGCAAATAAACATTTTATAAATTCTACTAACGTAAGCAAAATCTTGTTTGGGCTGTAGTTATCACCATCTTGAAAAACATTGCATTTTTATAAAATTCTTTTCGCTGTGTCGTGTTTTCTTCTTTTTCTCCTTCTTTTTTTTCTTTTTCTCTTTCTTTCTTTTTTTTTATAATCTTAAAAGAATTGAGGAAAATTACGGTGTGTTTGTTTGAAATATTATCACTGTCTGTAATCTGCTGATTTGTTTATATTGTATTTCGCAGCTTTGGTTATAGTCACTTACAATGCTACTCACCGTTTGTTCTTTGTTTATATTAGTAGATTAGGACGGTGATAATTTGTAGCGATTTCACAAGGGGGACATGAAGCACGTTGCACCGTTTTATATACTGCGCCAAATATATCCGCACTTATCTCGAGTCATCTACACAGAAATCTAATAAAATTTTAGATACACATGCGTATTTACACTGTTACGTATATCCACACACACATACACACACACACGCACGCGCGTGCGCACATACACACAGTGATTTGTCCTATAAAAGTCCATGGATCGGCGTTGAATTTATCAGATAGTTTTGTATTCATGAGGGATAGTCGTGTGGAGCGCTGAATGTTTAACGGTTATCGTAGAAGGGCAATGGGCGGCGATCCGGGTTCAAATCATGGACCAGGTAGCTTGCATTTCTAATAGCACTAATAGCCTTCGGTAAGATTGGAATCCAACTATCCCTCCCAGTTGTGCGTAAATAGTAGGGCATACTCTTCACTGTAAGTTTAGTTTGGAAACTGGTCTTAGAGAAGGACAAATTTCAATTCAAACCAGTTGTTATTACCTTAAGAATGACCTTGTGTTGCATCCTGCTCGCGGATGAGAGGCTGGACAAATACATACTCGTGTGATCGTACACAAACAAGTGTACGCCATATATATATATATATATATATATATATATATATATATATATATATATATATAGGTAATCTTCAAGTTGTTCCTCGTAAATTCCTACTATAAAATAAACTGAACCCTCATTTTATGTCCGTGTATTTGCAATAAATGTTTTAAGTATGTTTGCAATAAATGTTTTTAATTAAAGAAATTATATATTTGCAATAAATGTTTTTAAATAAAGAAAATATATTCAGTATTGTAAAATAACGGGTGCAAGAAAAATAAAACATGTATTGCAAAAACACGGACATAAAATGAAGGTTCAGTTTATTTTATGGTAGGAATTTACGAGGAACAAGTTAAGGATTACCTATATATATATATATATATATATATATAGAGAGAGAGAGAGAGAGAGAGAGAGAGAGGGGGAGAGTGAGAGAGAGAGAGAGTGACGGTTTAGCTTAATTGGTAGAGCGTCAGCCTGGGAACTTCAACGTTCCTGGTTCGGTAGTGGCCCTTGTCAACTCAGCGTAGCACAGGGATATAGTTGTGAAAGTGAGGAACTGGTGGTAGGTGTAGCGCACCGCCCCATATCCTAAAAAACAGTCTCCATGGTCTAGCGCTAGTGAAAAGGTGATCGACTCCCTCACTATCTGGCTGATACCGACTTTAGCCACCCTTAGACCACGCGCCTCCATTTCATCCACATATATAGGTATTTTACCGAACTCTTTCGCCGCGGGTAAGATATGACACAAGGTCGCAAGTATGGGGCCTTCAGCGAGGATCGAACTCGCTATTTACTAGTAATGGATATACGCGACTAGCATTCTAAATATTACACCATGATGGGACGCCCAAGTATGTATGTATCCAATACGTGCGCCAAGTGTAGAACGTGACACAAGATCGCATCTTGAGACATCCAATGAGGATGAAACTCACTATTCAGTAATGGATCTGTGAGACTAGTTTGTTAACACTTACAGCACGATGGGGCACCCACGTATGTTTCCTTAATTAGAATACGGGCTCTTTAATTAACTCCCAATTAAGGTAATGTTCACTTATCAAAAATACATTTAGTTGATCATTAACCTGTGGGGATTAAAATAAAACTAAAAGAAAATTAAAAGAAAAGAAAACAACAAACTCCCATGAGCCTTCACCAGAACAAGCCTCGACGCATGTGCGAGAAAAAAAGAGACCGACTTCCGACTCCTAAGAGAATATCTCGGCCATTCGAGTTTAAGCCTGAACTTTGTGTAGTGGCTTCCTCGGCCAGGGGTATATCCCATTGCCACAGGCGGCTATGACCGGTGAATAAAGCCTAAGTCATAAAACCACTTTCTGTCTTTGTCTCTTTTCTTTTGTTCCTTGAATTCCTTCCTCTTCAGCGTGACCACCAAATGAGATGGGCTTAAAAGAAAACCTGTGGAACACGGAACAAGAATATCCATATATATATATATATATATATATATATATATGTTTTATATATATTAATAAGTCATCCACAGACACGTGTTTCGGCGTTTCACGCCTCTTCAGTGTGGCTAGACATAACTATCCTTGGCTAGGGTCGAACTCAGACTGACCGCATGGTAGTCCAATATCTTATCCCCTCGCCCACTGACAGCTGATGCGGGGGATTGCGGTTTTTAAATTATAAGTACATAGGTTTGTTTATGTATTTTACGATCACTGAGAGATCAAATTTCCGGAGAAACGATCATTGCTTTAAAACATTCAAACACCCAAAACCTCCTTTTACCCCATAAACCAACTTAAGAGAAGGTTCAGTTTAGCTCAGTCGGTAACGAACATTTAGTATCCAAAAACTAATAAGAATTACCTGTCCTAAAGACCAAGATTCATTTATATAAAATTTTGAGAAAAAAATCACCTAGTCTCTAACTCTATATTTGTATATACTACCGGACCGGGGTTGTTTATGTTTAGGATAAAAATCAAGTTGATGGCTAGGTTAAAGGAGACACAAATTCCATGGGTGTGTCTGTATTAGTTCAATATATCTGTAGTACCACACCCTTGTGGCTAGTATACTCATTATGTTCGAATTAAAAGGTAGTAGATAGGCCTATGATTCGAATAATGATAATTTGTATACAAATTAGTCATTTTTTCATTGATTAAACAGAGCCAAAGTGTGTTTCTCAAGGAAATTGTATTAAACACTAGTAAATTAGTTCTGTTTTGTAATCTAATATCCAATTAATCTGTTCGGGGTGTATGGGAATTCAGATTTGTTTAAAAAGGGTATAGCAAGTAAAAAAAAGTCTGAGATGCCCTGATCTAGGCGTAATGTTGTGTGCAGGATTATCAAAAGCGTTATCAGTTCGAGACATAAAAAAAAAAAAAATGTATTAACGGAAAAATGGAAAATACTGAAGCAAACTATGATCGATGATAAAATTTATACTGAATTGAATTAAGAAGATCAAATAATCTAAAGGACAAATGAAGTATTAAGAGTTAATGTTTGAGTTGTTTTAATTAATTACTAGCAGCGGCTACCCAGCGTCGACCTGGTTTGAGTTTGAGTTTGAGTTTTGTTTAACGGCATATCAACCCCTGTGGGTCATTTAATGCCAAAAAGGTTATTTTGGATTTCAGACTTTAAGGTAAGAAAAATTACTTCTAATTTTACTAGATATGTTAAAATACTAGTGAAATCTCATCAACATAGTTCAGAGAGGCCTAAGCAGTGGGGTCTAAAAAGAGAGACTGTATAATATATCAATACAGTCCTGAACAAATTAACCGGTACCAATAGTTTGAGTTTGAGTTTTGTTTAACGGCATATCAACCCCTGTGGGTCATTTAATGCCAAAAAGGTTATTTTGGATTTCAGACTTTAAGGTAGTGGTTCTATGGAGATAATTGGTTATGTTCTGTTATATTTTGTCGAAAAGGTTGCTTTTTTTAATAAAATTTAAAATGTTTTCAGGGTTTGTATTCTTGAAGATGTCTTTCAGGTTTCTAGCTTGATAGTAATTTGCGCGGATATGTTTAAGTCTGTTACAATTTAGAAGGATATGCTTGGTTGTAAGTTGTACTTTGCATGTTGGGTACACTGGGGCACCCTCCCCTTTTAACAGGTACAAATGGGTAATGTGGGTGTGCCCAATACGCAATCTGGCGAGTATTACTTCTTCTCTTCTAATACTTCTGTGGGCTATTGGCCACTCTCCAATAACTTCCTGTATTTCATGGAGCTTGTTTTGAGTCAAATTGTCCCATGATTTCTGCCATTTGTCTAATATAAATTTGTTTATGGTTGGTTTCAGATCTGTATATGGGATTTTAGATTTGCTCATATGTGTCTGAAGTGCCTTTCTTGCGGCTTTGTCTGCCTTTTCATTTCCTTGGATACCAATGTGACTTGGTATCCAGAAGAATATAATGTTATTATTTTCAGAGAGGGTGTTTAGTTTGTTTAGGAGCTTCGTGATCAGAGGAGATGATGTGTTTTTGTTATGTAGTGCTAATAGGACTGATTTAGAGTCCGTGCATATAATAAATTTGGAAGCTTTGTGATTTGCTATGATATTCATAGCTAGTCGACCTGGTAGGAGGGAATTTTTTAAAGTTAGTCCCGTAGATCCATTATTACTGAATCATGAGTTGAATCCTCGTTGGATGCCCCATTTAAATCCCTATGTAAAATAATATACCTTGTATTGATCCAGCTACTCTGTAAAGAAATGTTAATGTCTACTATCTAAAATATTAAATGAAAAAGAAAAAATCCATGCTGTTATCATTTAAATTCTATTTTTTAATTATTTTCACGAATATAAATCAAATCTCTATTATTTTTGCTCAAAAAACCAAGCCCTGATGATATTTAATGTGTATATATATTTATTGTGTCATTAATTATTTTAATTTCTAAGTTTCCTTTGGACATACATATACATACAACTACCCTTTATATATGTATAGATTTTCTCTGTAATAAACACTTACTGATAGCTATATGTATTTACCCTTGTTATGAACGTTACACAGGCCCCACACACAGACACACACACACACACACACACTCACACACACACACATATATAGATATATAGATATAGATATAGATATAGATATATATTTATATGTTAATAGTAAGGTAATGAATCCGACGGTATATGTATAGATAAAAAGATATGAAAAACACAGATGTTGTTTAATTGAATTTATTTTTACAACTTTTACATAGCTAATATTGTCAATAGTTCTTCATCAGAGCATAATGATAATTGTGACCGTTTTGAGATGTGAATGTTTTAAACCGGATTCTTCAAGAGAGAAACAGAAAATATTTTAAATTTAAACGGGAAATATTGATTTCTCCAAAAAGATGTGTCACGTTCGTTCGGTGTGTAGCGTTATATATAATATTTTATTCATTTATTTTTTAAATGCTATTGTAGTTCAAGAGTAATATATATATATATATATATATATATATATATATATATATATATATATATATATACTGAAAATTAAGGAAAAACAGATAAAATACAAAACAACTTCGTCTAATGAAGCTTTGTTACATATCAAGGCAAAATAACAATTGAATGAACCTGATTTGTGTTTTATAAGTTTTTGCTCAATTTTCAATCACATTCTGTCGGATTTATCCAATCTGTTACTCCTCATATATATATATATATATATATATATATATATAAAGAGTGTGTGTGTGAGAGAGAGAGAGAGAGAGAGCGAGACAGAGACAGAGAGACAGAGAAAGAGAGAGAGGGTGAGATGCAGCAATAAATTAGTATGTCTAGAACTGATAAATCTTTTGATAATCCGAAAGAAAAGTGTAAATTTGGAAGCTAAAAAAAAACAAACCAAATCACACACCAGTGTATATATATATATAGATATTAAATCAAACCACACCCTACAGTCACTAAACATATTAATATGTCCATTGCCCTAAGGTTTGCAACTAATTCCTGCATAGCCAATATGTCCGACAAGGTCACTTTAGAATATGAAATAGCTCTAAAAAAATAAAAAAAGAGAAAAAGAAAAGAAAGAGAAAGAAAGAAAAATAACCCCGGATTTTTAATAGATTGATTTATACTCAAAACAATAACCAAACCAAATCTAGACGTACTCGAAATAGGAATGAAATATGTTTGAACAACCCCCCCTCCATGTTTGGAGAAAAAAACATTTTCGGTTAAAGATGAAGACATCCAGAAATATTTGGAGCATTTAGCAAATTGTTAAATAAAAACCAGTGCTGGGGGAACTATATTGAGTAGTCTCCCTTGTCACATGGGTTTGAGGAACTCTTCCGCGTCACCATTTCCTTTCTGGGCACATCACCCGGGAACCCCAAAGATCAGCCTCTTTTACAAAGCTGGCTTGACGAGGACAGACGTGTTCGTCACTTCTTCTCAGCATCACGCATAGTGTCTACCTTTCGTTCCAGACCCCAGAAACTGTAATTGGTTTCCACCTCTTTTGTCTTTCCATACACTTCTTCATAATCTTGGACAATTGTGACTTTTTTTATAGCCTGGGGAACCTAGTTCCCTAGATTAAATGTTGTTTGTCCTTAATTGGCGTGACTTGTTATCCTACTGAAATATTCGGCGTTGGCTACTCTCCTTTAAGTAACCCAATGTGGTAATTTTCACCTTTAGTTGTTAAAATTCCTAGCATAAAAATTGTGCGTGCGCATTATCTGAAATTAACTTAATTGTTATTAAGAACACATATTATGATCTTTTTGAGTTAAAGCATGCAGTTGTATTGTTTTCGAAACGATTCTAAGATTTATATATTTTGCACAGACACTTTCAAAATTGCTACCGTATTGTTTCAAAGTGAAAGTCACTTGCCTAAATTCCTAGCATAAAATTATCTGAAATGAACAATTGTTATTAAGAACACATTTTATGATATTTTTGTGTTAAAGCATGCATTTGTATTGCTTTCGAAAAAGTTTATATGATTTGTTGATTTCGCACGGAGACTTTCAAAATAGCGACCAACTTAGTTCAAAGTGAAAGTCAAGGGAGGTTACTCTAATTGCCTTATTTGCTAGGAGTTTATACCAGTTTAGAAATGAACCTTAATACACTAGCACCATCCCTTTGTAATTGTGTGGAAAGAAAGAGAAAAATGAAAAGGAAAGAAAGAATTTCGCCTGAGATTATCATACTTTTGAACTATGTTGCAATGTTATATAGCCGTTCCTATCTGATTTATAAATGTTGAGAGGAAGGAATTATAAGATACTCATTATAAGATACTCAGGACCATTCTTAAAATGGACAAAAGAAGAACTCAGACAGATTGACCAAAGAACGAGAAAATTAATGACCATGCACAAGGCTCTCCACTCTAGAGATGATAGAGATATATTATATATGTCAAGAAAGGAAGGGGAATAGGTCTTGCCAACATAGAGGAATGCGTAGAAACCACAATCCAACAACTTGAAGATTACACAAGAAAGAGCAAAGACAAATTACTTAGTAGAAACGACAGATGGACAAACAGAAAAACAACAAAGACTAGAAAACAAAAATGGGAAGGAAAACAATTATATGGACGCTTCAAACGACAAATAGAAGAGGTTGCACATGAAAAGACTTGGACATGGTTAAGAAAGGGAAACCTCAAAGAGAAACTGAATCACTTATAATTGTGCACAAAATAATGCCATAAGGAACAACTATATCAAAGCGAAAATTGATAAGACCCACAAAATAGTAAATGTAGACTTTGTGGTAATAGAGATGAAACTGTAAACCATATACTCTGCGAATGTAGCAAACTAGCACAACGAGAATACAAAACTAGACACGACTGGGTTGGGAAGGTAATTCACTGGGAATTATGCAAAAATTTGATTTTGACGATACAACAAAATGGTATATGCATAAACCAGAATCTGTTCTTGAGAACGAAACGCATAAAATTCTCTGGGATTTTGAAATAAAAACGGATTACCATATCCCAGCAAGAAGACCAAACCTAGTTTTGATAAACAAAAAAGAAAGAACTTGTCAACTGGTGGATTTTGCAGTGCCAGCAGATCACAGGGTGAAGTTAAAGGAAAATAAAAAAATGGACAAATATCTGGACCTTGCCAGAGAACTGAAAAAGTTATGGAATATGAAAGTGAAAGTGATACCAATTGTAGTTGGTGCACTTGGAACAGTCCCAAAAGGATTAGAAAAGGGCCTGGAAAGTTATGAAATCAGAGGAAGGGTTGAAACCATTCAGAACACTGCACTGCTGCAATCTGCGAGAATACTCAGAAGAGTCCTGGAGACCTGAGGAGACTTGCTGTCACTCAGACTCCAGTGAAAGACCATCAGCTAATGCTGATGTGAAAACTCAAAAGGAGTAAATAATAATAATAATAATAATAATATTGTCAACTGTTGTGAAAAGCTATATTATTATTATAGCTTTTCACAACAGTTGACAAGTTCTTCTTCTTCTTCTTCTTCTTCTTCTTCTTCTTCTTCTTCTTCTTATTATTATTATTATTATTATTATTATTATTATTATTATTATTATTATTATTATTATTATTTGATAGTTAATGCTGCTGTGAAAACTCAAAAGGAGCAAATAATGATAATAATAATAAGAAGAAGAACTTGTCAACTGTTGTGAAAAAGCTATAATAATAATAATAATAATAATAATAATAATAATAATATAAAAAGAAGAAGAAGAAGAAGAAGAAGAAGAAGAAGAAGAAGAAGAAGAACTTGTCAACTGTTGTGAAAAACTATAATAATAATAATAATAATAATAATAATAATAATAATAATAATAATAATAAGAAGAAGAAGAAGAAAAGAAGAAGAGAAGAAGAAGAAGAAGAAAGAAAAGAAAGAAAAGAAGAAAGAAAGAAAGAAAAGTAACAAGAAGTATCCAACAGACGTTGTATCTTATTTAACTAAGTAAAATAAATATAGAGGAAAATTAAAAAAAAACTCTCATAAATTGAAAGATTTTAAACACTCCGGTATTTTACATGAGCATAAATTGTCGATATCCCTTTAGGAATTACCCGACTGAAATTTTCTTCCATATAAGAAAATGATTTCCCGATTTTTTTAACCATGTCGAAGAAAATAGATAAAGGATTTATTTACCAGAAAGATTTGTATAAATCCCAAGAAACATCTGAGGAATGTAGGAATAAATTGTAAAGTAAATCATCCAGTTTAACAAAACAAAAGAAGAAAAACAATAGAATATTTAATCATTGCTTTTTCTATTTGCAAAATGATATATGCTTGATGAAGAGTGGCGTAAGATTTAATTTTCAATATAATATGAAAAAGGAAAAAAGTGCCCGGGCAATGTGACTTGGGAAATATGACATAGAAGCTAAAACTTTAGAAAATCTTTCTTTCTGCTTGGGTATATTTCTTTGCATGATTTTATCTATTTATTTATCTACTTTTTATTCTGTAGGTTAAAATTTCGGCCTGGCAGTCCGAAAGTAATCTATCTATACATATATAAAGGGCAGTTGTGTGTATATGTATGTCCGGAGGAAACTTCGAAAAATAAAACAATTAACGACAAAGTAAATATATCTACACATTAAATATCACCAGGGCTTGGTTTTTGAGAAAAAATAATAGAGATTTGGTTTATATTCGTGAAGATAATTAAAAAAATAGAATTTAAAT
>CM042152.1:7908858-7911358 GCA_023376005.1 Doryteuthis pealeii
AATCCATTAACAAGATAAAAATAACTGTCATTTATTCTTTACTTCCTCTTATAACTAAATACTTAAATTAGAAAAAATAACAATGAAAGACGAGAGTGATGGAAGAGTAAGTTTCAGTTGTTCCATTTTTTATTATACTCCCTCTGTTTCAAATCTTTTATTATACTCCCTCTGTTTCAAATCTTTTTATCTGTATTCTTATTTAGTTTCATTAGCCTTTCTAATTTAATACAATATTTGATTACATTAAAATTTAAATACTTGCACCCGGAGGGTGCATATATTTGCTAGTTTATATAAAGGAGGAAGTTGAAAGATTCTTTGAATAATGGTAATCTTGTTGGAATAATTGTGTTGAGTGCCAATTTATCAGTTTTGATGAAGACTATTCTTTCATTTATGGCTCATTTCTGAAAAAAAATTATATAAATACTGCACCAGTCTCGATACCTTTTGAATATTCTACGTACTCTCTTGAACAAATGCTGGAAGCAGTACCCCACAAGGGATTAACTGTACGGCCACTAGCCACCTATCACATGATCCATTGGGGTTAAACGAGCAAGACATTCTGGATCCTGATGGAGAAGCAAGGATGAACTCATAAAGAATTTTATCCTATGGACACCTGCACATGAACACATTTTACTCCCACCCTTCAGTTTTAAAAATCCTTTTTTTACATCACCCGGAGGTTTTTTTTATTTATTTTTTACTATTATATATAACTGTCACCGGATAGTTCTGCTAGTTAGTAATATTTTTTCTATGAACACACCAGTGGGTTGTCCGACAAAATCCTACATCGATCAGTTCTGCAAGGACATTGGATGCTGTGCCGAGGTCCTTCCACCATCGAATGAGAGCATATCTCTTATTATAATGGAGATTCCGGGTTTGTTTGTCTGTAACCAAAACTATGTCACAATACTGTTAGCAATTTCCTAATTTTATCAATTTAAAATTTATACATACCTTTCTTCTCAGGCAGAAATAATAGTTGGGCTTATTATACTTGTACATCGATAGTTAGTATACACTTGTGATCCTCATTAGATAATTTAGACATCAGAACTGGTTAAAAGTTTTATCTTATCATAATGGAGATTCAGTGTTTGTTTGTCTGTAACCAAAACTATGTCACTGCTCATGTCACAATACCCTTAGCAATTTCATAATTTTATCAATTTAAAATTTATACATACCTTTCTTCTCAGGCAGGATACTTTCAAATAATATTTGGGTTTATTATATATATAATATATATATATATATATAATATATATATATATATATATATATTATATAATGCCATTTTATATATATATATATATATATATATATATATATATATATATAAAGGGTGGCTTACCGGTGAATATGGGCACGATCGTTGGAGGTGCACAGGATCCAGGGTTAAGTCCGTGATAAAACAAATACAAAGTGCTCAATACAAAAGTACAGCAAATTTATTATTTATTTATTATTCTATTGTATCCATTTCTCATATATATATATATATATATATATATATATATATATATATGTCTCGTAAAATTCTGTTGATTGTTCATTGAGTCACTTATTCACTATAGATTTCACTTCCTCCTCATTCGAATAATGTTTTCCTCTCAAACTCTCTTTCATGGGACCGTCTGTGTGTTGAGTAAAATTCTGAATTCACGAACAAAGAGTTTCTTTTAAACTTGTTTACGCTCACTTTCGGACTAATACCCTTAAAAAAAGTATAAACCCCTCATCACACCAGCTTTTGAATTAAATAACCCACAACAGATAGAGTGAAACCACCATTATGCAAACGAGTACAAAATAAAAAAAATTACCCTCCGGACGATGTAAAAATAGATTTTTGAAACATATCTCCTTTCCTCTATCCTCATTATATACTCGATGTAAAGGGATAAACAATTTTGTTTTATTTTTTAATGGGATTTTGGTGAATGTAGGCTGTGTAAGAGAAGAATGCAAGATTTTATCTTTGAATGGATCGGTCAGCGAGTGAACTTAGTGAGCTAGATAGACCCATGTAGTAGTATGACCAGTTTCGACACCCTTCCTCCCAACTCAAAAACTTCCGGCTATATGCCGATTCGTGTACACATTCATTGTATTTCACTTCGAGATAAATACAAATTTTGGATTGAGGGCACGAGTGTGCTCACCTCAAATAACGGCCATTAACGTGAGATTCTGGAAGTTGGTATGACAAATATTATCACTGGTCCAATCATCAGTAAAGAAAAGATCATATTTCCTCTTTTGAACATTAAGCTGAGTCTGATGAAAATATTTTGAGCCTTATAATTGTTTTTCTTGTCTTATGTGGAGAGAACTATAGATAAGATGTTTAGTTTGGAGACTCTAGATGTGACAGAGAACTCTGTCAGTGATTATGACAAAGATAAAATTGATTCAAAACCTTATAAAGATAAATATTATTATGTAGACTTGCGATAAAGGAAGCTTGAAGTTTGTTCCT
>CM042152.1:7916358-7921968 GCA_023376005.1 Doryteuthis pealeii
GGAGGACTCTCTTAACTGAATAAACCACACACATATACACAAATACACACAAACATATATACACACACAAAATAAAGAAAAAAATGCCAAACGAATAAAACTCGCAGCAAACAATCAATCCCTGAATATGGCACTTTGTTTTGCCGAAAGTACTCGGAAAAAATTACACTCATTGACAAATGCCGCCCTAATATACCAAAGGATAAACTTAGCACTCTACCAAAATGTGTACTAAGGAAATCATATAGACTTAATATTTACCACGTACCCCACGTGTACGAGTTAGGCACAAGGTCCTATTAATGTGGGACCACCCATGAACCGAAGCTCATGGGTGGTGAGTGCAAAAAATGCGTTAATCCCATCAGCATTCCCCTTCAAGGGGACGTCTCAGGCACTGGAATAAACCCAGCCCTGCCCCTTTAAATCGAGGGGCAGGTGTTGCCTGGGTACATGGCCCCCTGGGATCAACGACATTAGCTTGTAAGATCCAGATAATCATATAGACTTGGATACTTACCTGTTGTGGTTGGGGATCAAGGTGTAGTATCTGTCCAGTTACTGTACTTTAAGACTTACCTATTCCCCTCGAGGGGTCCAGTGTGCTTCGGCACACTGGACCGGGTTAAAGTACAATTATTAGCGTCGATACCAGAGGGCCATCCCTCCAGGCATTACCTGCCCTTTATGGGCAGGGATGGGTTTATTGCCCAGCGCCTGAGGCGCCCCTTGAGGGGGTTTGCCGAAGGGATCGACGCAATTTTTGTTCTTTCCCACCCATGAGCTTCGGCTTGTGGGTGGGCCCACGTTAAAACGAGGCCTTGTGACCACTCCATACAAGTGGGGTAGGAGACAAATACCTCCCACCCATATAGACTTTGGATAAAACCCTGTCAACTGCAAATACATTCTCGAATCAAGTCATACGAGCAAAAGGCTACAATAGAGGGCTATATTATAGAGAGAGTT
Source organism: Doryteuthis pealeii (assembly GCA_023376005.1). Lineage (NCBI taxonomy): Eukaryota > Metazoa > Mollusca > Cephalopoda > Myopsida > Loliginidae > Doryteuthis > Doryteuthis pealeii. The sequence continues at coordinate 7,917,328 of CM042152.1, forward strand.
ATCCCCCATTAAGGAACGATTGACTCTACATTAAAAGGGTAGTATCAGATAACAAAATGGCTGCCTGACAAAACACCACGTGTGTATAGTAGGTCTCTTATCCAAATACTTCTTGCTGTACTCTTGTCCGTGAGAAATAAAAACACATACTGTTATGTTTAAAAATATTTTAACTGTTCTGATATATTTTTTGCTCCCAATATTTGGGTTATAACAGATACATAGATATACATAAACAGGCTTATATATATATATATTATATATATATATATATATATATATTATATAATATATTATAGTACCTTTATGCTGTCCATGATACATTTTATACATACGCACATCATGCATGTCCATGATTTGCATTTGGAAATTACCTAATAAATAGATATGTAAAACCTTTATATCTCCCCTAAATTTGGTATGAGCTCTCTAATTGATAATTTAAATTAACTTTCATTACTAAGCATATAAGCAATGATCATTTCCCAGGAAACTTGATCTCACTGTGACCGTAAAAATCCATAAGCAAACCTATGTATTTAATAGTTTAAAAACACTAATACCGCTAAAACTGTCAGTGGTCGAGGGGATAGATATCCGGCTGGCAAACAGTCAGTCTGAGTTCGACCCTGGCCAAGGATAGTTGTTGTGTCTAGCCACACTGAAGAGGCCTAAAACGCCGAAACACATGTCTGTGGATGACTTATATATATAATATATATATATATATATATATATATAGAGAGAGAGAGAGAGAGAGAGAGAGAGAGAGAGAGAGATAAAAGGATATGAAAACACTACAAAATGCTATCAAAGTGAAAACATTTTATAACATACCTGATATTGAAAAATATTTCGATTTTATAAAAATCATCTTCAGAGCCTGTTTATACTCCGTGTTGTTAAGAGCGGAGACACAAGTCACATGAGTTCAAAACAAAAACCTTGATGTTGCCAAAAAATAAAAAAAAGTTTTACAATAGTTTCGAATGTGAGCCACTTCCGCCGCATTTTTCTCGGTCATCAGATTATGTATATCTTATTGTAACTGTTTTTAAAAAAGAAGACATATTAACAAGTTTGACACTAGCCGAATTCTCTTATTCAAAACGGGATGAGTATTAGCCTGTTGACGGTTAGTCTTCAACAGATTTATAGAAAAAGTATTTTATTTTTGTAATTAATATATATATATATATATATATATATATATATATATATAAGATTTATCCAAAACTTGGTAGTAAGGGATGATTCTATATGTGATTTCTAAGATCCACTGTACTAATATAGATGATCCAGTATGTATAAATACAGCGAATCTTTAAATCACTGAAGAGAGCTCAATGTAAAATAACCTTTTAGATTATATACAGAGCAATATTTATCAATAAAGGAAGGAATAACTCAATACAGTAATCCCATAATAAATTTATTTCGACGAAAATTGGGGCCCATATAAATCTAAATTGATTTAAACCGGCTCTCCAAATTTTCGTCTCATCAGATGGGTCTCAATTCATTTATGGACAAGCATATCACAAAAAAAACCAAAGAGCTGAATATATATAAATTCAAACAAAAACAAAATAATTAAAAAATATATATATTTTTAAACAGTGTAGGATTGTAACCATAGAAACAGGAAGTGAGAGAGAGAGAGAGAGAGAGAGAGAGAGAGAGAGAGAGAGAGAGAGAGAGAGAGAGAGAGAGAGAGAATATCGACCATAAATACGTACACACAACTACCACAATCATGCCACTTTTTAAAAAGTTATTTTTAAAAAAATGTATTATTTCTAAAGCTGATTAGGTAGAACATCCAGTTCGATACTTGGCCTTTCCAAATTAACGCATGAGTAGCACATTTTGGATCTGTGCGATAAAATGTGAGGACTGATGGGAAATTTAGTACTTAACCTCACTCGCAAGAAACAATCTCCCTGGTCTAGCCCCAGTAAAAAGGTGACAGACACCCTCACTGCTATGGACAATAGGCCACTGTGCTGAGTTTACTATGTCAAAAATTGATATTATTACGTACTAGCAAATATATGCACCCTCCGGGTGCAAGTATTTAACTTTTAATGTAATAAAATATTGTATTAAATTAGAAAGGCTAATGAAACTAAATAAGAATACAGATAAAAAGATTTGAAACAGAGGGAGTATAATAAAAGATTTGAAATAGAGGGAGTATAATAAAAAATGGAACAACTGAAACTTACTCTTCCATCACTCTCGTCTTTCATTGTTATTTTTTCTAATCTAAGTATTTAGTTAAAAGAGGAAGTAAAGAATAAAATGTCAGTTATTTTATCTTGTTAATGGATTTCATTTAAGATTCATTGAAGAGATTTTTGCTTATATTCATTAAAATAAAACCAAACAGTTAGATAATAATACTAAGCATATATTTATTAAATTCGATTTTTTAATATTAATATGCAAATTAGCCTTCCCGTTTACACTGTAAACCGCTATTTTGTTGTATATATAAATATAATTTGTTGTTATCTGTATGTAGACTTAGTTAACAGTATTAATAATGTAAGACAATTTTATTAATAATTGAGGTTTAGATAAAAATAAAATCATGGAGAATGTGATGTCAATAACTAAGAGAATTGTGTCTTGAGTAGTAATATAGTTTCGGTTACAGACAGAAAAACACACAATCTCCATTATAATAAGATGATTTATTACCAAATTATTATTCATTGAAACTTTGTAATAAAACATGAACTAGTCTACAATAGAAATAATTTTGTACATAGATTAGAACGTATAGAGATAAGTGCATAAAATCTAAGTCCACTGTCAAACTTTCATTGATGATCGATTGTCACTAATCCAATATAAGGCATATCGACATTTTGGCTTTAGGCTTTTTATATATTTCAAAAATATTTCATTGATTATTTTTAAGTGCCTATTCATCATAATACGCTTGTACACACACATACACACACACACACACACACACACACATATATATATATATATATGTGTGTGTGTGTTTGTGTGTGTACGAATTTTATATGTATATGTATATATGCATATATATATACATATACATATATATACATACATGTACATATAAATATACACACACAAATATATATGTATGTATGATTTACATATGTACATACATATATATATATATATATGTGTGTGTATAGGAATTTTATATGTATATGTATGCATATATATATATATACATATATATACATACATGTATATATACATATACATACATGTGTACATTCATATATATATATATATGTGTATGTGTGTGTGTGTGTGTTTGTATACAAATTTTCTATGTATATATATATGCACATATATACATATATATACACATATATGTATATATATACATATATATACACATATATGTATATATACATATACATATAAATATATATGTATGTATGACATACATGTGTACATACATATGTATGTGTGTGTATGTGTGTGTATACGAATTTTATATGTATATGTATATATGCATATATATGCATATATATACATATATATATATATACATACATATACACATACATATATATAAATATATATGTATGTATGACATACATATCTACATACATTGTAAGTATATACTTATATGTATATTACATATGTATGACATACATATATACTTACATTGTATGTATATCTTTCCATTCAAGCGTTTGATATGTCAAATCTATTGATGGATTTGTGCAAAGTATAGCATTAAATACAAGTGACAGATAACAAAGTATTCGCTTTTGTTTGAATCTGTTACCCGTCACACCAAACCGAAGCTATTAGACGAAAGTAAATAATCGATTTCCCACGAGAATTTGATTAGTATATATACATATATCTGTTTATATAATATATATATATATATATATATATATATATTATATATACTAGCAAATATATGCACCCTCCGGGTGCAAGTATTTAAGTTTTAATGTAATAAATATTGTATTAAATTAGAAAGGCTAATGAAACTAAATAAGAATACAGATAAAAAGATTTGAAACAGAGGAGTATAATAAAGATTTGAAACAGAGGGAGTATAATAAAAAATGGAACAACTGAAACTTACTCTTCCATCAATCTCGTCTTTCATTGTCATTTTTTCTAATTTAAGTATTTAGTTATAAGAGGAAGTAAAGAATAAAATGACAGTTATTTATCTTGTTAATGGATTTCATTAAGATTCATTGAAGAGATTTTTGCTTATATTCATTAAAATAAAACCAAACAGTTAGAAATCAATAATACTAAGCACATATTTATTAAATTCGATTTTTAATATCAATATGCAAATTAGCCTTCCCGTTCACACTGTAAACCGCTATTTTGTATATATAAATATAATTGCATGTTATCAGTACGTAGACATAGTTAACAGTATTAATAATGTAAGACAATTTTATTAATAATTGAGATTTAGATAAAAAAAAATCATGGCGAATGTGATGTAAATAACTAAGGGAATTGTGACTTGAGTAGGAATATAGTTTCGGTTACAGACAGAAAAACACACAATCTCCATTTAAAATAAGATACATATATCAAACAAATAGTACCTATATAAAAGTAATCGGGTGGCAATCAGCGAGAGTCTATTGCTCTCTCTTT
>CM042152.1:7922068-7960218 GCA_023376005.1 Doryteuthis pealeii
TGGTTGTATAATTTATATGATATGTATATATGCATATAATATACATATATAATACATATATATATACATACATGTACATTATACATATACATACATATGAATATATATCTATGTATGACATACATATGTACATATATATATATATATGTGTATGTGTGTGTATACCAATTTTATATGTATATATATATGCACATATATACATTTATAGATATATACATATATATACATATACATACATATAAATATATATGTATGTATAACATACATATGTACATACATATATATATATATGTGTATGTGTGTGTGTATACTAATTTTATATGTATATATATATATATACATATATATACATATATATATATACATATATATATATATACATAAATGTACATATACATATACATACATATAAATATATATGTGTGTACGACATACGTATGTACATACATATATATATATGTATGTGTGTGTATACGAATTTTATATGTATATGTATATATATACATATATATATACACATATATACATACATGTATATGATAAGTTGTAAACAAGGTTTGTTTAGAATGGCTTTTTGCCGATAATTTTTTGCCGATACATATACATATACATACATATAAATATATATGGATGTATGACATACATATGTACATACATATATATATGTGTGTATGTGTGTGTATACGAATTTTATATGTATATATATATGCATATATATACATATATATATACACGTATATACATACATGTATATATACATATACATATACATACATATAAATATATATGTATGTATGACATACATATGTACATACATTGTAAGTACATTCTTATATGTATATTACATATGCATGACATACATATATACATACATTGTATGTATATTTTTCCATTCAAACGTTTGATATGTCAAATCTATTGATGGATTTGTGCAAAGTATAGCATTAAATACAAGTGACAGATAACAAAGTATTCGCTTTTGTTTGAATCTGTTACCCGTCACACCAAACCGAAGCTATTAGACGAAAGTAAATAATCGATTTCCCACGAGAATTTGATTAGTATATACTAGCAAATATATGCACCCTCCGCCGGGTGCAAGTATTTAAGTTTTAATGTAATAAAGTATTGTATTAAATTAGAAAGGCTAATGAAACTAAATAAGAATACAGATAAAAAGATTTGAAACAGAGGGAGTATAATAAAAGATTTGAAACAGAGGGAGTATAATAAAAAATGGAACAACTGAAACTTACTCTTTCCATCAATCTCGTCTTTCATTGTCATTTTTTCTAATTTAAGTATTTAGTTATAAGAGGAAGTAAAGAATAAAATGACAGTTATTTTATCTTGTTAATGGATTTCATTTAAGATTCATTGAAGAGATTTTTGCTTATATTCATTAAAATAAAACCAAACAGTTAGAAATCAATAATACTAAGCACATATTTATTAAATTCGATTTTTTAATATCAATATGCAAATTAGCCTTCCCGTTCACACTGTAAACCGCTATTTTGTTGTATATATAAATATAATTGCATGTTATCAGTACGTAGACATAGTTAACAGTATTAATAATGTAAGACAATTTTATTAATAATTGAGGTTTAGATAAAAATAAAATCATGGCGAATGTGATGTAAATAACTAAGGGAATTGTGACTTGAGTAGGAATATAGTTTCGGTTACAGACAGAAAAACACACAATCTCCATTATAATAAGATACATATATCAACAAATATAGTACCTATATAAAGTAATCGGGGTGGCCAATCAGCGAGGGAGTCTATCCATTTTTCAATAGCGCTAGACCAAGGAGACTGTTTTTAGCGTCTGAGCGCCACACCTACCATCAGTTTCTTACTTTACCGCACAGCTCCCTGTGCTACTCATACGCTGAGTTGGCGAGTGCCGGTATCGAACTAGGAACATTGTGGTTTTTAGCCGAACGCTCTACCGACTGAGCTAACCCGGCTATATACTAGCTATGAAAATTGGACAACTTGTAGCGGTATCAGTGGTCAATATATAACCCAAAACAAAAATTAGTTGCTATTTCTCTGATTTGTTTTTTAGATGAGGCTGTAAGGGATTATCTTCCTTTTGCCGGAAGAGTTATCTTCTCGCTAGGGAAGCGCGTTCATTCAAACGCGTCTTCCTCTTTTAGCTGGACGCTTCTCAAGAGCTGCTATGGGCTAGAATCTATCTACCCACTTCTCGGTGGAGCCTTTGCCCCCCCTTACATTACTGTAAGTCCTTTATACAGCATGGACTATCCTTTAGTTCCATGTTTGTAACATCTATATTTTACGTACATTTGGGTATCTTGTTTATACCTAAATATTGTATATGTATTTACATGTTCTATTCTCCTGTACATTATGTATCTTATCATTTCCATGCGCTGTTATATATTCTAAATGTTTTGTCTCACAACGTGTCGGAATTGTATCTTATTCAATTATCAACCTTGAACCATACAAGGCTTGATAATTTGTATTAGTTGGATTATTCAGAATATTGTCCTAATCTTTATTGTTATCTGTACAACGTTTCGGCCGATGTGCACTCCAACATTCTTCAGGTATTTCATGTCATACTCGTGAACCATCTCGAACTCGGGAACCTTCTCTTCGATCCCGCGAACTTCCTTGTCATAATCGGGAGCCTTCATGGAACTTTTGTTGTATACTCTCTTTCCTTCCTTTCTTACTTCTATTCTTCTTCTGTTCTTCTAGCGTCTGGACTTCGTATTGGGGGACTTCGTGTCTGGTCTTCCATTAGGGATTTCTCTTTATCAGAAGCCCTGTGTCATTGGTAGTTTTTAGATAATAACACAATTTAACTTCGATTAAACTTAGATCATATTTTATTCTGAAATCCCCACCAGACTACCTGCGCAGATTGAGTCGGCACGTGCATAACACGACTTACCACCGTCGCGGTTTTGGCCGATGTGACTAAAATCTATTTCTTATCTAAACCGGAAGAGGGTCTTCTCCACCGATTCTCACGGTATCCACCGGAAGGATCAGGATGAGGTCAAGCCTTGTCATTCAATTCTTCAAGGCCACCGGCTGAACTTATAATAGCCATTTTGGTTTCTACACTAATGTACATAAATATCAGGAATCTAATAATTATGTAACACTTTGAACCCAACCCTTTATTTTTCACATACATTGTGAGTATCCTGTTCTCATTCCACTAACCATTACTGCTTACAATAGTTAAGCTGTGTTAATTATTATTTTATGTTACTGTTGCCCTTGATCAGGATTGAACCTGTAGCCTAGAGATAACTGTCACTTAGAACTGTATTCTTATAGGATAGAAAAGGGGAGAGGGTTTGTGCGTGAAAGAGAGAGAGAGAGAGAGAGAGAGAGAGAGAGAGAGAAGAGAGAGAGAGAGAGTAGAGAGAAGAAGAGAGTAGGGGGAGAGAGAAGGAGATATAGTAGAGAGAGAGAGAGAGAGAGAGTAGGGAGAGGGACAAAAGAGAGAATACGTGAGAATATGAGAGTAGGGCACACACACACACACACACAGAGAGAGAGAGAGAGAGAAAGAGAGAGAGAGAGAAGAGAGAGAGAGAGAGAGAGAGAGAGAATATAATGGATAAAGTATGTTTTCTAAATACCATTTTTTATACAATCACAGTCTACTCATTTTTAACGGCAATCAACGAAAGGTTGCATAGATGCGCTCTTCAAAATAAAAACATCTCCAACAGAGGCAACCCATTTGCTCACAGCAGCAATGACGTCTGGAAAATATTGTTCACAACTTTCCTCGGTTCATCAGGCCGGATGAACTGATCGAGGGGATTTTCATTTCGTCGGTCGATAGCTGTGCTGGATAGGTATGTCTGTCACATATTTTTCCCCGTAGCTAAAAACGTATTGTATCCCTTGGAAATGGGATTGAGACTGGAAGATGGTTATCTTGCCTTGTCGCCAGGGTTTGCCACTTGAGAGAGTTACAACCTATCTATTTAAACACAGCCCGGGAAAAAAAGTCTCTCACTTTCGCACCTGGGATCTACAGACATGCGCTAGTTGTCTCTGTCGGTTTGGAATTTGAGGGCCGTGAGCCCCCCCCCCTAACTAGAGGCTTATACGTGTGCCTTCACCACCACTATATCTCCATAGAGGGGTCTGGCTTAACGGCCATTTAAACCATGAACACGTGTACCTTCTAAATTCTCCCAAGTCTTCATAGAGAGACCCTTACCACGTGGCTCCTGTTCTCATACCGCTAACCATAACTGTGGTACAAGTGTTAAGCTTGTGTTAATTCTTCTTCTATATTACTGCTACCCATGGCCAGGATTGAACCCGCAGTCTAGAGATAACTGTCAATTAGAATTGTCTTAACATAACTCCTTTATCCACTAGACTATGTGTCCAATTCAGAGAAACGTTGGAATAGTAGCGCACCGAACAAACTATTAACAATTAATCCAACACTAGGAAAATGGAAACTGGGATATAGAAAATCCCGCGGAGAGAAGGGAGTATTGGCCCGGCTGCGCATTGGCCACTAAAGGCTTACGCATTGTTTCATACTTGAACAAGAGGAACAACCATGATGTGTAACATGTTAAACACCGTGCACTGTTAAACAATTCCTCATAGAATGTGAAATTTACGCTCCTACCAGAAAAAAGATTTTTCAACGCCAATAACATGAAATATCTTTAAAAAAAATGTTAACATAGATATTATTTTGTTCTTGCAGGAAATAAAAATATATCGGAAATTATGAATCTGATATGAAATACCTCTACAATACCACTTCCGTGAACGCAACTGTAAGGTAAAATGGATTACTGCCAATTCGAACCCTACAATTTGTTTTTAGAAAAACCAAATCCCTTACAAAACACGCCGATGACGCAGCCTTAACGTCACACACTGAGCACGGACTGCAACAGCTTGTCAGGCTTGCAACGAGTTCATCTTACCATAAGTCTAAATAAGACAAATTATGGCACAAAGTGTAGACACCCTTCCGAACATTGCCATCAACGGGAACAACCTGGAAGCAGTGGAGAGCTTCAAGTACCTTGGGTCCACCATTGCCAATACAGTCACCACTAACAGTGAAGTCAACAGCAGAATCGCGAGAAGGGCGGCAGTTATGGCCAAACTGAACCAGAGAGTCTTGGAAAATGCCAACCTCACTAAGAGAACCAAACTGCGCGTCTAAAATGCATGCATTCTCAGTACTCTGCTCTACAGTAGCGAAGCCTGGATCACATACCCCTGCCACGCGGTAGGTAACCAGTCTGGGTTAAATAGTAGGACAGACTGGGCCCTTCAGCCTTGGGTAGGTAACCAGTCTAGGAGAGGGATAACTCTGAATTCAAAATTCCTGAGGTCGGTCGTTGATTGGGTTTGTGGCAACCCTTGATGCACCAATTCTTTTTCTGTCGACTGTGCCAAAAAGTGTGGATGGTCCAACATAAGCATTCACCACTATAAACAAATCACTGTGTAGGACAATTTCCACCTCAGATGCCTACGCCACATTCTACGCATACGCTGGCAGGAGAAAGTGCCCAACACAGATGTGCCGGAACGAGCAAACACGAACTGCATGCCCGCCATTATCTGCGAGAGATGCTTGCGTTTGCTCGGTCACGTCAGGAGTATGGATAAAGGCCGCATTCCCAAAAACCTACGGTATGGTGATTTAGTGGAGGGCGCCCGACTGGTAGGGAGACCACGCCTGCGCTTTAAAGATGTCATGCCACATCGACACCAACACATGGGAGGCTTGTGCAAAAGACCGTGCGAACTGGCACCTCCTCGTCAAACAAGAAACAAGAAGGAGTGAAAAAGAGAGGAAAGTAGCTGCCGCAGAAAAGAGAGCCAAAAGGAAGGGGATACAAAAGCAACCCCAGCAAGCATCACTGTTTATTTGCAGTCACTGCACCAGAGACTGTCGTTCAAAAATTAGTCTGATCAGCCACTCACGCAGTTGCAGATAAATAATAATGAAAAAAAAAGTGGACACTGCGCCATCGTCTTCAGTAGACGGACGGATGCCAGCCAATATGTTAGATATTGTTATATTATTTATTCATTTATTATTTGTTGTTATATTACTCGTTATATTATTTATTGTTATATTATATATATTATCTACCTCCCACGTGTTTGTGTCAATGTGGCATATTCTCATGTCTCTCCTGCAGATATCTTTAAATCGTAGGCGTGGTCTACCTACCGATCGGGAGCCTTTTACTAATTCGCCATGAAAAAGATCTTTTGATATAGATATGAACACATTAATTAATAATATATGAATAGATAGAAAGATAGACACTATTAGATTTTTAAATAAAAAAATAAATAAATAATATGAATAGATAGAAAGATAGACACAATCAAATTTTTAAATAAAAAATACACTTTGGCCCTTTCTTGGGCTAGACGGGCGGTCGGAGTGGCCTCCTCCGATCAATCGGCTGGTCACGTCAAGCCCTAGCACCTATATGATTTTCCCAACCCTATTGCCCTTATGACAAGCCCCAACCCCTTTTTATCATATATGTGCTAGAAGGAGGTGGCTGCGGGTCTATATGTCCTGGGAATGACGTTAAATTCTATCTGATGGTGAGGTTCCAGTTTTGGAGGTTTGGGGAATGTGGAGCACCCCTTCATCACCATTGCTCCCTGGTCCACTCTGACCCGGAGTGGTAGTACCTGTTAAGGTCCCATCTATGGGTTAGATACAAAAATGTATTTATAAAAAAATTGTATTAAGAATTGATTTATTTCAAAACTTTATCGGCATTAAATGACCCACTGAGGTTGATAAGCCGTAAAACAAAACAAACCAAACAAACCAAAATAAAAAATAAATAAATAAATAACAAAAAATATCTACGCATTATGATGTATAGATATATCAAAGATAGATAGACAGACAGACAGATAGCACATTACACACAGACAGATAGATAGAGAGACAGATGGATAGATAAACATACAGATAAATAATAACAGACAATAATTTATAAAATTTAAAAAAAAAAGAAGATATTATTGCAAAATAGATATTAACCGAGTATCGATAACAGACAGACACAGATGATATCAACAGATTAAAGACAACTAGATAAATCTAAATAGACAAAGTCAGATGTATATTTACGATATATATATTATAGATAACAATAATAAGAATATATCTGCTATGAATAACAATAACAATAACAACAACAATAATAATAATAATAATAATAATAATAATAATACCACCCTAGAGATGATAGAGATAGATTGTATGTGTCAAGAAAGGAAGGGGGAAGAGGTCTTGCCAACATAGAGGAATGCGTAGAAACCACAATCCAACAACTTGAAGATTACACAAGGAAGAGCAAAGACAAATTACTTATGGCGGCCAACAATAGTAGAAACGGCAGATGGACAAACAGAAAAACGACAAAGACTAGAAAACAAAAATGGTAAGAAAAACAATTATATGGATGCTTCAAACGACAAATAGATGAGGTTGCACATGGAAAGACTTGACATGGTTAAGAAAGGGAAACCTCAAAAGAGAAGCAGAATCACTTATAATTGCTGCACAAAATAATGCCATAAGGACAAACTACATCAAAGCGAAAATTGATAAGACCCAACAAAATAGTAAATGTAGACTTTGCGGTAATAGAGATGAGACTGTTAACCATATACTCTGCGAATGTAGCAAACTAGCACAACGAGAATACAAAACTAGACACGACTGGGTTGGGAAGGTGATCCACTGGAATTATGCAAGAAATTAAATTTTGACCATACAACAAAATGGTATATGCATAAAACCAGAATCTGTTCTTGAGAACGAAACGCCAAAATTCTCTGGGACTTTGAAATTAAAACGGATCACCTTATCCAGCAAGAAGACCAGACCTAGTGCTGATTAACAAAAAAGAAAGAACTTGTCAACTGGTGGATTTTGCAGTGCCAGCGGATCACAGGGTGAAGTTAAAGGAAAATGAAAAAAATTGACAAATATCTGGACCTGGCCAGAGAACTGAAAAAGTTATGGAATATGAACGTGAAAGTTATACCAATTGTAGTTGGTGCACTTGGAACAGTCCCAAAAGGATTAGAAAAGGGCTTGGAAAGTTTGGATATCAGAGGAAGGATTGAAACCATTCAGAACACTGCACTGCTGCAATCTGCCAGAATACTCAGACGAGTCCTGGAGACCTGAGGAGACTTGCTGTCACTCAGACTCCAGTGAAAGACCATCAGCTAACACTGATGTGAAAACTCAAAAGGAATAATAATAATAATAATATATAACATTATACACACACTCACTTACTAATTTAAACAATACGGCCATTTCCCATTCTACTGATATGCCCAATCCAACAAAGGGGCCTCTGGGAGGAAGATGCAAAAAATCGAGCGGCCTGGCGCCTTAACGTTAAGCAAGGAATGGACAGCAGCCTCAACTGCAAAGAGAGACAGAAAGAGGAAGAAAAGACAGCAGTCCCAGAAAGCATCACAGTTTGTGTGCAATCGTTGCGCCAAAGACTGTCACTCCGGAATTAGCCTGCAGAGTCACTTGCGCATATAATTTTGGACACTACGCCATCGTTCTTAGTGGACGGAAACGTGCCAAGCAACCATGTATTATATTATATTATGTCTACTACTAGCATATGGCCTCCCCAAATAAACGGTGCCCGCTATAATGATGCTCTACAAAGGCACTAAAGCAATGGTACGCTCACCTGATGGCGATACAGACTTCTTTAACATCGCCGCTGGAGTCCTTCAAGGAGACACATTAGCACCATATATATTTATAATATGCCTAGACTATGTACTCCGAACATCATTAGATACCATAAAAGAAAAAGGCTTCACACTAAGAAAGGCAAGAAGCAGGCGATATCCCGCACAAACAGTCACTGATTCAGACTATGCTGATGACCTCACACTTCTTGCAGATACACCGGCATAGGCTGTCACTACTACATAGCTTGGAGGAGGCAGAAAAGAATATCGACCTCTATGTAAACTCAGATAAATCTGAGTTCATAAGTTTCAAAAAGAAAGGAGACATTTCTACTCTCGCCGGTAAGCCTCTTAAACCAGTAGAACAATTCACTTACTTAGGTAGTAATATCTCGTCCACAGACAGCGATATTAATACACAAATAGGAAAAGCATGGTTGGCCACAAACAAATTATCAGTCATATGGAAATCAGATTTCACTGACAAACTAAAACGGCAATTTCTTTCCAGGCTGTGGTTATATCAGTACTGCTGTATGGCTGCACCACTTAGACCCTAACAAATCACCTTGAGAAATAGCTAGATTGGGGCTGCACAAGAATGCTGCGTGCAGTCTTGAACAAGTCGTGGAAACAGCACCCCACAAGAAAGCAGTTGTATGGCAACCTGCCTCCCATCTCACAAACCATTCGAGTGAGACTAACTAGGTGTGCCGGACACTGCTGTAGAAGCAAAGATGAGCTCATAAGCGACGTTCTCCTGGGGAAGCCAACACATGGACATGAAAGTGTGGGTCGCCCGCCAAGGACCTACATTGACCAACTATGCAAGGATGCTGGTTGCTGCGCAGAAGACCTTCGAGGGCAATGAGTGATAGGGAAGGTTGACGAGAGATTGTCATGGATATCTGTGCTGCGTGAGCGACATGATGATGATGATGATTTTATAGATATAGAGTTGGCATTAAATAACGCAGACGGTTGATATACCATTAAACCAAACCAAACAAAGCCAAACCGATTCAGAGTGGACCTGGGAGTAATGGCAACGTCATAATCACGTCAAAGCGACAGAACTTGACCCGCTCCATCAGATACTGTTTGGTTTCCAATTCAGGACAACAGTAACCTGATACTTCCACTAGTTTTATACAGCTATGTGAATATCGACCACACGAATAATGTTTAAATAATTATGTTTTTTTAATATTCGCCTTATACACGGGTCTATCTGGAAATTGTCTTCAGCCAAGGCGTTAAAGATGGCTATCTTTTTTTTCTCTTCGGTCTTTAATTAGATTCGAAAGACATTTTTTTTTTCGTATTGGGCGATTTCTATTTTTGTTCTCATTAACAAATCACATCTCATTAGCGAGTTGGCTAATTACTCTGCTCAGCTCCTGTTAGGCCTTCATCTACACAAGCAGGCTGAGAACCACAGCACAACTGAAAACAGGGGGAGACAACTCTTTCTTCTAGTAATGCTCATCACTGTTATTCTTATACCATGAATGGAACAATTTAAACCGCAGGTAATTTAGTATTAAGTTCTAAGAATAAAAAGGATTCCCTTAAAAAATAAAAAATTGGCAAAAACAATACAGGACTGTCCAGCCAACAGTGTTCCATCATTGAACATCACATCACGGTGGTCTCAATATATGGGGGTTCTTACCCCTCTGTAGAGGTGCAGTCGGTGTGTTCTAAAGCCCCAGCCGACAGGGCTGACTTTCTGCTTTAGTATCTTACATATATAAGGACCTACATGAGTCAGACACTATCTACCTAGGTTTCACCCGAATGGTTCTTTAGGATAATTCTGACAGAATGAGCCTGTTACTAAGGTCTTTTATTATGGGAATGGGTATCTGAGTGGGTAATAATTAGCATAAACAGTTAATAATTAACAATTCGTAAAAAAATGTGTTATACCTATTTTTATTGGCTAAGGGGCTATGCCTTTTTATGTCTACATGCGTTTAGGATTTCAGGTCTTTAATAAGGGGGTGTTGGTATATATATATATATATATATATATATATATATATATATATATTACATTATGGACTCTCTCGTCGATTTTCGACACACAATGAACACCCACACAGTGATTTGTTTATAGTGGTGAAGGCTTGTGTTGGACCATCCACACTTTTTGGCACAGTCGATAGGAAAGAATTAGAGCATCAAGGGTTGCCACAAACCCAATCAACGACCGACCTCAGGAATTTTGAATTCAGAGTTATCCCTCTCCTAGACTGGTTACCTACCCAAGGTTGAAGGGCCCAGTATGCCCTACTATTTAACCCATAGCTGGAGGGGATTTTGAATTCAGAGTTATCCCTCTCTTAGACTGGTTACCTACCCCAGGCTGAAGGGCCCAGTTTGCCCTACTATTTAACCTATAGCTGGAGGGAGAATATATGGATTCATACCTTTCCTAAGGGTAATAGCACTATGTAAATATATATATATTATATATATATATATATATATATATATATATATATATATATATATATATAACAAGACTCTACCATATATATTAAAATGGTTTTTTGAAGACATATTGCATCCTTTGCCAAACGGAATTAATTTAAAAATAAAAAATAAAAAATAAACATTTTTTTCAAAGTTAAAACAAATGTTCTATTTTTAACGAATAAAGGGAGGCAACTTCGTTGGCATTACTACAAAAAAATGAAAATTTTGAAAAAATTTATTTTTAGTAATTCCGGGCTATAACAGCGTCCGCGAAACTAACCGACGTTATTTACAATCCAAAATGTGACATTGAGTAAAGAACTCCAACAAACACCATAGGATCTTGCTCAACAACCTGATGATTGCTATTTAGCATGAAACCTGGGTCGCTGTTAATAATGAACATTGATCTGTGAAAACATTGTAAAATAAATATATATATATATATATATATATATATATATATATATATATATAGTTCAAACTAGGGCTAGATAAAAAAAAAGTAGAACTCTGTAGAACATTGATAAGGAATTGGACTAAGGAAGTTAACACTATACATCAACAGACAGACAGAATCACCACCACTTTAATGGAAGAAGTCGAAAAAAAAAACAATTTCCACCAATCAAAAAGACGCTTGAAAGAAAAAATACACATATATCGCCCCTGGAGGCGGGGGGAAATGTATAAATTTAGCCATTTGTCTATCAAAATAAAATGTAAACGTGGTTTGACGAAGCTCTGTGGACCCCAGATACCCACGAGTGGAAATGGTCCATAATCCATGGTATGTAAGGCCTTTTTATTCACAAATAAATTTGCTTTGTTTTATAATAATTAAACATTGAGTTCTTTCACGGAACCTGAACTCTACAACTAACTACTGTTAAAGAATAAGACCAGCCTAGAATCACCTTGTACCAAGAAACTTGGTAGCCCAACAAAGTATATATATATATATATATATATATATATATATATATATATATATATATTATAAAAAGAATTCGATAATTATTGAAAATTATTATGATTGCATAAGCGATTTTCTAACCCATTGTACAATCAAATTAAAGTCAGTTAAGTCAAGCTGACCAGACATAATGATAAAAAGAGATTACTGCTTTTAATTCCGTATGTATGTATCAGTATATACATTTCTGTAGACCTATAAGTAAAGTGTGATATCCAAACATAAGTTATTGTTTTTTGTCAATATATATGAATATATCTACATAAAACTGAATATATAGTATTACTGTTGTTTTTTTTTTTTTTAATTCCTGATTTTTCGCATGCACCTACTGCAAAATAATATTCCTGTTCGGGAGAATTTTCATAAAATGAGAGAATATGCATGCATCATATACAAATTACCTGTTGGGGTTTGTATATAACCAAAGCCGATATTCGACATGTGAAAAACAATAAATCACCTCTGAAAATCTTTCTTTTGCTTGGCGATTTTCCTTTAGTTTTTCTCGTGGATTTCATTCTATTATTTTTTTCTCTATGTTTCCCTTGTTCGTTGTTGTTGTATAAACAAATAAATAAAACAACAAAGGCAACATCGTTGGTGCAGCAATAGATATAAAAAAAACTTCTGGAAACTAAACCTACATTGGAAGAATGGAAACAAACCTTCAGAAAAACCCGAACGAAAGAAGTGGTGCTATTCAGACGTTGCATTGGTCTCACAAGAATTACGTATCCTACTTGTTTAAACAAGAACAGCAACCAAGGTGTCATGCATTTTCAAGGAAAATCTTAGTAATTTATGAGGAAGTGCGTCCCGGTCTCCTGCCTCAAAAATTGCTACCCGGTGACTATCAAAATAACGACCCCAGCTCGTCGTAATTCTTGTTTATTTATCGTAATTTGTCGTAATTCTTGTTTAGATATGAAGATGGATATATAGTTTGGAATAGACTGAGATATATAGATAGATAAATAAACAAAATAATATAGATAGATATGAACAAATGGAGACAGATATTTTCGACAAGTAAATGTATTGGGGGGGGGTCGCATCTTTTTTTGTCGTAATTCTTGTTTATTCAAACTAAAAATAAGACATTAAACAAAGCTGGATAAAAAAAAGATTCTTAGTATTTAAAGTAATATAGATAAATATGAACAAATTGGGATAGATAGATATGAAGATGGACATAGCTCGGGACGTTATTTTAATAGTCACCGGGTAGCAATTTTTGAGGCAGGAGACTGGGACGCACTTCCTCATAAATTACCAAAATCTTGACTGGGCACATCAGCGTAAGTTGGAAAGATATGAAGATCTACGAGAACAATGAAATGTATAGATAACAGATGTATTTCCTATCGAAGTCGGATGCCGAGGATTTATTACCAACTCAATCTTGGTATTTTTTTTTCTAAACTTGGACTTTCTCCACCAGACAAGAGGAAATACATAAAAAAACAACCAGAATAAAGCTCTAACCGCATCGGCGTGGATAAAGAAATCCTACAATTTGACATCGAACCAACAAAGTCTGGTGGTATCGTGAGATACTGCTGGGGTGATCTGGGTTAGTGGTAATGATGTTTCGGCCCCGAAATTATGGCTGAACCCAGAGTCATCATCATGAAGGCTTTATTGTTGCAATGCAAGCAGACATTGTATGAAGATTGCTGTCCAATAAATATACCAAAGAAAAGGAGATTATTTCAGAAGAATACGTGAGAAAATGAGATATTCGAAAAATTGCATACACAATAAAAACATTTTAAACATTAAATCTTTAGTTCATCCATTAAAAAAATAATGAGTCTACAATAAATAATAGATTTTCAAATAATTAAAATGTTATTCAGAGCGAAAGTATATAAGAATAAAATTGTTGATCAGAAACACAGACCTAAAATTAATTTGTATGAATTTCAGGAAACTGTTTTTAATAGTTAGTCAAAATGGGGAACAAATAAATTAAATAAATAAAGCATGTTTTTTTAAGGGGTGGGGGATTTCAGTGTAGTGTTACAGGGTAAGAATCACCATATCATTTATTAAGCGAAATACAAAAAATGTTCTTCAAAATATTAAATCTAGATTATATATTTTATTTATTCATTAATCGAAAGGTTATAAATAATTTTCTTTAAAAAAAAAATGAAAAAAGTGTTATATACTGGGGTTTTCACGTTACCCAATCAGCATATAACGTTATATACCTTTCTTACTTCTTACTCTGGTCGTCTATTCTTCTGGCCGGCTTGCTATTCTGATCGTCTATCATCTATCTTGGTCTGGTCTAGCGTCTGGTGTTGATTTTCTAGGGGACTTCGGGTCTGGTTTCTGTTGGGGATCACTTCTTATCAGAAGCCCTGTGTCATTGTTAGTTTTTAGGTAATAAACACAAGACTTCGATTTACGTTGATGTTACTTTATTCCAAATCCCCAACCCAGACAATCTGCGCAGATGAGTATATCCTTAAACCGGAAGAGGGCCTTCTATTGCCTTCCGGTTCTCACGATCCATCCCCGGAAAGCAAGGTCAGAGTGAGGTCAAGCGTTGTCACTCACTCTCAAGGCCATCAGCTGAACTAATCGCCATTATGATTTCTACAATACCTTATAAATGTATTAGGGATCTAATAATTATGTAACAAAAGGCCTTAAGAAAATGTAGACACTAAAAGTGAAGTGAACATACCAATAGAGGAGAGAGCGAAAATAAAGGTGAATATGATCATAGAAGAGAGAACTAGACAGTGAAGAACAAGATGGGGGGGGGAGCACACACACTACTACTATCATAGCTTTTTCTAGTTTTTATCAACACACGAAAGAACTTTTTCATGTAGAAAGTCATTAAATAGAAAGAAAAGATTTAAACATTTAAAGATTTCTCGCTGAAAGCATTGATTTTGCTCCTACAAGAAAGATAGTTATACAGCACAATCTGGTCCTATAACAGCCACGGTATGAATTACTTCCGTGACTACCACATGTGTCTCCGGCCAGCTGCTCTTTTGATGCCCTCTGCGCCCACGCTATGTTCCTTTGACCAGCAGAACTGGGATCAATGCAACTTGGTCGGAGTGTCTTTGTGACGGGTAGAGAAATTAGTGGAAATGAGCTGCCGTGATTGCTGGCAACACTAAAAATGAGGTAACACACCGTTAATAATAACAACGGTTTTAGTCAAATATTATGAATGAGTTAGCTCAGTCGGTAGAGCGTTCGGCTAGAAACCACAAGGTTCCTAGTTCGATACCGGTCCCCGCCAACTCAGCGTATGAGTAGCACAGGGATCTGTGCGGTAAAGTAAGGAGCTGATGGTAGGTGTGGTGCTCCACCTCAGACGCCAAAACAATCTCCTTGGTCTAGCGCTATTGAAAAGGGGATAGACTCCCTCGCTGACTGGCTGATACAGACTTTAGGCCGCCCCGACGACTTTACTTTCCTTACATTTTGCACACTAGGTCGGAGAAAAGACACGATGAGGAGCTTTGTCTGGTGTTTTGTTTTATGTGGACGTAGTTCTTTATGGAAGTATTCTTAGCGACAAGGGCTATTTCTCATAGTGGCAATTTTTTTTCTTTTAGGCCCTGTGACAAAATTCCTTCTGGCGAACCGGCCTTCTGACTTATAAGTTTACAATTCACGGTGAGTGTTTTTTTTTTAAATTGTTGCTATTTTTGTCATCGTGGCCAGGTCAGCTAGTGCTAAGCTGCCAGCCCCGAAAACATCATTGATTTGACAGCCATATCATCTTTTAGGTCACTGTTGTAACCATTTTTTCTATCTATGAACACAATACGTAAAATCAGAATTTATATAATATTTTGATTTTTGCATTTTGCATTTCAACAAAATCATTTACGTTAACTAAAAAAGAAGAAAAAAAAAAGACTTCTACACTTTCGTCTTTCGTTAAAAATCAGTTGACGCCAACAAAAGAACTCGTCGTGTTATAACAATCAAGTAAGTAAGTAAAGTCGTCGGGGTGGCATAATGTCGGTATCAGACGGACAGCGAGGGAGTCTATCCCCTTTTCACTAGCACTAGACCAAGTAGACGAGATATGTTTCCTAAAGGCAGACGGTCTATATCGAAAAGATCTGACGAATAAAAAATATAAAGATTAAAGTATATAAAAGTAAGTAAGAAAAGTCGTCGAAGTGGCTTAATGTTGGTATCAGACGGACAGCGAGTGAGTCTATCCCCTTTTCACAAGCACTAAACCAAGTAGACGAGATATGTTTCCTAAAGGCAGATGGTCTATATCGAAAAGATCTGACGAATAAAAAATATAAAGATTAAAGTATATAAAAGTAAGTAAGTAAAGTCGTCGGGGTGGCATAATGTCGGTATCAGCCAGACAGTGAAGGGAGTCTATCCTCTTTTCACTAGCACTAGACCAAATAGACGAGATATGTTTCCTAAAGGCAGATGGTCTATATCGAAAAGATCTGACGAATAAAAAATATAAATATTAAAGTATATAAAAGTAAGTAAATAAAGTTGTCGGGGTGGCATAATGTTGGCATCAGACGGACAGCGAGGGAGTCTATCCTCTTTTCACTAGCACTAGACCAAATAGACTAGATATGTTTCCTAAAGGCTGATGGTCTATATCGAAAAGATCTGACGAATAAAAAATATAAAGATTAAAGTATATAAAAGTAAGTAAGTAAAGTCATCGGGGTGGCATAATGTCGGTATCAGCCAGACAGTGATGGAGTCTATCCTCTTTTCATTAGCACTAGACCAAGTAGACGAGATATGTTTCCTAAAGGTTGATGGTCTATATCGAAAAGATCTGACGAATAAAAAATATAAATATTAAAGTATATAAAAGTAAGTAAGTAAAGTCATCGGTGTGGCATAATGTCGGTATCAGACAGACAGCGAGGGAGTCTATCCCCTTTTCACTAGCAGTAGACCAAGTAGACGAGATATGTTTCCTAAAGGCAGATGGTCTATATCGAAAAGATCTGACGAATAAAAAATATAAATATCTTCTTTATTTCTACTTGAATTATTTTCTTTTTCTTTTTTTTTTTTTTTTTTTGATAAAATTATATGTACTAGCAAATATATGCACCCTCCGGGTGCCAGTATTTAAGTTTTAATGTAATGAAATATCGTATTAAATTAGAAACGCTAATGAAACTAAATAAGAATGCAGATAAAAAGATTTGAAACAGAGGGGGATATAATCGAAAAATAGAACAACTGAATATTTACTCTTCCATCACTCTCGTCTTTCATTGTTATTTTTTCTAATTTAAGTATTTAGTTAAAAGAGGAAGTAAAGAATAAAAGGACAGTTATCTTTTCTTGTTAATGGATTTCATTTAAGATTCATTGAAGAGATTTTTACTTATATTCATTAAAATAAAACCAAACAGTTAGAAACCAATAATACTAAGCACATATTTATTAAAATTACAATTTTAATATCAATATGCAAATTAGCCTTCCGGTTCACACTGTAAACCGCTATTTTTTGTATATATAAATACAATTGCATGTTGTTAGTATGTAGATATGGTTAACAGTGGCTTCGGCCTCTGGACCATTGATATAATTAACGGCGTCGATCCCAGGGGGCCATCTCCCCAGGCAACACCTGCCCCCTCGATTTAAAGGGGCAGGGCTGGGTTTATTGCCCAGTGATTGAGGCGCCCCCCTTGAGGGGGAATGCCGACGGGATCGACGCAATTTTTCACCTGCCACTCCATGAGCTTCGGCTTGTGGGTGGTCCACGTTAATAGGGACTTTGTGCCTGACCGTACAAGTGGGGTACGCGGTAAATATCGATATGGTTAACAGTGGCTTCGGCTCTGGACCATTGATATAATTAACAGCGTCGATCCCAGGGGGCCATCCCCCCAGGCAACACCTGCCCCTTCGATTTAAAGGGGCAGGGCTGGGTTTATTGCCCAGTGCCTGAGGCGCCCCCCTTGAGGGGGGATATACGCAATTTTTCACCTGCCACCCCATGAGTCTCGGCTTGTGGGTGGTCCCACATAAATAGGGCCTTTGTGCCTGACCCGTACAAGTGGGGTACGTGGAAAATATCATGTAGATATGGTTAACAGTATTAATAATGTAAAACAATTTTATTAATAATTGAGGTTAAAATAAGGATAAATTCATGGTGAATGTGAGGTCAATAACTAAGGGAATTGTGACTTGAGTAGTGATATAGTTTCGGTTACAGACAGAAAAACACACAATCTCCATTATAATAAAGAAGATACATTCTTAAGAAGGACCTTATATACTTCTTTCCTCCTTCCATTGTTCTTTCCTCCTTCCATACTTCTGGCCTTGTGCCACGCTTAAGCTATGCTTAGTAAATAACCATGTTTACATTCTTAAGAAGGACCTTGCATACTACTTTCCTCTTATTTGCACACATTTTCTTTTTGTTTTTGCCTTCTTTCAGCTTTGAATTTATTTCGTTGCATTCTTCTTTACTTTTGTAATAATTGTATTTTAAAAATTGTTTTTGTTTCTTAAATTAGTTTTTTTCATTTTATTTTTTTTATTCATTCTTTATTCATTTTATGCTTATCTAATCCTATTTAGTGTCTGATTAGTTTATTTGTATTCCCCTGAAAATCTTTCTTTCTTTCTTTCTTTCTTTCTTTCTTTCTTTGTTCTTTCTTTCTTTCTTTCTGAGATCATTTTTCTTCTGTTGAATTTTTTAATCTTTCTTTCTTTCTTTCTTTCTTCTTTCTTTTCTGAGATCATTTTTTCTTGCTGAATTTTTTATTCTTTCTGAGATCATTTTTCTCCTGTTGAAATTTTTTTTCTTTCTTTTCTTTCTTTCTTTCTTTCTTTTTCTTTTTCTTTCTTAGATTATTTTTCTTCCTTGAATTATTTCGTTGTTTTCTTCTCTTTCTTTCTTTTCTTTCTTTCTTCTTTTTTCTGTTGAATTTTTTTCTTTCTTCTTTCTTTCTTTCTTTCTGAGATCATTTTTCTTCTGTTGAATTTTTTAATCTTTCTTTCTTTCTTTCTTTCTTTCTTTCTTCTGAGATCATTTTTCTCTTGCTGAATTTTTTTTTTCTGAGATCATTTTTCTCCTGTTGAATTTTTTATTCTTTCTTTCTTTCTTTCTTCTTTCTTTCTTTCTTTCTTTCTTAGATTATTTTTCTTCCGTTGAATTATTTTCGTTTGTTTTTTTCTTTCGTTCCGAGATCATTTTTCTTCTGTTGAATTTTTTAATCTTTCTTTCTTTCTTTCTTTCTTTCTTTCTTTCTTTCTTTCTTAGATTATTTTTCTTCCGTTGAATTTTCTTTCTTTGTTTTTTCTTTCTTTCTTTCTTTCTTTCTTTCTTTTTTTCTTTCTTAGATTATATTTTTTTTGTTGAAATGTTTTTATTATTTCTTTCTATCATTCTTCTTTCTTTCTTTCTGAGATTATTTTTCTTCTGTTGAATTTTCTTTCTTTCTTTCTTTCTTTCTTTCTTTCTTTCTTTCTTTCTTTATGAGATAATTTTTCTTCTGTTGATTTCTTTCTTTTCTTTCTTCTTTCTCTCTTTCTGAGATTATTTTTTTCAGTTGAAATCTTTTCTTTTTTTCTTTCTTTCTGTTTCTTTTTTCTTTTTTCTTCTTTCTTTCTTCTTTCTTTTCTTCCTTCGAAATATTTTCTTTCTTTCTTCTTCTTTCTTTATTTATTTATTCTTCTTAGATTATTATTTTCCTGCTCAAATATTCTATTGTTTCTTTTTTTCTTTTTTTTCTTTCTTTCTGAGATTATTTTCTTCCGTTGAAATCTTTCTTTCTTTGATTAATTTTTTCTTTCAATTCGTTTTTTCGTTCATTTTCTCTTTTTTTATTACATCGTTGGTTCTCTTACAAGAACGAAAGAGTTTTCAGTCGATTTAGGTGACGAAAGAAATGGCCAAACACGTATTTACCAAAAAAAAAAAAAATCACGTTTACTTCGAATGCTATAAATTCTTTTAGGACTAGTCTCATAAACAAGACGTGAAAGTGCTTTTCCTTCAACCAATGAACGAAAGATTTATTTTCCTTTAAGTCGCAGCCTGCTCCCAATGGCGACATGTGTGTGTGAGGGGGGATGGATTCTCGCTTAAGCCCCGAAATATTCGTCTGTTCGCCTTGACGTATAAAACACAACTCATACTTTTGAAATATCTAACAATCTCCTCTTCTCTCTAAATTTCCACGTGACAGTCAACAGCCAATGAAATGTGTGCTGATGCCTTTCTGACAGGTGGACAATGCCGGGGATTGAACCCTGACCCACCTCCTGTCAATCAGTATTATCTCTCCGTTGCATTATTCTTCTTTGTTCATTCTTTCTTTTTTTTCCACTTGATTGTTCTTTTACAAAAATAAGTATTTATCAAACAGATTCACCACGGGTGAGATCTGACACAAAGTCAAAAGTATGGGGGCATTCAGAGAGGATCGAATTTGCTATTCATTAGTAATGGAACTGCGATACTACCTTGCTAACCATTACATCAGGACGGGACGCCCTTTTAAAAAGGTACAACGCGAGAAATATATCTTCACTAGCTGCTTAGCTTTTATTTCCAGGCTCGTCTCGTGGGTTGTTTCGGAGAGGAGGAAAAGCAGAGAGAGAGAGAGAGAGAGAGAGAGAGAGAGAGAGAGAGAGAGAGAGAGGGGGACACTGTTAAATTACTGTAATCCCACACTAAGGACCAGAGGACGGTCCGTACCCTAGGCCCTGGAAAGCAAAAAGAGGCCGGTATTTTTCTTCGTCGTTCTACGTCACCACGTGACTTCCGGTTCCGGTCAACATCCGAAAATTTTAAAAAGGTTGTCACTTGGTCTCAGTGAGGAAGGAAATCGACAAACACTTTGCTATAGTTTGGTTATGTGTGTGTGTGTGTGTGTGTGTGTGTGTGTGTGTCGTTTGGGGCGTGAGACCGGCTGTCACCACTACATTCATCAGTATCTATTAATAATGGGGATTCGGTCTTTATTTGTTTGTAACCAAAACTACGCCACTGCTTACGTCACATTATCGAAACTCTTTAATACGTAGAATAAAGAAAAACCTTATAGTATATACACTCAAAATTTGAGTGTGCAAACTTAAATGTCCTAATTGTTTTTTAAAACAATTTTTGATAAATACATGCCCGGTATTATATATTTATATCTATTTTGTTTAATTTTAATATATAGTTAAAGTTATCTAACCTATTTTACGAGAAAATTATTTACTAACAAGAAATAGTCATTTTTCCGTATCAAGAGCCTAACAAAAGAAGTTTACAAATGAATAAATACCTATTTGTGTAAAATATTCAAAATGATTATTTGATAAATAATTAATAGATGCACGCAAACAACTAAGTTTCCATTTCAAATTGTTTTATTTTTTACTCCTTTGATAAATTTAATGATTTTGCTTACTTATGTTACATACTCTCAACGCCGGCGATCCAGTGGATTCGGCCCTAGATCTTTACAAGTTAATAGCGTCGATCCAAGGGGGCTATCCACGCAGGCAATACCTGCCCTCTTGACTTTGAGAAGGGGCAGGGCTGGGTTTATTGCCCAGCGCCTGAGCCACCCCCTTGTGGGGGAATGCCGACGGGATCGACGCAATTTTTGTTCTTTCCCACCCATGAGCTTCGGCTTGGGCCCACGTTAAAACGAGGCATTGTGCCCAGTCCATACAAGTGGGGTATGATGCAAATACCTGTTACATACTCTCAGACATTGCATTTTTAACTCTAACCCCCTCAGGTAATATATTTCAAAAATTAACTTTTACACCGCTCGCTAGTATTAATAATTATGGTCGAACAGTCTCCATGAGTTTCAAACATCATCTTTTTTTTAGAAGAGGAGAGTCCCTTATTCTGTAGGGAAATTATATGTTTAAGTCTAAAACACACACCAACCCTGCAGCACACCAGAAATCTCACCCATGGAAAATTCAAAACGCAAACGTTTTCATTGCTTTAATGAAATATAAGTTTTGGAAAATCTGGGAATGTGAAATATCCTTTCATTGCCATTAATCTCTTTTAAGTCCGTAGACCCCTACAAAAATGTGATTGGCCTATCATGGACACCCTCGTTATATACCCCAGTCCAACTTGCAATCATTTTGTTGCATCTGTAAGGTTCAAAGATTAATTGAACATACACCTCCGACACATTTCTAAGACAAAACATTTTATATAATACAGCACGTGAATAAACAAGATAAATAAACATTAGAAGATATAATAGAATAGTGTACATAAACATACATACATAAAAGTCACTGACAAGATAATATAAAAGGACACATAATATAAAGGTACAGACATGAGACTAAGAATAGTCCATGCTGTATAAATCACTTACAGTGACTAGTAGCCGGCGTTGAGGGCCGAAGCCACAACGAGAAAGGTACCTACGAGGAGAGGTAGAAAAGAGGAAGCGAAGTTTAAATCAGGCGCTTAAATACCAGAGGTCCCCTAGTGGGAACAAACGGCAACACCGCGGGAAGATAACTCTTCCTGACAAACGGAAGATAATCCCCACAAGTGTAAGAAATGTCTTATTAATAGTAAAATTGTCTAACCCATGTGGGTACCTACGAGGAGAGGTAGAAAAGAGGAAGCGA
This sequence comes from Doryteuthis pealeii, assembly GCA_023376005.1. Taxonomy (NCBI): domain Eukaryota; kingdom Metazoa; phylum Mollusca; class Cephalopoda; order Myopsida; family Loliginidae; genus Doryteuthis; species Doryteuthis pealeii. The sequence continues at coordinate 7,944,924 of CM042152.1, forward strand.
AGTTTGAAATAGCCGCTTATATACCAGACCTCCTGGTTGCCGGGACGTAAACCCAGTGGGAAGATAACTCTTCCAGGCAAAGGGAAGATAATTCCCACACAACCATTTATGTAATTAATGAATTTTGCACAAACGTTTACGTAAAACTATTAATTGTAAAATAACCGTAAAATAAACAGTAAAGTAAGCATGATATGTAAAAATAAAAAGAGCTGTAAATATTTAATACTAACTTAAAAACTTACCAAGGAAGCACATGTCCTAATGTGATAGGGTGAAGTTCATGAATATTGGTTGATTGGTTGCTTTGTTTTACGGCATATCAACCTCGGTGGGTCATTTAATGCGATAAAGTTTTAAAATAAAACCATTCTTAACGGATAATTAGTTTTGTTTATAAACATGCTTTACTATTTAACCCATAGATGGGACCCGAACAGGTACTACCACTCCGGGTTAGAGTGGACCAGGGAGCAATTGTGATGAAGGGGTGCTCCACATTCTCCAAAATTCCAAAACTGGAACCTCGCCATCAGTTAGAGTTTAACGTCATACCCAGGACATGTAGACCCTCAGCCACCGCCCTCTAGCACCCATATGATAAAAAGAGGTTGGGGCTTGCCATGAGAGCAATAGGGTTGGGACAATCATATAGGTGCTAGGGCTTGACGTAACTAGCCGATTGATCGGGGGGGCATGAATATTGGGCTGAATCTCTTGAAAATATATCAACATGAGCATGTTCTCCAGGATTCTTGCGGAATTAATATCTTCTAATTACTATAATGGGCCGGGTTAGCTCAGTCGGTAGAGCGTTCGGCTAGAAACCACAAGGTTCCTAGTTCGATACCGGTCCTCGCCAACTCTGTGTATGAGTACCACAGGGATCTGTGCGGTAAAGTAAGGAGCTGATGGTAGGTGTGGCGCCCCACCTCAGATGCTAAAACAATCATCTATGGTCTGTCTGTTTGTCTCCAGTCTCTGTGTCCCCTCGTAACGTCAGGGGGGGATATTGTTATTGTCTTTTAGACGCTCAGTTTCCAGAAAGGAATATTTTGTTTACTTAACAAAATAAGCAGGTGATTTTTTCGATGGCAGTGGCACTTAACGTACTCCAGAACCGACAACACCGAGGTCACAACAAGGTCATCGCATCACACCTTGCGACAAGACCTGCGAACCGCTATAGCTGACCCCTGCTACATAACACATACTCCCGTAGCATTTATCAATTCATTTTCACTTTTTTTTTTTCATTTTTATATTTTTGTTTCTTCCTTTCAATATTTATATTTTTTTAATGTATATTTTTTTCTTGTTTTAGCGATCGTTTGTGAGCTGAAATTCAACAGTTTCAAGCCGGAAGGAAAAATGTTTCGTTTTGGAAACGTGGTGAGACTGCAGCTATCTCTAGTCTTGTATATTTGATGTGATTTTATTTGCTGTTTCTAGCATTTTTCAGAGTTTTCACCCTTCCTTCTTCTCAGAATCACTGGCTATATTTTGTAGGTGCCTATTCATATCTCATTGCAGCCACTTCTTCTTCTTCTTCTTCTTCTTCTTCTTCTTCTTCTTCTTCTTCTTCTTCTTCTTCTTCTTCTTCTTCTCACCCTTCTTCTTCTTCTTCTTCTTCTTCTTCTTCTTCTTCTTCTTCTTCTTCTTCTTCTCACCCTTCTTCTTCTTCTTCTTCTTCTTCTTCTTCTTCTTCTTCTTCTTCTTCTTCTTCTTTCACGCAATCTTGACTTTTCAACAATGTTGCATTTTGAAAAATAAACATATTTGTTTATATAGCCTTATCAGACATGAACTACGTGGGTGGAGATCTCAAAAGTTTGCAGACAGAATAGTTCATATGCTCAAGTCATATCTACTGCTACTAACTTAAAAAAAAAAATTACCAATGGGATCCAAGCACTTCAACACCGATGGAATATGCGCGTATATTTCAAGGGGAAAAAGCTTATTTGCCACATTAAATGAGAGAATCTTGGTAAGCCTATGAACTTTTCAGTCGAACATCGCATCAGTCTCATTTATTTACATTCCTTGAGAGAATATTTGTGAGCCTATGAACTTTTCAGTAGACCCTCGAATACTTACCACATTAGCCGCTCGGCGCATGTCTTCATATTATTTCTGGTGAGGGTTCTTATTGTTTTGTCCGTCATATATTTTTATATTTTTCTTTTCTTATCTTCATTTTGATGTTTACTTGTTTTCATTCACATATATTTTCTCCCGGTAATCTTGTCTAATTTCACTAGTTCCACCATTCATAATACGACTATTTACCATTTTAAAGACACTAACGCAAGCCGGCTTCTGTTAAATTAATACATTCCCAACACCAAGAACGCACTAATGATATCTGTATTACATTTTACCACAAACATAAACTCACTCACTCATACCAGCTCTTACTACAAGGCAAAAAAAAAAAATAGATTCTTACGAACAGTTCTCTTACACGTCTTACACACACATGCAAATTGTAATTTTCTTCTTCTGTAGTTTATTTATTCTAAATAGTTAGCATACTAAACAGAGAGAAAAGAAGTATTATCATCTTCCAAAGTTGCTGAGTCACGTTTTACCATGTGCCTGCGCAAACGTGATTTCAAATGCAAAATATTTTAGAATCTGCATAAATTTGCATCAAGTCAGTTGGCACATAAATCATATTTTCATAATTATGACTTCTTATTTTTAAAATACGGAGTCATACACGAACAGAGTTTTAATCTGGCCTTTTTCTCAGAAAGAAATATTCACTCACTAACGATGATTTTTCGACAGGAGTAAACAGAGACGACACTACACACATATAATATTAGAATGTTAGAAGGCGCGTTAGAAGGAAACGGACACGGTGGTTCCAGGACGAAGCCAGTCGCATTTCACATAGATTAATACCATTGGGAAAGGTACGTGTTGGGTAAATACATACAATCAGTAAAGTTGAGTTTTCGCCATCAGTAAACATAAATAAAACTTACATACATATATTAGAATCTTTTCAAGCACAGGAATTTCAAGATTTTAACACACACACACACACACACACAACACACACACACGAACACACACAAACAACAACACACACATATATATATATATATCTGTGAGTATGCATAATATGTAATATAATATCATATTAGTACTCAAGAGTAACGAACATTACTACTCACTGTTGTTATACAACAGTTCCATTACTATTAATTTGAAGTGAGTTCGATCTTCGTTGAAGATCCCATTTTACACGTGGGGAACAGGTTGCGTTATTACCGACAACGGACTAACAATGAACATGCTTCACCAGGACTTCATATACTTGTGAATACGCGGTCTTACTTGTTTCTCTCCGGTTTCAGTAGTTAAGCAGCAAAGAGCCTGTTTAAAACTTTTAAGAACAAATGCAGAAGTTAATAATAATAATAATAATAATAATAATAATAATAATAATAATAATGACCATGCACAAGGCTCTCCACCCTAGAGATGATAGAGATAGATTATATGTGTCAAGAAAGGAAAGGGGAAGAGGTCTTGCCAACATAGAGGACTGCGTAGAAACCACAATCCAACAACTTGAGGATTACACAAGAAAGAGCAAAGACAAATTACTTAGGGCGGCCAACAATAGTAGAAGTGACAGATGGACAAACAGAAAAACAACAAAGCCTAGAAAACAAAAATGGGAAGAAAAACAATTATATGGACACTTCAAACGACAAATCGAAGAGGTTGCACATGGAAAGACTTGGACATGGTTAAGAAAAGGAATCCTCAAAAGAGAAACAGAATCATTAATAATTGCTGCACAAAATAATAATAATAATAATAATAATAATAATAAATAATAATAATAATAGAAACTGAATCACTTATAATTGCTGCACAACATAATGCCATAAGGACAAACTATATCAAAGCGAAAATTGATAAGACCCAAATAAATAGTAAATGTAGACTTTGTGGTAATAGAGATGAGACTGTAAACCATATACTCTGCGAATGTAGCAAACTAGCACAACGAGAATACAAAATTAGACACGACTGGGTTGGGAAGGTGATCCACTTGGAATTATGCAAAAAATTAAATTTTGACCATACAACAAAATGATATATGCATAAACCAGAATCTGTTCTTGAGAACGAAACGCATAAAATTCTCTGTGACTTTGAAATAAAAACGGATCACCTTATCCCAGCAAGAAGACCAGACCTAGTGTTGATAAACAAAAAAGAAAGAACTTGTCAACTGGTGGATTTTGCAGTTCAGCAGATCACAGGGTGAAGCTAAAGGAAAATGAAAAAATGGACAAATATCTGGACCTTACCAGTGAACTGAAAAAGTTATGGAATATGAAAGTGAAAGTGATACCAATTGTAGTTGGTGCACTTGGAACCGTCCCAAAAGGATTGGAAAAGGGTTTGGAAAGTTTGGAAATCAGAGGAAGGGTTGACACCATTCAGAACACTGCACTGCTACAATCTGCCAGAATACTCAGACGAGTCCTGGAGACCTGAGGAGACTTGCTGTCACTCAGAGTCCAGTGAAAGACCATCAGCTAACACTGATGTTAAAACTCAAAAGGAGTAAATAATAATAATAATAATAATAATAATAATAATGTTGATTAACAAAAAAGAAAGAACTTGTCAACTGGTGGATTTTGCAGTTCCAGCAGATCACAGGGTGAAGCTGAAAAAAAATGGACAAATACCTGGACCTTGCATTAAATTAAAAAAATTATGGAATATGAAAGTCAAAGTGATACCAATTGTAGTTGGTGCACTTGGAACGGTCCCAAAAAGATTGAAAAAAAAAAGACTGCAGGATCTAGAAATCAGAGGAAGAATTGAGACCATCCAGAATACTGCACTGCTGCAATCTGCCAGAATACTCAGACGAGTCCTGGAGACCTGAGGAGACTTGTTGCTACTCCAGTGAAAGGCCGTCAGCTAACGCTGATGTGAAAAACCCAAAAGAAGTGAACAACAACAACAACAACAACAATAATAATAATAATAATAATAATAATAATAATCTATATATTAATACTCGTGTTCCTTTATTGTAAGACCGTTATCATATGAATGTTGGTCTTTTCCGTTTTGTGTGTATCGATCTAACAATGAGATCATATTTATAACTATTGAACTCGCTAGCTGTATGTCGTTCGGTTTGTTTACGAATTAGTTTTCTCACCTCGGTTCTCAGTCTTGCTGTCTATCGAAATGTTCAATGCCTAAAATATCTTGCTAAAACAAAGGAAAAATTGATAAAAAAGAAAAACGTGGCTATTTCCTTGGAGTGATTTAGAGAGACGTGTGAAATATTTGGTGAGACAGTGGAACTGGAATATAATTTGACAAATGAGCAAACTGAATTTGAATTTCCCGAAATTTTGTGTTCAACTTTAAAATAACAATAAAAGGGTCGTCAAGCCATTGGTGTGCACTGTAGAATTGACCCATGATGCTTAAGGATAGAACCCAGGTATATGAGCAGTTCATGACCCGCAATACTCCACTTTGGCCCTATCTTGGGCTAGACGGGCGGTCGGAGAGGCCCCCTCCGATCAATCAGTTGTCTACCTCAAGCTCTAGCACCTATATGATTGCCCCAACCCTATTGCACTTATGGAAATCCCAAAGCCCTTTTTATCATATGGGTGCTAGAAGGCGGTGATTGAGGGTCTACATGTCCTGGGAAGGACGTTAAACTCTATCTGATGGTGAGGTTCCAGTTTTTGAGGTTTGGGGAATGTGGAGCACCCCTTCTTCACCATTGCTCCCTGGCCCACTCTGACCCGGAGTGGTTGTACCTGTTAGGGTCCCATCTATGGGTTGAATAGAAAAACATGAGTTTATAAACAAAATTGTATTATGCATTAAGAATGAATTCATTTCACAACTTTGTCGGCATTAAATGACCCACTGAGGTCGATATGCCGTAAAACAAAACAAACCAAACCAAACCAAAGCCAGTAGAAATTATGGAAAACTATCAAGACACTTTTTTTTGTATTTAGAGAATAAACTAGATGGGAGCTGCACAAGAATGTTACAGGCTATCCTTAACAAAACATGTCTGTAACAAAAATTACGCCACTGCTTACGTCACATTACCCAAAATCGTCATAACATAAAATAAATACACTCAAAATTTGAACATGCAGCATTAGACAGTCCTCATAGTTTTTTAAAACAAGTTTTAATAAATACATGACTGGTATTATATATCTATATATAGTTTGTTTTATTTTAATATATATTTAAAGTTTACATTTCAAATTGTTTTATTTTTTAATCCTTTAATGAATTTGATGATTTTACTTACTTAGGGTACAAACTCGCTGACATTGAATTTCTTACTCTCACCCCCCAGGCAATATGTTTCAAAAATCTTTTTTTGCATCGCCCGGAGGATGTTTTTTATTTTGTACTAGTATATATAATTTTTTATTTTGTACTAGTGATGTTAATGAAAGATCAAGAGAAAAAAAGCCGTATGGAATCTGTTGGGTTCCCAGTGTAACAGCAGTCCATAATGATATTAATACTTCTATTTAAGAAGGAGTAGAGGATTCTAATTAGTATTTCATAATTAGTGGGAAGTCCACAATGATATTGAGGGTTCTATTTAGTGAAGTGATGAATGGTTCTAATTAGTATTTCATAGTTAACAGCTGTCCATGGTGATATTGATGCTTCGGTTTAGTGAAGGATTCTAATTAGTATTTCATTGTTAACAGTAGTCCATGATGATATTGATGCTTCTATTTAGGAAGAAGTGAATAATTTTAATTAGTGTGCGCGTTTATTTATCTTATGTGTGTAGTATTATCGCTGAAGAGACGTGAAACGTCGAAACACGGTGTCTGTCGATGACTATATATATATATATATATATATATATATATATATATATATATATATATATATATATATGCACATTTATCCTTTATTATCATTAGCATTATAAATCCATTAAATATAATAGTATCCATATATTTGTTTTTAATAATGTTGTATTAATTATTAATTCAATATACGAGAAACATCTCAGTGTTGCTAATGTTTATTACGGTACACCTTAAAATAAATTCACACACACACACACACACACACACACACACACACACATATATATATATATATATATATATATATGAGTCGTCATCCAGACAGCGTGGGAGTCTATCTCCTTTTCACTTGCGCTAGACCAAGGAGATTGTTTGAACGTGTGATGCGGAACGCTACACCTTTCATCAGCTCCTCACTGTGTTGCTATTCATACGCTGAGTTGGTGAGAGCCGGTATCGAACCCGGAACGTTGTGGTACCTAGTCGGATGCTCTACCGACTGAGCTATATATATATATATATATATATATATATATATATGTGTGTGTGTGTGTGTATGTGTGTGTGTGTGTGTGTGTGTGTGTGTGTAGGAAGCGCGTGGTGTAATGGTTAAAGTCATGGGAAATGGACTCGTCGCCTCGAGTTGAAATCCTGGATGTGGTAATTGCATTTCACTTTGCGCTAATACTCTTGGGAAAGGTATGAATCATACTCTCCTTCCCGCTATGGATAAATAGTAGGGTACATCGGACTCTTTAACCTTGGTTAGGCAACCGGTCTAGGAAAAGGAAAACTCTGAATTCAAACCTGTTGAACTCCGCTTAAGAAATTGACCTTGTGTCACATCCTGCTCGTGCGGAGGATTGGTAAATAAATAAATGAATAAATATATATATATATATATGTGTGTGTGTGTGTGTGTGTGTGAGTGGGTGTGTGTGGGTGTGTAAACATGATGAGAATTTTAGTAATATGCAGTGTAGTCACAATGGAGAACACTTTACTTATCAATCAACGTCTGTATTTTTATTGAATTTCAGAAAGAAAATGCAAGACAACTGTTTGCTGCTGAAAGGTTTTGACTGTTTAAACATTCTATGTTTGTGTACATTGGACAAAAACTGATTAAGATCGTCTTTCTTTACTTGCAAATCTGAAACTGTGTCGTCAAATACATGCAGTAATAGCAGGAATGTAGGTAACTTCATATCTAGACTGACTGATAGGATGATTATTATTTTCACTCAATGCAAATGTTTTCACACGTGTTTTGACTTCTCGTTTTCCACTAAGTAGGAGTGACAGCAAGTCTTCTCAGCTCTCCAGAAATCTTCTACGTATTCTAGCTGACTTAAACTGTTTTGTTGTCTGGATGGACTCTATTCCTCATCTATTCTCTCTCTCTCTCTTTCTCTCTCACACACACACACTCTCTCTCTTTCTCTCTCTCTCTCTCTCTCTCTCACACACACACTCTCTCTCTCTCTCTCTCTCTCTCTCTCTCTCTCTTCCAAGCCATTGGGAACCATTCTAAGTGCTCCATATACAATTCGTATCATTGCAAACTTAGCCTTTTATTATTATCTGCGTTATTCGGACTATTGTCCTCATCTTTATTGTTATTTGTACGTTTCGTTGAATATTCTTTGAATCAACTTGGTCTTCCTTTCCAAGGAATGCATTTTCAGAATTTTCTTTAAGTGTTTGTTTAATTGTTTAAAATGACACAAATATAATTGTCTTTTTTTGTAATTGTATGCATGATTTCCCACCGTCACGTGTCCGTTGGTCACGTGACAATCCGATATCTTGATTCTTCCTCTCTTATTGACCTGACTTTGAAGGGAGAAGACGTGTGTCTTGTCAGTCCTCGATCTTTGAGCCAATACGTGTATGGTGGTTAATATAGGGTTGTTTGATATATTCGTTGTAAGGTCATCAGTTTAATGTTAAAATTCCATGAAATATTCAAACATAAAAATACACCTTAAGAACATTCAATATTAAACAACAAATATTAAAACACAACAATATTAAAACAAAAGAATTGTATTGATAAAAGGTTTACAAAAAGGTAATGCATAATACCGAGCAAAGTTCTTTCATCAGTCTTTTGTACAAAATGTAATTTTTGTTTTTTGTAAAGTTCTTTATAACATGTAAGAAAAATATGTTATAAGTTTTGAAGTGAGAAAGAAAGGGTAAGAATTCAAAGTCAGTCGCAAGTAAATTGCTTATCTCGTAAAGGGCTGATTCGAGAGAGATAGAAAGATATAAATACTCATACCTTTTTATAAGTGAATGTGATTTTATCTTACGTTAGAGTGACGTGGATTTGGTTAGACGAATAATTTCTTTCTGGTTGGGATCCGAAAAGTTGGTTAATTTATACTCTTAGGGTAGGCTCCATTTGATAGATTTCTTTTTAGGCGCGAACGTCTCTGATTGGTAGAAAATGTACCAATTCTATTTCAGTTTTCTTTTTTTTTTACTAGGGTGCGCAATCCCCTGCACAAACTATTAATTTTTGTCACTTGACTTTTGTTCGTCGTAGTAAGAACTTCCGGTTCACTACACGTGCATTCATCCTAGCCCTGTCCTTAGAGCAGAACAACTATGGTAAACATGTCGGTTTAATTGCTCCTTTTTTTTTTTTTTGTATGACACTGCTTTTAGTTCCTCGGAACATAATTTTGCCTATATACTGTTTAGGACATGTACATACTAAAATGTTAATATGCTTTGTTAAATTGACTTTGTTTTTTCCTCACCGAAATCTTCAGTGTTAGGTTATCATTTCGATAGACTTATGCATTATAAAGATACCGGTGTTAGCTTTGTACTAAAACCCAGGTAATATTTATAATTAAGAAAATAATTACCGTATTTGGCGGCATATATGCCTGCGTCTTATACATCGTAGGTGAAGTCGAGACCTCACGTAGGCCTAGGCTAATATTCTCTATGATGCTCACTAACCCAGCTTACGCACAGTACTTTTACCTACCCTGTACTGCCAAATTGCTTTTATACAGATATGTTTCTGCCCGTGTAATGCACAGCTGGACTCTTTTCAACAATATATGCTTAAATACACTACAAACTTTTTTTCCTTCATCTGACCTGCTGAAATGGGGGTGCGTCTTATATGCCCGTGCGTCTTATACGCCGTCAAATACGGTAAATTCTATTCGCAAATGGGTCTTTTTCTTATCGTTACTATTAGGCTTTTATTTTATTTTTCATCTATTTGAAGTTTCTTTGTGTTTAATTTATTTTCATGTTTTTTTTAAATTTATGAAAATAAATGTTTTCGTAAAGATAAAGTTCCTTACAAATCCGATTCAGTCATCTCGACGTTTCGGAACGATCCCCGCAGTTCCACACGACAGTTCCTTTTACATTACCAATATTATTTCTTTCTTGAAAGTCCCGATGCATTTCCACTGTCATATGTATTACGAAGAAGAAACGGAACGCAGTTTTATGCAGTGAAAGTTTTTGGCAGGGTACCAAGCTGCCGGTTTGATGCAAAACTGATAGGCCAATTCGTCTAAGCATTACTGTTATAGGTGATACACCCTATTGACCAATGGAATGCGCCGACGGCTACTATAAATAAATAGGGATAATTGTGGCTTAGGAGCAAGCCAATGCGAGTGCCAATAACTCTGTTCGTTGGACGTAATTTCCACATGTCTCTATTGTATTGTCTTCTTTCTGGTAATACATTTTTCTACTTTTCGTTACCCGTTGTTTTGTTCTTATTTGATCCCTTAAAACCTCACAACAAACTGGCGACGAAGGATTCGAAGTAACTTACGCAGGTTTATCGTTTACAATAACAACACCAGCGAAGCAGGATTCAAAAGACTTCACACACAACTATCGTTTTGTAACGACACAAAACTTGGAAGAGACGATTAAGGATCTCCCAAAAGACTCTAAAAAGAACGTCGTGAAGTAATCGAACCTAAAAAGAAAAAAAAAGTGAAACAAGCTTCACTGAAATTCGAAACCGCAACATCAGGATTACGAGAAAACAATTACATATCATGAACAATTGATTGATTCATTCATTTTAACTAAATATCTCCACGTCGAGAGTTATTTTATGCTTAGAGGTTAGGGAATCGCATTCATTGTACGTTTATATTTACATTTTTGTGTAGTTGTTATTTAAAGTTGTTTTTTTGCCCTGAGTCTTATTGAATGTGAATATGTATTTGATCCATAGTACTCCATGCTCCCCAGATCTCCAGAACTAGAGCCTAGATCTTCAAAAATTATTTTCTTAGTTTTTATTTTACATTTAATTTTCCGATTTTCGGTACATATTTTCTACCTGGACAGCCTCCTTAATTTGTTTTGTTTTTTCATACCTTCGGCCTTTTGTATTTTTATTTATACTGTAGTTATACTGGAAATTAATTTTGTTTAAGGATGGTTTGTATTGTTTTATGTATAAAGCTTCTAGTATTTGGAGTTTTTGTTTATTTTTTTCTTTGTGCAGAATGTGTGTATTTTCCGTTAGAATATTTCGGTAATTAGAGTGAGGACATGAATGTAATTTTAGGTGTTGTGAAATGGAGCTATTATCTGTTAAATGGAGGATTAGACGATGTGACAATGTGGTTGAGGTGAATCCAATCTATTTCCAATGCAGTACACACATTTTAAAATGCCTATAACACCTTTCTCATCAATTCTTCTCCTTCCAGCCTCCTCATTAATATAATTTAAAAAACAAAACAAAAAAACAAAACAAAACTGGAACACATCACCCCTGATAATGGCACTTTGAAGTGCCGAAAGTACTCGGAACCTGAACTTTGGTGGACTTATCCACGAATTCCACCTAAATATCAAAAATTTGGCCAGAAAACTCGAAAAGATCAAAAATAAAATTGTTAAACAGGAGATGTGTCTTTTGTTTAATTCTACATGTATAAATGAAAGAATGCTGCCCAAATACACACACACACACACATATATATATATATATATATATGTGTGTGTGTGTGTGTGTGTGTGTTTGTTTGTTTGTGTGTGTGTGTGTGTGTTTGTGTGTGTGTGTGTACATATATGTATATGGGAAGGGTGGAGAAATATTTAAACATTTCTATTTTGGTATTATTTTTTCATTTCAAAAGACGAGAAAAGAAATCCATTTCCTTATTCATATCTGATATCTTTTTTTTAACCTAAAGCGATTTGAGTATTCATTTTCTGTTATGTTTTCCTTCTCTTATTTGATATCCTTCTTAACAATTCTGTATATCTACGCCTTCTTCTCTTTCTATTCACTTCTCTCCAATTCTCTTTTATTCCTCGTTTGTTATATTTCTCGTTCTTTATTGATATCAAAATAAATATCTTTCAGAGTCCTTTTTTTTCAAATGGGTTTACTCTAATTTTTCATAACCATTCCATCGTTCCGCTACATTCTTTCTCTGGATTCCTTTCTTAGTCCTGTCAGGTTTTTATTTTATTTTATTTTTTTAAATTTATTTATTTATTTATTTTCTAACTTTTCATCACTTATTCTGTTTTTTTCCTTTTACCTTTCTTTATTTTAAAATCTTTCTTTCTTTCTTTCTTTCTTTCTTTCTTTAGTTCTACGGATTATCCTGTTTTCTTTCCTACTTTTCTTTTTCAATTCTTCTGATTCTCTTTCTTTCTTTCTTTCTTTCTTTCGTTTTCTTTAGTTCTACGGATTATTTCCTGTTTTCTTTCCTTCTTTTATTTTTTTTATTTCTTTGTTTCATTTTTCATTCTCTTTCTTTCTTTCTTTCTTTCTTTTTCTTTAGTTCTACGAAGTATCCTGTTTGCTTCTTTCTTCTTTTTTTATTCATTTTTTCAATTTCTTTGCTTTTCCTTTTGCCTTTCTTTCTTTCTTTCTTTCTTTCTTTCTTTCTTTCTTCTAGTTCTACGGATTATCCTGTTTTCTTTCCTTCTTTATTTTTTTTTCTTTGTTTCATTTCTTCTGATTCTCTTTCTTTCTTTCTTTCTTTCTTTCGTTTTTCTTTAGTTCTACGGATCATCCTGTTTTCTTTCCTTCTTTCTTTTTCATTAATTTGTTTCGATTCTTTTTTTCTTTTACCTTTCTTTATTTTCAAATCTTCTTTCTTTCTTTCTTCTTTCTTTCCTTATTTCTTTTTTTATCTATTTGTTTAAATTCTTCTGATTCTCTGTCTTTCTTTCTTTCTTTCTTTCTTCTTTCTTTTGGTTGTCCCTTTTTGTTCTCTCTTTGTTTTTTTAATGTATTTTTCCTTTTTTCAGATTCTCTTTCTTTCTTTGTTTTTTTTCTTTGCTACTTTCTTTCTTTCTCTCTTTTGATTGTCTCATTTTTATTCTCTTTTTATTTTTTGTTTATTTGTTTTATTTATTCAATTCTCTTTCTTTCTTTCTTTCTTTCTTTCTTTCTTTCTTTTCTTTCTTTTTTCTTTTTTACTTTTTTCTACTGATTGTCATATATTCTATTCTCTATTTCATTTTCATTTTATTTATTTCATTTATTCCGAATCTCTTTCTTTCTTTCTTTTTTTCTTTCTTTCTTTCTGTTGATTGTCTTATTTTTATCGATCTTCTTTTTTATTTATTTGTTTCATTTCTTCTTATTTCTCTTCAATTTTTCTTTCTTTCTTTCTTTCTTTTTTATCTCTATTTTCTTTCTTTGAATCTGTCTTTCTTTCTTTCTTTCTTTCTTTTTCTGTATTTTTTATTTTTTTTTTTTTTTTACTACTGATAGTCTCATTCTTTTCTTTCTTTCTTTCTTTCTTTCTTCTTCTTTCTTTTTTTTTTACTACTGATAGTCTCATTCTTATTCTTTCTTTCTTTCTTTCTTTCTCTATTTTTTCTTTCTTTCTTTCTTTTTTTTTTACTACTGATAGTCTCATTTCTTATTCTTTCTTTCTTTCTTTCTCTTTTTTTTCTTTCTAATCTTTCTTTCTTCTTTTTTACTATGATAGTCTCATCTTATTCTTTCTTTCTTTCTTTCTTCTTTCTTTCTTTTTTTTTTTTATTACTGATATTCTCATTTTTTCTTTATTTCCTTTCTTATTTCTTTGTTTCATTTCTTCTGGTCTCTTTCTTTTCTTTCTTTCTTTCTTTCTATTTCCCCTCTCCCTTTATTCTTTATCTCTCTATCTCTCTACCACTCAATACTTTCTTTCTATCGATTATCTTCATTTTTCTTTTCTTTTCTTTTTTCTTCTTTCCTTTTCTTACACTTCTAACCATCTTTCATCGCCTCGATATTCGCGTCTTTACCATACATTTCTTTTCATTTCCTTCTCTATCTTTACTTACCTTTTTCCATCCCCCACCCGCTCGATACTGGCATTAACTTAATTTACTTTGAAATAAAAATTACTTATCTGTGTTTTGCAGTCATCGTTCCTCGCGAATGTTTTCTTTTTTCTTAACAACACATTCTGTTTCACGTGCTGTCGACACAAGGATTTAGGTGCTTTATTTTAGCCATTTTACTCTCTCTCTCTCTCTCTCTCTCTCTCTCTCTCTCTCCTCCCTCTCTCTCTCTTCTAAATATATATAATATATATATATATATTATATATATAATATATATCTGTCAATATTTAGACTCACTCTCTCATTTCTCTATCACACCTACACATTCAGATTCTCTCTCTCTCTCTCTCTTTTCTCTCTTTTCTCTCTCTCTTTCCCTCTCTCTCTTCCTCTCTCTCTCTCTTTCTATATATTATAATATATATATATATATATTGTGAGTGAGACAGAGAGAGACTGGATATATATATAATTATTATATATATATATATATATATATATCCAGTCTCTCTGTGTCACTCACCCTCTTTCAATCTCTCTCTCTCTCTCTCTCTCTCTCTCTCTCTCTCTCTCTTCACAACACACACACACACACACTTACATATTCTGTCTCTGTTCTCTCTCTTTCTCTGTCACACTCACACATTCAGCCTGCTCTTCCTGTCTCTGTCTCTGTCTGTCTCTGTCTGTCTCTCTCTCACACACACACATATTCTGTATCTATCTCTATCTCTCTCTCTCTTGTCTCGCTCTTTATTGTCATCGATCTGTCAACATTATTCCCCCCCTCTCTCTCTCCTCTCTCTCACACACACACACACACACACCACAACACTTAACATATTCTACTCTGTCTATGTTTATGTCTCTGTCTCTCCTTTCTCTGTCACACTCACACATTCAACTCACACACACACCACACACACCACACACTCTCTCTCTCTCTCTCTCTCCTCTCTCTCTATCTATATATATATCTCTCTCTATCCATCTATCTCTCTCTCTCACACACACACAACACTCACTTACATTATTCTGATATGCTATCTCTTTTCTGCTCCATCTTTTTCTCTCTCTTTCTCGTCACACTCACACATTCATCTCTTCTT
>CM042152.1:7965318-7967818 GCA_023376005.1 Doryteuthis pealeii
GAACGTTCTTGTCGTAATCGGGAACCATCAAGAAACTTTGAACCTAACCATTTATTTAGTCCACGAGGGTATCCTGTTGTCATTCCGCTAACCATAACTGTGGTTAAGCTATGTTACTGCTTGCCCTTGAGAATATTTATCTAATCTTTTAAAAAAAGTATGTTTAATAATCATGTTAAATCATATATGAATTCCGAATTTTTATATATTCATTTTTATTTTTTTTACTAACGATTGTTCTCATTTATTTACAGCATACTACGGTAGAGTGTTCGGCTGGAGCCTCACGGTTTCTGGTTCGATACTGGCCCTCCCCAACTCAGCGTATGAGTAGCACAGGTTAAAGTGGGGAGCTTGTGGTAGGTGTGGCGCTCCATCTCAGACGCTAGAAAACAATACATCGGGTATATAACAGTGAGAGAGATTGACAGGCAGAGTATAGATGGGGTGAGGGTTCTTACTCGTTACTCTTCTATTTTGTCGACCGCTAACTCTCTGCTGCTACCTAGGGCTCCATCTTCGTCAGGGCTTTGCCGTTGGCCTTCTTCTGGGGCTGCTTTTCCGTGTTTGTTTATTATTCAGATCATTTCTTGTTTAATAACTCACCAAGACTTGGTTGTTTTTCTTAAATCTTTATTAAACAACCAAGCCCATGAAGATTCAACCGCGCGGTGAGTTGCGACCCTTGAGAGACATCCTCTCTCGTCAGGTACCTGCACGCATCTGCCTAAAACTAAAACTAATTTCTCCTACGCCTCTAATGGTGCGCTTTCCTAGGAGTCAAGCAAAAAGTTTATTACCTGTCAAAATCCACCAGATAACAAGTTATTTTCTTTTTGTCACTTAATACTAGGTCTTTCTAATCGAGTCATACCTAGTTTTGTATTCCTTTTGTGCCAGTTTTCTGCATTCACACAATAACCTTGCTACTCTTCTGCATATTATCAATTTTTACTTTGATATAATCAGTTCCTATGGCATTGTTTTTTGATGCTATTAAAAGAGATAGAGTTTCTCTCTTGAGGTGTCCCCCTCTTAAACATGTCCAGGTAATTTCATTGTCATTTTAGAATGCTTGGATATGCATACTATTATATAGTGATAGTATCTATTCTATCTATCTCTCTATCTGTCTAAACCACTAGTATCTATTCTAATTATATTTCCTTTCTCTCACTTGTTCTCTCCATATATATATATATATATATATTATATATATATGTGTGTGGGTGTGGGGGGGTATTGTGTGCGGTGTGTGTGTGTGTGTGTGTGTTGTGTGTGTGTGTTGCGTGCGTGCGTGCGCATTTTACCTAATCTCTCTGCATGAGTAATCATAACCCTAACGGTTATGGAAATTACCCACTTAACTCCCTCCAATTTTAAATCTAACGAATACTTGATTCAAAATATCTTACTACAGGTACGTACATAATTATTGATTACCCATGAATCATGTAACATTTGTTACTTCTGTTGAAAGAATAAATTGATACTTTACCGCTTATGTCATTTGAATCTAGCCGGTTTCCAATAGCAACAGTCTTTCCTTAAAATACTAGTTCGCTTTTTAGTGTCAACACTGTCGGTCAGGAGGAGATAATCTAATAATTTCTACCTAACTTGGCTATCACATCTCGATAAGAAAATTCTCAAATTAATTCAAATACAAACACTAATTTTGTCCATATCTATTTTATAATTAAGTATAGATTATTTTTCACTATAAGATATCCGCCATCTTGTTGTCCTTTCTTATTTGCATCAACCAATGTTTGAAAGAAAAAAATGTAAATAAAACATTAACAATATAACTGCCATAAGCGACTCTAGTCGAATACCTAAAGCTTTGCTGATTAAAACTATTCCTGTGGCTTGGTTTGGTGTGTTCTGTTTTACAGCATATCAAACACAGTGGGTCATTTAATGCCGACAAAGTCTTGAAATAAATTCATTCTTAATAGATACTCCTTTTTTTATAAACACATTTTTCTATTTAACCCATAGATGGGACCCTAACAGGTATTACCACTCCGGGTCAGAGTGGACCTGGGAGCAATGGTGATGAAAGGGTTCTACTTATTCCCCAGACCTCCAGACCTGGAACCTCACCATCAAATAGATTTTAAAGTCATTCCCAGGACATGAAGGCCCTCAACCACCGCCACCTAGCACATATATGATAAAAAGGGGTTGGGACTTGCTATAAGGGCAATAGGGTTGGGGCAATCATATAGGTGCTAGGGCTTGACGTGACCAACCGATTGATCGGAGAGGCCTCTAGCTTAAGTAAGTGTCTAAGTGGAGTGTTGCATGTAATAGACAGCTCATCTACCAGAATTCCATCTTTAAGCATCACGGATCGCCACAGATGTCCCCGGTGGGGGTCTTACCCTTATGCAGAGGCGTAGTGGGTGTATTCTAAAGTCCCAGCCGACAGGGTTGCCTAATGGCTTTTATGACTGTGACTCACACCTCCGAATGACTAATCTTAACTTATAAG
>CM042152.1:7970318-7997818 GCA_023376005.1 Doryteuthis pealeii
CTTACTTCGTCGGTGCCCATCTTTCTTTGGGCTGACTTCTTCCTTCTGAGCTGGGTTATATGTGCTCATTTCTTCTTAGTAATAAATAAATAAACAATCTGTTTTTTTCCCCCATGAGAAAAACTTTTGCAAGATCAAAAGCACAACACGCAGAATAACAGATGGTTTGTATACAGTCCAAAGGACACTCCTTGTGACATGCAGACTGAATTTCCCCAAACTGTAATGGGTTTCAGAAGTGATAAAATGATAAAGATTTGATTTATAATTGAAGATATTTAAAAATTAGAATATACATAGAAATAGCATTGAAATTCTTTTTTAAAATGTCCAGTATTTGTAAATCCCAAAAATAAACAAATCAATATACCAGTTTTTGCACACTTTTCTTCCCAGGCGACGCAGGGTAGTCACTTCTAGTCGTTGATAAATGAGAGGAAGGCTAGGAATCACAAGGTTCCTGGTTCGATACTGGCCCTCGCCAACTCAGCGTATGAGTAGCATCGGGATCTGTGCGGTAAAGTGAGGAACTGATGGTAGGTGTGGCGCTCCACCTCAGACGCTAAAAATAATCTCCTTGGTCTAACGCTAGTGAAAAGGGCATAGACCTCCTCGCTGATACCGACATTAGGCCGCCCCGATGACTTTACTTTTTACTTTTAATCTTCTTTATCTGCTGAGCCGCGTCGTTCCTTTCATTGCCCAACTACGGCATAATTGTAATGATTAGTAGGTAGAAAGAAAGGAAGAAAAAAAAACGAAAATAAAAAAATAAAAGAACATATAATAACGTTCGTTTTGTGGGCATATTAAAGCTGGCCAGGCGGAGCAGTTGTCGACAAATTGATTTTTTCCCCCATTTTCTGCTCCGTTCTGTTCGCAAACAGTCGAAGTTGGTAACCCAGATCGTTGAGAACAATGGAAATATCTGTGCTCACTTGACCTTGCTGACCTCAGTCTCTGCCACACTGACATCTTTATTGTTTGCCTATGAATTTTTATGTGATATGAATTACAGAATATTGATAGGAATGTGGGGTTCGCTGCGTGGAAGATAACAATTAGGAAGTAGGAATCCATGAGGGATATCTTGATTGGGAATTGAAAAGTTCGAACTCTACAGGCTGTAAGCGATGTAAGGAAGGATTCCATCAATAAACAGAAAGAGTTGGGGCGGGGGGGGAGAGACGAGAACATAGGTAATCGAATTAGATTAAATTGTCATTTGAGAAGTATATGTTTATTAATAAAAAAATTATTAAATTTTTAAAAGAAATAAAAGATATTATTTTAAAAGAAATAAAAGATATTATTTAAAAGATATAATCATATTATTATATGATTTTTTAAAAGATATAATTTTTAAAAGAAATAAAAGTTATTATTTTAAAAGAAATAAAAGATATCATTTAAAAGATATAATATATTATTATAAGATTTTTTAAAAGATATAATTTTTAAAAGAAATAAAAGATATTAACCAAAAAATATTATTGATTCCATCAATAAACGGAAAGAGTTGGGGCGGGGGTGAGAGACGCGAACATAGGTAATTGAATTAGTTTAAATTGTCATTTGAGAAGTATATGTTTATTGCTGAAGGTCCAGGTGATAGGTGAGGTAATCATGCAGAAAAAAAAACAGCCCTGTTGGTTAGGGCTTTAAAACACACCGACTGCACCTCTGCAGGTGAGTAAGCACCCCCCCCCAAAAAAAAAAATCTATATTGTTTGCTCGTGCGGAGCGGTTGGTAAACAGACAAAACCACACACATCCACACACACTAGCGCACTCACACACATATCTCTCTGTGTGTGTGTGTGTGTGTGTGTGTGTGTGTGTGTGTGTGTGTGTGTGTGTGTGCATATGTGTGCTCGTATTTGTATTTGTGAGTTACTGAAAAGAAGCAAATCAAGATATTTCCCCCATCTAAATGAATATTTACTCAATTAATTCTTCCCTGGCTCGCCGAAAAGAAGAAAAAAATATCAAAATGATCTATGATAAAATAATCGCCTCTAACGGTCGTTTTAACACGACAGCTCTAAAGCCGGCGGTGAGGAAAATTAAGTAATATATATATATATATATATATATATAATATATATATATATATATATATATATATATATATATGTGTGTGAATATTTTTATTCACACATATATATATATATATATATATATATATATATATATATATTATATATATATATATATTATACCTTAAAATACCATGGGTATCGTGGTTATGGATCATTTCCACTCGTGAGTATTTCCACTCGCGAGCTTCTTATATTCATACATTTCTCCCGCCTCCAGGGGTGATCATATTGCATTCTTCTGTTCGAATGTCTTTTTTATTGGTGGAAAATTTGTTTTCCTTTGCATGGTTGGCGGTGTTTATATGTGTCTTTACTCTGTTTACAATAATTAAACATTGAGCTCTCACACGGAACCTGAACTCTACAGAAACTACTGGTAGAGAATTAGAACCAGCCTAGAATCACCTTGTACCAAGAAACTTGGTACTGCACCAATGTATTATTATATATATATATATATATATATATATATATATATATAATATTTATTTACCTGACACCGCTGCCACAGGCAGAATATGACACAAGCTCATTTTTAAGCGGAGTAAAACTGGTTGTAAGTCAGCTTTCCTTCTCAAATTGAGTAATGCTTTACCGAAAGGCATTAGCACAAAGAGAGGCACAAACATGAATGATATACCATTGGAATCCCAAAGGCAAGGTTTCTAAAATATTTAGAAATCACAGAAACGTCTATTGTCAATGATGTTTACATAATTTTTAAGTTGTAACATGTATTTATTTTTCTGCATAATCCCAATTTCGGTCGAAACATTTTGTAGGCGCTGTGGCAGTTTTTATATGCCCATGTTATACCAGCCCATGCTATATGCTCATGCTATATGCTCATGTTATATGCCCATGTTATATGCTCATGTTATATGCCCATATGCTCATGTTATACCAGCCCATGTTATATGCTCAGGTTATATGCCCATGTTATACCAGCCCATGTTATATGCCCATGTTATATGCATGTTATATGCCCATGTTATATGCTCATGTTATACCAGCCCATGTTATATGCTCAGTTTATATCCCATGTTATACCAGCCCATGTTATATGCTCATGTTATATGCCCATGTTATATGCTCATGTTATACCAGCCCATGTTATATGCTCAGGTTATATATGCCCATGTTATATGCCCATGTTATAGCTCATGCCCATGTTATATGCTCATGTTATACCAGCCCATGTTATATGCTCAGGTTATATGCCCATGTTATACCAGCCCATGTTATATGCCCATGTTATATGCCCCCATGTTATATGCTCATGTTATATGCCCATGCTATATGCTCATGTTATATGCCCATGTTATATGCTCATGTTATACCAGCCCATGTTATTGCTCATGTTATATGCCCATGCTATATGCTCATGTTATACCAGCCCATATTATATGCTCATGTTATATGCCCATGTTATATGCTCATGTTATATGCCCATGTTAATATGCTCATGTTATATGCCCATGCTATATATGCTCATGTTATATGCCATGTTATATGCTCATGTTATACCAGCCCATGTTATATGCTCATGTTATTGCCCATGTTATATGCTCATGTTATATGTTATATGCTCAGTTTATATGCCCATGTTACCAGCCCATGTTATATGCCCATGTTATATGCTCATGTTATATGCCCATGTTATATGCTCATGTTATACCAGCCCATGTTATATGCTCAGGTTATATGCCCATGTTATACCAGCCCATGTTATATGCCCATGTATATGCTCATGTTATATGCCCATCATGTTATATGCCCATGCTATATGCTCATGTTATATGCCCATGTTATATGCTCATATGATGTTATATGCATGCATATGCTCATGTTATATGCCCATGTTATATGCTCATGTTATATGCCCATGTTATATGCTCATGTTAATGTTATATGATCATTGTTATATGCTCATGCTATATGCTCATGTTATATGCCCATATGCTCATGTTATATGCCCATGGTATATGCTCATATTATATGCCCATGTTATATGCTCATGTTATATGCCCATGTTATATGCTCATGTTTATACCAGCCCATGTTATACCAGCCCCTGTTATATGCTCATGTTATATTCCCATGTATATGCTCATATATGCCCTTATATGTATATGCCCATGTTATATGCTCATGTTATATGCCAATGCCATATATACATTATATGCCCATTTATATGCTCATGTTATATGTTATTATATGTTATATGATCATGTTTATACCAGCCCATGTTATATGCCCATGTTATATGCTCATGTTATATGCCCATGCTATATGCTCATGTTATACCAGCCCATATTATATGCCATGTTATATGCTCATGTTATATGCCCATGGTATATGCTCATGTTATATGCCCATTGTATATGCTCATGTTATATGCCCATTCTATGCTCATGTTATATGCCCATATATGCTCATGTTATATGATCATGTTATATGCTCATGCTATATGCTCATGTTATATGCCCATGTTATATGCTCATGTTGTATGCCCATGGTATATGCTCATATTATATGCCCATGTTATATGCCCATGTTATATGCTCATATTATATGCCCATCTTATATCCTCATGTTATATGCCCATGTTATACCAGCCCATGTTATACCAGCCCCTGTTATATGCTCATGTTATATGCACATGTTATATGCTCATATTATATGCCCATGTTATATGCCCATGTTATACCAGCCCATGTTATACCAATTCACCACCATGTCGGTCCTTATTTGAATTAGAAAATATTAGAAATCACAGAAACGTTTATTGTTTATTGTCGATAATATTTACATTATTTTAAAGCTTGTCCTTTTGATAGATGCGTTTTTGTATGCACTGTGGCAGTTTATTTTATGTCCATGTCATACCAGCTGGTTGCCACATCGTTGAACACGCGGTTTTTCGTTGAAAACTCTCTACACTACTTGCGGATATTTTTGACATCTATGCCTGACTCGCCATACCTGTCCATTAATTGGCGATGAATTTTAATCGGCTGAAGGCCTTTTGCGTTCTAATTACGAATAACTTCGGGAGTTCGATCAGAAACGACTGCTAATCCAAGACTGAGCATGGCAACGAGACGTTTACAAGAGCTGGCACCACAAACACAACAGTGTTGCCAATATCCGTAGAAACAGTTTGCATATGTCTTCAGCGTTTTGGAGACTGTACCTTTCGGATTACCCTCGTATACATATTTACCAACCCCTCCACACGAGCAGGATGTGATAAAAGGTCAATTTTTAGGTCAAGTTTAACAGGTTTGAATTCAGCGTTTTCCTTTTCCTAGACTGGTTGCCTAACCAAGATAAAGAGCCTATTTACCCATAGTTGGAGGGAGAGCAGGTAGATGCATACCTTTTCCAAGGGTATTAGCGCTATATGAAATGAAGACAACTACGTCTAGGTATTGAACTCCGATCAAAGATTCCATTACTTTCAATTTTAGCTTTTATATCACAAGCCTCCAGATGACCCTTGTATATATATATATATATATATATATATATATATATATATATATATATATATATATTGCCAACCCCTCCACACGAGCAGGATGTGACGCAGGGTCAATATCTTAAGCGGAGTTTAACAGGTTTGAAATCAGATTTTTCCTTCTCCTGGACTGGTTACCTAGCCATGGTTAAAGAGCACAGTCTGTCCTGCTATTAATCCATACCTGGGGGGAGAATTGGATTCATGCCTTACCAAAGGGTATTAGCGCCTTGTGAAATGCAAACAGCTTCGTCGAGGAATTGAACTCTGGCCGACAGGTCCATTTCCTACGACTCTAACCATTAGACCACGCGCCTCTATAAAGATTACTCTCGTATATGGCCAAATAAAGTTATAATGAATTTCAGTAAAGTGGGAATAAATCTGGGTTTTTTTTCTAAAGTAAAAAGGCATCGGGGCGGCCTAAAGTCAGTATCAGCCAGTCAGCGAGGGAGTATATCCCCTTTTCAATAGCGCTAGACCAAGGAGATCGTTTTGGCGTCTGAGGTGGATCGCCACACATATTATCAGCTCCTTAATTTACCGCACAGAACCCTGTGCTACTCATACGCTGAGTTGGCGAGGACCGGTATCGAACTAGGAACCTTGTGGTATCTAGCCGAACGCTCTACCGACTGAGCTAACCCGGCCCCTTTTCCCTCTCTTTCTCTTACCTTTAATAAAGAAATTTAAACAAACATAAAAAAGTCTTGGTTTATAGTAAATGTTTTTTTTTCTTTCGAAGATAGGTTCTTTTCTTCGCCCCTGACACGACGACAGAACGAAATAGTTATTTATATGAAAGAAAAAAAAAAAGAAAAAAAGAAAGAAAGAAAAAAAAAAAAAAGAAAGAAAGCAAGAAAGAAAGAAAGAAAGAAAGAAAAGGTTACGTGCTCTTTTTGAGCGCCAGTGCGATTGTGACATCGCGTAGAATATTAATATGAGCGCGTAAACCATAAACATGGTTGAATTTGCATTCAACGACCCATGATCAGGATAATCATTGGCCGACTACCCCCATCCCCCCATCAAAGCTGACCGTTCAAATCGATCAGTAGCATAATACCTTACCAGATGGAAGAGCGCGTCTGATTTCCCAGCGATCCTTGCTGAATCGATGACATACTTCAGATTGGCGGAACTCGCTTAGAATTGTGTATTGTGCCACTTCTTGTCGTAAACCTGGCTATTATAATGTTTTATTAGTATTCCACTTAAAGTATCGGAACTATAAGGATTCACATACGACACTATCAAGATAGATTCAAATTGCTATCTTTTCTATATCCTTTCCTGGTAGTGTGCATCTTCGTATTCGACTGCTGTACATCAATTTCCAAATTATCTTCGCTTTGTAAGCGAGGGTTAGAATACGCCGACTGCATCTTCAGCAAATGGCCACTTGTTTTTCTCGAGAGATTTTTATTTTCCCCAAAGTTACAACAGCCGAGAGCAAGAGCCCATGTCTTGCTCTATCAGGGCATTGTACCAGACTCACTCTCCACTCTCCCCTCTAACTCCTTCTCTCCCCCAATTAGCCATATCTCACAGCTCGTCCAATAGAAGCAATGCCACGTGGCCTTGTGATGAGCCATCTTTAAACTTTTCCATTCTCATTTAACATGTAATTCTTCCTAAAAACTTTTCCATGCTAATTTACATGTCAATGTATCACCCATGGCTCACCCTCCCATTATGTTACAATGCTACACCTCATTACCCCTCGCTGACATTGGACTGCATCTAGCGGTGAGGCTCCTAAAGTATCATCATCATCATCATCATCATCATCATCATCACGTCGCACCGGCAGCTCGGATATCCATGACAATCTCTCGCCAACCTTCCCTATCATTCATTGCTCCTGGGGGGGGGGGTCCTCTACACTTTATCCAGTATCCGCGAAGAGCCGGTCAATATATGTCTTTGCTGGTCGTCCTACACTGGCGTGCCCATGCGATGTCTTCCACAGAAGAACGTCACATGAGTTCGCCTCGGCGTGTCTCGATCGCCTTACACGGATGGTTTGTGTGATATGGGGCAGGTGGCCGTACAGCTGTTTTCTCGTGGGATGCTGTTTCCACGTCTTGTTTAAGAGTGCACGCAGCATTCTTGTACAGCTACCGTCTAGTTTATTCTCCAGTCGCTTCGTTAGGGTCCATGTGGTGCAGCCGTACATTAGCACTGATACAACTACGGCCTGGAAGATACTGTAGGTAAAACCCCTTCGGTACTCAATCAGATGGACATGCTCATAGCCATAAAATAGTCCACATTTAAAGTAGATTAACTAGCTAAATAATATTCAGTCTGACTTTGCTGCATTGGCTATACCGAACTGACCCTCCTTTTTTAGTGTGTTTTTGTCATGTTAATTGTTTGTACTTATTTGTTAGAAGAACTCAACTAGACAGGAATATAGCAACTGGAAGAGTAAAGATGTCAACAAGTAATAAAATAAGGCCAACTCCTAACCAAGTAAATCTCTAATGTTGATATCTCTCTCTATCACTGTGTGAGACAACCTGTTCTGCGCTCTGCACCTTCAATGCACGATGTCTAGAACCCCAAACGTTGTGATATTTTGTGATCGCCGATTTGAAGGCACGAGTCAGAAACAGAGCCACAAGGATTAAATAAAAACAAACAACAACTACAAGTGTTTGTAAACAAGACGCGGTGTGTGAGACTTCGCTGTCTATCCAACTGGCTGCTACTGGCTAACTCTACCGGCGACCTTAACATCTCAACGGCCCGGGTTCTAACTGCCTCAGTGCTGGAATTTTTTACTGTATTTATGTCAAACTCTCCTTCCCCAGCCATATTCTCCGGACCACATAGATGGACAGTACTTAAATCCAATCACCGACTTCTCATCGTCATCAACCCTTTAAATTAAAGTAATTAAATCTTTTTCCAGACGTAGTGTCTTCAATACGTCGACCATTAATTTTTTCAAAAGAGATTTTCTCATAAAAAATAGCCTCTTTGCTTTTAATACCTGGGTGCATAAGATATTATCACTAGGTAGCCTAACTTCATGGTGGTCACACAGGTCTCTTAAACTTTACGGCCTAATCTTTGGATTCGTAAAAAGGTCAACCACCCACCCCTTTTACTTATGCCTGGCTTTAACCTATTCTCTTTCTTATTCATTTATCTATTTATTTATTCTGACCATGTTCGTCTTCAATCATAGTATCACAACTGAAGAAACCTCTTATCTGAGAACTCTCACTCATTAATTATATAAGCGATGTCAATGTGGGTATGTAATAGTACCACAGAATGGAGAGATGACGTGTCAAAGTTTCTTACGTTGTTTTCAGAATGGAGCGATGATGTGTTGGTATAAAAATAATGTTGTACTTCCTAGCAACTCCTGCGGCAGCGTCGTTGCCAAACCGCATTGGTTCCTACCTTTCCTTTGGACCACAACGGCTGTTTGGAGAGGAATGATCTGCTGCTGGGGCCACAGCTCATACTCCATAAAAACCTGCCCATGCTACTTAGTTTTCCACTACAAAATGGAGAGGACCCCCTCGCTGAGAAGAAAGCAACCGGGAGTGACGGCGTACCAGCAAATATCTTGAAGGCATGGTGCAGCACTGCTTCAACCATTACACTAGCGACTCTGCAGTTGCTGGGAACATGGTCACATCCCCCAGGACAAGCGGGACGCTGCCACTGTCCCCTTATACAGGAACAAAGGAGATCGGAGCGACTTCAGCATAGCTTGACAAGTCTTGCGCATGTTACACTGGTGCGTCTGCAGACTTTGCATCTTGCACCTATCCAAGAACACAGTGTGACTTCCGAGCAACCAACTACAGGAGGGGTGCCGGTAAAGCGGATGTCACTATGCACCGCACTGACGGACCTAACGAAGGCATCCAACCTGGCCACCCAAAGTGTTCGCAGTCACTGCACCAGAGATTCCAGATATTGCCATTCAAAATTGTGCCGCTCAACCACTCACGTAGTTGCAGGAAAAAAAAGTGGACTCTACGCCATCGTCTTCAGTAGACGGAAGGAGGCCAACATAATGTTGTACACTTATGTCTGGAGCGGTACTACATTGGAGAGGCTCTAATTCTGGTTGTTGGCTCGATGCTAGAGTTAATTGACAATTCTTGGATGTTTGGAGTGTGGAAACCAGCTTATGGTGCTGGTGGGACATCTTGCTTTGTTGCTAAGTTGATGCTGGAGTTAAGTGACAATTCTTGGATGTTTGGAGTGTGGAAACCAACTTATGGTGCTGGTGGGACATCTTGCTTTGTTGCTAAGTTGATGCTGGAGTTAAGTGACAATTCTTGGATGTTTGGAGTGTGGAAACCAACTTATGGTGCTGGTGGGACATCTTGCTTTGTTGCTAAGTTGATGCTGGAGTTAAGTGACAATTCTTGGATGTTTGGAGTCTGGAAACCAACTTGGGTTGCTGGGGAACATCTTGCCTTGATTGCTTGTTTGGTTGGGTTTTACGGCATGTCAACCCCTTGGGTTATTTTATGCCGAATACTTCTATTGGTAATTTGGGATTAAAAAATGTTTAATGCCCACAAAGTTTTGAAATGATTTCATTTTTAATGGATAATACAATTTCGTTTATAAACTAATGTTTTTCTATTTAACCCATAGATGGGACCCTAACAGGTACTACCACTCCGGGTCAGAGTGGACCAGGGAGCAATGGTGATGAAGGGGTGCTCCACATTCCCCAAACCTCCAAAACTGGAACCTCACCATCAGATAGAGTTTAACGTCATTCCCAGGACATGTAGACCCACAGCCACCGCCTTCTAGCACCCATATGATAAAAAGGGATTGGGGCTTGCCATGAGGGCAAAAGGGCTGGGAAAATCATATAGGTGCTAGGGCTTGACGTGACCAGCCGATTGATCGCAGGGTGCCTCTCCAACCGCCCGTCTAGCCCAAGCAAAGCCTAAAGTGGAATATTGCAAGTCATGGAGTTGCTCAGCCACCTGAGTTCTATCCTTAAGCATCACGGGTCGTCACCTACGGCCAATAGGTAGCCCCATTTTGGGGAGTCTTACCCCTCTGCAGAGGTGCAGTCGGTGCATTCTAACGCCCCAGTCGACAGGGCGGATTTTGTCTTGAGCCGCTTAGAGTTTTTAGTAATAACACAATGCCACTTCTTATTATCGTGAGGTTTTCATTATCCCAAAATTCACAACAGCCGAGAGAAAGAGTCCATGTCTTACTCTCTCAGGGCATTGTGCCAGACTCACTCTCCACTCTCACCTCTCACTTCTTCCCTATCCCACTTCCCCACGTATCAACTAGTTTTGACCTCGTTTACATCGTAAAGAGGAATGGTTTTTGTGAAGAAATTTATCTTGGAACGTTTTAAAAAAAGAGTTTTAAAAGAGTTGATATGTTTTAATAGAAGCAAAAGAAAAAATTCAACTGGTGACGTGCATATCTATTTGTCGAATGAGAATTATATATATATATATATATATATATATATATATATATAATATATATATATATATATTTTCTTTAAGGTAATTGAATATTAGCGTTCAGTTAAAAGGTATAATGCGAGTTCAAAGATTTAGACGACAATGTTAGCAGTATCAAATTAAACAATACTCAATACAATATCGCTAACACTTACCTGATGATCAATAGACTGCGAAACTAATATATATATATATATATATATATATATATATATAAATTGGATAATATTAGGTTTTTAATTTTTAATTAAACATTTTTATCACATTTTATCATTTCATTTTTTTCTAATGCTCCAATATTTTATTTCAAAAGAGGCAGACTGAAGTATTGAAGCTGAATGAAAAATCTTTCTAACATCCGACCAGAGAGAAAACGACATCCGGGCTCTGCGACTGCATGCGTCAGCCCATTTTCAAAAGCCGCGCCCCTTTGTCGTCTTAGTTCTATCTAGATTTCATATTCACAATGAGAATAATGTTTCTTTGTTCTCTTTCTCTCTCTCTCTCTCGCGCGCTCTCTCGCACTCTCTCTCTCTCTCTCTCTCTCTCTCTCTCTCTCTCTGTCTCTGTCTGTCTCTCTCTTGCGGATTTGAAGAGAAATCTTTCCCCTTCCACTTGACGCAATTAATAGAATAGCTTTTGTTACGTTCTGACTTTCCCCTTTAACTCAACCAATTTATTTTAAATATGTTCTTCCAAAATCGCTTTATTATTTCTTATTCAAGAATTTCTTTTTTAGATTTTTACCGAATTCCTTTTTCTCTTAGAATCATTACTAACGAAGTTGCAATAATTGTTTTATTCTGATCATTTGAGTTTTTCAGATTATTATCTATCTCTTGCCGTGCGGAAAATATTAGCATTTTGAAGAACGAATTTCATACATTTAATTACAATGAAGACATTACTTCTTTTCTTTCTTCTATTATTTCTCTCCATTGAGAGTTTTTTGATATCCCACTTAGTTGGTGGTCTTTCACTAGAGGCTGGGTGACAACAAGACTTCTCAGTTCTCAAGAAATCTTCTTAATTATTATCGATGTTTTCACACATGCCGTAGCAGATGATTCATTGGAGGCAAGTCTGCTCAGGTCTCTAGGACTATTCTGAGTATTCTAGCTGACCTTAACAATGCTGAATGGGTGGTCACGATTCTTTCTCTGATTTCCAATTATTATTATTATTATTATTATTATTATTATTATCATCATTATAATTATTATTATCATTTACTCCTTTTGAGTTTTCACATCAGTGTTAGCGGATGGTCTTTCACTAGAGTCTGAGTGACAGAAAGTCTCCTCAGGTCTCCAGGACTCTTCTGAGTATTCTGGCAGACTGCAACAGTGCAGTGTTCTGAATTGTTTCAATCCTTCCTCTGATATCCAAACTTTCCAAAACCTTTTCTAATCCTTTTGGGACTGTTCCAAGTGCACCAACCACAATTGGTATCACTTTCACTTTCATATTCCATAACTTTTTCAGTTCTCTGGCAAAGTCCAGATATTTGTCCATTTGTTCCTTTTCCTCATTATTATGTTTTCACGGCTGCCGTAGCTGGTAGTTCCCTAGAAATTGAGAGACAGCAAGTCTCCTCGGATCTCCAGGACTCTTCTGAGTATCCTACCCGATCTTAAGAATGATATAGTTTGGATGGTCTCGATTTTTCTACTGATTTCCAGTTCACCCAAATTCTTTTCCAGAGTTTTGGGGACCGTTCCAAGGACACCAATTACAACTGGTACGACCTTCACTTTCATGTTCCACAGTTTTCTCAGTTATCTGGCAAGGTCCAATTATTTGTCTATATTTTCGCTTTCTTTCATTTTCACTCGGTGATCGAACCGGGACGGCAAAATCCATGACATGACAAGTTCTCTTCTGGTTCATCAACACTACGTCTGGTCTCCTGGCGGGGATAAGGTGATCCATCTGTATCTCAAAGTCATATATAACTTTGTACGTCTCAATCTCCAGGATAGATTCCGGTTTGTGCATATACAATTTTGTTGAATGGTGAAAATCGAATTTCTTGCACAATTCCCAGTGAATCACGTTTCCCACCCACTCGTGCCGAGTCTTGTATTCTCTCCGTGTCAGTATTATTATTATTGTTACTAGTACAAAATAAAAAACACCCTCCGGGCGATATAAAAAAAGATTTTTGAAAAATATTGCCTAGGGGTGGGAGTAAAAAATTCTATGTCAGCGAGTTTGTACCCTAAGTAATTAAAATCATCAAATTCATTAAAGGATTAAAAAATAAGACAATTTGAAATGTAAACTTTAAATATGTATTAAAATAGAACAAACTATATATAGATATATAATACCAGTTATGTATTTATTAAAACTTGTTTTAAAAAACAATGAGGACTGTCTAATGCTGCATGTTCAAATTTTGAGTGTATTTATTCTATGTTATGACGATTTTGGGTAATGTGACGTAAGCAGTGACGTAATTTTTGTTACAGACAAAAACCGGATGCGAATCTCCATTTTAATAGATTATTATTATTATTATTATTATTATTATTATTATTATTATTTGCGATTTTTTCAAACAAGCGTTAGCTGGTGGTCTTTCACTGGAGTCTGAGTGTCAACAAGTCTCTGCAGGTTGTCAAGATTATTTTGAATATTGGAGCTGGTCTTTCGCTCTGTCGACTGTAGCTGTAGAATACACTGACTGAAGAGATGTAAGACACCCCTAAATGGAGCTAACTGTTGGCCGTGGGTGGTGACCCGTGATGCTGAAAGATGGAATCCTGGTGGCTGAGCAGTCCACGATATGCAACATTCCACTTTGGTCCTTACTTGGGCTAGACGGGCGGTCGGAGAGGCTCCCTCTGATCAATTGGCTGGTTACGTCAAGCTCTAGCACCTATATGATTGTACAAACTCTATTGCCCTTATGGCAACCCCCCAACTTTTGTATCATATATGTGCTAGATGTCGGTGGCTGAGGCTCTTAGCGACCTGGATATCACGTTAATGTCCAGTGAGCAGTCCATGACATGCAACACTCCTCCACTTTGGCCTATTATTTGCATGTTTTATCTTCTAGTATTTATTCTATTTTACCTTGGTTTCATTTTTGGCATATTAATAAATGAATAAACAAATAAATAATAATAATGAATATAATAAATAATAATAAATATAATAAATAATAAATAATAATAATAATAATAATAATAAATGAATAAATAAATAATAATAATTGTTGTGGGGTTTTAAGGGGTCAAATAAGAACAAAACGACGGGTAACAAATGTAGGAAAATGTATTAACAAATGAGTAGACAATTACAGTACAGAGAAGTGGGAAATACGTCCGACAATAGAGTTATGAGCTGACTCGCATTGGCTTATTCTACAAGCCATAATTGTCCCTGTTACTTATAGTAACCGGCGGTGCATTCCATTAGTCTATAGGGTATATCACCTTTAACAATAATAATAATGAAACGCATAAAATTCTCTGAGACTTTGAGCTAAAGACGGATAACCTTATCCCAGCCAGGAAACCAGACCTAGTGTTGATTAACAAAAATAAATAAATAAATATAAAGAGAACGTGTCAACTGGTGGACTTTGCGGTTCCAGCAGATCACAGGGTGAAGATGAATGAACATGAAAAGATGGCTAAATACCTGAAGCTTGCCAGAGAATTAAAAAAAATTCTGTGGAATATGAGACTGAAAGTGATACCACTTTTCGTGGGTGCACTTATCGGAAATTCCATGAGAATTATCTTCCCCTGCCACTAGGGGGACAGATCGCCAATGGGATATTGGCGCCAAAATCAAAACCGACCACTTGTCTGGGGGCCCTCATACTGGACGGACGTATTTTTTAAGTCAAACCCTTTCTAGGCATAGTATCAGGCATACTCGTCGGCGTTACTATTTAGCATACTGAGAACCTAATAATCTCCTGGAGAGGGCCCCATCCACCGTTACCTATCACAGAACACGCACTAATGATAGTCGCGATTCGCCGTTCCCTAAAATTCTTGAACAGGGCTACATAAACAGCTCGCTTCGAGCCATTCCCTACAACGAAAGAACACCTATCACCACGACACCAAGAACTCTTAGAACAGATAAGTCTGGTCGCGAATTCCAACTAATTTGCAAAATAAAAGTATTTACGGATCGAAGGGGCTTTTATTCCCCGTAGTCGTTGGCAAATTGTCGGACAAAGAAGAACAAACATAAAAGTAGAATGCAGACACTTGTATTACAAAATTTACAAGGTTTACAAAAGTACAAGGATTTACATAAAATGGTTTAACAACAAAAAGTGCGTGTTCTGTGATAGGTAACGGTGGATGGGGCCCTCTCCAGGAGATTATTAGGTTTTCAGTATGCTAAATAGTAACGGCCGACGAGTATGCCTGAGACTATGTCTAGAAAGGGTTTGACTCAAAAAATACGTCCGTCCACTATGAGGGCCCCCAGACGAGTGGTGGGTTTTGATTTTGGCGCCAATATCCCATTGGTGATCTGTCCCGCTAGTGGCAGGGGAAGATAATTCTCATGGAATTTCCGATACACTTGGAACGGTCCCAATAAAGTTGGAAAAGGGCTGGAGGATCTGGAAATCAGAGGAAGAATTGAGACCACCCAGACTACTGCACTGCTGCAATCGGCTAAAATACCTAGAAGAGTCCTGGAAACCTGAGGAGACCTGTTGTCACTCATCCTCCAGTGAAATACCATCAGTTCACGCTGATGTGAGAAACCCAAAAGAGGTGAAAATAATAATAGAAGAAGAAGAAGAAGAAGAAGAAGAAGAAGAAGAAGAAGAAGAAGAAGAAGAAGAAGAAGAAGAAGAAGAAGAAGCTATGCATTTTGTCAATGAGAAGCAATCCTGTCATAGAGTTTAGAATACGCAGTAAGTACTACAGAGGGGTAAAATGGATGTCATGAAGTAGGTGAAACGTTCCCTTTCTTAGAAATCTTGGAAAAGGGTTTTTATGTTTATTTTTTCAAATTCTCTGGCCAAATGTATGTTTTTTCAAAATTTAATTCGTTTTGCATTTTTCCCTAATCCTAATTATCTACCTAGAGTTCAATGGATGACCCAACGAGTCACGTTTTGTCTAGTATATATATATATACACACACACACACACACACACACACACATATATATATATACATATATATATATTATATATATATATATATATATATATATTAGCAATGACCGGTTCCCCGGAAACTTGATCTCGCAGTGACCGTAAAATACATAAACAAACCTATGTATTTAATAGTTTTAAATCACCAGTCCCACTACAGCTGTAAGTGGACGAGGGGATAAGATATCAGGCAGGCAAACAGCCAGTCTGAGTTCGACCCTAGCAAAGGATAGTTATGTCTAGCCACACCGAAGCGTGTGAATCGCCGAAAACACGTGTCTGTGGAAGACTTATATATATATATATATATATATATATATATATATATATATATATATACTAAGGTTTATATAAAGTGGTTGAGACAATGTCCCTGGGCATCTGTCTACTGAGGTGTCATGTTCGAGTTCAAGTCCCGTTGGAAGTTAATTAATCAGGACCATATGACCTTTAGGCACCGCTTTTTGATCTCGATTAAGAAAGGACATGTTTTTCATTTACACCGTCAATATCCGGTTGTTTGTTAGGGGTTAGGGTTAGGGGTTAGGTTTAGGGATTAGGGTTAGGGTTAGGGGTTAGTTTTATGATTTTAAAAAATGAAACTCTATAACAAAAGATATGATTATGTAGTAGTCCAAAAGGGTACACTTCTGATACACACACGTACACACACACACACACACACACACACACACACACACACACCACAAATATATATATATATATATATATATATATATATATATATATATATATATATATATATATATATATAAAAGATTGGTAATTTGCTTGAAGCATTGTTAAGTATGTTATAATATATCAATATTTTGAAGGCCAATACAATGCGTATGAAAAATAAAAGATAAATAAAATAACATCTTTTTTGTTTTTATTTTTCATACGCATTGTATTGGTCTTCAAAATATAATATATATATATATATATATATATATATATATATATATATTACATGGATATTTCGGACCATATGACCTTTAGGCACCCGTTTTTGATCTCGATTAAGAAAGGACATCTTTTTCATTTACACCGTCAATATCTAGTTGTTTTAACAGACGATTTTTATTTTTTTTTTTAATTATAAAACTAACCCCTACCCCTAATCCCTAACAAACAACCGGATATTGACGGTGCAAACGAAAAACATGGCCTTCTGAATCGAGATCAAAAAGGGGTGCCTAAAGGTCATATGGTCCATTTATCATGTCAGAATTGGGTAGCTTTGCCCTTTTCGTTGACAGTGTGTACAGACCTGAAAAGTTCTTATACAACGCAACGCTAATAAATCGAAATGAATGTCGTAATAAAATAATAATTGTGACCGCACCGCAGCATCATAAAACAGACCTGCATATAAAGTATCATTGAGATTTTATTTAAAGGGACATCATTCTAAACACAGGCCTTCTTAGGGCAGGTGTTTATTGGGGGGAAACACTAGAGACAATTACAGAACTGCGTGATAGTAATATAAAGCATGCTCCAGTGGATGTGGCGCGAGAAATACATTGCAATTGCTTGCTTCGTTTTGCTTAAGTGATTTCGTACAACGAATACCGGAAGAACCACCGTTCACATCCTGTAAGCTAGGCGGGTCGCTTGCATAGCAAGGGATGCTTTTGACCCTGTACGTGAAGGGCCCGGGGCAAAGGTCCGTGGCAACCTGCGTGGCCATAAATCACGGCTTCCCCTTAACAAGATAAGAAACTGGATTTGCTTCGTGTGCGGAACTATTATAAATATTCATATGAGCTATGATGAAGGGCCACACTAATTCACACGCGCGGATGAGGATAGAAGGTATGCTTACTACTACTACTACTACTACTACTACTACTACTACAACAACAACAAAAACAACAACAACAACAACAAGTGTACTAAATGATAGTATGCGTTTCCTCTTATATCTTACTATAATGGAGATTGTGTGTGTCTGTCTGTAACCGAAACTATATCACTACCCAAGTAGGAAGCGCGTAGTGTAATGGTGAAAGTCATGGGAAATGGACTCGTCGCCCCGAGTTCAAATCCTGGACGTGCTAATTGCATTTCACTTTGCGCTAATACCCTTGGGAAAGGTATGAATCCTACTCTCCCTCCAGCTATGGGTAAATAGCAGGGTAGACTGGGTTCTTTAACCATGGCTAGGTAACCAGTCTAGGAGAAGGAAAACTCTGAATACAAACCTGTTGAACTCCGCTTAAGAAATTGACCTTGTGTCGTATCCTGCTCGTGCGGAGGTGTTGGTAAATACATATATCACTACCCAAGTTATAATTCCCTTAGTTATTTACGTCAAATTGTCCATCATTCTATTTTTATTTAAACCTCTATTATTAATAAAAGTGTTTTACAATATTAATACTGTTGGCCTTATCTATATACTAATAAGATCCAATTGTATTTATATATACAACAAAATAGCAGTTTACAGTGTGATTGTAAAGGCTAATTTGCATATTGATATTAAAAATTTGATTTTGAGAAATATGTGCTTGGTTTTATTAATTTCTAATTGTTTGGTTTTATTTATAAGTGCAAAAATCTCGGGGATAAATCTTAAAAGAAATCCATTAACAAGAAGAAATAACTAATTTTATTCTTTACTTCCTATTTTAAGTAAATAGTTCAATTGTAAAAAAAAAATAGCAATGAAAGACGAGAGGGGTGGAAGCTGTTCTTTTTGTCGATTATAACAACAACAACAACAACAACAACAACTACAAAAAGCAACAACGACATCAACAACAACCAATAATATCAAATGATAATCTGCGTTTCACCTTATATATTAATTAAAGAACAAAAGCAACAATGTTACCAACTATAACCCTGCTATAGGGCACACCCTTTTTGTATAACTACTAGCAACCAAGTGTCACCGACTAGTTATTATTAGTCAGTGAGTTCGATCCGCACTAGGTGCTCAGTTCTTTGGGATACTACTAAATTTAAGTTCGTGGTGTCAAGGGTATCGTTGTAGGAAATGGATAGGATGTCACGAGTTCAAATCCTAGAAGAGGTTGGATGTATCTAAAATAGCGCCAATGCTTTTGAGAACGGTATGAATCCGACTATTCTCCACCCAGCTACGAGTAAGTAGTAGGACAGATTGGGCTCTTTAACCTTACTATGGTAATCAGTCTAGGAGAAGGAAAACTCTGAATTCAAACTTGTTAAACTAAACTTAAGAAAAATACCATGAGTCGCATCCTGCTGGGGCGGAGGGGTTTGGTATATATATATATATATATATATATATATATATATATATATATATAGACGATTAAAATCAAATGGTTTTAAAACTTCAGACCCTGAAGGTTTGCGCTACTACGAGAAACTTAAGTAGGTAGTTTTTATCGTCTATTTAATCGACTATTTATATATTGAGCACTTTTTAATCGAATTTAGTGAAAAAATTACGAAGTAAATAAGATTGTGTACTTATTTGCTAGGTGGATTTAATGGTAACTCCGATATATATATATATATATATATATATATATATATATATATATATATTATTGTAATGGAGATTGTGTGGTATTCTGTGTGTAACCGAAACTATATAACTTTACAAATCCCAATTCCCATAGTTATTTACGTAACATTTTCCATGATTTAATTTCTTTTTAAAACTCAGTGATTAATAAAATTGTTTTACATTATCAATATGGTTGACCATATCTACAAACTAATAACAAAATAGAGGTTTACAGTGTGAACGGGAAGGCTAATTTGCATATTGATCTTAAACATTTGATTTTAATAAATATGTGCTTAGTATTATTGATTTCTAATTGTTTGGTTTTATCTTAATGAATATGAGCAAAAATCTCTTCAATAAATCTTAAAAGAAATTTATTAACGAGAAGAATTAACTGTAATGTTATTCTTTACTTCCTATTTTAACTAAATAGTTAAAATATGAAAATTAGCAATGAAAGGCTGGAGTGATTGCAGAGTAAGTTTCACTTGTTTTGTTTTTTTTATTATAGCCCCCTATGTTTCAAATAGTTTTATCTGCATTCTTATTTAGTTTCATTGGTCTTTCTATAATATTTTATTGCATGAAAACTTAAATATGTGCACCCGGAGGGTGCATATATTAGCTAGTATATTATATATATATATATATATATATATATATTATATATATATATATAATATATATATATATATATTATTGGACTTGAACTACATAAACGTTATCTTTGATTTTCCAATGACGTTATCATCGCGTCATTCCTTATAAATTAACATAACTGAATTAACGATTTATTATTGATATCTTGTCCCCTGATTTCGCGCGTCAATTTCACAGCAATTCCTTTCTCTTCCACGTTCAGTGTAATGATTTGTCATTTTTCCACCAAAGTTCATGTACCGAAAGTACTCGGGACTTGAACTTTGGTGGACTTATCCACGAATTCCACCCAAACATTAAAAAGTTGGCCAGAAAACTCGAAAAGATAAAAAATAAAATTGTTAAACAGGAGATGTGTCTTTTGTTTAATTCTACATGTATAAATGAAAAAAAATGCTGCCCAAATACACACACATATATATATATATTTACCAAACCCCTCCACCCGAGCAGTTAAAATGTTGCCTCTTACTGACAGCTACGGACGGCCGAGATGGGAGATGTCGTTGTTAAGTCTAGCCACACTGCTTGACTATTTTTATAGATGCACGAAGGTCATTCAATAAATGATGTTAATTTTGTTTAAGGATTAAGCAATAGGAAACAATGTTTAATGTTGCACCTTTAAGTAGTAATAATAGGAAAGATTAGGCTCCTTACTATAGTAACCTTACTATAGTAACCAGTCTAGGAGAAGGAAAACACTGAATTCAAACCATTTACCCTTCACTTAAAATAACTTGTATCGCATCCTACTCGTGCGGTGGATTTAGTAAATGAATACTAAATTTAAACTTCCCACCAAACGGTGAAGCTTAGAATCTCAGTCGGTAGAGTGTTCGGCTGGGAACCGTAAGGTTCCTGGTTCGATACCGGCCCTCGCCAACTGAGGGTATGAGTAGTACAGGGTCCTGTGCGGTAAAGTGAGGAGCTGATAGTAGGTGTGGCGCTCCGTCTCAGACACTAAAAACAGTCTCCATGGTCTAGCGCTAGTGAAAAATGGAAAGACTCCCTCGCTGTCTTTCTGATACCCGACTTTAGGCCACACCGACGACTTTATATTCCCTGTAGAGGGGTAAAACCACCCCATAAGTCCTGGATATGACTCTAAACTGAATTTGATGGTGAGGCTTCGGTTCTGGAGAACTGGGTAATATAGATACCCCCTTTAATGGCCGTTATTTCCAGGTCCCCTCTGACCCCTAATTGTTGGACAAGTTAAGGTCCCAGGTGTGGGTCAAATAAATATTTTTTATACATCATACGTATTCGATATGACCTCATAAAACAACTGTCTCGACAAACAATTACACAAAATATGTAAATACTAACGGGCAAATGAACGCGATTCCCTAACCTCTAGGCTTAAAATAACTCGAAGCCGTCATGCCGTTAAAATCTATTAAGATCTCTTTTTTTAGATCGACTTAAAAATGTTAACACCCTTATAGGAATACCTTTAATATATTTTCAAACAGTCTCCATATGTTCACGATCCCTGTCAACATATGCTTAGAATCTCCCACAGGTGATTAAAAAAACAAACATATCTGCATTTCTCTTCTGATTAAATAAAAAAACTTATTTTTTTATATAAAAATGTGTCTTTAACATAAAAACGTGTCTTACGTTTAAAGTTTTTAAAACTTAAATAAAAAATTACTATTGAATTAACTACAACAACATGAAATAACTAATTTTCTTTATTAAAATCCAAATTTATTTTAGTATAAAAATGTGCCTTTGGGTTGTAAATATACAGGAACAAACTTTAAAAAAATCTTACAGTGAAATTTTGGTTTGGTTTGTTTTGTTTTACGGCATATCAACCTCAGTGGGTCATTTAATGCCAATAAAGTTTTGAAATAAATCAATTCTTAATGGATAATACAATTTTTTTATAAATACATTTTTCTATTTAACCCATAGATGGGACCCTAACAGGTACTACCACTCCGGGTCCGAGTGGACCAGGGAGTAATGGTGATGAAGGGGTGCTCACCATTCCCCAAACCCCCAAAACTGGAACCTCACCATCAGATAGAGTTTAACGTCATTCCCAGGACATGTAGACCCGCAGCCACCGCCTTCTAGCACACATATGATAAAAAGGGGTTGGGGCTTGCTTTAAGGGCAATAGGGTTGGGGAAATCATATAGGTGCTAGGGCTTGACGTGACCAGCCGATTGATCGGAGGGGGCCTCTCCAACCGCTCGTCTAGCCCAAGATAGGGCCAAAGTGGAGTATTGCATGTCATGAACTGCTCATCCACCTGGGCTCTATCCTTAAGCATCACGGGTCACCACCCACGGCCAACAGGTGGCCCCATTGGGGGAGTCTTACCCCTCTGCAGAGGTGCAGTCGGTGCATTCTAACGCCCCAGACGACAGGGCGGCAGTGACATTTTAATGCAAAAAAAATCGTCTGTTCTAAAACATAATTCTGTTCACGCGCTTCTTTTGGGATTTTTCTGAAAGGGTCAAGTAGAGGTCCCCATGTGCCAGCCGACAGGAATTTTCTACTCAACTCTCCGATTTGAATTTTCATAACTTCAATTCAAATTCTAACTACACTACTTACACAATTCATAGGCTACCCATGAATTATGTAACAAGGGGAAAGTACAAAAGGGTTTCTAACCGAACGGATGAGAAGAAGTGCCATTTTGAGCGAGGGACACCTGCGTCCGCTCCCGCTGACTGGTTGGTCGACAACGCTAGCTAAAACTGATTTCTGTACCACGCTTCTGTTGGCGCAGTTTGGAACGGGTAAAGTAGAGGTCACCACCTGACAGTCATAACGGCCGACAGTAAATTTCCCCTCAACTCTCCGATTTGAATGTTCATGCCTTCAATTCAAATTCTAACTACACTACTTACACAATTCATAGACTACCCATGGATTATGTAACATAAGCAGCCTGGTGCTTGTATGCCAGATTAATTCAATATCTTAGTAAGAAGAACAGCAATTCTTTTACATATGTGCACACACACACACACACACACACACACACATATATAATATATATATATATATCGAGATATGTATATCTAGATGCTCTTACATAACAAATTATATATCGAATATAGAATTATGCTGCAGGACAGCACAAAAATTCCCAATAAAAAATATTGAATTTCGTATAATCTAGTAGACCTTCATAATGCCTGTAGGTCAGTATACTAGTGTGCGCAGATAAAACAAAAATGTCCAGAAGCTAATCAGAAATCACACACACACACACAACACACATACACACACACACACATTACAATATCTGTGTGTGTGTGTGTAGTGAGAGAGAGAGAGAGAGAGAGAGAGAGTGAGAGAAGAGAGTTGGAGGAGAGAAAGGCCCAGGCCAATCCTTTGTCCCTGCCTGCCTGCCTGTCTGTCTCTCTGTTCTCTGTCTCTGTCTCTGTCTATATTATATATATATATATATATATATATATATATATAGAGAGAGAGAGAGAGAGAGAGATAAAGACAAACAGACAGGCAGGCAGGACAGAGAGATTGGCTGGGTCTTTCTTTCTCCTCCGCCTCTCTCTCTCTCTCTCACACACACACACACACCACATCTCTTCTCTGCTCTCTCTCTCTCTTCTCTATATATATTATAATATATATATATATTAACAGGTGTATAGTTATCACATCTACTTTGGTGTGAGACAGTGGAATGTACCATATATAAGCGTGATTAATTAGGAGAGTGCTCAATATCTGTATAGACAAAATATAATATATAATAAAAAATTAAAGATATATAATATTTTTAATATATATAGATATATATATATATAATAATTATATATATATTTATATTATTTACCTGGATGACCATATATATGCAAAACATGGCAAATTGCAGTTCTTATAAACGCAGATAAACATCCGTATAATTCAAATATAATTCTAATTGTATTTTAACTTGGAAGCCACGCACAAACTGAAGCTCATAGTTAAAAATGCGTTGATCCCATCGGATCAAGCTGTTATAAACAAATAGCCATTCTAATCTATCTTGTATCACTTTGACTTAATAATTTATATTAAACACTTCATTATTAGAATCAGTATTCTTAAAGCAAAGATTTGTTTTATTTTCAGATTGGTTCAATTTCACTATTTTTAAATTGCGTACATAAATAACAGTCCCCCTAAAAATGTGTATTTTTTCCTTCCTAATCTAAAATTGGATTTCTATTTCCATTCCATTTTACTCAGATAAAGCTGCTTCTCTGTAGCACAAACGAATTATTTTGTTTGTTTGTTTTACGGCATATCAACCCCAGTGAAATAATGCCGATAAAGTTTTGAATATATCAATTCTTAATGGATATAACAATTTTTTTATAGATACATTTTTCTATTTTAACCCATATGATGGGACCCTAACAGGGACTACCACTCCGGGTCAGAGGGGCCATAGCACATGGTATGAAGGGGCTGCTCCAACATTCCCCAAACCTTCCAAAACTGAAAACCTACACCATCAGATAGAGTTTAACGTCATTTCCCAGGACATGTAGACCCGCAGTCACCGCCTTCTAGCATCCATATCAAAAAGGGTGGGCTTAGGCAATAGGTTGGGAAAATCATATAGGTGCTAGGAGCTTGACGTGACCAGCTGATTGATCGGAGGCGGGCCTCTCCGACCGCCCGTCTAGACAAATTATTTTATATTTTTAGTTTCTTATTTTGTTTCTTAATGAAATAACATTTCTATATATATTTCAAAATTTTCTCCATTTTCATTTACATTAACAGTGTTTCCTTCTTTTTGATTTTAAGTTGTATTATTTTTCTCAAAGAAGAGAAAAAAAGCAATATTAGAGCTAAACTTCGATGCTGTGTGCTGTTTATAAGAAATCATTGAAGCATCATCCTAAAAAATAGCATTTATGTGATCACTTACCTCTCACCTCAGAAATCATCAAATTAAAACGAATGAAACAAGCTGGGCATATTCTCTATTGGACGAATAATAAACTTGGTAACCAACTCAGCAGTCGCTGCATCCTTCCACTCTGGTATCTGACTCTGCAGTGACTGTCTCCCATCTGAAATAATGGTTGAGAGTGACTCCTCGAAAAAGTTGACATCAAAGCTGAAATTGCCACCAACGTCACGTGTTCAGGAATACATGATAAGTAAAGCCCGACTCTTTCAAATACTGTACGACTCTCGGGACTCAAATGAATAGTGTCCAAAATCCCGAAGCACCATATCAGGTTGGAAATGGAACAGAAAAAGATTGAAACCCAACGGTACCTCGACCGCAGCGTTAAAACCGACGACACTGCCAGTCACGACATCACTGCATATTACAACAACCCGCAACGGCCGAAACAGTCCAATGACAGGCCTGAACAACGAGCAGCGAAAACATTCAGACAGCCCGCTCAGAAAAAGTATAACACGGCATCCAATGGTAGACACCCACCCAACCAAAAACACAGAGACATGACTCGAGGTACACCAATTTGCAGGAACTTTATAAGGGGCTTCAAATGCTTTCAGGGACATAACTGCCCATATCGACATTCACCCCCAGCTCAAGCACACGTCGCAGCCACAGAAGAAGCGTCACACCCCAACGTTACACAAACCAACGACACGGATTTTCAGTACGGACCGGACGAGATGTGATGGCTCGTACGCCGGTCCATCCCGCTCATCATCACATATTTAATCTCCAGCGACACTCCGTGCAACAATCCCCGTTCGTTAAAACGACATTCACTATCAAAGGAAACACCTTCACGGACACAGCATTGTTAGATTTAGAAGATGTATCATTTCTTAAGGTTCCATGGGATGGTTGATGCTGGTAGAGCTTGGTTCTTGGTTTGCTTTAGTTAGTTTTATTTTCTTTAACGCAGAGGTCGGCAATCTTTTGGAGAGAGAGAGAGAGAGAGAGGGCCAAACAGCTATGCAGAGTCTCGAAGGAGGGCCAAGACATAAACTCTTTATACAAAAATGCCAGGAAAATTTAGTATAGCCGTAAGGGAAAT
The DNA here is from genome assembly GCA_023376005.1 of Doryteuthis pealeii. Classification (NCBI taxonomy): domain Eukaryota; kingdom Metazoa; phylum Mollusca; class Cephalopoda; order Myopsida; family Loliginidae; genus Doryteuthis; species Doryteuthis pealeii. Next base: position 7,996,774 of record CM042152.1, read on the forward strand.
TTGGTAAGCAAAGAGTTAAATGATTTTTAGCTTATTTCATTTTCAGAAACAATTGTTCCCAAGAATATATACTTCCGAATTATGTATTCATTGGATAATTATTCGATTTTTTAAACCCATTTATAAATTCATTTTTATCTACTTATTCCATAGATAGGACACTAACAGGTTCTGCCAATCTGAATCAGATTCGAGTAATGGTGATGAAGGGGTACTCCAGACTCCCCTGTGCTTTAGAACTTGAACTTCACCACGAGATGCAGTTTAACGTCATACCCAGGGCACTAAGACACTCAGTCAATGTCTTCTTGTGCATATATATATTTACCAAACCCCTCCGCACGAGCAGGATGTGACACAAGGTCAATTTCTTAAGCGGAGTTCAACAGGTTTGAATTCAGAGTTTTCCTTCTCCTAGACCGGTTGCCTAACCAAGGTTAAAGAGCCCTGTCTGCTCTACTATTTACGATAGCTGACTGAGTCATAGTGCCTATCAGGGTCCCATCTATGGGTTAAATAGAAAAAAAATTTATAAAGATTGTTTTAAAATTTTTTCTACCAAACTATCACTTATAACAAACTTGAACTTTACCCTATAATCTTATCCCTTAAAACTGATTTCCAATCCACTTAGCAACAAACAATTACAAACATCCTACTGTCAAAATCAATAAATATCCTTGAAAAAAAGACATAACAATAAATTTGACCATCCCTCACGACCTAACGCTTAGCATAAAATAAGTCTGGATGGGTTGACATGCCGTTAAAATCAATCAATCAATCAATCAATACTTTGTCTGGCTGCGGGTCTACATGTCCTGGGAATGACGTTAAACTCTATCTGATGGTGAGGTTCCAGGTTTGGGGAATGTGGAGCACCCCTTCATCACCATTGCTCCCTGGTCCACTCTGACCCGGAGTGGTAGTATCTGTTAGGGTCCCATCTATGGGTTAAATAGAAAAATGTATTCATAAAAAAATTGTATTATCCATTAAGAATTGATTTATTTCAAAACTTTATCGGCATTAAATGACCCACTGT
>CM042152.1:8000318-8021023 GCA_023376005.1 Doryteuthis pealeii
TGTGTGTTATATATCATTAAGAAAATATTTTTTACACAGTATATAGTGTGAATAATTTACATACCGGTTTTGATAAAACCGTGTTTAATAAATAATTACTTAGTGTTATTGATTTCTAATATTATTGTTTAATTCTCAAACGTATTAAAAGAAATTATATGTATAATTGTATATGTAAATCAATTTGAATAAAGTGAAAATAAGTGTAACTTTTATTGTTCGTATTTAATTTCAGTGGTCTTTCTAATTCAATATAGTATTTAATTGTATTAAAACTTAAATATTTGTGCCCGGCGATCGCATTTTTTTTTTGCTAATTGGTTTAATAGTATTCTTTGTAGTCATGAAAGCTATGATACTTTCTTTTTTTTTAATGGTATATTAACTTTCGTGGGTTATTTAACGCCAAAGCCATTCTTGTAGAAGATCAGTATTGGAACTATTTAACCTATTTGACCTATATTTCGCTGGGGATAAGGGTTTCATATATTTTCCTCGACTATTAGTCCAAATGTTAACATAATATTGCGACTTTATTCGAACTCACTTACTACGAAGTTAGAGTCCAGCAGGTTATCTATTACGTCACGGGGACTCCCCTGTATATATTTACCAACCCCTCCGCACAAGCAGGATGTGAGACAAGGTCAATTTCTTAAGTGGAGTTCAACAGGTTTGAATTCAGAGTTTTTCTTCCCCTAGAGCGGTTACCTAACCAAGGTTAAAGAGCCCGGTCTGCCCTACTATTTATCCATAGCTGGAGGGAGAAATGCAATTACCACATCCAGGATTTGAACTCGGGGCGACGAGTCCATTTCCCATGACTTTAACCATTACACCAGGTGCTTGCCCTATAAGCTATAAGAAATGCAATTACGTGACACTCTAATCTCTTCAGTTCCTATTTCCTGTCGGCGGGGCTTAGAATACCCCCGAAAGAGTGTTGTCCTGGGTATACCACTAAACTGCATATGATGATGTGGATCCAGTATCCGAACTCTAGAGTGTGTGGGGTACCTCAGTATTGCAATTATTCCCAGATCCACTCTGACCGGAGTTGTTGCATCTGTGAGGGTCACGTCTATTGGTAAAATAAAATAGGTTAAAAATAGTTTACATTCGACAGGACCCAATATTGATAGTCGAAATATCGGACCATACGACCTTTAGGCACCCCTTTTTGATCTCGATTAAGAAAGGACATGTTTTTCATTTACACCGTCAATATCCGGTAGTTTGTTAGGGGTTAGGCGTAGGTGTTAGTTTTATAATTTAAAAAAAAAATCTAAAAATCGTTTGTTAAAACAACCGGATATTGACAGTATAAATGAAAAACATGTCCTTTCTTAATCGAGATCAAAAAGGGGTACCTAAAGGTCATATGGTCCGAAATATCCATGTAATATATATATATATATATATATGTGTGTGTGTGTTGTGTGTGTGTGTGTGTGTGTGTGCGTGTGTACGTGTGTGTATCAGAAGTGTAGCTTTTTGGAGAAAGGGCCGGGTTAGCTCAGTCGGTAGAGCGTTCGGCTAGAAACCACAAGGTTCCTAGTTCGATACCGGCCCTCGCCAACTCAGCGTATGAGTAGCACAGGGATCTGTGCGGTAAGGTAAGGAGCTGATTGTAGGTGTGGCGCTCCACCCCAGACGCTACAATAATCTCCTTTGTCTAGCGCTATTGAAAAGGGGATAGACTCCCTCGCTGTATGGCTCATACCGACATTAGGCCGCCCCGACGACTTTACTTACTTAAATATTCATATTTTTTGTTATACAGTTTCAATACTGTAGAGTTTAGTAATAAATAATACCTAATATTATTCGTTTTGGTGTTCACTGGAAATAATAAAACCTTTCTGTATTTTGGCTAAAAAGAAAACTATTTCTGGCGGGTATGATATTGTTGGCCTTGTGCGCATGCGTACGCGTGCAGCACAGACCCCAATCAACAACTGGAGAAAATTGCAAGTTCTTATACAAGTCATAAACACAATGAATAGAAACTGTTTTGGTTACTGAATAGATAAAACAAACCTAATGGAATATATCGTCAAAAAGGTGACGCTTCATCATAATATATAAAAGTAAAAATGAATGAAGTTCAGTTAGGTTGAATCAAGGATGTTTTCAGACAAGATTCGGCGAAGGATGTTCCAACGCTTCGACCCAAGATGAAAACCCGGCCCAGATAAATACCACAGGTATCTGATTGGCTTCATTTGCGATTGATTTATGATCAAAGAGCCACAGTGGCATACTGCATTGACTAATGTTGGTAATCTATACATATATATATATATACATATATGAGGTGAGGTAAAAGGAAGAATGAACAAAAATAAGGACTCAAACAAGTCCAAGTAGGAGAGAAATATTTCGTCCTTCTGACGCGAAAAATTTCCTCGGTCAGTCTGAATTTATTCAAAGCAAAAATACGTACATTTGTATTTATAGAAGAGAAAGCGAGTTAGTGGTGGAATTGAGGGGTAGGGGGGTTATGGAGGATTTGATTGAAATGAGAATAAACATTCCTCTAAACCCCCCCCCCACACTTTATATCATGTTATTCTCATTTCATATATATTTGTATTTATATTTTATTTTACATATTTAAAATATATCTTTATATTTTTATTTTACATATGTCTATAACCATGTCTATAACCTTGCTGATGAGACCTAACAGGTCGAAATGTACATTCAGGGATTGACATTTTCTCGATTTGTTTAGCCTTACATTTGAACATATATGCCCGCCTAAATTCATTAATTATTAACTAATTAATTTTCAAAATTAGGTATGACTTCAATTAAGCACATATCCCCAAAAAATTGTCGGCTTAAAGCCATATATAAATAAACACATTTGTTTGTTTACTTACCCTCATATATATATATATATATATATATATATATATATATATATATATATATGAACTTTACATATGTATTTATATCTTATATATTTTAGATATGTATTTATATTTTTGTTTTACATATTTATATGTATTTATATGTATTAAATGTATTTATATGTATCATTTTACATATTCATGTGTATTTTACATATTTATATGTGTTTATATGTATTTATATGTATTTATATTTTATATACAAGTGCAGTATATATTCATATTTTATATACAAGGGCAGTTGTGAGAATCTGTATGCCCGGAGGAAACTTCTAAAATGAAACAATTAACGACAAAATAAATATACACATTCAATATCACCAGGGCTTGGTTTTTGAGCAAGAACAATAATAGAGATTTTGTTTATATTCGTGAAGATAATTATTTTTTAAATTAAATGATAACAGTATGGATTTTTTTTTTTTCATTTAATATTTTAGATAGTAGACATTAACATTTCTTTTCAGAGTAGCTGGATCAATGTAAGGTCAATCTTTTTACACAGAGACTTAGATGGGGCATCCCACGAGGAATCAACTCACGATTTTGTAATAATGGATATGCAGAACTTACTTATAAAATCCCCCTCTACCCAGGCGATACCGGATAGCCAATGCTAGTACTGAATAAAATTGGAACAGAAACGCTTTTGTTAAATTGCATGTATTGCTTTATTTGAAGAAATTCTATAAAAATTAAAATTAAAAAATAGGTCCCTATAAGGTTAGGGGGAGAGATCACGAGTAACTGTGTAGTTAGGCGGTGAGTTACAAAGAACAAGGATATGACGGGAAGACAATGTTACTAAAAGGTTTTTATATACGTTAAATGTACTATTTCTCTGAATTCACACTGGATTGTCCAATTGGACACATAGCCTAGTGGATACAGTAGTTAGGTTTAGACTGTTCTAAGTGACAGTTATCTTTAGACTGCAGATTCAATCCTAGTCGGGAGGCAGCAGTAAAATAGAATGATAATTAACACAAGCTTAACACCTGGACCCCAACTATGGTTAGCGGAATGAGAACAGGATAACCCCGTAAACTGAATAAACGGTTCGGTTCAAAGTTCCGATTACGACAAGAAGGTTCCCGATTAGACAAGAAGGATCCCGAGTCCGAGAAGGTTCCCGAGTCCGACAAGAAATAACCTTATATATATATATATATATATTATTATATATATGAACGTAGGATGAATATTTTTGCCAAATAATTCGGTATAAAATACCCCAGACGAGTTAACATGTCGTTAAAAGAGTCCATTTTCTACGACAATAATGATTGCACAACGCGCTTATTGTATATATATATATATATATATATATATATATAATATATAGTCATCCACAGACACGTGTTTCGTCTTATCAAAGTCTCTTCATTGTGGCTAGACATTTTGTAAGCCGGGATTAAAATCTGATCGGTTTCAGTGTCAGTCCCTCACCTTAACCATCATCACCTACAGAATGCAAAGGGGATTTTAACTATATTAATACACATATCGCTTTTCTATGTAAAGAAACGTCATAGAGTGCTCCAACCCTTATACAGGAGAGCGTTGCGTTTATGTGTGTATCTCTCTCTCTCTCTCTCTCTCTCTCTCTCCTCTCTCTCTCTCTCTCTCTCTGTGTGTGTGTGTGTGTGTGTGTGTGTGTGTGTGTGTGTGTGTGTACTGTACATAATCGGCAAGATATATAAGAATGCCTATTGAAGAAGATTCAGTTAATGATCGAAAATATTTCAGCGAATTACTGATCAGCAGATCCCCGAGCAAATTGTTCATCTTGGTCATAGATTGTATTCGTTAATCTTGTATAGACTCATCTTCCATATTCACTCTGAAAAATTAATTCCGATTCCTCTCCCAATCACAAAAGCACGTTTTCCTTCATGAAGTGCGTTCTGCCAATATATATAAATATATATATTATATATATATATATATATATATATATATATATATATATATGTGTGTGTGTGCGTGTGTGTGTGCGTGTGTGTACGTATATATATATATATATATATATATATATATATATATATATATGCAGTTTTTCTCACCAAGTGAACTTTCTTTGAAAATCACATAAGTAGGAACCTGTCAGTACCCAAGCGCCGTTGACTTCCTGTCCATTTTACCTTGTTATATCAACGATATTAATATACATGCTATATCAAATATTAAGTCCTATTTATTTATAAATATACCACTCTATATTATCAATATATGTCATATATATATATAATATATGTATATTATGCAAGCCCCAACCTCTTTTGTCATATGGGTGCTAGAAGGCGGTGGCTGAGGGTCTACAAGTCCTGGAATGACGTTAAACTCTATCTGATAGTGAGGTTCTAGTTTTGGAGGTTTGCGGAATGTGGAGCATCCCATCGTCATCATTGCTACCTGGTCCACTCTGACCCGGAGTGGTAGTACCTGTTAGGGTCCCATCTATGGATTGAATAGAAAAATCTATTTATAAAAAAATTGTGTATCCATTAAGAATTGATTTATTTCAAACTTTATCGGCATTAAATGGCCCACTGAGGTTGATATGCCGTAAAACAAAACAAACCAAACTAAACTAAAGAAAGGGTTCTGTTTAACAGAAATGCAATTTTGTTCGAGATACACAAGAAAAAAGCCATATAAAAACAATTTTACTAATACAAGTGATCTTAACATGATCATTTAAATTCATTAAAAATAAGCTGGAATTGGTAAATATTTTCTAACACTAAATCTATACAGTAAAAACTTTTTTACTAATAATTTTTACTAATAGGAATATGTTAGGAGGTTTTAAGGGGTCAAATAAGAACAAAACGACGGGTAACAAATGTAGAAAAATGTATTAACAGAAAGTTGACAAATACAATAGAGATTGGAAATTACGTCCGTCAAAATAGAGTTATTGGATTGCTCGCATTGGCTTACTGCTAAGCCATAATTATCCCTGTTATTTATAGTAACCTGTCGGCGCATTCCATTAGTCTTATAGGATGTATCGCCTTTAACAGAATGTTTACTAATACGAGTGATTTTTACATGATCAATTAAAGTTTAAAAATAAGCTGGACTTGGTAAATAATTTCTAATACTAAGTCTTTACAGTAAAAACTTTTTTAGAAAAATTTCAGTATCTTTATAATTAGTTTTTAGCTTTATATTGGGTTCCAAAGGAATGGTAAATTCTTTCATTTGCTTTAAATCCACAGAGAATTAGTAATAAATTTTGAATTGTGAATCATTATTATGAAAAAAATATTCAGATCTGCATAATCATCTTTATTGTTTTTTATTAAATACACAGGGTGTTCGGAATAAATTTGATAGTTTCATGAGAAAAAAGAAAAAGTGCTTGGTCACTACAAAAATTTAATGGATTGTAAAGAAATTCAACAGCCACGAAAATTACACTACTGTCAACAAGATTCATTAAAAATAACCGCCATTAGCGTCGATCACAGCCTCAATCCTGCTCCGGAAGCTGGAGTAAGCTGATGTTACTGCTGCCCTGGGAGGGCTCTCAGAAACTACCTTAATTCTGTCGATTAACTGGGCTTTTGTAGTACTGGCACGGCGATTGGTGTCTTTCTCAACAGCGCCACATACATAATAATCCATGGGGTTAAGATGTGGGGAGTTCGGAGGCCAAACATTCGGACTGGTGTAGTCTAAAAAAAATCAACTTCAACCATCTTTGACTTTTCCCAGAGATGTGACAGGGGGCCGAATGCTGATACCATACATATGGTCTAGCCTTGGCTACCGTTGCTATCAAGGGCTTGACCACAGGGGTCAGCAACTTCATGTATTCATCTGAGGGTCCTCCAACACATTTTCTGCAGATTTACGAGGAATTCTGCTGTACGAACGCAATCAGATCGTATATTATGTTGCTTTCTTCAATCAACAGCCTCCTAGTCTCTATTGCAATTCTGCAGTTCATGCCTGATTGTTTTTACAGTGTTCAGGGGAGCATTGGGCAGCAACCATAATCTCCTTATTTTGATTGGCGGTGCAGATCACCATGATACAAGTTATTCTCTCCCATGATTCAGGTGGGTTCCAGTCATCTATTCTATATGTCATCACGTATATGAATGAAGAACTTTCCAAGCTTTTAAATGATGCGTAGTGTGCGTCAATACCTTCATCCTACGGAGAGAAATAACCAAATATAAATATGTCGAATTTATCCCGAACACTCTTTAGATTCTTTCACCTTCATCAGGTGTACAATTTATCCAATAATCAACAGATGGAAAAAAAGAACAGATTTTTGGGCTTTCCATAACTGCAAAAGAACATTGCTAGTGTGTTATCTACTGACAGAATTTCCTGTACTGGAATAACTGACATTCTTATGATGTAGATTAAGCATGCTTCACACTTTGACTTGTATTCATGTGTGAAATCTTTCAAGGATTAAGGTCCGAAGGTACTCCTAGCTACACCGTGAGACTCATTGTTAGCGATCTCCTAGACGAGGATTTTTCCTAGGTACCCGGATTAAACATAGGATTATATCACTGGACCTTTGACACTACGTAGGATTCCATAACTCAGGAATAATTCACTTACCAATGGATTCGATAGCTCAGGACTTACTTACTTTAAGTCCTTTTAAACTGGCCAAGAATGGCGGTCAGAAACTTAACACAGATCACACACAGAAAGGCTTGGATAGACTTCACTAGTAACTACCGAATGGCTTGTCACGTGATATCCGAAGACACAGAAATCCTCTTATCCTGGGCAGATACATGACTGGTTGGTTGATTGATTTTAACGGCATATTAACTCATCTGGGGTTATATCATGCCTAACGGTTAATATATATTGTGTATTTATATACATACTATTTTAGTAATTTGTTTTAACAATGTGTTAGCACCATTGGGGATCATGTTGTATGGTACTGATTAAGTTAATGTCTATATTCTATGGTATAATTTTATTTCCCTCAAAAAGGACAGAATGTTATCCATGTTGTCATTTTCAAATAGATCTTTCGTATTGTTTGCATTGAAATAACGGTTTCTGATGTGATCAAGAAACCTACATTCCATGAATAAGTGTTTAACAGTCAAAGGTGTTTGACATGTTTCACACTGTGATTGTTGTTCTTGTTTGAGTATATAGGAGTGCGTTAGTCTTGTGTGACCAATGCGTAATCGGGACACAATGACTTGTTCCTTTCTAGACTTTCATAATATATATTTATATTTTTTTTTAATAATTTGCTTGAAGCATTGTGTTTATATTGGTTTGGTGGTTGGTTTTGAAGACTATCACAATGCAGGTGTAAAGAAAAAAGAAGGTAACTATGAGGATGGTCATTTACTTTTGATTTATTTTCTTGAACCAAAGGTAAACAAACATCATAGTTACCTCATTTTTTCTTGCATAGTGATAGCCTTCAAAAACCAACCACCAACTTGTGTGTATATATATATATATATATATATATATATATATGTATGTTATATATATATATATATATATAAATAAAATAAAAATAAAATGTATGTAATATATATATATAAATAAATGTATGTATATTATATATATATATATATATAATATATATATATATATAATATATAATATATAAACAAAAAAAAAAACATAAGCACGTCGTTTCTGAAAATAAACTCTGATGATGAAGCTCTAGCTTTGAAATCGATTAGACATATAAAACATCTTTTTGTCTTTATTTTTTACGCATTGTATTGCCTTCGAATTTTTATTATTTTATAACATACTTAACAATGATTCAAGCAAATTACCAATTACTTATATATATATATATATATATATATATATATTATATATATATATACTCTGCATTTTTTTTTTATATGATGTGACATTTTCTTTTCTTTTTAAGTGTTGGTATCACAATTTGGTAATGTTCAGGGTCGGCTGTTATGGACAGCTGGTATGTCTACATCAATGAGTACAATAGTTGTTTATGACACTGTGAAAAGACATGCAGTATTAACAGTTCAGGTAAATATTGATATCATCTTCTCTCTCTCTCCACCCCACCCCCTCTCAACCAAATTGACATCTTGGTTTTTGGCTACTTTTTAAGTTTGTTTTTCTTATGATTAGAAGTTTCTAGTTGATTTTAAAGAGTCTCAGTCTCCCAAAAAGTTTATTGTGGATGTTGTTATTCAAGTACTGTTGCCATTTTGTACGAAGGAATCTATTAAATTTAGGTTTCAAGTCAGTATGTGGAATCTTGAACTTGTCTGGGAACAAATCTAGAGCCGATTTAGCTGCGGAGTTAGCCCATTCCCCTTCACACCTATATGGCTTAGGATCCAGCATATCATAATCTCCTTAGAGCAGATGGGCAGATACAGTTATGGATTCTAAATAGGTAGCCCATAATTTTTTTAATACAATTAACATTTAATTTTTGTTGACATAATTGTACGGTTATAACTGAGTTCTTTTTTGCCTAGAAAGATGTCTGTATTTAAACAGGAAATTTAATGATATTCGTTACAACATACGTAATTACATGAAGGCCATTTATGTGCCAATATATATCTGCAACCTGCGCAGTAAGAAATATATTAGCCTTTGGATATTTTCTCTCAAAAAATGTAAAATTGATATATATATATATATATATATATATATATATATATATATATATATATATATAACACCATAATTACTTTTTTTTACACTTGCTTTGTGATAGCTTTCAAAACCAACCCACCAAACCAAATATATATATATTATATATATAATATAATATATTATATATATATATATAGGTATATATAATATATATAATATTATATATATATATATATTATAGGTATATATAATATATATATATTATATATATATATATATATAGATATTGTGTATAAATATATATATATAATATATATATATATATACTATATATAGTATATATATATTATATTAGGTAGATATGTGTTTGTATATATATATATATATATATATATATATATATATATATATATAATATATAACACCATAGTTACCTTCTTTTATTTACCTTGCTTTGTGATAGCTTTCAAAACCAACCACCAAATCAATATATATATATATATATATATAATATATATATATATAGTAGATATATATATATATTAGGTATATATATATATATATATATATATATATATATATATATAGGTAGATATATATATATAGGTAGATATTATATATATATATATGGTATATTATATATATATATATATGGTAGATTATATATATACACACACACACACACCACAACATATATATATATATATATATATATATATATATATATATATATTATTTCTGCATGGCCTTGACTGAAAGAGCAAGCCAGAAAAATAATATCTATTACGTGAAAGTTTAGAAATCAAAATTACCGAGCTGGTTGCAAAGCATATAGAACTTCTCATACAGAACGCAATTTCCTTTTGAATTCGCAAAAGGTTATCTCATCATCTTAAAACGTTTTTCATCAAAATAATATTATTAAAAAAATGATTCTGCCTTGATATTTCCCAATAATTCATCCATCTTCTTTTTACATCTCATCTATAAGAATTTTCATTACTACTTCTAATTCTTTTCATGATATATTCATTCCTTAACGGTCCCAAATAAAATCTTGGTTTAATATTCTCCGAATTGCTTCTGCCATGCAAAGCATACTTGATCTAAATTTCAAAACGACTTATAAATTCAAAGTTCATTGAGTATATATAATATATATATATATATATTATATATATATATATATATAACCTCGGTCAGGTAACCAGTCTATGAGAAGGAAAAATTTTAATTCAAACCTGTTAAACTCCCGCGTAAGAAATTGACTTTGTGTCGCATCCTGCTCGAGGTGATAAGTATCTGGCAGCCATCCTTAGTTCCAGATGTAATGAATAAGTAAGCAAGCCAATAAGAATCCGTGTTAACGTATTCCTTGTAAGTCTTCTTCAAGAGAATCCAAATGTCAATGAAATAAGCTCAGAATGGGGTCTCTATTAATACAGCAGAAGCAGCAGCAGCAGTGCCAGTGATTGACAATAAGAATCCTTCTCAGGTCACGTGTTTATAGACGAGTCTATAGTAGAAGTGACCATTTACCTTATGCCTTATATATCAAAAAAATCCACATCGACTACATATGCCAATTTCTTTTGGATTCCACGCATTTGAGGATCAACCAAAATCAATACCTAAAAAGGGATCATATGACCTTTAGGCACCCCCCTTTTGATCTCGATTAAGAAAGGACGGTGTTTTCATTTGCACCGTCAATCCGGTTGTTTTAACAGACGATTTTTAGATTTAAAAAAAAAAAATTGAGACACTTTCGCCTTACACACCAACGCATATTCCCATACCTAAAACCGCACGAACATGCTCACACACATATATGAGTATCAACGTGTAAGCACATGACGTCCATTACCGGCTTAAAGCACACACATATGGTATATTGTACTTTCCTGGTTTGGTTCTCGTTGGTCCTTTAGTTTGGTGTGGTTTCGTTGTGGTTATTTGGATCGGTTCGCCGCGTAACTGCGAGTTCTTCGTCTTTTTAATTGCGGTATGTTGCTCTTTCTCTTAGTTGAGGGCTACTTATACCACTATATTAATGCGTGTGCTCTGTGATTATACATAAGATTATTTGTCCCTTATGTTTTTTTGTGCAGTGACCATTATATTGATTACAGTGTCTATCCTTTGAAGGTTTCTTTTCTTTACCACTGCCAATGATCTTTCTCATCTGACACTCTACTATCGTTTGAGCGTATCTCACACTTGTCCGGAAAGAAAAAAAAGTTGAGTGGGTGGGTTGGTTGTTTAGAAGTAGATATTCCAAGAAGTCGCTACAACACCAATATATATATATAATGTATACTCAATATATAGGTTATATAAAATATAATATATATATACTATGTTATTGAAGTAATGTCGAGAGAGAGAGACACCTGCTACACACGACAGAAAGAGAACGATGCAAGTGTCTCATTATGTACTCTAGATGCACTGTAAAGAGACATTTACGTTCTACTTCAGCAATTTACTAATTACTTTTGAGATATATCTATGACAAATATATTTTGCCACCCTACGGTGTGCAGACGTAAATTGTAATTTTAATTATGTATATTTAACGCGTGTTATAGGTAGTGTAAACTAGAAAGCGAATATAACATGAAATGATGGATAACTTATAGACCACTGAATAACAAAGATTGTGAAGTGAAACCACGAGTAGGGTTCGAGAGCTAGATCATATATCAAGTAAGAACGAACTGAAACTAGCTGCACTTCGATCACTCTCTGGCTTTTTCACCTTGTTAGTTTGGTTCTTGCTAATCTAGAATTTACTTTCCTAGATGGTTAAAGGATGTGAAGTATAATTGATTAAAATGACGATGTTCTCTTGTTGTCGCTTGTTCATTTCGATTTCGTCAACGAGTATTAACAATCTTTAGTATAGAGATTGTTTGTGATTATAGATCATATACTGATTTAATATACTGATGGGAAAATCAATTTAAGGGAAACCTCTAAAGTAAAATACTAGTATCAATCAATCATTATCTCTTTAGATAAAAATGAACTATAATCAGTTATATTAGATCAATAATGACAGATTAACTTTCGCGGTTTCGATCTAAAACACCAGATAAATTATCCTGATACTGTGTGTGCTATTTCATAATGTCACGCTAAATTATATTAATTATGGCCACAATGTGTGATTAGAATGTAGATTATTGGATTTTATAAACGATAATTAAGGCGTCATAAAGGGTTAAAGAGCAACTGTATTTATTAATACATGATTGAGCTGTATTAAAAGATATAAATGGTCTATCACATCGATGTTGCGAATGTGTTGATGTTCAACTGAGATTATAATAGGGAGATGTAGCATATATGCTCTTATGCTAATTAAGATAGTGAGTTCGGTACAGACATGAAATGCACAACAATTTCCACATTCTAAGTATCGATAGATAGTACATGTCATCATATGAGTGCGCATTATTTTGCATCGGAAGATAGGTGCTATAATATCATTGTCACGAGCGCAAGAGTCCGCTCTAGATACATTATCATTTATCGACTTCAGGTTACTCGCTCTGTTGTCGGACCATGATCCATACATAGGTAGCTAGGTAGTCAATGATATATGGATCTGCTGGTCATGGTCCACACCTTAAGCATTTAGCTCCTCTATTAGTAGTGCTTTGTGCTTTATCACAAGTAGTCCACGGTCGCTTACGAGCTCGTCTTGTGCACGTTCTGCACATAGCTAGTTGTACGGTTCTCGAGGCTTAGCCTGTCTTTGAGCTACATATTGTGTCTGATTGAGATGTGAGCGGGAAAGTGTCATTATCTAAGGTGGCTTGTTTTATCAACGTGGTGCTGCCTGCATCTCTGAGCTGTACTTATATAGAGACTTCATCCAAAGATCTCTGGATGCTATAGTTAAGTACGCGCATCTGTGAGAATCTCATTGTGTGCCAATTGCTCCCGCGATCGATAAGTCTTGACCTTTCTCAAGGACGCTTTGTTGATATAGGAAGGTTCGAGGATAGTGGGTGTAACTAGAACTCATATAGAGCAAGGTACCAGACAACTATATATTATCAGATGGATCACTGAAACATACGAGATGTTAGTCTATAGTTGAAGTCAAACACATATAATTAGTTACTGAAAACTATGTGAATTAATTATACATTATTCATTACATATTACTTACCTATCTGCTTGCATTATTATTTATTTTCCTTTTTACAGTAATAATGTATTAGTGTCTTATGATATATATGGACATCGATGACCAAAGATAAATTTTTAGTATTTTCTTTTTAACTTTATTTAAAGTCGTGTTGTAGTATCTTAAAATAATCTAATTTTAGTATCTCATCGCTGCTAATTAAGAGATGAAATGCAAAGGCTTACCATAACGACCCCCATTAATAATAGAAGTATAGTAAAATGGAGAGTTTGCCACGGATTTAAAAGAGATCTCTTAACCGTGTGATCCGAGCAGGAATGAAGATGCTGTGATACATCGATTATGATACATATCGGATTTTCTAAACCCTTTCTAGACCTTCCTAGTATACATTAATGTGGTTCTACAGTCCTACCAAAAAGTGGGTGTTTGATGGTTATGGAAAGTCTTGGATGGTCTTTCACTAAACCCCTGTATGCGCTAACGACAAAGGTAATCGAAAGCAATTGAACGGAAGAGGAATATGTAAGGCCGCCACAGAGGAAAAGAGAGCCATAATATGTAAGAGGAGGAGAAAACACGCAACTCCCAGCGAAGCATCACTTAGTTTGTTTTCAAGTCAACTGCACCATGGACGAGATATTGCATTAAAAATTGGTTAATTTTAAATACTGGGTTCCATCCATCCTTCAATGCATCTAGTCTTTCAACAAATTGATTTTTTTAGCATTGCCTCCCGTGAGGGTGTTTTTTATTGAATTATATTATCTTAAGAGATTCTCGAAATTCCTTCTGTCATAAAATCGATTTGGATTATTAAAGTTTTATGTGTACTGTTGTTTTGATTGATTTGGCAAAGTACGTGTTGGCCATATTCTTTGTCCTGAGACTATTTAATTGTTAGGTTTTGGCAATGTTCAGTTATGTGGATACGTTGGGAATCGTGCATGTTAAATGGACCAGGCTGGTATGGTCTAACCATCAATGAGTATTCATTATTAGTTGTTTTATTGACACTGTGAAAAGCAATGGTCAGTATTAATTACAAGTTAATATACACGCGTAAAATATTGATAATCTGTTCTCCTCTCTCTGTCCACCGTTTACTAGTCTACCCATCCCCACCTCTTCAACCATCAACTGAACATCTATGTAGTGTCTTTGGGCTACTTTTAAGTTTGTTTTTTCATTATGATTAGAGGCTTTCCTAGTTTTGAATTTTAAAAGCAGTCTCAGTTCCCCCCAAACCAAGTTTATTTGTGGATGTTTGTTTATATTCAAGTACTTGTTAGCTAATTTATTGGTAACCGAAAGGAATCTATTTTTTTAAGGTTCAAGGTCAGTATGTGGAAACACGTGTAACGATCGACAATGACGTAACACTTTACCTATAATAGCACATCACAATATGTATATGAATTATAATCACGCATACACACAACATGTTGCCCCATAATTATTGAATACTCGTTTATTAAAAAATTTTAGTATCGGGAGAATAGAGAAATTAGAACTAAACACTCCACAAAAATTCAGTCATGTCTCAATATTACAGTCACTGGTACAAGGCATTTAAGTTTCTCTTAATTTATGAGCCCACTAGGCTTACCAATAATACTTACGTATTATTTTGTATTATTCGGACTCATTTCCTTTCAATCTATCATTGATTTATCTGATATTATATCTAAATGCAAACATCGTACAGACGAAATATATTTAAAAATAAAAATGGAAACTGGGTGATACCTTTGGAATATGTTGGAAATACCTCCTCCGTTATGTTGCCTGTCATTAGTTGAACGTTGAGTTTATATAACGTACTAATGTGAGATGTTTTCATTAGCTCTAGGTATTAGCATCATTTATGAGATCGGTTTTCAGATCTGGATCTACACTATGCACCTCTGAAAAAAAAAAAATTCAATAATTAAAAAAATTTCTCTGAATTAATTATTTAGATGAAAGCTTGATAATCTTTAGTTTCAAAAAAAGAAATTAATAAACGTTGTATTATTCGGACTATTAAGTCCTCATCTCCTATTGTTATGTACAAACGTTGTCTCGACCGACTATGCCGTCCGACCTTTGCTTCACAGGTATTATACTGTGTCGGAACTGTCGTTTGTGAACATTTCCTTGTCCAGCCGTTTTTTATCTAGCTTCTGCTACGGAGTTATCCGATTGACGGAATATATCGGCGTCCTTAAGACCGTATGATATCATGATATCAATTTCTCTGGGAAGTTTAAAGATGGGTAGGCTATAGAGACAAATGACAGATTAAAATTTGTATTACTAGCAAAATATATGCACCCTCCGGGTGTCATATGTATTTAGTGTTCCCTAATGTAAATAAAATATTCGGTATCTAAAGATCTACAGACAGGCTAAAGAAACTAAACTCCAGAATTATGAGATAAAAGAATAACTGAAAGCAAGAGGAGTATAATGAAGAGTTTAGAAACTTTACGAGGGAGTATAAAGAGATATATGGAACAATCTGAAACTTGTGACATCTCTTGCAATCACATACTCGTCCTATTCTCTTTGTCTATTATATTATTTTATGAAATTTGAATGTATATTTAAGTTAAAAAGGGAGGAAGATAAAGGATGAAAAGGATGACAGTTGATTATTATTCTTGTTAATTAACTTGGGGGAGAGTTTCATTCATAAAAGAGTCATTTGACAGAGATTCATTTTGCCTTATATTCATCAAGTGAGAGCATAACCAAGTATCAGAGACTCTTAGAAATTTGACTTCTAAAATAATATGTATAGACACATATTTAGTTAAATTCGATTATATATAATATTTATATTAGCATTGCAAAATACTTAGCCCTTCTCAGTTATCACTGAGTTACTGCTGTGAGCTATTTCTGTTGTGATAAGTAATATAATAGTAATTCGATGATTTTGTCGAAGGTACTGAAGATCATAGTTGAGGAGTGTATATTTATAAATGTTAGGAAAACGAATCTTTGCAATATTGTATTTTCAGTATTTTAAACCTGACGGTTTAGATAAAAATAAAATCATGAGCATGTGCTATGTCAAATAATTTCTAAAGCAGAAATTGAGAAAGTACATTGTTAGGTAATAGATACTGCTCATCATAGTTTACTCGGTACAGGTATCAGAAAGAACACAACAGATTGCCATCTCATATTTAATAAGATTTGTATTATCCTCAAAATAACATATCTAGGATCCTCAATCTAACAGTTGTTATCTGTATTTAAGAGGTACTAATTCAAACGACCAGTCACGTTCAAGAGTCTATTCCAAATTAAAAAAAACATAAAGGATATATAAATAAAAATATCTGATCTAATTTGGATTATTAAAGGGTTTGCGAACAATATTACGTCTAGCTGTGTGCCTAAAGTAATTGATTATCGGCTTAAAGCGACATGATTGTAGAAAATAAACACATTTTTTAGATTTATCTATTGTGGTGTTTATCTAAGTTGAACAGTACCGGTTTAATTATCATTATCATAGGTTCACCGGTATTCTAAAATAGTATCCTATGGTCGATC
Source organism: Doryteuthis pealeii (assembly GCA_023376005.1). Taxonomy (NCBI): domain Eukaryota; kingdom Metazoa; phylum Mollusca; class Cephalopoda; order Myopsida; family Loliginidae; genus Doryteuthis; species Doryteuthis pealeii. The sequence continues at coordinate 8,017,560 of CM042152.1, forward strand.
ACACTACTAACCTCTGAGGAGATAGAATAATAGATAAAATTATCTAAATAATCCAGAAAAAATTTGTGCCTGAACTTTTTTAGATGTAAGCGTTGTGGGTAAAATAAAAGGGTCTTCTTACCGTTATTTAGCTTTCAAGGTACTGTGATGAACTGTCGGCAAAGAACCACACTAGTCAAATGTCCTCTATGTCTTTTGCATTGGTACTAAATACTAATTGAGGTATACCTTAGACATCAAGCATAAGCGAATCAATGGGCAGACAGGAAGATACATTAACATCTTGTAATAATTTAAGAGAATAATAAGGAAGCAATTATAATAGTGTTAATGATGAAAGTCTTTAATATAGAAGAGACCTGTAGTCAAAGATGAATGTTCTAGTAACACAGTAACAAACTTTCTTAATTTTTTCAGAATTACAATCTTGTCAAAAGAAGATTATTTCCCCTACTGTCATTACTTAAGTTACTATTAGTAAGACTCATGAATAAAGATTAAAGGTTATACTACTTTTAGGGAAAGAAAAATCTCCTAAAAATGTTATAATAATACCGATTATGAAATACACCTACATCTGTCTGAGTCGATGTGTTTATTATACTTCAATGAGAGCATGCATATGTATATAAGAATATATATATACATATTCATATAACAACCGTCTAGGAGATGAGCTAATATTAACTAAGTGCTCATTACCTTAAGTAGATGCAACTAATAAACCGTAATATTTTAAATGAAGTCCACGACCGACGCTAGTATTATTTCGTTTAATCTCTTCAAGGGCTCAGATCTTAGCCCTGAAGAGCAGTAGCGAAACTAATAGTAGGTTCGTCTGACCATTAGATTTATTCTTTAGTATATACCACATATATGCACGCCTCACGAGTGAGTAATTTTAAGTTTTTATGTAATAAATATGTATTAAATTAGAAAGGCTAATGAAACTAAAATGAAGATTTTGGAACAGAGGAGTATAATAGATTTGAAAACAGTAGGGAGGTATATTAAAAAAATGGACAATCTGGAATCTTACTATTTCCATACACTCTCTAAATTTCATTGTTAATTTTTTTCTATTTAAAGTCTTAGTTATAGAGGAAGTAAGAAATAATGACAGTTAATTTAATCTTGTTAATAGGATTCATTTAAGATTCATTTGAAGAGATTTTTTTGCTTATATCATATAATAAAAAAACTCGTTTAGAAATCAATAATACTAAGCACTATATTTATAATTCGATTATTTTAATAATTAATATGCAAATTAGCCTTCGCCGTTCACATCTACTGTAAATTCCGCTATTTGATTGTATTTTAAAATATTGCATGATTTGTCAGTAAGTAGTCCATGTAACAGTATTAATTGTAAGACATATTTATTAATAATTGAGGCTTTTAGATAAAAAATACAATCATGGAGATGTGATGTCAGATAATAAGAGAATTGTGACTTGTGAGTAAGGAATATAGTTTTCGGTTATCAGAACAGAAAAACCCGCAACTCCATTATTAATAAGATATACATAATATAGATATTGGTCCAGGGGTCCTGTTATGTGTCGTATTCATGTCAAGATATAGAGTTTGGACGAACAAGCAATTGGTCCAATTTCGCTCCAGACTGAAAAACTTAAAGTAACTCAAGTTTCTTGATTAGAATGAAATGTCTAGGAGAGTCAGATGCATTGGAAGACAAGTACATACAATCGGACCGCGATAAGAATGGACGCCCATACCGGCCGACAATAAAATCTTTCGATAAGATATAAAATCACTATCTATTCGTGAGCTTTACGCGCAAATACATTGATCGTGACTGAATGCAAGTGTTCTTTTAATTTTCTCGCTTGCCATTTTTTTGTCCTTTCTTTTTTTCCGCGGCTTATTTTCTATGGCGGTGACCTTCTAAAAGAATTGAGTTCATCGTCTTCCTCTGAAACTCCTATTGATTTTGTGCTTGCTCCTTTCTTTTTTGGCTGTTCTGTTTTATAATACTCAGATTTATATTTATCTCTCACGTTTAAATTTTCTTATTCTTTTCCTAAATTTTATTCATTCGTTAAAATCGTTCTATTCCTATAGAAGCTATTTTTTAGGACTTCTTTCCCAATCTTCTTTTCTTCTTTTCTTCTTTCTCTTCTTCTTCTTTGCAATCCTCTTCCCAATCTTCTTCTTTCTCTTCTTCTTCTTTCTTCTTCTTCTTCATCTACTTCTTCTTCTTCTTTCTTCTTCTCTTCTTTGCAATCCTCTTTCTTTCCATCTTTTCTGCTTCTCTTCCTCTTCACCCTTCCCCTCCTTTTTCTTTCTTCTCTTCTTTCTTATACTTTCTTTCTCCTTCTCTTCTCTTTCTATTTCTTTTTTTCTTCTTCTTTGCATCCCTTCCCAAATCTTTCTTCTTCTTCTTCTTTTCATTCTTTATTTCTTCTTTTCTTTACTATTATCTTCTTATTCTTCTTTTGCAAATCCTTCTTTTTTTCTTCCTCTTATTCTAATCTCCCTTCTCTCATCTCTTCATTATATCTCATTTTATCTATTTTTAACTTGCTTTTCCTTTATTACCACTTCATTCTTACTATATCTATGTTATTCATTTATTTTCTTTTTTTTTTCCCTCTACTTCCCTTATTTTCCTCTCTTTATCTTTATACTTTAATTATTTAGTTATATCCGTTTATATTTTTATTTACTTATTTACTTATTATTTACTTTCTTTAGTATAGCTCTAATTTATCGATTCTTATTCTCATATTTCCTTTACTTTCCTTCTTCACTTCTTCTCCTCTACTTCTTCTATTTAATAGCTTATTATTATTTCACATTATCCATTTCTTTTACTTATTCTTATTTTTTTATCATTCTTCTTCTGTACTTCCTCTTACTTATCTAGCCTAATTCATTGATTTCTTTTTTTTGCGTGTTTTGTTTTTTTGCAATCGCTATCACACAGGGGTCCAAGTGATAACTACCATAAGAAGGTAACTATGGGTGTTATATTATATATACTATATATATATATATATATCTATATTATATTTATATTTATATATATATTCATACCACCTATTCCCATACGACATAATTATATCTACTTTACTTTACTTTATATACTATTATTCTATTCATTATCTTACTCTTTATATCATTATATATATATCTTATTCTCTCTTACCTCATCTATATATATATTAATCTATTCTTATATTATACTTTTACTGTTACTAGCACACACATATTCTTACTGCTATATAATATATATATATATATTAATATTATATTCAGATATATATACTATAAATATATATATTACTATATATTATATATATTATTATCTATATATATCTATTTATAGTTATAATTATTATCATTTATATATATACTTATATACTTTATTTTACTTCACATTCTGTCTGTTATTTCTTCTCCTCTGGTATTGGTTTTGGCTTTGTCATTCATTAACT
>CM042152.1:8021123-8033623 GCA_023376005.1 Doryteuthis pealeii
GTGCAGTGTATGTCATGATGAATGGCTCGTATTTGTATTTAGGTGAGTTACTGAAAAAGAAGCCAAATCAAGATTATTCCCCCATCTAAATGGAATATTTAACTCAAATTAAATTTTATTTTTCTTTCCCTTGGCTTCGCCAGGGAATAAAGAAGTAGAGAAAAAAAATCAAAAATGGATCTATGATAGAATAATCGCCTCTAACGGCGTTTTAACCACGGACAGCGCTTCTAAAGCCGCGCACGGGGTGATGGGGAAAATTAGAAAGTAATATATATATAGATAATATTATATATATACTATATATAATTAATATTTAAGTTGAATAAAAAGGCCTTAAATACATGGTGTGATGATCGTGTTATGGACCATTTCCACTCGTGAGTATTTCCACTCGGCGAGCTTTTCAGACACTGATATATATATATTTTAGACAGGCACATGGCCAAAAACTCATCTATATATTCATACATTACCCCGCCTCCAGGGATGTGATCATATTGCATTCTTCTAGTGTCGAATGTCTTTTATTTGTTGGAAATTTGTTTTCCTTTGCATGGTGGCTGTTGTTTTTATGTTGTTCTTACTCTGTACTAATAATTTAAACATTTGACTCTCACACGGAACAACTGAACTCACAGAAACTACGGTTAAGAGAAATATGGCCAGCTTAGAATACTGAATAGACATGTACCAAGAAACTTGGTATCGCTAACGCAGAGATAATATATATTATATTATTCATATATATAATATATATATATATATAATAATATATATTAATGGATACTATATACATATATATACTAATTTATTTACCTGATTCCGCTGCCACAGGGCAGAATATTGGACACAAGGATTTTTAAGCCGGGAGAAACTGGTTGTTAAGTCAGCTTTCCGTCTCAAATAAGTAATGCTACCGAAATGGACATTTAGCACAAAGAGAGGCCACAAACAATGAATGAAATATACCATATTGAATCCCAGAAAGGCTGAAGGTTATCTAAAATAATCTAGAAAAAAAAAAAATTTCACCAGAAACCGTCTATGTCCAAATGATGTTTACATATATTTGTTAAAATCTGTAAACATGTATTTATTTTACTGCCAATCCCAATTTCGGTAGTCGATAAAGATCGCTGGCCAGTCTTAATGACCCAATGTCTGTATACCAGCCAGATATGCCCATGTTATAATGCTCATGTTATTATACTCATGTTATAACCAGCCCATGCTATATGCTCATGCTATATGCTCATGTATATGCTTCATGTTATATGCTCATGCTATATCTCATGTTATATGCACATGTTATATGCCCATGTATATGCCCATGTTATAAGCCCATGCCTAGTTAGCTCATGTTAATAATGCTCATGTATATATGCCCATGCTTATAATGCTCATTGTTATATGCCCCACATTGTTATATGGCTCAGGTTATATGCCCATGTTATATGCCCATTGTTTATACCAGCCTATGTTATATGCCCAATGTTATATGCCCATGACTATATGCTTCAGTTATATGCCCATGTTATATGCTCATGTATATGCCCATGCTAATATGCTCATGTTATATGCCCATGTTATATTGCTCTGTTATATCAGCCCATTTATATGCCCATGTTATAAGCCCGATGCTATATGCTCATGTTATTATGCTCATGTTATTATGCCCATGTTATATGCTCAGGTTATATGCCCACTGCTATATGCCCAGTTTTATAACAGCCCACTGCTATATGCTCATGTTATATGGCTCATCGTTATATGCTCATGTTATACCCAGGCCTGTTTATATATGCCCATGTTATGATGCCCATGTTTATAATGTTCATGTTAATGCTCCATTTTAATGCCCTTGTTTTATGCCATGTTATATGCTATGTTATAGCCCCAGCATATGCTTCATTGTTGTATACCAAGCCCATTTATATTGCCCAGTTCTATGGCCTAGCCCATGTTTTATCATTTGCCCATGTATATTGTCCATGTTATACCAGCCCATGTTATATGCCCATTGTTATATGCTCATGGTTATATGCCCATGTTATATGCTCATGTATATACCAGCCCCCCCAATTTTGGTTTTATTAATTGCCCATGTATGCCAGCCCATGTTATATGCCCATGTTATATTGTCCATGTGTATGACCAGGCCCTTATTATCAATTCAACAGCCATGTCTCCCTTATTGAATTAGAAAATATTAGAATCACAGAAAACGTTTTATTGTTTTATTGATCGATGATTTTTACATTATTTTTTAATCTTGCCCTTTTTGATAGATACGTTTTTTTGTATGCACTGTGCCAGTATTTTAGGTCCATGTCATACCAGCTCATCTGCCACATCGTTGAGGGATCGTTGAACCGCGTTGTCGTTGAAAAACTCTCTACGCTACTGCGGATATTTTTGACATCTATGCAATGACTCGCCATACCTGTCCATTAATTGGCATGAATTTTAAATCGGCGAAAGCCTTTTGAGTTCTAATTATGAATAAAACTCAGCCAACTTCGGGAGTTCGATCAGAAACGGACTGCCAATCCAAGACTGAGCATGGCAACGAGACGTGTACAAGACTGGCCACCCACAAACACAACCAGTGTGCCAATATCCGTAAAACAGTTTGCATATGTCCCAGCGTTTGGAGACCGTACTTTTCGGATTACCCTCGTATATATATTTACCAACCCCTCCACACGAGCAGGATGTGATAAAAGGTCATTTTTTAGGCTGATTTTAACAGGTTTGAATTCAGCGTTTTCCTTCTCCTAGACTGGTTGCCTAACCATGGTTAAAGAGCCAAGTCTACCCTACTATTTACCCATAGCTGGAGGGAGAGCAGGTTGATTCGTACCTTTACCAAGGGTATTAGCGCTATATGAAATGAAGATAACCTCGTCTAGGTATTGAACTCCGATCGAAGAGTCCATTTCCTTCGATTCTAGCTTTTACATCACAAGCCTCCAGATGACCCTTGTATATATATATATATATATATATATATTTACCAACCCCTCCACACGAGCAGGATGTGACGCAGGGTCAATTTCTTAAGCGGAGTTTAACAGGTTTGAAATCAGATTTTTCTTCTCCTGGACTGGTTACCTAGCCATGGTTAAAGAGCACAGTCTGTCCTGCTATTTATCCATACATGGAGGAAAATTGGATTCATGCCTTACCCAAGCGTATTAGCGCCTTGTGAAATGCAAACAGCTTCGTCGAGGAATTGAACTCTGGTCGACGAGTCCATTCCCTACGACTCCAACCATTAGACCACGCGCCTCTATAAAGATTACTCTCGTATATGGCCAAATAAAGTTATAATGAATTTCAGTAAAGTGGGAATAAATCTGTTTTTTTTTCTAAAGTAAAAAGTCATCGGGGCGGCCTAAAGTCGGTATCAGCCAGTCAGCGAGGGAGTCTATCCCCTTTTCAATAGCGCTAGACCAAGGCGATTATTTTTTGCGTCTGAGGTGGAGCGCCACACCTACAATCAGCTCCTTTATCGCACAGAACCCTGTGCTACTCATACGCTGAGTTGGCGAGGAGTTGGCGAGGACCGGTATCGAACTAGGAACCTTGTGGTATCTAGCCGAACGCTCTACCGACTGAGCTAACCCGGCCCCTTTTCCCTCTCTTTCTCTTACCTATAATAAAGAAATTTAAACAAACATAAAAAAAGCCTTGGTTTATAGTAAATGTTTTTTTCTTCTTCCGAAGATTGGTTCTTTTCTTCGGCCCCTGACACGACGACAGAACGGAATAGTTATTTATATGAAAGAAAAAAGAAAGAAAAAAAAAAAAAAAGAAAGAAAGAAAAAAAAGAAAAAAGAAAGAAAGAAAGAAAAGAAAGAAAGAAAAGGTACGTGCTCTTTTTTGAGCGCCAGTGCGATTGTGACATCGCGTTAGAATATTAATATGAGCGCGTAAACCATAAACATGGTTGAATTTGCATTCAACGACCCATGATCAGGATAATCATTGGCCGACTACCCCCATCCCCCCATCAAAGCTGACCGTTCAAATCGATCAGTAGCATAATACCTTACCAGATGGAAGAGCGCGGGTCTGATTTCCCAGCGATCCTTGGCTGAAATCGATGACATACTTCAGATTGGCGGAACTCGCTTAGAAATGTGTATTGTGCCACTTCTTGTCGTAAAACCTGGCTATTATAATGTTTTATTAGTATTTCACTTAAAGTATCGGAACTATAAGGATTCACATACGACACTATCAAGATAGATTCAAATTGCTATCTTTTCTATATCATTTCCTGGTAGTGTGCATCTTCGTATTCGACTGTTGTACATCAATTTCCAAATTATCTTCGCTTTGTAAGCGAGGGTTAGAATACGCCGACTGCATCTTCAGCAAATGGCTACTTCTTTTTCTCGAGAGATTTTTATTTTCCACAAAGTTACAACAGCCGAGAGCAAGAGCCCATGTCTTGCTCTATCAGGGCATTGTACCAGACTCACTCTCCACTCTCCCCCTCTCACTCCTTCTCTCTCCCAATTCGCCATGTCTCACAGCTCGTCCAATAGAAGCAATGCCACGTGGCCTTGTGATGAGCCATATTTAAACTTTTCCATTCTCATTTAACACGTTATTCTTCCTAAAAACTTTTCCATGCTAATTTACATGTCAATGTATCACCCAATGGCTCTCCCTCCCATTATGTTACACTGCTACAAATCATCATCCCCACACCCGGTGACATTGAACTGTATCTGGTGGTGAGGCTCCTAAAGTATCATCATCATCATCATCATCATCATGTTGCGCTTGCAGCTCGGATATCCATGACAATCTCTCGCCAACCTTCCCTATCATTCATTGCTCCTGAGAGTGGGGGGTCCTCTACGCTGTATCCAGTATCTGCGAAGAGCCGGTCAATGTATGTCTTTGCTGGTCATCCCACAGTGGCGTGCCCATGCGATGGCTTCCACAGAAGAACGTCACATGAGTTCGCCTCGGCGTGTCTCGATCGCCTTACAGGGATGGTTTGTGTGATATGGGGCAGGTGGCCGTACAGCTGTTTTCTCACGGGATGCTGTTTCCACGTCTTGTTTAAGAGTGCACGCAGCATTCTTGTACAGCTACCGTCTAGCTTATTCTCCAGTCGCTTCGTTAGGGTCCATGTGGTGCAGCCGTACATTAGTACTGATACAACTACGGCCTGGAAGATGCTGTTGTAGAGTTGGTAAAACCCCTTCGGTCCGGTACTCTATCAGATGGACCTGCTCATAGCCATACTATAGTCCACAATTAAAGTAGATTAACTTGCTAAATAATATTCAGACTGACTTTGCTGCGTTGGCTATACCGAACTGACCCTCCTTTTTTTAGTGTGTTTTTGTCTTGTTAATTGTTTGTACTTATTTGTTCTGTGTTTGTATGTATCCTTTCAGCACCGGATTCTGATGTTTAATAGATATGTTAAGCACACCATACATCTGTGTATCTTTCCACCTCGCGATACAACAGATACTATCAAGATAGATTCAAATTGCTATCTTTTATATAACATGTTCTGGTAGTGTGCTCTACGTTGAACAAACAGGAGTTGTATGTGCCCTCGACCAGTAGGTTCAATTTTACAAATTGCGCTTGGCCTAGAGATCAATCAATGTCCATTCAGTAAAAACTAAACCTCCGAATCCGACTCCTCTATTTTGGGCACCTGTGACTCAAACTCCTCTATTTTTGACACCACCGATCCTTCTTTGTTTATAGAGAAACAAGGGAGATCGGAGCGACTTCAGCATAGCTTGACAAGTCTTGCGCGTATTACACTGGTGCGTCTGCAGACTTTGCATCTTGCACCTATCCAGGAACACAGTGTGACTTCCGAGCAACCAACTGCAGGAGGGGTGCCGGTAAAGCGGATGCCACTATGCACCGCACTGACGGACCTAACGAAGGCATCCAGCCTGGCCACCCGAAATGTTCGCAGTCACTGCACCAGATATTCGAGATATTGCCATTCAAAATTGTGCCGCTCAACCACTCCCACAGTTGCAGGAAAAAAATGGACTCTACGCCATCGTCTTTAGTAGACGGAAGGAGGCCAACATAATGTTGTACACTTATGTCTGGAGCGGTGCTACATTGGAGAGGCTCTAATCCTGGTTGTTGGCTCGATGCTGGAGTTAACTGACAATTCTTGGATGTTTGGAGTCTGGAAACCAACTTGGGTTGCTAGGCGACATCTTGTCTTGATTGTTTGTTTGGTTGGGTTTTACGGCATGTCAACCCCTTGGGTTATTTTATGCCGAATACTTCTATTGGTAATTTGGGATTAAAAAATGTTTAATGCCCACAAAGTTTTGAAATGATTTCATTTTTAATGGATAATACAATTTCGTTTATAAACTAATGTTTTTCTATTTAACCCATAGATGGGACCCTAACAGATACTACCACTCCGGGTCACAGTGGACCAGGGAGCAATGGTGATGAAGGGGTGCTCCACATTCCCCAAACCTCCAATACTGGAACCTCACCATCAGATAGAGTTTAAGGTCATTCCCAGGACATGTAGACCCGCAGTCACCGCCTTCTTGCACCCATGTGATAAAAAGGGATTGGAGCTTGCCATAAGGGCAATGGGGTTGGGAAAATCATATAGGTGCTAGGGCTTGACGTGACCAGCCGATTGATCTGAGGGGGCCTCTCCGACCGCCCGTCTAGCCCAAGAAAAGTCTAAAGTGGAATATTGCAAGTCATGGACTGCTCAGCCACCTGGGTTCTATTCTTAAGCATCACGGGTCGCCACCTACGGCCAATAGGTGGCCCCATTGGGGGAGTCTTACCCCTCTGCAGAGGTGCAGTCGATGCATTCTAACGCCCCAGTCGACAGGGCGGATTTTGTCTTGAGCCGTTTAGAGTTTTTAGTAATAACGCAATGCCACTTCTTTTTCTCATGAGGTTTTCATTTTCCCCAAATTCACAACAGCCGAGAGCAAGAGTCCATGTCTAACTCTCTCAGGGCATTGTACCAGACTCACTCTCCACTCTCACCTCTCACTTCTTCTCTATCCCACTTCCCCACGTATCAACTAGTTTTGACCTCGTTTTCATCGTAAAGAGGAATGGTTTTTGTGAAGAAAATTTATCTTGGAACGTTTTAAAAGAGTTTTAAAAAAAAAGAGTTGATATGTTTTAATAGAAGCAAAGAAAAATCAACTGGTGACGTGGCATATCTATTTGTCGAATAGAATTATATATATATATATATATATATATATATATATATATATAATATATATTTCTTTAAGGTAATTGATATTAGCGTTCAGTTAAAAGGTATAATGCGAGTTCAAAGATTTAGACGACAATGTTAGCAGTATCAAATTAAACAATGCTCAATACAATATCGCTAACACTTACCTGATGATCAATAGACTGCGAAACTAATTATATATATAATATATATATATATATATATATATATATATATATATATATTGTGGATACTATTAGGTTTTAATTTTAATTAAACATTTTTATCACATTTATCATTTCATTTTTTTCTAATGCTCCAATATTTTATTTCAAAAGAGGCAGACTGAAGTATTGAAGCTGAATGAAAAATCTTTCTAACATCCGACCAGAGAGAAAACGACATCCGGGCTCTGCGACTGCATGCGTCAGCCCATTTTCAAAAGCCGCGCCCCTTTGTCGTCTTAGTTCTATCTAGATTTCATATTCACAATGAGAATAATGTTTCTTTGTTCTCTCTCTCTCTCTCTCTCGCGCGCTCTCTCGCACTCTCTCTCGCACTCTCTCTCTCTCTCTCTCTCTCTCTCTCTCTCTCTCTCTCTGTCTCTCTGTCTCTCTCTGTCTCTCTGTCTCTCTCGCTGATTTGAAGAGAAATCTTTCCCCTTCCACTTGACGCAATTAATAGAATAGCTTTTGTTACGTTCTGACTTTCCCCTTTAACACAACCAATTTATTTTAAATATGTTCTTCTAAAATCGCTTTATTATTTCTTATTCAAGAATTTCTTTTTTACCGAATTCCTCTTTCTCTTAGAATCATTACTAACGAAGTTGCAATAATTGTTTTATTCTGATCATTTGAGTTTTTCAGATTATTATCTATCTCTTGCCACGCGGAAAATATTAGCATTTTGAACAACGAATTTCATACATTTAATTACAATGAAGACATTACTTCTTTTCTTTCTTCTATTATTTCTCTCCATTGAGAATTTTTGATATCCCACTTAGTTGGTGGTCTTTCACTAGAGGCTGGGTGACAACAGTTCTCAAGAAATCTTCTTAATTATTATCGATGTTTTCACACATGCCGTAGCAGATGGTTCATTGGAAGCAAGTCTGTTCAGGTCTCCAGGACTATTCTGATTATTCTAGCCGACCTTAACCATGCTGAAGTTTGGGTGGTCTCGATTCTTCCTCTGATTTCTAATTATTATTATTATTATCATCATCATTATAATTATTATTATCATTTACTCCTTTTGAGTTTTCACATCAGTGTTAGCTGATGGTCTTTCACTGGAGGCTGAGTAACAGAAAGTCTCCTCAGGTCTCCAGGACTCTTCTGAGTATTCTGGCAGACTGCAACAGTGCAGTGTTCTGAATTGTTTCAATCCTTCCTCTGATATCCAAACTTTCCAAACCCTTTTCTAATCCTTTTGGGACTGTTCCAAGTGCACCAACCACAATTGGTATCACTTTCACTTTCATATTCCATAACTTTTTCAGTTCTCTGGCAAGGTCCAGATATTTGTCCATTTGTTCCTTTTCCTCATTATTATTATGTTTTCAAGGCTGCCGTAGCTGGTAGTTCCCTAGAAGTTGAGAGACAGCAAGTCTCCTCAGATCTCCAGGACTCTTCTGAGTATCCTAGCCGATCTTAAGAATACTGTAGTTTGGATAGTCTCGATTTTTCTACTGATTTTCAGTTCACCCAAATTCTTTTCCAGAGTTTTGGGGACCATTCCAAGGGCACCAATTACAACTGGTACGACCTTCACTTTCATGTTCCACAGTTTTCTCAGTTATCTGGCAAGGTCCAATTATTTGTCTATATTTTCGCTTTCTTTCATTTTCACTCGGTGATCGAACCGGGACGGCAAAATCCATGACATGACAAGTTCTCTTCTGGTTGATCAACACTACGTCTGGTCTCCTGGCGGGGATTAGTTGATCCATCCGTATCTCAAAGTCATATATAACTTTGTACGTCTCAATCTCCATGATAGATTCCGGTTTGTGCATATGCAATTTTGTTGAATGGTGAAAATCGAATTTCTTGCACAATTCCCAGTGAATCACGTTTCCCACCCACTCGTGCCGAGTCTTGTACTCTCTTCGTGCTATTATTATTATTATTATTATTATTATTATTATTAGTAGTAGTAGTAGTAGTAGTAGTAGTAGTAGTACAATATAAAAAACACCCTCCGGGCGATGTAAAAATACATTTTTGAAACATATTGCCTGAGGGGTGGGAGTAAAAAATTCAATGTCAGCGAGTTTGTACCCTAAGTAAGTAAAATCATCAAATTCATTAAAGGATTAAAAAATAAAACAATTTGAAATGTAAACTTTGAATATGTATTAAAATAGAACAAACTATATATAGATATATAATACCAGTCATGTATTTATTAAAACTTGTTTTTAAAAACAATGAGGACTGTCTAATGTCGCATGTTCAAATTTTGAGTGTATTTATTCTATGTTATGACGATTTTGGGTAATGTGACGTAAGCAGTGACGTAATTTTTGTTACAGACAAAAACCGGATGCGAATCTCCATTTTTAATAGATTATTATTATTATTATTATTATTATTATTATTATTATTTGCGATTTTTTCAAACAAGCGTTTGTTGGTGGTCTTTCACTGGAGTCTGAGTGTCAACAAGTCTCTGCAGGTTGCCAAGATTGTTTTGAATATTGGAGCTGGTCTTTCGCTCTGTCGGTTGTAGCTGTAGAATACACTGACTAAAGAGATGTAAGACACCCCTGAATAGCGCTAACTGTTGGTCGTGGGTTGTGACCCATGATGCTGAAAGATGAAATCCTGGTGTCTGAGCAGTCCATGATATGCAACATTCCACTTTGGTCCTTACTTGGGCTAGACGGGCGGTCGGAGAGGCTCCCTCTGATCAATTGGCTGGTCACGTCAAGTTCTAGCACCTATATAATTGAACCAACTCTATTGCCCTTATGGCAAACCCCCAACTTTTTTATCATATATGTGGTAGATGTCGGTGGCCGAGGCTCTTAGCGACCTGGATATCACGTTAAAGTCCAGTGAGCAGTCCATGACATGCAACACTCCTCCACTTTGGCCTATTATTTGCATGTTTTATCTTCTTGTATTTATTCTATTTTACCTCGCTTTCATTTTTGGCATATTAATAAATGAATAAACAAATAAATAATAATAATGAATATAATAAATAATAATAGATATAATAAATAATAAATAAAAATAATAATAATTATAATAATTATAATAATAATAAATGAATAAATAAATAATAATAATTGTTGTGGGGTTTTAAGGGGTCAAATAAGAACAAAACGACGGGTAACAAATGTAGGAAAATGTATTAACAAATGAGTAGACAATTACAGTACAGAGAAGTGGGAATTACGTTCGATAATAGAGTTATGAGCTGACTCGCATTGGCTTACTCTCAAGCCATAATTGTCCCTGTTACTTATAGTAACCGTCGGCGCATTCCATTAGTCTATAGGGTATATCACCTATAACAATAATAATAATAATAAAACGCATAAAATTCTCTGAGACTTTGAGCTAAAGACGGATAACCTTATCCCAGCCAGGAAACCAGACCTAGTGTTGATTAACAAAAAAAATAAAAAATAAATAAATAAATAAATAAGATAAAAAGAGAACGTGTCAACTAGTGGACTTTGCGGTTCCAGCATATCACAGGGTGAAGCTGAATGAACATGAAAAGATGGATAAATACCTGGACCTTGCCAGAGAATTAAAAAAAACCTGTGGAATATGAGAGTGAACGTGATACCACTTTTCGTGGGTGTACTTGGAACGGTCCCAATAAACTTGGAAAAAAGGCTGGAGGATCTGGAAATCAAAGGAAGAATTGAGACCATCCAGACTACTGCACTGCTGCAATCGGCTAAAATACCCAGAAGGGTCCTGGAAACCTGAGGAGATGTGTTGTCACTCATCCTCCAGTGAAATACCATCAGCTAACACTGATGTAAAAAACTCAAAAGGGGCGAAAATAATAATAGAAGAAGAAGAAGAAGAAGAAGAAGAAGAAGAAGAAGAAGCAACCCTGTCATGGAGTTTAGAATACGCAGTAAGCACTGCAGAGGGGTAAAATGGATGTCCTGAATTAGGTCAAACGTTCCCTTTCGTAGAAATCTTGGAAAAGGGTTTTAATGATTATTTTTCAAATTCTCTGGCCAAATGTATGTTTTTTCAAAATTTAATTCGTTTTGCATTTTTCCCTAATCCTAATTCTCTACCTAGATTTCAATGGATGACCCAACGAGTCACGTTTTGTCTAGTATATATATATATATATATATATATATATATATATATATATATATACAAACACACACACACACATATATATGTATACAAACACACACACACACACACACATATATATGTATATATAGCAATGATCGTTTCCCCGGAAACTTGATCTCTCAGTGACCGTAAAATACATAAACAAACTTATGTATTTAATAGTTTTAAAATACCAGTCCCACTACAGCTGTCAGTGGACGAGGGGATAAGATATCAGTTCGACCATAGCTAAGGATAGTTGTGTCTAGCCACACCGAAGAGGCGTGAAACGCTGAAACACGTGTCTGTGGATGACATATATATATTATGTTATATATATATATATTATGATATATATATATATATGTATATATATATATATTATGATATATATTATGTTTTTATAAAGTGGTTAAGACAATGTCCCTGAGCATCTGTCTACTGAGCTGTCATGTTTGAGTTCAAGTCCCGTTGGAAGTTAATTTATCAGGACCATATGACCTTTAGGCACCGCTTTTTGATCTCGATCCAGAAGGACATGTTTTTCATTTACACCGTCAATATCCGCTTGTTTGTTAGGAGTTAGGGTTAGGGTTAGGCTTAGGGATTAGGGTTAGGGTTAGGGGTTAGTTTTATGATTTAAAAAAATGAAACTCTATAACAAAAGATATGATTATGGAGTAGTCCAAAAGGGTACACTTCTGATGCATACATTTACACACACACACACACACACACATATATATATAATATATATATATATATATATATATATATATATATATTACATGGATATTTCGGACCATATGACCTTTAGGCACCCCTTTTTGATCTCGATTAAGAAAGGACATGTTTTTCATTTACACCGTCAATATCTGGTTGTTTTAACAGACGATTTTAGATTATTTTTAAATTATAAAACTAACCCC
>CM042152.1:8038623-8046123 GCA_023376005.1 Doryteuthis pealeii
TGTTTATAAGAAATCATTGAAGCATCATCCTACAAAATAGCATTTATATGATCACTTACCTCTCACCTCAGAAACCATCAAATTAAAACGAATGAAACAAGCTGGGCATATTCTCTATTGGACGAATAATAAACTTGGTAACCGACTCAGCTGTCGCTGCATCCTTCCACTCTAGTATCTGACTCTGCAGTGAGTGTTTCCCATCTGAAATAATGGTTGGGAGTGACTCCTCGAAAAAGTTGACATCAAAGCTGAAATTGCCACCAACGTCACGTGTTCAGGAATACATGATAAGTAAAGCCCGACTCTTTCAAATACTGTACGACTCTCGGGACTCACAAATGAATAGTGTCCAACATCCCGAAGCATCATATCAGGTTGGAAATGGAACAGAAAAAGATTGAAACCCAACGGTACCTCCACCGCAGCGTTAAAACCGACGACACTGCCAGTCATGACATCACTGCATATTACAACAACCTGCAACGGCCGAAACAGTCCAATGACAGGCCTGAACAACGAGCAGCGAAAACATTCAGCCAGACCGCTCAGAAAAAGCATAACACGACACCCAATGGTAGACACCCACCCAACCAAAAACACAGAGACATGACTGTAGTAAGATTGAATTTGGCAAGGACTACTAATGGAAGGGGGAGGAAGGAAGAAATAAGTGAGAGAGTAAAGGTTTTAAAAAGAGTAATGAACACAAAACAGTTTGACCGGAGCGTGACCTCCGGAATGGAGAATTGAATGTCAACCGGAAGTTTCGGGTGTTGACCTGAACCGGAAGTCTCGTGGTGACGTGGAACAACGAAGAAAGGTACCGGTCTCTTTTTGCTTTCGGACGCGTAGGGGAACGGACGGGCCTCTGGTACCTAGTATGGGGTCACAGTAATTTAACAGTGTTCTCTCTCTCTTTCTCTCTGCCTTTCCTCCTCTCCTATACAGCCCACGAGACGAGCCCTGGAAATAAAAGCTAAACAGCTGGTGAAGATATATTTCTCGCGTTGTCCTTTTTTTATCAACAAGATGACCGCCACGTGCAGAATGCCTTTTTAGTACGGTGAATATATACGCTTTGGGGTACTGTGAACAGATATACGACAATGTTACAGACTCGAGGTACACCAATTTGCAGGAACTTTATAAGGGGCTTCAAATGCTTTCAGGGACATAACTGCCCATATCGACATTCACCCCCAGCTCAAGCACACGTCGCAGCCACAGAAGAAGCGTCACACCCCAACGTTACACAAACCAACGACACGGATTTTCAGTACGGACCGGACGAGATGTGATGGCTCGTACGCCGGTCCACCCCGCTCATCATCACATATTTAATCTCCAGCGACACTCCGTGCAACAATCCCCGTTCGTTAAAACGACATTCACTATCAAAGGAAGCACCTTCACGGACACAGCATTGTTAGATTTAGAAGATGTATCATTTCTTAAGATTCCATGGGATGGTTGGTGCTGGTAGAGCTGTTCTTAGTTTGCTCTAGTTAGTTTTATTTTCTTTAACGCAGAGGTCGGCAATCTTTTGGAGAGAGAGATAGAGAGGGCCAAACAGCTATGCAGAGTCTCGAAGGAGGGCCAAGACATAAACTCTTTATACAAAAATGCCAAGAAAATTTAGTATAGCCGTAAGGGAAATTTGGTAAGCAAAGAGTTAAATGATTTTTAGCTTATTTCATTTTCGGAAACAATTGTTCCCAAAAATATATACTTCCGAATAATGCATTCATTGGATAATTATTCGATTTTTTAAACTCATTTTTAAACTCATTTTTATCTACTTATTCCATAGATTGGACACTAACAGGTTCTGCCAATCCGAATCAGAGTAGGGTAATGGTGATGAAGGGGTACTCCACACTCCTCTGAGCTTTAGAACTGGAACTTCACCACGAGATGCAGTTTAATGTCATTCCCAGGGCACTAAGACACTCAGCCAATGTCTTCTTGTGTATATATATATATTTACCAAACCCCTCCGCACGAGCAGGATGTGACACAAGGTCGATTTCTTAAGCGGAGTTCAGCAGGTTTGAATTCAGAGTTTTCCTTCTCCTAGACCGGTTGCCTAACCAAGGTTAAAGAGCCCTGTCTGCCCTACTATTTACGATAGCTGACTGAGTCGTAGTACCTATTAGGGTCTCATCTATGGGTTAAATAGAAAAAAAATTTATAAAGATTGTTTTAAAAATTTTTCTACCAAACTATCACTTATAACAAACTTAATAACAAACTGATTTCCAATCCATTTAGCAACAAACAATTACAAACATCCTACTGTCAAAATCTATAAGTATCCTTGAAAAAAAAACATAACAATAAATTTGACCATCCCTCACGACCTAACGCTTAGCATAAAATAAGTCTGGATGGGTTGATATGCCGTTAAAATCAATCAATCAATCAATCAATCAATCAAATCTTTGTCGGCATTAAATGACCCACCGATGTTTATTTGCCGTAAAACAAACCAAACTAAAGTAAGTTCTAAACCCCGTCGAGAGGAGGTGTGTCCTCTTGGGGATTTATTGTTGCTGGCAACTAATACATTTTTTCCTTTTTCTAAAAAGATATTTTCTATCAGTTTTGACAAGTTGTCAGAAAATTCATCTAACGACCTTTTGTGATGGCGGGTCATCCTCCACATCTTTTAAAGACCAAAGGTTTCATTTCTCCCGACCTCTGGCTGGATATTCATCCGCAATTCTCTTTTCTTTTTTTTTTTTTCTTTTTTTTTGAATCAGTCAACTATAATTAATATTTTTTTTCTGCAATTTATTCCGCTAAAATAATTCTCGTTTCAAGATAAAACGTAATTATATCCTACACAATAGATCGTGAACAATACTAGGAAACCCTTTCAACTGGCATTGTAGTTGTTGTCATACAACAATACAGGAAGACGACTGACAAGCATTGTACAAGTGACATCTCAAAGATATTACAATTTTAAGAGTGTCAAAAGGTAACTATTTATTAGAGATCTATATAAGATATTAAAACGATTTATATATGTTATCAGAAGGGCGTTTTATATGTTTGAAGTTTAAATCAACTGAGTCTGTCTTTCTTATGAGCGTTGTGATTTCATATCGCATCTTCTTATTATAATGGAGATTGTGTGTCTGTCTCTAACCGAAACTACGTCACCAACAACGTTACAATTCCCTTAGTTATTGACAATGTTTATCTAATAGTTATTGACAATCTATACATATATAAAGAGCAGTTGGTGAGTATGTATGTCCGGAGGAAACTAGGAAAAATACAATTAAGGACATATATATAATATATATATTATATATATTATATATATATATATATATATATAATTTTTTAGAATCTAAAAATCGGCTGTTAAAACAACCAGATATTGACGGTGTAAATGAAAAAACATGTGAGAACAAAAAGCGCTGCCTACAGGTCATATGGTCCGAAATATCCATGTAATATATATATATATATATAATATATATATATATGTGTGTGTGTGTGTGTGTGTGTGTGTGTGTGTGTGCGTGTGTGTATCAGAAGTTTAGCTTTTTGGACTACTACATAATCATATTTTTTGTAATACAATTTCAATACTGTAGAGTTTAGTAATAAATAATACCTAATATTATTCGTTTTGGTGTCCACTGGAAATGATAAAACCTTTCTGTATTTGGTTAAAACGAAAACTATTTCTGGTGGGTATGATATTGTTGGTCTTGTGCGCATGCGTACGCGTGCGGCACAGACCCCAATCAACAACTAGAGAAAATTGCATGTTCTTATACAAGTCATAAACACAATGAATAGAAACTGTTTTGGTTACTGAATAGATAAAACAAACCTAATGGAATATATCGTCAAAAAGGTGACGCTTCATCATAATATATAAAAGTAAAAATGAATGAAGTTCAGTTAGGTTGAATCAAGGATGTTTTCAGACAAGATTCGGCGAAGGATGTTCCAACGCTTCGACCCAAGATGAAAACCCGGCCCAGATAAATACCACAGGTATCTGATTGGCTTCATTTGCGATTGATTTATGATCAAATAGCCACAGTGGCATACTGCATTGACTAATGTTGGTAATCTATACATATATATATATGAGGTGAGGTAAAAGGAAGAATGAACAAAAATAAGGACTCAAACAAGTCCAAGTAGGAGAGAAATATTTCGTCCTTCTGACGCGAAAAATTTCCTCGGTCAGTCTGAATTTATTCAAAGCAAAAATACGTACATTTGTATTTATAGAAGAGAAAGCGAGTTAGTGGTGGAATTGAGGGGTAGGGAGGTTATGGAGGATTTGATTGAAATGAGAATAAACATTCCTCTAAACTCCCCCCCACACTTTATATCATGTTATTCTCATTTCATATATATTTGTATTTATATTTTATTTTACATATTTTACATATATCTTTATATTTTTATTTTTCATATGTCTATAACCATGTCTATAACATTGCTGATGAGACCTAACAGGTCGAAATGTACATTCAGGGATTGACATTTTCTCGATTTGTTTAGCCTTACATTTGAACATATATGCCCGCCTAAATTCATTAATTATTAACTAATTAATTTTCAAAATTAGGTATGACTTCAATTAAGCACATATCCCCAAAAAATTGTCGGCTTAAAGCCATATAAAAATAAACACATTTGTTTGTTTACTTACCCTCATATATATATATATATATATATATATATATGAACTTTACATATGTATTTATATTTTAGATATTTTAGATATGTATTTATATTTTTGTTTTACATATTTATATGCATTTATATGTATTAAATGCATTTATATGTATTATTTTACATATTTATATGTGTTTATATTTTATATACAAGTGCAGTATATATTCATATTTTATATACAAGGGCAGTTGTGAGAATCTGTATGCCCGGAGGAAACTTCTAAAATGAAACAATTGACGACAAAATAAATATACACATTAAATATCACCAGGGCTTGGTTTTTGAGCAAAAACAATAATAGAGATTTTGTTTATATTCGTGAAGATAATTTTAAAAAAATTAAATGATAACAGTATGGATTTTTTTTTCATTTAATATTTTAGATAGTAGACATTAACATTTCTTTTCAGAGTAGCTGGATCAATGCAAGGTCTATTTTTTACATAGGGATTTAAATGGGGCATCCGACGAGGATTCAACTCACGATTCAGTAATAATGGATCTGCGGGACTTACTTATAAAATCTCCCTCTACCCAGGCGATGCCGGATAGCCACTGCTAGTACTGAATAAAATTGGAACAGAAACGGTTTTGTTAAATTACTTCTTTAGTTGAAGAAATTCTATAAACATTAGAATTAAAAAATAGGTCCCTATAAGGTTAGGGGGAGAGATCACGAGTAACTGTGTAGTTAGGCGGTGAGTTACAAAGAACAAGGATATGACGGGAAGACAATGTTACTAAACGTTATGTTATATACGTTAAATGTACTATTTCTCTGAATTCACACTGGATTGTCCAATTGGACACATAGCCTAGTGGATACAGGAGATAGGTTTAGACTATTCTAAGTGACAGTTATCTTTAGACTGCAGATTCAATCCTAGTCGGGCGGCAGCAGTAAAATAGAATAATAATTAACACAAGCTTAACACCTGTACCCCAACTATGGTTAGCGGAATGAGAACAGGATAACCCCTTGAACTGAATAAATGGTTTGGTTCAAAGTTCCGATTACGACAAGAAGGTTCCCGATTAGACAAGAAGGATCCCGAGTCCGAGAAGGTTCCCGAGTCCGACAAGAAATAACCTTATATATATATATATATATATATATATATATATATATATATAATATATATGAACGTAGGATGAATATGTTTGCCAAATAATTCGGTATAAGATACCCCAGACGATTTAACATGTCGTTAAAAGAGTCCATTTTCTACGACAATAATGATTGCACAACGCGCTTATTATATATATATATATATATATATATATATATATATATATATATATATAGTCATCCACAGACACGTGTTTCGTCTTATCAAGTCTCTTCATTGTGGCTAGACATTTTGTAAGCCGGGATTAAAATCTGATCGGTTCAGTGTCAGTCCCTCACTTTAACCATCATCACCTACAGAATGCAAAGGGGATTTTAACTATATTAATACACATATCGCTTTTCTATGTAAAGAACGTCATAGAGTGCTCCATCCCTTATACAGGAGAGCGTTGCGTTTATGTGTGTATGTCTCTCTCTCTCTCTCTCTCTCTCTCTCTCTCTCTCTCTCTCTCTCTCTCTGTGTCTCTCTCTCTCTGTGTGTGTATGTACTGCACATAATCGGCAAGATATATAAGAATGCCTATTGAAGAAGATTCAGTTAATGATCGAAAATATTTCAGCGAATTACTGATCAGCAGATCCCCAAGCAAATTGTTCATCTTGGTCATAGATTGTATTCGTTAATCTTGTATAGACTCATCTTCCATATTCACTCTGAAATTAATTCCGATTCCTCTCCCAATCACAAAAGCACGTTTCCTTCATGAAGTGCGTTCTGCAATATATATATATATATATATATATATATATATATTATATATAATATATATATATATATATATATATATGTGTGTGTGTGTATGTTTATTATATATATATATATATATATATATATATATATATATAAGTATATGCAGTTTTCTCACCAAGTGAACTTTCTTTGAAAATCACATAAGTAGGAACCTGTCAGTACCCAAGCGCCGTTGACTTCCTGTCCATTTTACCTTGTTATATCAACGATATTAATATACATGCTATATCAAAAATATTGAGCACTATTTGTTTATAAATATACCACTCTATATTATCAATATATGTCATATATATATATATGTATACATGGCAAGCCCCAACCTCTTTTTATCATATGGGTGCTAGAAGGCGGTGACTGAGGGTCTACAAGTCCTGGGAATGACGTTAAACTCTATCTGATAGTGAGGTTCTAGTTTTGGAGGTTTGCGGAATGTGGAGCATCCCATCGTCATCATTGCTCCCTGGTCCACTCTGACCCGGAGTGGTAGTACCTGTTAGGGTCCCATCTATGGATTGAATAGAAAAATCTATTTATAAACAAACTTGTATTATCCATTAAGAATTGATTTATTTCAAACTTTATCGGCATTAAATGGCCCACTGAGGTTGATATGCTGTAAAACAAAACAAACCAAACTAAACTAAAGAAAGGGTTCTGTTTAACAGAAATGCAATTTTGTTCGAGATACATAAGAAAAAAGCCATATAAACACAATTTTACTAATACAAGTGATCTTAACATGATCAATTAAAGTTTAAAAATAAGCTGGAATTGGTAAATCATTTCTAACACTAAGCCTTTACAGTAAATACTTTTTTACTAATAATTTTTACTAATACAAATTTTTACTAATACGAGTGATTTTTACATGATCAATTAAAGTTTAAGAATAAGC
>CM042152.1:8051123-8101123 GCA_023376005.1 Doryteuthis pealeii
GCACCGTCAATATCCGGTTGTTTTAACAGACGATTTTTAGATTTAAAAAAAATGAGACACTTTCGCCTTACACACCAACGCATATTCCCATACCTAAAACCGCACGAACATGCTCACACACATATATGAGTATCTTCACACGTGTACGCACATGACGTCCATTTACGCTTATAAAGCACACACAATATGTATACGCACATACACACATATGTTGCTCATAAGTATCTGAATAAATTAAAAAAATGTTTAAGTAATCGCTTGAGAGTGAGAAATTAGACTACACCCACAAAAAATATCAATGTCTCATTACAGTCACTGTAAAAGGCATTTAGTTTCTCTTCAAGCAATTTACCAATTACTTTTATATATACTAGCAAATATATGCACCCTACGGGTGCAAGTATTTAAGTTTAATGTAATAAAATATTATATTAAATTAGAAAGGCTAATGAAACTAAATGGGAAATGCAGATAAAAAGATTTGAAACAGAGGGGTATAATAAAGAATAGAACAACTGAAACTTACTCTTCCATCACTCACGTTTTTCATTGTTATTTTTTCTAATTTAAGTATTTAGTTAAAAGAGGAAGTAAATGATAAAATGACAGTTCTTGTTTCTTGTTAATTCAAGATTCATTGAAGAGATTTTTTATTATATCCATTAAAATAAAACCAAACAGTTAGAAATCAATAATACTAAGCACATATTTAATAAAATCACATTTTTAATATCAATATGCAAATTAACCTTCCCGTTCCCACAGTAAACCGCTATTTTGTTGTATATATAAATATAATTGCATGTTGTTAGAATGTAGATATGGTTAACAGTATTAATAGTGTAAAACAATTTTATTAATAATTGAGGTTTAAATAAAATAAAATCATTGGGAATGTGATGTCAATAATTAAGGGAATAGTGATATGAGTAGTAATATAGTTTCGGTTACAGACAGAAAAGCACACAATCTCCATTATAATAAGATATCATCATCATCATGTCGCGCAGTTTGCACGGATATCCATAACTATCTCTCGCCAGCCTTCCCTATCATTCATCGACTATGGTAGCTCCTCTGCGCTGCGGCCAGCATCCATACATAGTTGGTCAATGTAGGTCCTGGCTGGTCGGCCCACATTAGCATGCCCATGTGCTGGCTTCCACAGTAGTACGTCGCTTACGAGCTCGTCTTTGCTTCTCCAGCAGTGCCCCGCATGCCTAGCCCGTCTTACTCGTATGGTTTGTGAGATGGGGGGCAGGTGGTCATACAGTTGCTTTTTTGTGGGGTGCTGCTTCCACGACTTATTCAGGACCGCTCGCAGCATTCTGGTGCAGCTCCCATCTAGCTTATTTTCAAGGCGCTTTGTTAGGGTCCAGGTGGTACAGCCATATAGCAGTACCGACACAAATATATATATATATATATATATATATATATATATATACTCTGCATTTTTTTTATATATGATGTGACATTTTCTTTTCTTTTTAAGTGTTGGTATCACAATTTGGTATCAGCGCTAAGTAAATGCAATTACCACGCCCATTTGAGTATATAGGAGTGCGTTAGTCTTGTGTGACCAATGTGTAATCGTGATACAATGACTTGTTCCTTTCTAGACTTTCTTAAAGCTGGTCTACAGTCTCCAAAAGTGGGTTTGATTAGGAAAATTGATTGGCTTTCTACTGTATCGTAACCAAAGTACGAAAAGCAATGAAACGGAGAGGAAATAAGCCGCCACAGAAAAGAGAGCCAGAAGAAAGGAGGGAAAACAGCAACTCCAGCAAGCATCACTGTTTGTTTTCAGTCACTGCACCAGAGATTGCCTTAATTTTTAACTTCCACCTCCTCAAGCAATATCTTTCAAAAAATTATTTTTACATCGCCCGGAGGGTGTTTTTTAAATTTTTTAAGTTCTCAGTCTTCCCAAAACGGTTTGATTATTAAAAGTTTATTGTGGATGTTGTTATTCAAGTACTGTTGGCATTTTGTCCGAAGGAATCTATTAATTTTAGGTTTCAAGTCAGTATGTGGAATCTTGGGTCGGCTGTTATGGACAGCTGGTATGTCTACATCAATGAGTACAATAGTTGTTTATGACACTGTGAAAAGACATGCAGTATTAACAGTTCAGGTAAATATTGATATCATTCTCTCTCTCTCTCCACCCCACCCCCTCTCAATCAAACTGACATCTTGGTTTTTGCTACTTTTTAAGTTTGTTTTCCTTATGATTAGAAGTTTCTAGTTGATTTTAAAGAGTCTCAGTCTCCCAAAAAGTTTATTGTGGATGTTGTTATTCAAGTACTGTTGCCATTTTGTACGAAGGAATCTATTAATTTTAGGTTTCAAGTCAGTATGTGGAAACACGTGTACGCACATGACGTACATTTACGCTTATAAAGCACACACAATATGTATACACGCACATACACACATATGTTGCTTATAAATATCTGAATAAATTAAAAAAATGTTTTAGTAATCGCTTGAGAGTGAGAAATTAGACTACACCCACAAAAAATATCAATGTCTCATTACAGTCACTGTAAAGGCATTTAGTTTCTCTTAATTTATGAGATAATTATTAAAATTAGTATTATTTGTATTATTCGGACTATTGTCCTCATCTACATTGTTATCTGTATTCTAAATCCCCAGCCGTCAGAGCTATTTTTTTAAAAATGAAACTTGATAATTTGGAATATTTGGAATATTCGTAGTGGTTATAGACGTTGAGTTAATATAGTTCTAAGTGACAGTTATCTCTAGGTAGCCGGTTCAGTCCTGGTCCACTCACCTCTGAAAAAAAAAATTCAATAATAGAAAAATTTCTCTGAATTTTTTAGATGAAGCTTGATAATTAGTATTATTTGTATTATTCGGACTATTGTCCTCATCTCCATTGTTATCTGTACAACGTTTCCGCCGATGCCCTCCGGCCTTCTTCGGGTATTTCTTGTCAGACTCGTCATTCCTGTCAGTTTTTTATCTAGCTTCTCTAGGAGTTTCCATTGACGGAATATATCGGGTCCTTAGCGATTATACAATATTTCTCTGAAGTTTTAAGATGAGGCTTGACAATTAGTATTATTTGTACTAGCAAATATATGCACCCTCCGGGTGCAAGTATTTAAGTTTTGATATAATAAAATATCATATTAAATTAGAAAGGCTAATGAAACTAAATAAGAATACAGATAAAAAGATTTGAAACAGAGGGAGTATAATAAAAGATTTGAAACAGAGGGAGTATAATAAAAAAATGGAACAACTGAAACTTACTCTTCCATCACTCTCGTCTTTCATTGTTATTTTTTCTAATTTAAGTATTTAGTTAAAAGAGAAAGTAAAGAATAAAATGACAGTTATTTTATCTTGTTAATGGATTTCATTTAAGATTCATTGAAGAGATTTTTGCTTATATTCATTAAAATAAAACCAAACAGTTAGAAATCAATAATACTAAGCACATATTTAATAAAATCAAATTTTTTATATCAATATGCAAATTAGCCTTCCCGTTCACACTGTAAACCGCTATTTTGTTGTATATATAAATATAATTGCATGTTGTCATTATGGAGACATAGTTAACTGTATTAATAATGTAAGACAATTTTATTAATAATTTCGGTTTAGATAAAAATAAAATCATGGAGAATGTGATGTCAATAACTAAGAGAATTGAGAGTTGAGTAGGAATATAGTTTCGGTTACAGACAGAAAAACACACAATCTCCATTATAATAAGATTTGTATTATTCAGACTATTGTCCTCATCTACATTGTTATCTGTATTCTAAATCCCCAGCCGTCAGAGCTATTTAAAAAAAAATGAAACTTGATAATTTGGAATATTTGGAATATTCGTAGTGGTTATAGACGTTGAGTTAATATAGTTCTAAGTGACAGTTATCTCTAGGTAGCCGGTTCACTCCTGGTCCACTCACCTCTGAAAAAAAAAATTCAATAATAGAAAAATTTCTCTGAATTTTTTAGATGAAGCTTGATAATTAGTATTATTTGTATTATTCGGACTATTGTCCTCATCTTCATTGTTATATGTACAGATAACAATGAAGATGGGGAGAATATTTCGAATAATAAAAATAATAATAAGGCATTTAGTGTTATGCTTATGAATTATAGATTTCTAGAAAAAACTTCTTTTTTTTTTCAGAATTCAATTGTCAAAGAGATTTTTCCCCTCTGTCATTATAGAATATCGATCTGAATCAATCAAAGTTTCACTTGAAAGAATTCCCAAATGGTAAATTCCTTTGAATTCCTCCGCTGTGATGTTTATCAATAACAACACAGATTCTTTGTTTATTTGCATAATTTACAACATTTATGATACAGCAAGTAGTGGGCATAAGTTGGGGGGCCGTGGTGCAGTGTTAGAATCGTAGGAAATGGACTCGTCGACCCGAATTCAAATCCTGGACGAAGCTACAGTTCACGTAACGCTAATACCTTGGGAAAGGTATTTTAAGGGCAGTCTCTCTTGTCTGAGGGTTTTGGTGAATCTTCCGTGTCAGGAGACGCTATATTGGTCTATGACACAGGAACGCGAGGATAGAACCTCTTCTTCCGATGTCACTGAACAAGCCTGGACGTGCTTGTCATCTCTCTCCAGCAGACACCTACGGTCCACACCAGACGCCACAACCTCTACTTACAGTAAGTGGTTACCACTTTGTCTATTAACACTATTGTGTATGTTTGGACACTTGTGACATTAAATAGCCTGGGGAACTTTGTTCCCCTAATATGTTATAATAAAGTTATATAAATGTAACTAACGCGTTTGTTGTTTTCCTAACTGAAGTATTCCGCATTGGGTACTTATCCTTTAAGTAGCCCAATGTTTTATAAGAACCAGAGTTACACTCTGTGGACATCTTATAGTATGAATCCAACTACTCCCCCCTCTCTCTCTCTCTCTCTCTCTCTCTCTCTCTCTCTCTCTCTCTCTCTCTGAAGCTATGGGTAAATAGCAGGACAGACTGGGCTCTTTAACCTTGTTAGGCAACCAGTCTAGGAGAAGGAATACTCTGAATTCAAACCTGTTAGGCTCCGCTTAGGCGGTCACTAATAGAATAGGCTCAGTCCTGATTAGAGATCTCTTTAAAAAATAGTCCGCCCTGTCGGCTGAGACTTTAGAATATACCGATTGCACCTCTGCGGGCGCATAATATCCAATCATCCAACCCTTGATTCGGTATTAAAAGTAAAGTGGTCGGGTTGGCCTAAAGTCGGTATCAGCCAGACAGCGAGGGAGTCTATGCCCTTTTCATTAGCGATAGACCAAGGAGATTATTTTAGCGTCTCAGATGGAGCGCCACACCTACCATCAGCTCCTTTACTTCACCGCACAGATCCCTGTGCTACTCATTCGCTGAGTTAGCGAGGGCCGGTAGAGAACCCGGAACCGGCTCTTATTGATATGCCGTAAAGCAAAACAAACATATTTAATCAAGCCTCGTCCCTGAAAGCCGCGCTTTGAGATATGAAGTCGAACTGCATCAGAAAGTTCTTGGTTTACATCAATGTGTTGTATACTCTTCTTTTTACTTTCTTACTTCTATTTTTCTTCTGTTCATCTTTAGTATCTTCCGTTCTTCTTCTAGCGTCTGGGCTTCATCTTGGGGTATTCGTGTCTGGTCTCCCATTGGGGATTTCTCTTTATCAGAAGCTCTGTGTAATTGGTAGTTTATAGATAATAACGATTTACTTAGATCATATTTTATTTCGAAATCCCCACCAGACTACCTGCGCAGATTGAGTCGGCAGCGTGCATAACACGACTGACCACCGTCGTGGTTTGGCCGATACTAACTAAAATCTATTTCTAATCGAAACCGGAAGAGGGTCTTCTCCACCAATTCTCACGGTATCCACCGGAAAGAGGATCAGGACTGAGGTCAAGCCTTGTCATTCAATCCTTCAAGGCCGCCGGCTGAACTTATAACAGCCATTTTGGTTTCTACACTACTGTACATAAGTATTAGGAATCCAATAATTATGAAACAAATGGTTCTCAACCCTTTTTACCCATGGACACCTTTTAACCCTATTTTACCTGGTGGACCCTCCCATAGCCATTCGATGTTTGAAAATCCCATTGTAATTTTATAGTTAAATACATTTTCCTTGCCTGGGTCCCAAAGAATTTTATATGGTCCCCCGGGGGTCCACATGGATCCCGGTTGAGAACCAGCGGTTTATATCATGATGTTTAATTTAACGGGCATATTCGACATAGACGGTTGTGATGAAAATGATCACCAAGATAAAGAATAGACTAGACAGAAGTAAATAATGAAAATAATTAATCTGAGAATTCAAATATTTGGAGACTATCATAAGGGTGGGCATAGTGGGAGGTATAGTGTATTATATAGTATTAAGGGGGGGGGTATAGTGTATTCAGCCAATAAAAAAAGAAGTTGTTATGAAAAGCGTCAGTATGGTGATGAAAGGAACAACTGGCAATTAATAATGAAAATAATATGAGAATTCCATTGATTGAATATTTCTATTTCGTGAGTTTTAGACACTATTCAACATAGAACATTGTGATTAACCCTTTTAATAGCGTGAGGGACTAGAGTCAAATTACTAAAGCCGTGCAAGTGGAGCTGGGACGGTTTAGTTCAGTCGGTAGAACATCCACTTTTAGGAATAACAAGATTCTGGGTTCGATACTGCCTTTTGAAATAGACGTACGTTGACGTATACTTATTTTTCTTGTAATATTGTAAAAAAAAAAAAAATTTAAAAAACACAAGTTTATAATTGAATAATGTTTATTTCGTCTACGCTGCAGTGTTTCGGTCTGTTTTGATAGACCTTCATCATGTCTTTCGTTAGTTTGAGGAAAAATAGATTATTACTGAAAATAAGAAGTCTGCAAACCTCTGTTTTTTTATGTATACTTATTTTCTTTTAATATTGTAAAAAAAAAATGAAAAACACAAGTTTATAATTGAATAATGTTTATTTCGCCTACGCTGCAGTGTTTCGGTCTGTTTTGATAGACCTTCATCAGGGCTTTCGTTAGTTTGAGGAAAAAATGATTATTACTGAAAATAAGACTGCAAGCCTTTGTTTTTTTTTTTGTTTTTTTTTTTTTTTGTTTTTTTTGTGGGTTAGGCTTCTTTTAAATCGATCTTGAAATGTGCGAGAGAAAAAATCTATTTAAAATTGTTGACAAACGCAGCGTCTTTAGATTTTTGTTTATAAATGCCGTACTGGTTTACTCGTTTATGCTAGGTGAAATGTGTGTGTGTGTGTGTGTGTGTATGTGTGTGTGTGTAATGTATTAAATTATAATTAATAGAAAAATACCCTATTTAAAAATACGGCATCCTCCATTTTTCTACGTTGACAAATGTGCGTGTATATGAATTTTATTTAGTGTTTCTTTAATTTTAATTACAATTTTTAAATTATTATTTTTTGTTACAATATTATTAGTACGTAATGAATTTTTAAATTTGTTATTGTCGTAATAGGGGTAAGGGTCAGGGTTAAGGGTTAGTGGTTAGGGGTTAGCGGTAGCGGTAGCCTACTTCAACACGAGTTTGAATACGTAGAAAATAGAGTAGACATACCAAGAGATCTAGACACTATATACCGTGGGTAGGACAACAACACCAAAAAATAGAAAAAAAGCTGAATTTGTGTCAGACAAACGTAAGAGACACAAAAAAGTGGCAGCAGCACTACTCGATTGTATTAGTGGATTTGTCCTCTCTTATCTATCCATCTCAGTCTGTTTTCATCTATCTATCTATCTATCTATCTATCTATCTTCCCCTTTACGAGAGCTCCTCGTTGCAAATGTGAGTACCCGCGATGGGACAGTGCGCACGGGGCGGGAGAGCACGCAAAGGGGAAGTACTCTATCTGTATGAATCTGCTATCCAGTTCTTGGAACTAGCCTGTTGGGCTTCTTGGGTTTTCTATTCTTGCATTTTTGTTTTTGTTTTGTCTTGAACTACCGTATTTGACGGCATATAGGACGCATTTTTTCCTAAATTTATAGACTGGCGAGGTCACGCGCTTTATTCCTCCGGCCAATCAACAGCA
This sequence comes from Doryteuthis pealeii, assembly GCA_023376005.1. Lineage (NCBI taxonomy): Eukaryota > Metazoa > Mollusca > Cephalopoda > Myopsida > Loliginidae > Doryteuthis > Doryteuthis pealeii. The sequence goes on from CM042152.1 coordinate 8,059,227, forward strand.
ATGGCTGATTCAATACTTAAACACTGATACTTGCCATAGATTATTTGCAATTATTGAGGAGGAACTTACAATACTAAGGAGAACCAAAGGATACTTTATCGAGGATTTCCGCATGACAATCGCTCTTGCTTAAAGCTAAAAGATGGCCCATAAGATTCTAATATACAGTAATTTGGAGCTGTAACCACAATGCACTCAACAAAGAGGTGAAAAATGAGAAAGAAAAGCCAGACATAGATACAAACATACCGAAAGAGTTGAAGGTGATTATCAAACTATTGCTATTATTTAATGATTGGCTTCGGGAAGATATTTGTATTTAATATGTCTAGTTTAGTACAGAATACATCAATACTTATTTATTTATTGATGTTTCTTGCAGATGTTCCTAAGCTTAATTTTGTCTGGCTCAAAACTGAACTGCACAAACATTGTGTAGTATCAATGTTGCGAGTGTGTTGTGTTTCTTGCTGAGCAAAATACATCATTCGAATAGCAAATTCCTTGGCTGGAGAGACAACTATAATTGGACACCTGGCGTAGTGGATATAGGCGTTTTTTTTAATACAGCTCTAAGTGAAGTTATCTCTAGGCTGCAGGTTCAATCCTGATCAGTAACATAGAATAATAATTAACACAGTTTAACACTTGTACCCAGTCATGGTTAGCAGAATGAGAACAGTCTACCGCCGTGGATTGAATAAAGGGTTAGGTTCAAAGCTCAGTGAGGGCTCCCGATTACGACGGTTCCCGAGTTCGGAAAGAACATTCCCGAGTTTTAAAAAAAGGGTCCGAGTTTGAGAAGGCTCCCGAGTACGACAAGAAATACCGGAAGAAGGCCGCAGGGCATATCGACTGAAACCTTGTACAGATAACAATATAGATGAGGACAATAATCCAAATAATCCAAATTATCAAGCCTCTTCTAAAAGATACAGAGAAATAATTATTAACCCTACCTTTGTTTATCATTCATTTCTGCTTGCATTTTTTTCATCTCAATATTGAGTTTTATATTTTAGCCAGATCCATCACGCATTTTCCATAAAAATCGACTGCTCCAAATATATTTTGAAAAATTTCAAATCACCAAAAATATTTTAATCTATGTAAATGCCGTGGCTAATGACTTTAATTCGTTCCGCTCGTTACTAAATTTTCTCGTATATCAAATTCAATGTTCTACATTTAAATAAACTAAAATGACATTAATTCGTTCGAGACTCCACCAAAAAAGACAACATTTTTAATAAGAAAACTAGCATTGTATTATATAAAACATAAGAAAATACAATGTAATTAATTATCTGCTGTAATATGTTTTAATGTTTATTTTTTATAGATTGTTACGATTTTATGGGCCATTCTTTAGGCTTCAAGCAAAAGCCCCTGTCCGGCGGAAATCCCTGCTAAATAATCCTTTGGTTGTTCCTTAGTGCTCCTCAGTCTTGCAAGTCCTTCGTCAATGATAGCGAATGGACTCCTCTCAGAATCAGTGATTAAGTAGTCAACCATCCACGCATTCGTGCTATTGATTGGCTGAGGTTTACGTGAACTCGCTTAGGCTATAAATTTAAGTGATGTATTGTAGCACATTATTATTTTTTCAATGGGCCGAGTTAGCTAAGTCGGTAGAGCGTTCGGCTAGAAACACAAGGTTCCTAGTTCGATACCGGCCCACGCCAACTCAGCGTATGAGTAGCACAGGGATATGTGCGGTAAAGTAAGGAGCTGATGGTAGGTAGTGGCACTCCACCGCAACGCAAAAACAATCTCCTTGGTATAGCGCTAGGGAAAAGGTGATAGACACCCTCGCTGATTGGCTGATACCAACATTAGGCCGCCCGACGACTTTACTTTTACTTATAGTAGCACACCTTATATACTAGAATATTCCTACATAGATAATATTTTCATAGGCGTGGTAAATTTGGAAACTTAAATGTTTTTAGTGAAATTATTAATGTAAGCGTATCTCAAGCTCGCTTGAACCTCAAATTTCAGCTTTGAACACAAAGCAAAAAAATCGACCGAGTGACAGTTCGTAACTCGGAAAAATTGTAAGTTGAGACAGTAGCAAGTCAAGGTCCCACCGAATTCTAAACTGATCTTAAAAGAATTGAAGGGATATTCTTTTAATTTTTTTCCGGGTTACAAAATGTCACTTAGTCGATATTCTGCTCTGGGTTGTGAGCTAAAATATGAAGTAAGAGCAAGTTTCACACACGCTTATTTCATTAAGTTCACTAAAAATATTTAAGATTCAAGATTTATAGCTGAGGTGGTAAAAGATACACAGTGAAATAGTGTACTTGATATATTTTTTTATTCAGCACTTGTATCTGGTGCTAGTAGATACTTATAACATTGATGTAATGAATATGTAAATACTTGGTACCCCCTCACTATAATCTGATTGGACAGTGTCCTCTATAAATATTCGACACTGTGGTGGTACAAGTGCCTGAGCCTACCAGTTCAGTGTGCTTCAGCCCTGGACAGGTTGTGTTTAATTAATAGCGTCGATCCCAGGCGCCCCCTTGAGGGGCAATGCCAACGGGATCGACGCAATTTTTCTACCTACCAACTATGAGTCACGGCTTGTGGGTGGTGCCCACATAAAACGGCCTTGTGCCATATCGTGTGAATGTGGGACACATGTAAATACCCCTAAGCCTACTAGTCCAGTGAGCTTCGGCCCTGGACAGGTTGTGTTTAATTAATAGCGTTGATCCTAGGGGGCTATCCCCCAGGCAATACCTGCCCCCTTGATTTAAAGGGACAGGGCTAGGTTTATTACCCAGCGCCTTGAGGGGGGATGCTGAAGGGATCGACGCAATTTTTGTTCTTTCCCACCCATGAGCTTCAGCATGTGGGTGGGCCCACATTAAAATGAGGCCTTGTGCTCAGTCCATACAAGTGGGGTATGAGAAAAATACTCCCCCCAGGCAATACCTGCCCCCTCGATTGAAAGGGACAGGGCTGGGTTTATTGCCCAGCGCCTGAGGCGCCCTCCTTGAGGGGGAATGCCGACGGGATCGACACAATTTTTCTACCTACCACCCATGAGTCTCGGCTTGTGAGTGGTGCCCACATAAAACGGTCTCGTGTCATATCGTGTGAAAGTGGGACACATGTAAATATCCCCAAGCTTACTCGCCTACCAGTCAGAAAATGCCACCACGACTGCTCGGAAGACGTACTGCTATGCGACGCACCAGCTACTACTGCGATAATATACCTTACTACCAACTTCATAATATATCCCTTAACCCGGATATATCAAACATAAAACAAGAAGTAGTACAATTCACAAAATACAAGAATGAGGAGGGTCAAATGTCTGTAGTCAAACGTAGTGATTTCGTCCGAATATATTTTCCCCACATTGTCATTGCTACGTCGACTCTTATAAGGCTGTGAGCCAGCCATCTTGTAGGGGTGTTAACTCCTCTACAACATAGCGCAAAAGAAAAATATTATTCATAAAAATAAATATTAAAACATAGTATATTACATAATTCATTACATTCTATTCAATTATTTTTTATATAGAACATTAGAACATTGTTTTACTTATTTGATAAAATGTAACAAATTAGACTGTTTCGGTGGGGATAGATGAATTAATGGTATTTCAGTTTATTTCAATAGAGAAAAGGGATTTGATATACGAGGAAATTGAGTTACGAGCGGAACGAACCAAACTCGTAAATCAAGCTTCAACTGTATTTACATATTTTAATCTATTTTATGAGGATTTAAACGTTCATCATCATCATCATCATCATCATCATGTCGCGCTTTCAGCGCGGATATCCATGACAATCTCTCTCCATCCGTCGATGTCATGATATCTATCGGTGGCTGTTGACTCATCAATAGGCGCTAGTCTTAGAGATGAGGAGCAGTAGTTTCCTAACTGAAGTGTTTGATCCTGGCCGGTGACCCGTTTAGGGTTCCTCCGCCCAGCATCATATGAGCCCCGCCATTGTCCCAGTATGGGATCATCTGCGTTTTCTCACATCCACCATGCTGCTACCCATGGCTTCCTTTTAAAAATGTATTTTAAACGGTTAATTTTGCTGGAAAATGCGTCACTAATATCTGCCAAAAATATGAAACCATGGCTTCGCAATGACTAAAATCAACAATTAGATAAAGAAAAGACGATCTAAAAAAATAATAATCAAAATGCTTAATCTCAGATACTAGATAATCGAATAATATCATTATGAGAGTCTGTGGAATCCGACTTAGAATTTTGTGATGAAAAGCAAAAATCAGATGAAGAAAAGTCTTGCTTAAGATTAAAAATGAAAATACTTACGCTACTTTCCTTAACGTTTGAAGAGTATTCGACTTAGCAAGTTCCTGATTAAAATCAAGATTGAGATGAAGAAAAGCAAAAATGTATATCAAACTAAGGTAGAGTTAATAATTAATATTGTTGTTTCTCCAGCCTTGCATTTCGAATGATGTATTTTGTTCAGCAAGATTGGTACTAAACAATGTTTTTGCAGTTTAGTTTTGAGCCAGACTAAACTAAGCTCAGAAAACATATGCAAGAAACAAGATATCAATAGATAAGTATAACTGTGTTCTGTACTAAGCTAAACACATTAAATACAAATATCTTCCCGAAGCCAATCATTAAATAATAGCAATAGTTTGATTATCACCTTCTACTCTTTCCATATGTTTGTTTCTCTATCTGTCTTTTCTTTCTCACTTTTCTCACTTTTCACACATTTGTTGAGTGTATAAGAAGTAAAAGTGGTTTTAACTTCCATAGCTAATACCACTTCTTATAATGCGTTAAGAGAGCTTAGAAGGCCTACCAAACGCGGGTGAATTTACGTATTCATATACAAATAATTCCAACAATGAGATATATAACAAATACAGACTTTATTGTCTGAGCAACATTCAACATACAATACGGGACGAAAGACGTTAGGAAAAAAAGTTTTTGAAGAGCGAATTGTTAAATGAATGGATGAAAGTCCTAAATGAAAAGGTTATCACTTAATTCATAGGAAACCCTCTCCATGTGGTAATATGGGAGCGTAAAAAGGCTCGTGTGTTACACAGCTATTCAATGACTGGTGAGCCAAACACCTATATGGAGGTAGAGTATGATAGAGACCGCGTAAAGGTACATGCTTAAAACTATAGTGGGGGTAAGGCCTCCAAATCCTAATGGACGGAGACACAACTTGTCTAGTGCATATCTAAAGATCCCAGATGAAAGAGAGAGTTTTTCCGGGGTTGTATTTGAATAGCCGAGTTGCAACGCCCCCTAGAGTCAAATCCTGGCGGCAAGGGAAGATAGCCCTTTGCCAATCTCTATCCCATTAAAACAAGGGAAGATATTCGCTATAATTGCATTGTGGTTGCAGTAGCAGATCAAAATATGTTTACGCATACTGGTCACAACGCCAGATCAGTATTTGTTGAATGCATTCTGAACCAATGGCCAGATCTTTAACTCATTCTAGTCCTATGGCCGGTTTAGCTCAGTCGGTAGAGTGGCTGGCTGGGAACCCCGAGGTTCCTGGTTCGATTCCAGTCCTCGCCAAATCAGCGTATGAGTAGCACATGGATATTTACGTTAAAGTGAAGGGCTGATGGAGGAGTGGCGCTCCGCCTCAGATGCCCAAATAATCTCCTTGGTCGAGCGCTAGTGAAAAGGGAATAGACTCCCTTGCTGTCTGGCTTATATTGACTTTAGGTCACCCCGACTAGTCATAGTGCCAGATCAAAATATAGTGAGCATATCAGTTTGGAAACTTAAATGTTTTTGTGTACTTATTAACATAAGCGTATCTTAAACTCGCTCTTATTTCAAATTTTAGCTCGCAACACAAAGCAAAACATCGACCTACTTTTTTTTCCGTAGGATTGTTTCTCTATCTGTCTTTCCTTTCCCACTTTCCACCCGGGTTAAATCCTACTTTAAGGCACATAAATTCCACCATCTTATGTCACCCATCCGGAAGAAAAAAATACTAAACATCAAGGAATTAACTGAATTTAATGAAATTTTCAGTGTTGATATAACTGAATAACTGAATAAAAGATATAAAGCATATTTTATTAAAAAACTATTACATTTGTACAGGCCAATTAACTTTGAACCGCGTATATTTGTTAATCTGTGATACACCTCAAAGATACGTGGTTCAAAGTTAACTGACCTGAAAAAATGTTAGAGTTTTCAAATAAAATAACGAGTGCATTATATTCTTCATTCATTAATATATCAACACTGAAATTTTCATTAAATTCAGGTTAATTCCTTGATTTTTAGTATTTTATTTCTTATGTGGGGTGACATACGATGGCCGAATTTATGTCCGTTAAGTAGGATTTAACCTACACCCCTTTGTTGATGTTACGTACCCCTTTCTCATCGGGTACATAAACAAGAGTTCTTATGTGATAGAGAGAGAGAGAGAGAGAGAGAGAGAGAGAGAGAGAGAGAGAGAGAGAGAGAGAGAGAGTGGACCAACATAGAGAGAGACAGACAGATACAGATAGACGGATGGAGTCGTGTAACTTACTTGCTTTTACTTTCTATCTTTTTTCTGCCATTTGTGATCGTCCAGTCGCCATGTTGGATCTTTGCTTCTATTGGCCGGTCTTCTAACTTGTTGCTGCTTCATTTTCTAACTTCATAGTGCTTTTAAAGTCATGTAATAACCAACAAGACTTGTATTACTTTGATCAAAGCTTTTATTTCCTAACCAAGGGCTTCTTTTCATTCGCCGCGCGGACGGAGCCCAGTCCCGCAGTCACACGTCTGCACTGCGTCACATTTTTGCTGGAACTGACTAACTAACTAACTAACTAACTAAGTTTCACGTGACTTGCGAGTTTCTAACCGTCCAGTAGTTTTCCATTCCCTTATCTGAAAACACTGGCCCCTTAGAATTCTCCTACAGGATGTTGCCAATAATCTATGCTACCACATAGATTATGCAACATTTAGTGCATTGTGGTCTCAGCACCAGATCAAAATTTGCTGAATTCACCTAGATTCAATTCAAGATCAGAATATGTTTAACGCATTCTAGGTGATAGCGATAGATCAGAATCTAATGAGCACATCTGTTTACAGGTTGTTAACAGAAAATATTTAACACATCCAGGCTACAACAGCAGATCAGAATATCTTGAACACATCCTGGACAGATTAGTATGTGTTAAATGCATCCTGTACACTAGGTACCACCAATTTTACCCTGTGCAATTTACCCACCTACATTTAACACAATGAAACTTGCAGGAAAATCAATATTTTCTTGAAAAATTTTTTCCGTTCGAAAGAAAAAACATTAAACAAACTTCTGAGGATTTTTTAAAATTTTTTATCAGCTTACGAAAATAATGAAAATTATGATTGAAAAAACAATGCTTTCATTTTTGCACTGTTAAATCAACAGAAATGTAACGTAGCTAAAAACAAGTTACCATAAGAGGATTTTTAAAAATTCTATGAAAAATCAATTAATGGTCCGATTTTCACAAAATTTCCATGTTTACCATTGGATTTAAATACATCTGAAATTGTTTTTTTCTAAAATATATTTGGGGAAATATTTTTTACGAGGTCTATCACCCTCCTATTTTATTTTATGAGATAAAAACAAATGAGGCGGAAAAAAAATTGTACTTTTTTCTATAAAGATAAGAAGCTGAATAACTATATCAATGAAATTGTATAACGTACCGAGCTATAGTTTTTTTTAGGAAAAATTAATGAAATCGGAAATAAAAAGTGCAAAAAAAATGTCATAATATTAATATTTGAAAACTTTTTTTTGCTTATGTAATTGGTATGTACTATATTCTATTAAATTGTCAATTTTTACGAGATTTTCAATCTTTTGTGTGATTAAATATTTTCATTTTCTGCGTGAAATGAATTAAATATTTTTCTTTTCTGCGGAAAAAATAGAATTTTTCTCGGATATTTAAAAATATGATTTTTAGAATTCAGGTGAACTAAAAGTTGGTCCGATCCGAGCTCGATTAATATTCTTAAAAGAATTTGTAATTTTTATTGTTGAATAGTAATGTATGGTTGTTAGAATATACGGAAGAGAAAAACCGACATATTTGTTTTACAAAGAGACGAGACGAGACGCTTCTGAGTAACAACCGAAGTTTGTTTTTCTTTGTTCAAAAAAGTTGAATAAAATAATTTTTACGCTATTAGAATAAAAAGTAAGTATTCATGATTATTATATCAGTTTTTCTCTTAGAAAAAATATTCAAATTTTAAATAGTAAAAATCGTTTTTTGTCGGTTTATTTTTTCATATTTTCTAAAATAAAACAAGCGGGGGAGTAGACTTCGTAAAAATATATTTCTCCTAATATATTTTAGGAAAAAACTATTTACGTCCTAAGGTAAAGTTATGGAAATTTTCATGAAAATTGGACCATAAATTGATTCTTCATAGAATTTTTTATAAAGCTGGTAGTCATAACTTGTTTTTGGCTACGTTAAATTTCAATTGATTTAACGGAGCAAAAAAGAAAACATTGTTTTCCGTTCATAATTTTCATTATTTTCCTGAGCTGAAATTTTTTAAAAATCATCAGGAGTTTTTAAAATGTTTCTTCTTTCGAATGCACAAAAATATTTCAAGATAATATTTCAACATAAAAAAAAAGAATATTTTAAAAATCGTTGAAAACAAATAATCGGTTATTGAATATGCACAAGACAAAAATGTCAATTGGAGCCAGCCATACTTTTAATGGTTAATCGTAAAAGGGAAATAAAATGTAACTTTTCTGTCTAAATTACGGTCTGAAAATTACCCTTTCGCATGTTATACGGGCAGGTTTGTTTATTTTTTAAGATAACAATGTAATTCTTCGCAATCGAATAATTTAATCTTTGAATTAACTGTTTTTCTTTGTAACAACCCTGTACTATCTTTATTTGTTTTTTACGAGATTTTTGATAAACAAAGTTCGGAAATATTTACTTCCGTTTTATTCAAGATGGCCTAAACAAACCAGTTGGTGGTCCCTACTGTACACAGGACCAGATTAGAATATGTTGAATTCCTCGTGGCCATAGCACAAGGTCAGAATATGATAAACGCATTTTAGTCAGATCAGAGGATCGTTCAAACGAGGCACAGAAAGGGGATTTTTCTTTTAAAAAAATGAATAAAAAAAAGAAAAGAATAGAAAGAAAGAAAGAAAGAAAGAAAGAAAGAACAGTATGACTTGTTTTGTCGAAAAATTTGTTGAGGTGTATTCGTTTTCTTTGTATTTTGTTCTTTTTCATTTCTTTTTTTGTTGTTTTTTGTACCACGTTTTCTTTTGGTTGATTGGTTAGATTTTACGACATTTGAAACCTTGTTAGGTTATTTTATGCCGAAGATTCTTGATAGTATTGATAGATCTTTTCCACTTCTTTGCTACAGATTTCATTATCTCGTCACTGGAATAATGTTTGACTCTCAAACCCTCTTTCATGAGGCCGAAGAGATGATAGTCTTAATGTGCTAAATCTGGTGAGTATGAAAAGTGAAAACTGTAGTGAAGAAATGGCTCAAAGAACAGTCAACAGAATTTTACGGGGCAGGGATACATGCTCTCATTCGAAAGTGGAACATTGCTATTGAGAGAAATGGTGACTATGTGGAGAAGTAGGGATGTGATCCAAAGAGGACCAGCTTCATTTTGATGTATGATACGTGTTACTGTGTTGGTAATAGAATATTATTTTAAATATATCAAATCAGAAAGGCTGGTGAAACTAAATAAGAATGCACATAAAAGGATTTAAAACAGAGGTGCGGTATTATCGAAAAATAGAACAACTGAAACGTACTTGTCCATAACTCCCGTCTTTCATTGCTAAATTTTCCTAATTTAACTATTTAGTTATAATAGGAAGTACAGAATAAAATTGCAGTTACTTGTTCTTGTTAATGGATTTCTTTTAAGATTTATCCCCGAGTTTTTTTTTTTGCTCAGATGCATTAAGATAAAACCAAACAATTAGAAATCAATAATACTAAGCAAATATTTATTAAAATCAAATTTTTAATATCAATATATAAATTCTTTCCTATTCACACTGTAAACCGCTATTTTGTTGTATACATACATACAATTGCATGTTATTTGTATGTAGACCGCCCAAGGGGTGGGTGTCCAGTGGCTTCGGCCCTGGATCTTTACAAGTTAATAGCATCGATCCCAGGGGGCTGTTCCCCCAGGCAATACCTGCCACCTTGGGGATAGGGCTGGGTTTATTGCACAGCGCTGAGGCGCTCCCTTGAGAGGGAATGCCGACGGGATCGACGCAATTTTTGTTCTTTCCCACCCATGAGCTTCGTCTTGTGGGTGGGCCCACGTTAAAACGAGGCCTTGTGCCCAGCCCATACAAGTGGGGTATGAGGCAAATACCTGTAGATCTGGCCAACACCGGAGGTCCAGTGGCTTCGGCCCTGGATCTTTACAAGTTAATAGCGTTGATCCCAGGGGGCCATCTCCTCAGGCAATACCTGCCCCCTCGATTTAAAGGAGCTGGGCAGTGTTTATTGCCTAGTGCCTGAGGCGCCCCATTGAGGGGAATGCCGACAGGATCAACCCGCTATTTTGTTGTATACGTAGAACAATTGAATACCTGTTCTAAAGAAATTGGCATTACTTTTTGATGGACTCTCCTAGAAGGCAGAAGACAGTACAACTTCTTTGATGGGGGTGTTCAGGATTTTTCTCTAAGCGCTTCCATATGGTATACAGTAGCACTGACGTCTACGGTTTGGAATAATGATAATTCTTATAGAAAAGTCTTGCTTATTTTGGTACGTAATAAAATAATTTCCATCAATGATTTTGTAGGTCATGAGAATTTTTAAAATTACTAGTGTCCTTCTGTGAAAACAAATTTAAACATATATCACCAAAGCCATAGCAATAAATTATTAGTCGGATGCCTATATATATATATATATATATATATATATATATATATATATATATATTATAAATTGCATCCGAAATATGATTCCCTCGAGTGGAAAAAGGAAAAAGACAGTCTATTTTTGTCTGTGTATTTTATTACAGTTATAAGCGGCCTCTTGTAGGTGACATAAGTAGGTTTTGTAATTTATTATCCTTTATGAATGTTTAATAACATCTGTTGACAGTTCCATCAAATTTCTTTCTCATTTAAAACGTTTTCTGGTTTCGTATGATATTTATGAAATTTATTAAAAGATATGAGTTAAAATGGGGGAGAGACTTTTGACTAGGAGTGTATATCAATAGTATTTGAGCTAAAAGGAGTGTATATTAATAGTATTCAAGCTAAAAAGGAGTGTATATTAATAGTATTCAAGCTAATAAGGAGTGTATATTAATAGTATTCAAGCTAAAAAGGAGTGTATATTTAATAGTATTCAAGCTAAAAAGGAGTGTATATTAATAGTATTCAAGCTGAAAAGGAGTGTATAATAATAGTATTAAGGAGTGTATATTAATAGTATTCAAGCTAAAAAGGAGTGTATTTAATAGTATTCAAGCTGAAAAGAGTGTATATAATAGTATTCAAGCTGAAAACGAGTGTATATAGTATTCAAGCTAAAAACGAGTGTATATCAACAGTATTCAAGCTAAAAAGGTGTGTATATAAACAGTATTCCTAGCTGAAAACGAGTGTATATCAACAGAATTCAAGCTGAAAAAAGGAGTGTATATTAATAGTATTCAAGCTAATAAGGAGTGTATATCAATAGTATTCAAGCTAAAAAGGCATCGTCTGGTTTGAATCATAGAACAGTTGTGTATTTTTCTTACATAGGTAGCCTACGAATTATGTATGATGTGTAGTTAGATTTTTTAATTGAGTTCATTGAAGATTCTAATAACGGGGGTAAATGGAAAGTTACCGCCAGCCCTTGGAGTTATTGACGGCAGTTAACTATAACTTGACCCCCACCAACTTCCGCGTATAGAAAAGCGTATGAAAGGGAACTGGCCTAGTTAACGGAAATTAAGTTAGCAGATTCCGGCAGTTAGTCAGGAGGAGCAGACGTTAAAGATTCGTTTAGTGAGATTTGTGAAACTGAAGTTGGCCTTTCCCGATATCGTCAATGTTTGGTTTGGAATTGCTATATCCAATCAAGAATTGCTTTCAAATGTTAATCAGTTAATTTCGTTCGATGGGTTGATTTTTTTTCATATTTAAATTTAAATGGTATCAGAAAGGTCTCGCGTTCCGTACGTTTTAACAAACAAATTCAAGTACCGTCGGCGGGCCTGATAAAAAGCCTTGCCGGGCCGGATCGGATCCGCAAGGCCGTAGTTTAGTGACCCCTGGGTAAGTATATGCAATTTCTAGAAAAAAAGACGGACATTGTCAATAAATAACCTAAAAAGGTTCAACATGCAAGAACACCAACTAACCAAGAAGCCAACCAGCCAACCAGCCAACCGAGGATTTTGAAAACTTGATTTGTTTATTCTCTGTTATTCGGCAAACATTTTCTAGCGCAAATTATTGCGTCTCGTGGTTTTCTATTGTGTAAACAACTTCTCTGACATAAATAGTTATTGTTTAAAAAGGTGGACAGAAATATTCATGTTGATACAATTATATTAGGGAATTTTGCAGGTGCGTATTTTTCTTAAACTTGAAACTAACGCACTTCTTATTATAATGGAGATTCTGTGTCTGTCTGTCTGTCTCTAATCGAAACTATATCACTACTCAAGCCACAATTCCCTTTGTTATTTACGTGAAATTCTTCATGGTTTTATTTATATTTCAACCTCAATTATTAATAAAATTGTTTTACATTATTAATACTGTTTGCCATATCTACATACACGGTATTTACCTCGTACCACACATGTACGTGTTAGGCAAAAGGCCACCCACAAACCGAAGCTCAGAGGTGGCGGGTTGATCCCGTCGGAATTGCCCCTCAATGTGTCGCCTCAGGCACTGGGCAATAAACACTGCCCTGCTCCTTTAAATCGAGGGGGCAGGTATTGCCTGGGGGGATGGCCCCCTGGGATCAACGCTATTAACTTGTAAAGATCCAGGGCCGAAGCCATTGTGTAATATATTGTCTGATCGGTGCACCCAAGGACCGGGCTGAATAGGAAGTGCATGGGGGCCAGGTGCAACCTGGAAACGAACACAGGATGTGGCCCCGACCTGACCTTTTGCACCTGAAAATGCAGGTGGATCTTTGTTATGATTTCAGTGCAGAAATCTGTAGGATTAGCCCTTAGCCAATGAAAACAACCGGCGTGGGCGAAGAGGCGTGTCTGCAGAAAAAACTGCGTAGGTGTCACGAACAAGGAGGCGTGACACCGGAGGTCAGATTACAAATAAAAGAAGCCCGTTGAGATCGATTAGGCAGACGGCGATCAGGTTCAAGATAACTCCCGAAGGCTCCACATTGCGTAACCCTGCCCACAACTCTCAGCTGTACACAACCGGGGAAAATAAACATCTCTTATATTTTCCTAATTACAAGTGTTTGTGTTTTTGACGGGTCCAGTGTGTAACAATTGGACACCCGGTGTTGGCCAGATCTACATACAAATAACATGCAATTGTATTTATGTATACAACAAAATAGCGGTTTACAGTGTGAACAGGAAGGCTAATTCATATATTAATAGTACAAATTTGATTTTAATAAATATTTGCTTTGTATTATTGATTTTTAATTGTTTGGTCTTATCTTAATGAATATGAGCAAAAACTTGGTGGTAAATCTTAAAAGAAATCCATTAACAAGAAGTAACTGCAATTTTGTTCTGTACTTCCTATTTTAATTAACTAGTTAAATTAGGAAAATTTAGCAATGAAAGACGGGAGTTATGGACAAGTACGTTTCAGTTGTTCTATTTTTCGATAATACCCCAACCTCTGTTTTAAATCATTTTATGTGCATTCTTATTTAGTTTCATCAGCCTTTCTGATTTAATATATTTAAAATAATATTCTATTACATTATGATATATCCGGGTAAGGGATATATAAGTAAAAGTTGTAGGGAGGTATACTCGCAGGTATGTATGAAACTAGTGCGTCAGAGTAATAGGTTTTGTAGTAACAGGCGTTTGTACCACTACAGTGTTAAGTATTTATGGTGGACACTAACCAATCAGATTATTGTGAGGGGGTACCTTGGTATATGCAATATGAGAGAGAGAGAGAGACAGACAGACAGAAAGAGACAGAGACAAAGATATAGATAGAGACAGAGACAGACAGACAGACAGACAGACAGAGTAGAAATAGGATGAAGAGTCTTATTTGGTAACTCAGCCGCCATATTATTTAGGACTGACTGTCGTGCTAGTCTTGTAGTAGGCATAGTAGTAACAGGCGATTGTACCACTACCGTGTTAAGTATTTATGGTGGACACTAACCAATCAGATTACTGTCAGGGTTTACCTAGGTATATGCATATTTATTATATCACATTAATTTTTTGTTAGTTCGGGTTAATTCTATCTTGTAAATCTTTATTAGCACTTGCTAAACATTGATGTCAATAATTCTACCTTTTCTTTCTGTGGTTGTTGGGTGCGTGTGCATTAACATTCAGAGATTTCAAGAAAAGAGTTTCTACCGTACAACACTTGGTGCGCCTCGGGCGATTCCGAGCGTTCGGAACAGTGCCCTGAGGGGTCAATACCGGTATAAAAATATTGTTTCTTCTAATCTTATTGGTTGGTCATATGACACGGATGTGCAGCGAAGGCCTGAAGATATTTCTCGAGGATTCTCGTCTGAAAGATATTGAAAAAACCAAAAAAACCCGGAGAAATGAGCGCTTCATACATTTCTTTCTTTCATTTTTTTAGGCCTGGTTTCCTTCCTCTGAATCGATTTGCGGTTGTTTACGTATAGACAAAATGTTGGACACAAATTATGAGATGCGCAAGACACGTGAAGTTTACAATGACCTTCGAGATGTGCTTGGATAGAAACATCTGTCGTTCGTTACTCTACTAATATAAACCACGGACCACAAAATCACTGACAGAGGACCAAATCCTGTTTCAATTAACAAGAAGAAAAATACTCTCTTTTTTTGGGGGGGGTGGGGTCCCAGCAGACCACATGTAGCGTAATTATTATGCTCTACGGGGAATTTGGGGATTGAAAAGAAAACGGTATTATGATTTCTGGAGAAAGAGAAAAAAAAAGATATAAGAACAAAGGTTAAAGTTTAGATGGGCAAACACTCAACAGGGTGCCTGCACTTAACCGACAAATGACTCCGGAACTAGATCTAAAAATAAAAACGGAAGTTCTGGGCTTTTACTGGAAGCGAAAAAAAGGGTGACCCTCCCAGCTCAGGACAAGAAACATAAGATGAGAAAAATCTTCCTTTTTCGGTTGGGACTTCCTGAGGGGCTCACGGGTCTTCCTGAGTTCCCCCTTATGAGTTTCGCATAGTAGTACCGATCATGATTTACGATAGAATAATTTGACCTTACCCCATCTTTTTCTCCTCCTCTCTGAAAAAGAACCCACGAGTCTAGAAAGGAATACACAACCCCTTTGGAACTATACGACTTGCGTATGTTGTTTCGGAACTGACGACGACTACTACTAACGACTACTACTACAACTCGAGTTTAGCCCTATGCAACACACAGAGGGAAGATAAAAAAGGTGAAAAACTAAATAAATACCTGGACCTTAAGTGGTCACCCAATTTAGAAGTGAACGGCTCCTCACTGCTTAACTTAGGTGATTCAACGGGAATCGATGTTTTCAGCGTGATTCGACCGTAATCCAAGAAAAAGAAACACATAAAATTCTCCGATATACAAATGGAACACTAAATCCCGGCTAGATGACCAAATCCTATTTCAAAACAAGAAGAAAAATATATCAGGGGTTTTCAGATTCTAGCAGACCAAAGAGGGAAGATAAAAGAAAGTGAAAAGCTAAATAAACACCTGGACCTTGCCAGAGAGCTAAACAATTCGTGAAACATGAAGGTTACGGGGATACTAATCATCGTTGGTACTCTTGAGACAGTCCTGAAGAAACTGGAAGCTAGAGGAAGACTTGATATCTTCTTATTTAATTGTTTTTTTATTTTATGGCATATGAACCCCTGTCGTGTTATTTAATGCCGATTCAACTCAGATGTCAATGTAGACCTAGGGAAGGCATGGGCTACTATAGGTAGATTATCCACCATATTGAAAGCTGATCTCACTTATAGGATAAAGCGAGAATGTTTCCAAACCATTGCCGTACGCATAGAAGATCAAATTCAGTGAAAGACAAATAAAAAACATAGAGGCGCATGGTCTAATGGTTAGAGACGTAGGAAATGGACTCGTCGATCCGAGTTCAGAAATAAATAAATAAATAAGAAATTTATTAATCAACAGTAGTACAAATTATTTAAAAAAATATAAGTAAAAGAAAAACTTTATTGGTTTAAACTGCTATTGAAGGGAGGCCATGCCTAATAGCGTGAAGCTAATCCCATGAACATGACCACCCCTGGACGCTCACAGGAAACGATACATGAAACACACAAGGTAAACATATACATATATATCATGAGACAAATTAGCCGTGTGAGAATCTAAATGCAAATCTGTTGTTTATAAGAGGCAATAAAATGATTTTTCAAAAGTGTTTTAAGGACAAAATAATTTACTGAAACAAGCTTTATCTTTTCTTTATCAAAAATAATGACTGAACAGTATTCCAAGAATTAATTGCATTAAAACGAATCGAATTATGCCCAAAACGAACAGTGTTGATGATAGGGAAATTAAACAAACCAGTTTGGTCAGCACGAGTGACATGAGCATGGGTGAAGTCAACTGCAGAAGCAATACCTGGACGAAGCTGTTTGCATTTCACATGGCGCTAATACCCTTGGGAAAGGTATGAATCCAAATCTCCCTCAGCTAAGGGTAAATAGCAGGGCAGACTGGCTCTTTACCAATGTCTAGATAACCCGTCTAGGAGAAGGAAAACTCTGATTTCAAAGCTGTTAAACTCTGCTTAAGAAATTGATCTTGTGTCACATCCTGCTCGTGCGGAGGGGTTGGTAATATATATAAGCATTTGAAAAACTTTGCGAACCATAGTTCTATTGTAAGTATCCACTTTATTAAGTATATACAAAGGTGCGCTCAAAAAGTATCGACACTAAAGCTATTGAAGAAATGAAGAATGAATGACACGTTCTTCAAAATAGTCCGCTTATTCCAGTGAGTTTTTCATTGATCTCCACCTCCAAAAACCTCCATTAATTTAATGAATTATTGTATCATTATGTTAATATTTGAAGCACTTCATACATTTGTATATAACTTCTATAATGACAGTTGTCAACTTTAGAAATGTTACTTTTACCAATATTGAAAAATAAATTTAATAGAACCTATCCCTAACCGTTAGGCATGGCATAACCCAGACGGGTTGATATGCCGTTAAAATCAATAAAGAAAGAAACAAATAGAACCTATACATTATTTTGCTTTCATGAAAATCAATACACACTCAATTTGTAATTATGAATGATAGGGCCGAGTTAGCTCAGTCGGTAGAGCGTTCGGCTAGAAACCACAAGGTTCCTAGTTCGATATCGGCCCTCGCCAACTCAGCGTATGAGTAGCACAGGGATCTGTGTTGTAAAGTAAGGAGCTGATGGTATGTGTGGCGTTCCACCTCAGACGCAAAAACAATATCCTTGGTCTAGCGCTAGTGAAAAGGGGATAGACTCCCTCGCTGATTGGCTGATACCGACTTTAGGCCACCCCGACGACTTTACTTTACTTACACAAGAGTTACTTGAAAAACGAAATTTGTGATATAGCATGATTTTTATAAGATATCTATTTACTAACCTTATGTAGCAAGAATATAATTATATGACCCTAACCGGAGGGTACATCGACCGAAACGTTGTACAGATAACAATGAAATGAGGACAATAGTCCGAATAATACAAATCTTATTATTATAATGGAGATTGTGGGTTTGTCTGTCTGTAACCGAAACTATATTACAATACAAGTCACAATTCCCTGTGTTATTTACATCATATTATCCACGATTTTATTTTTAATTTAAACTTCAATTATTAATAAAAGTGTTTTACATCATTAATACTGTTGACCATATCTACATACTAATAACATGCAATTGTATTTATATATACAACAAAATAGCGGATTACAGTGTGAATGGGAAGGCTAATTTGCATATTGATCTTAAAAAATTGATTTTAATAAATATATGCTTAGTATCATTGATTTCTAATTGTTTGGTTTTATCTTAATCAATATGAGCAAACATCTCGGGGATAAATCTAAAAAAAAACATTAACAAGAAAAAATAACTGTTATTTTATTCTTTACTTCTTATTTTAACTAAACTAGCAAATATATGCACCCTCCGGGTGCAAGTATTTAAGTTTTAATGTAATAAAATATTGTATTAAATTAGAAAGGCTAATGAAACTAAATAAGAATACAGATAAAAAGATTTGAAACAGAGTGAGTATAATAAAAGATTTGAAACAGCGGGAGTATAATCGATAAAATAGAACAATTGAAATTTACTCTTCCATCACTCTCGTCTTTCATTGTTATTTTTTCTAATTTAAGTATTTAGTTAAAAGAGGAAGTAAAGAATAAAATGACAGTTATTTTATCTTGTTAATGGATTTCACTTAAGATTTATTGAAGAGATTTTTGCTTATATTCATTAAAATAAAACCAAACAATTAGAAATCAATAATACTAAGCACATATTTATTAAATTCGATTTTTTAATATTAATATGCAAATTAGCCTTCCCGTTCACACTGTAAACCGCTATTTTGTTGTATATATAAATATGATTGCATGTCGTCAGTATGTAGACATAGTTAAAAGTATTAATAATGTAAGACAATTTTATTAATAATTGAGGTTTAGATAAAAATAAAATCATGGAGAATGTGATGTCAATAACTAAGAGAATTGTGACTTGAGTAGGAATATAGTTTCGGTTACAGACAGAAAAACACACAATCTTCATTATAATAAGATAGTTAAATTAGGAAAATTTACCAATGAAAGACGGGAGTAATGGAAAATGATGGAAGAGTTAGTTTCAAAGTTGTTCTATTTTTCAATCATACCTACTCTGTTCCAAATCTTTTTATTTGCATTCTTATTCAGTTTCATTAGCCTTTCTAATTTAATATGATATTTTATTATACTAAAATTTAAATACTTGCACCCGGAGGGTGCATATATTTGCTAGTAATACTAATTATCATACCTCATCTAAAAAATTCAGAGAAATTCTAAAGACCAGTTACGACCATGTGATTGTAAAAAAGATTTGATAGGAAGGCAACCTGGTATTTACGCAACCCGTTCGCCATGGGTAGGATGTGACACAAAGTCGCCAGTATGGGACATATAGCAAGGATCGAACTCGCTATTTAGTTGTAATGGATCTGCGAGTCTAGTTTGCAAGCCATTACACCCCGAAAGAAATAGAAATAAGAAATGTATTTATCAATAGTAGGTACAAGTTATAAAGAATAAGTAAAAGAAAAACTTTATTTTTGTTAAACTACTATTGAAGGGAGGCCATGCCTAATAGCGTGAAGCTAAGCCAATGGACATGACCACCGTTGGACGCTCACATGAAGCGATACAAGACACACCAGACAACACAAACATATAGATATATATATCATGAGACAAATTAGCCGTGTGAGAATCTAAATGCAAATCTTTTGTTTATAAGAGGCAATAAAATGCTTTTTCAAAAGTTTTTTAAGGACAAAATAATTTACCGAAACAAGCTTCACCTTTTCCTCCTTTTCTTCATCAAACAATACCGACTGAACGGTGTTCCAAGAATTAAGTGCATTAAAACGAATCGAATTATGCCCAAAACTAACTGTGTTGATGATAGGGAAATTAAACAAACCAGTTTGGTCAGCACGAGTGACCTGAGCATGGGTGAAGTCAACTGCAAAAGCATTCTGAACAGAAACTGTTGTTTATAAGAGGCAATAAAATGCTTTTTCAAAAGTTTTTTTAAGGACAAAATAATTTACCGAAACAAGCTTTACCGAGGGGGCGCCCTTGCCAGGCAGGTAGGCAGATTCCTTGATTATCAGATGCCAGCGATAGACACTCTCTTTAATCTCTACTAACCACTACTTGCCACTCAACTAAACCAAAATTGTTTTATTATTATTAAACCACGGAGCAGTCGATTCAGTTATATTTATTGGTAATGGTTATGAATTTAATTTATGCTAAGATATTGGTTTTATTTTTTCTATTTTTATATAATTCACGTCACCCAAACTTCCTTTTTGCATATTCTTAAACCAAAAGCGTTCGAAAGAAAAATTAATAAAAAGAAGTTCTACATCTAATTTAAGATTTGGGTATTTTCAACTTTTTCGCAAGATATGGTGTTCTTGTCCGAGTGTAGTGAAGTGAGAGATCGATCTATTTCTGCGTTTTGATTGGTCAGACTGATTATTGTCCCGGATGTAAATTTGGCAGTGTTTATTACGCAAGGTCAATGGAGGGTGGGGGCGGGAGACACTCGGAAGTATGGATGGCAATAAAGACGGACGGACGCTGATTCATGTCCATTGCTCGTCTCGCATTAATCAAATTAAAATTAATTAATTAAATCGAAATTAGAAGATAATTGGACAAAGATATAAATTTGGACCAATGCGATCATAGAAATAATGCGTCAAACACTGACACCCACGTGCGCATGCGCACGTTCACACACGCACACACCCATCAGGAAACGGATGCGTGCGCACAGATACTAAACAACTCCCTCTCTCTCTCTCACTTTATCTCTTTCTCTCTCTCCCTCTCTTTCTCCCTCTCTCTGTCCTTCTCTCTTTCTCTCCCTCTCTTTCTCCTTCTTTCTCTCCTTCTCTCTTTCTTTCTCTCTCTCTCCTCTCTTTCTCCCTCTCTCTCTCCTTCTCTCTTTCTCTTTCTCCCTCTTTCTCTCCTTCTCTCTTTCTTTCTCTCTCTCTCTCTTTCACTCTCTCTATCTCGATGTTGTTCGACCTTCATCTCATATATCATTTTGTTTCTGGCGCTCTGATTTCTTTCCTTTTTTTCTTCTTGTTTTCCATTCTTTCTTTTAAATCTTCCATCCATTCTTATCTCTCTATCTTCTGCCATATCTCTTTCTTTCTTTCTTTCTTTCTTTCTTTCTTTCTTTTTGTCTTTCTTTCTTTATTTCTTTCTTTCTTTCTTTCTTTCGTCTTTTTTCTTTTTCTTTCTTCCTTTCTTTCTGTCTTTGTTCTTTCTTCCTCTTTCCCTTTCTTTCTTTCTTATTTCAATCTCTCTCTCTCTCTCTCTCCTCTCTCTCTCTCTCTCTCTCTCTCTCTCTCTCTCTCTCTCTCAAACTTGATGTTGTTCGACCTTCATCTCATATATCATTTTGTTTCTGACGCTCGGATTTCTTTCCTTTTTTTCTTCTTGTTTTCCATTCTTTCTTTTAAATCTTCCATCCATTCTTATCTCTCTATCTTCTGCCATCTTTCTCTCTTTCTTTCTTTCTTTCTTTCTTTCTTCTTTCTTCTCCTTTCTTTCTTTCTTCCTTCTTTCCTTTCTTCCTTTCTATCTTTCTTTCTTTCATTCTTTTTTCTCTTTCTTTCTTCCTATCTTTCTGTCTGTCTTTCTTCTCTTCTCTTTCTCTTCTCTGTCTTTTGTTTGTTGTTCTTCCTCCCCTTCTCTCTTCTTTTTTTCTTTCTTCTTATTTCATTTCCGTCTTTCTTTCCTTTCTTTCTTCTCTTCCTTTCCCTCCCCCCGTCTCTTTCTTTTCTTTCTTTCTTCCTCCCATTCCTTCCTTCCTCTCTTCTCTTTCCCTCCTTCCTTTCTGTTTTCCTTTCTTCTTTTCTCTCTTTCTTCCTTCCTTCCTCTTCCTTCTTTCCTTCCCCTTTATTCTCCTTCCCCCCTCCCCTCCTTTTCCTTTTCCTTTATTCCTTTCTTCCTTTCCCCCCCTTTCTTCCTTTCTTCCTTTCTCCTTTCTTCTTTCTTTCTTTCTTTCTTTCTTTTTTCCTTTCTTCCTTACTTCCTATCTCCATTTCTTTCTTTCTTTCTTTCTTTCTTTCTTCCTTTCTTTCTTTTTTTCATTCTTTCTTTCTTTCTTCCTTCCATTCTTCCTTTTCTTTTCTTTCTTTCTTTCTTTCTTTCTTTCTTTCTTCCTCTCTTTCTTTCTTCCTTCCTTTCTTCCTTTCTTTATGTCTATCTTTCTTTCTCTCACTCTTTCCTTCTTTCTTTCTTTCTTTCTTTCTTTTATCTTTCTTTTTCCTCTTTTTTCATTCTTTTCTATTTCTATATTTTCTTTTGTTCTGTCTACTTCTATTTCTGCAAATATATTTGTGGTTTTATTCTTAGATTGAAATGTTGTTGAGCTCGGCCACACAAATCATTTGCATATGAGTTGAGTTTCAATCGAGTTATGTTACATAATGTTACATAATTTGTGGGTTGCCTACGAATTATGAGTGTAACTGTAATAAAATTTGAACAACCGTATGGTAAATGGAAAGTTACCATACCGTTATTATTAGGGAACGAGGTACGATTTAGCAATACACGCGCAACTCGTCATACATTTCCATTATTTGTCGTTTGCCTTAAAATATTGAATGGCTACGCAAAGGTCAAACTTGGTGGTAGCGTCAGTCGGGAGGTCCATCTAAAGCTACTGCCAAGCAAAAATGCCGGCGTTGCAGTGTGACACGCGCAGGTGAAGGCCAAAGGCTGAGAAAACAGTTACCTTCCGTCAACCTTTGTGTGTGTGTGTGTGTGTGTGTGTGTTGTGTGTCTCTCTCTCTCTCTCTCTCTCTCTCTCTCTTCTCTCTCTCTATATATATAAATATATATATATATATATATATATATATATATATATATATATATTGGTTGTTGGTTGGTTTTGAAGGCTGTCACAATGCGGAGTGTAAAGAAAAAAGAAGGTAACTATGATGTTTTTTGTTAACCTGTCATTTATTTCTCAATATTTCGGGAAGAAATTCCCATCCTCAGAAGAATACTGGAACTGAAGTTGTCCTAGCGGCTGCTAGATTCGTTCTGTGTTGGTGTTCTTTCCAAATTCTGTGTGTGTATGTGTATGGTTGGGTGCTTGCTTATATGTGTGTTGTGTGTATAAGTGTGTGTGTGCGCGTGCTTGTGTGTGTAAATATACTATATATATATATATATATATATAATATATATATATATATAATATATGTGTGGTGTGTATATATACTGAATATCTTTGTTATAAATCAGGCCTTATATATATATATTATATATATATATTATATATAATATATTAATATATATATATATATATAAAGGGCTGATTAATAACTAAGATATTCATATTATTTATTATTTAGCAACTTTTGTGTGTATCTCTCTGCCCCCCCCTCTCTCTCTCTCTCTATATATATATATATATAAATATAATATATATATAATATAAATATATATATATGTGTGTGTGTGTGTGTGTATATATATATATATATATATATAATATATATATATATATAGAAGGCCTGATTTATAATTATGATATTCAGTATTATATATATATATATATATATATATATATATATAATATATGAAGTGGACAAACAATGTGTTTGGAATGGCGTTAGCCGAGGTTTTTTGGGAGGGGGAGATTATGTGCTTAATTAAAGTCATACCTAATTTGTTAATAAATTAATTAAACTGATATGCACGCCTAATTCATTTAATTATAATTAATTAATTAGCAAATTAGGTATGACTTTAATTATACACAAAAATAATATATATTGAATATCTTAGTTATAAATCAGGCCTTGTGTGTATCTCTTTCTCTCTCTCTCTCTCTCTCTCTATCTATCTATCTATCTATCTATCCCTCTCTCTATATATATATCTATCTATCTATCTTTCTCTCTATATATATATATATCTATCTATCTATCTCTCTATCTCTCTCTATATCTATCTATCTATCTGTCTATCTCTCAATATATCTATCTATCTATCTATCTATATCTCTCTCTATCTATCTCTCTATCTCTCTATATATCTATCTATCTATCTATCTCTCTCTCTCTCTCTCTCTCTCTCTATATATATATATATATATATATATATATATATATATATATATATAAATATATAAGATACCAATTTCCTATAGAAATAGCTTTGGAACTTGCAGAATAATGAAACTGGTATGAAAGGGTAATAAATTTAGTTAGGTTCAAAATAAAAACAATCTTTGTTATATTTTTTATTTTTTGTTGTTTTTTTTTTGGGGCTCCACACTCTTCCCAAAGAATCTATTTTACTTTTTTTCAATCTGTCCATGAAGTTAGTGTCCGGATTACTTTTGATCCAAATTGCACGCAGCCATTTTAACTTCTGCATTGAGTAAACAATGTTTCCCTTCTGACCCCTTCTTCAGCTTTTGAATGACTTGAAATCGCATGGCGCCAAACTAGGTTTGTACGGAGAGTGTGAATTCAAGACCTCTCCCTTCTGACTCGATTGCTGACTGCAGTGAACAGTCTCCTTCTTTCAGAGCCTCTTCTAGAGATCCGTACAACTAAGAGCATCCATTGATTTCTTACTTCTCTCAATGTTGTTAAGTGGTTGTAAACGTTTAAGCTCAAAAATGTGCTTACCCGCCCTGTCGACTGGGGCGTTGGAATGCACCCGACTGCACCTCTGCAGAGGGGTAAGACTTCCACCAATGGGGCACCTGTTGGTCGTGACGGTTGGCGACCCGCGATGCTTTAAAGATAGAGCCCAGTGTCGATGAGCATCATGACTTGCAATACTCCACTTTGGCCCCTATCTTGGGCTAGACGGGCGGTCGGAGAGGCTCCCCCTCCGATCAATCGCTCAGTTCACGTCCAAGCCCTAGAACTATATGATATTTCCCAACCCTATTGCCTTTATGGCAAGCCACATCCCTTTTTATCATATGGAGTGCTAGAAGGCGGTGGTTTGCGGGTCTAACATGTCCTGGAGATGACGTTAAACTCTATCTGATGGTGAGGTTCCAGTTGTGGAGGGTGGGGAATGTGGAGCACCCTTTCATCACCATTGCCTCCCTGGTCCCACTCTGGCCCCGGAGTGGAGTACCTGTTAGGGTCCCATCTATGGTTAATAAGAGGAAAAACGGTATTTTATTAAAAAAATTGTTATAATTGTCCAATTAAGAATTGGGTTTATTTTCAAAAATTTATAGGACAAATTAACACATGACCCCATGGAGCGAATGACCAAATATGCCGTAAACAAAACAACAACCAACACAGAACAAATTAAAAATGTGGGTAATCACTGAAGGCAAGCTGCTTAGACGGCATCAGGACATATAATCAGTCATAGCCTACCGAGGTGTTACAAATCTATTACATAGAATATAGACATTGAAACTAAACAGCGAATTTAATATAGTACAGAATGCCTGGAGATGTTATCTCTTAAAATAAAAATATACATCTACGGAGAGTCATTCTTCTACCCATACTGTATGGTGCTGAAACTTGGACACTTTACCGCAAGCACACTAATAAACAATTGAACGCCTTTCACGTGCGTTGTCTTTACGTTGCCCATTTGTTGGCTTATAAATGGCGCCCCCCAAGGAAATTTTTTCCCTTACTTCTAAAAGTCCCTTCTCTTATATATTAATATCTATCTAATCTTATCTTTTTCTCTCTATATAGTATAATATATCCTAAATCTATGATCGGGTTATTACTCTCTAATCTCTCTCTATAAGATTCTACATCTGATCTCTCTAGTTATCATATAACTAATCTGATCTCTCATCACTCTCATCTAGTATTCTATATGTATTTCACATATCGCTATTATCTCATATCTATCATATCTCTCTCTATCTATCTCTCTATCTCTCTATATATCTAATCTATATCTTCTAATCAATACTCTCTCCTCCTATCTCTCTCTACTCTCTATATATACTAATATATATATATATAATTATATATATATATATATATAATATATATTAATAATATAAGATACCATTTCCTATAGAAATAGCTTTGGAACTTGCAGAATAATGAAACTGGTATGAAAGGGTAATAATTTAGTTAGGTTCAAAATAAAACAATTCTTTGTTTATATTTATTTTTTGTTGTTTTTTTTTTGGGGCTCCACACTCTTCCCAAAGAATCTATTTTACTTTTTTCAAATNATCATCCTGTCCATGAGTTAGTGTCCGGATTACTTTTGATCCAATTGCACGCAGCATTTTAACTTCTGCATTGAGTAAACAATGTTTCCCTTCTGACCCCTTCTTCAGCTTTTGAATGACTTGAAATCGCATGGCGCCAAACTAGGTTTGTACGGAGAGTGTGAATTCAAGACCTCTCCCTTCTGACTCGATTGCTGACTGCAGTGAACAGTCTCCTTCTTTCAGAGCCTCTTCTAGAGATCCGTACAACTAAGAGCATCCATTGATTTCTTACTTCTCTCAATGTTGTTAAGTGTGTAAACGTTTAGCTCAAAAATGTGTACCCGCCCTGTCGACTGGGGCGTTAGAATGCACCGACTGCACCTCTGCAGAGGGGTAAGACTCCACCAATGGGGCCACCTGTTGGTCGTGGGTGGCGACCCGCGATGCTTAAAGATAGAGCCCAGGTCGATGAGCAGTTCATGACTTGCAATACTCCACTTTGGCCCTATCTTGGGCTAGACGGGCGGTCGGAGAGGCCCCCTCCGATCATCGGCTGGTCACGTCAAGCCCTAGAACCTATATGATTTTTCCCAACCTATTGCCCTTATGGCAAGCCACAACTCTTTTTATCATATGAGTGCTAGAAGGCGGTGGTTGCGGGTCTACATGTCCTGGGAATGACGTTAAACTCTATCTGATGGTGAGGTTCCAGTTTTGGAGGGTTGGGGAATGTGGAGCACCCTTTCATCACCATTGCTCCCTGGTCCACTCTGGCCCGGAGTGGTAGTACCTGTTAGGGTCCCATCTATGGGTTAAATAGAAAAACGTATTTATAAAAAAATTGTATTGTCCATTAAGAATTGGTTTATTTCAAAAATTTATAGGCATTAAATGACCCACTGAGGTTGATATGCCGTAAAACAAAACAAACAAACAGACAAATTAAAAATGTGTATCACTGAAGGCTGCTTTAGACGCATCAGGGACATATCAGTCATGCCTACCGAGGTGTACAAATCTATTACATAGAATATAGAATTGAAACTAAACAGGAATTTATATAGTACAGAATGCCTGAGATGTATCTCTTAAAATAAAAATTAACATCTACGGAGCAGTCATTCTTTCTACCCTACTGTATGGTGCTGAAACTTGGACACTTTACCGCAAGCACATAAACCAACTTGACGCCTTTCACGTGCGTTGTCTTCGTGCCATTTGTGGTATAAATGGGATGATAGAGTAAAAAATAGCACAATATTTTAAAAAAATGTAACATTGCTGGCATCGAAACCTTACTAGCCAAGGCTCCAAAGAAGATTTTATACGGACAATTTCCAAATGGTTAGCGTTCTATATATATATATATATATATATATATATATTATATATATATATATATACAAAAGTCCAGAGAAGAAATCTTCCTTACGACACAAGAGTTTTATTTTAAAAAACAAGTCGCAGTTTGAGAGCTCAATGTGTGCCCTTAATGTTAGTCACAGAGCAAATATATAAGTAAAGAAATAACAAAAGACTTAGAGATTTAGCATTATAGTCTATTTCAGGGAGCTTAGACAAAGTGTCTAACTCTCCCGACTCATCATTCGGATCTGATGAGTCAGGAGAGTTAGACTATTTGTCTAAGCTCCATGAAATAGACTATGATGCTAAATCTCTAAGTCTTTTGTTATTTCTTTACTTATATATAATATATATATATATATATATATATATGTGTGTGTGTGTGTGTGTGTGCCTCTCTCTTTCTCTTTTCTCTCTCTCTCTTTCTCTCTCTCTCTCTTCTCTCTCTATATATATATATATATATATATTATATATAAATTTCCACTTATACACACACACACACACACACACACACACACACACATATATATATATATATATATATATATATATAATGCAGTTTTACAGTGGAAATTCTTTGTGGCCTAAAGTTTGATCCTGTCTTGAAGTAGAAAGATGTGGTATCAGTTTTAATCCTTGTCTGTTGATATGTTGATATGTCCTCAAATAGAAAAGATGTATCAGAGTGGATCCTGTTGGTCTTTCCTTCCAGCAGTCCTTCTAACAAATCCTATTAAGACAATTTATCAACGCCGTTACATAGTAAATTAAATACATGATTGGGAGTTTTTGGTTGGTCAATTCAGCTCCTGCTGTTTTAGAACAGTTCATAAATATAAGTGGCGGTCGTTCGCGCACCTTATTTCTTTAAAATAATCTAACACCGATCGTACCTGAAAAAAAAAAAAGGTTAACTGAACGTAACTGGAAAATACATTTATACATATATAAAAGGCAGTTGTGTGTATATGTATGTCCAGAGGAAACTTCGAAAATAAAACAATTACCGACAAGGTAAATATATATACACATTAAATGTCTCCAGGGCTTGGGTTTTGAGCAAAATAATAGAGATTTGATTTATATTCGTGAAGATAATTAAAAAAGGAAATTTAAATGATAACAGCATGGATTTTTTTTTTCATTTGATGTTTTAGATAGTAGACGTTAACATTTCTTTTCAGAGTAGCTGGATCAATGCAAGGTCTATTTTTTTACATAGGGATTTAAATGGGACATCCCATGAGAATTCAGTAATGATGGATATGCGAGACTAACTAAAAAAAAACTCTACCCAGGCGACGCTGGATAGCCGCTGCTAATTAGCTATATATAGCTACCATTACCTATGTTCTCTTGAAGCACACAGGTGATAGTTTAAAATATGGGAGGTATTTCTGCTGTAGAATCGGCTTCTCGAATATGATGTTGTTAATCTATTTTTCTGAGTTCAAAAGGTACCATACCACCAGAAATATGGGTTGTTTGTTGGCTGTCTTTATTGGCTGTCAACTCGTGCACGAGTAAGTCCATTTCCTGTTCTTTTCTTTTTTTTATAGTTGAGTGCCAGTAGCATTTGACACTGTATCTTTGTGTTTTCTCAGATGACTCACCAGGCCAGTTCCGGAGAGACATACGCTTCGACATAAACTACATGTTTGAACTTCTCCACTTTAAATATTGCTGGACTGGAAATACCACTTTCTAATAGCCTGCTTCAATTTTTGGGGTTTAATTCGGTTGGACCCAAATTCTTTCACAGACCGGTAGATGGTGGCTCTCCATCCAGGTTTATTAAAAGCTAGCACCATCGAATCAACTGTCATAACGATGCGCTAACCAGTTTGAGTTATCTTGAAATTCAACATGGAGGTATTTACTACCTTTATACGTCAACATGGAGGTATATTTTAACATGGAGGTATCAACTAGTTTTATACTTCAACATGGAGGCATATATTGAAACCTGAATGTACCTACTACCTTTATGTTTTAACGTGGAATTATATATTCAACGTGGCTGTATCTATTACCTTTATGCTTTGTGAATTCATTTCACTTCGTTGTCTTGGACATGTCAGGAGAATGGAAAATGGTCGCATCCCAAAAGATCTTTTGTAGGGCGAATTAGTAAAAGGCCCCCGATTGGTTGGTAGACCACGCCTACGATTTATAGATATCTACAGGAGAGCTATGAGGATATGCCATATTGACACAAACACGTAGGGGGGAGGTAGATCCAAAAAATAGAGCGGCCTGGCGCCTCAACGTTAAGCAAGGCATGTAGAGGTGTGAGGCAGAGAGAAGAGTAGCCTCGACAGAAAAGAGAGCCAGAAAGAGAGAGAAAAGCCAACAGCCCCAGAGCGCATCACAGTTTGTGTGCATTCAGTGCACCAAACCGTCCTTCGGGCCGGGGCCGGTGAGCTTCGGCCACTAGACCGGTGAGTTGTGTTAAATTAATAGCATCGATCCCAGGGGACTGTCCCCCAGACAATACCTGTCCCTTTGGGGGTAGGGCTGGGTTTACTGCCCAGCGCCTTAAGCGCCCCTCTTGAGGGGGAATGCCGAAGGGATCAACGCAATTTTTGTTCTTTCCCACCCATGAGCTTCGGCTTGTAGGTGGGCCACGTTAAAAACGAGGCCTTGTGCCCAGCCTATACAAGTGGGGTATGAGGCAAATACCCATTCAGTGCACCAAAGACTGTCACTCAAGAATTGGCCTGTAGAGTCACTTGCGCAGATGCAGATAAAAAATTCTATTCTTTATTTTTTTAATTTTATTTTGGACACTACACCATCGTCCTTAGTGAACGGTAAGGATCCAATAATAATAATAATAATAATAATAAAAATAATTTTTTTTTTTAAACCGTCAAATCTCGGATGAATTATTTTCGTTCATAAAGAGTATCTTAACCCAACACATCAATAAAAATCGCCGTCTTCATTCAGAGATATTATTTAAAATGTTGTTTAAAGAAATTTATTGTAAAGCCATTGTAGGAACATCAAATTATCATTAACAATGTCACCCCCGTCAAACACAACTGAACAAAAAAAAAAAAAAAAAGAAAGAAAAGAAAATACGAATAAATAAAAAATATAAACGAAAGACAAAACTAATTGTATTTTTTGCGCTAATTTCCCATTCTAATCTGTTTGCCTCACAAGCTCAAGCCAATTTGTTATTAACAGGAATCGATCAATTATCATGTAATTGGCGAATTAATTTCTTTTGTTTTTCACTAGTAACGACCTCAAAAATCAGAGATTGAAAACAGAGGAAAAAACAGTTCAAGCATTTTGCTTTCTTTTTGGTTTTTTTTAAATCTTATAATTATGAATGTAAGATTTTTCTCATTAATCCAAAACAGATATGACAGAGAGGTTCAGATTTAAAAAGAAGGCATACATGGTTGGATTATTGGGCGTCCTATCATGTTCTGATGGTCAACAAGCTAGTCTCACATATCCATTACTCATGAAGAGTGAGTTCGTTACTCGCTGGATGTCCCATACTTGCCACCTTGTTTAACATTCTATCCGTGGCGAACGGTTTCGGTAAACACCTACGTTGTCATTGTGCTATTATCCTACTGGTGTATATATATATATATATATATATATATATTATATATATATATATATATATATGCGCATCATACGTGACCAGATGCGTTGGACTGGGCATCTTGCCAGAATGCAAGACGGCAGACTCCCGAAGCAATTGTTCTACGGAGAACTGCAATGTGGGAAGCGTCCGAGGCACAAGCCCAAAAAGCGTTTTAGGGATGCTATCAAAAACAACATCAAAACTCTCAATATAAACGTTCATGAGTGGGAGAGAATAGCTACGAATCGTGCAGTATGGAGAAAACTTGTCTATGATAGCTGCAAGGGGTTAGAGGTTAAACAGCTCGAACACTCCATCCTGAAGCGGTCTTTACGCAAATGGCACATGACGAAGGTCATAGACACATTTCCTACATTTAAGCCGAACTATGTATGTGACGCGTGACGCAGGCCCTGCCTGTCAAAGGCTGGGTTTCTCAGTCACGTACGGTCGCATACGAGAGAAAACCGGGGAAGAGGTTCATATGTATGACAGTGAATAAAAACAAAGCTGAACGCCTGGTCACTGCGCGCTCACAGCCGAACTTGTAGAAATGGCCTTATTCTGTGAAGAAGTGGCAATCACCATATATATATATAGTGTACAATACATTTAAGGTACAATTGTTACCATTGGTTTCTAAGCAGCATGCTTGCGATGTTGCCCTTCATCACGACAACGCACTTATGAAGAAATGCTTGGAATGTTAATTCGCTTGCGTAAATAAATAAATACAGCTCTTACAAAAGTAATCGTGCACTTTATTCTCATCTCTCCAATACTAACAAAGGACTAACTATATATATATATATGTGTGTGTGTGTGTGTGTGTGTGTGTGTGTAGATAAAAAGGGTATAAAAACACACAATGTTGTTAAAATTAATATATTTTTATATCATTTTCATTGCTAATATTGACAATGAAAATGATATAAAAATAAATTCATTTTAACAACATTGTGTGTTTTCATACCCTTTTTATCTATGCATATACCGTCAGATTCATTTCCTTACTATTAACTCATATATATATATATATACACACACACACACACATATATATATATATAGCTATATATATATATTTAATTTAAAAAAATATCATACTTTATTGATCGGCAATTTTAAATGAATTAAAAAAAAGAGAGCGAAAGAAGGAGAAAACTTACATCGTTTAAAAGTCAAACTGTATATATATTGGAGCAACATGAAGGAAAAAAAATTGTTACTTTTGAAAAAGCACCGGTCAAAAGGTATAACACTGTAGTGTTATAGACTGATTGGCGATATCCGATTAGATACTTAAAAACAAAACAATTGAGTCTAGAATCGTACAAGCGACTTAGATTAGAGTACAAGTCAGTGGTGTGGTAAAGTCAACACTAGATAAAATTAATTACTCTGACACAAAGAATTCTAATGGCTAAAAGTCGGTTGATGGTTGATATAACACAAATGACTTTTTGTTTATACAAATGTTTTCATATAAATATATTATCATTCTTGTAGCGTCGAAACAAGATGATAAATAATTTTTGAACAAAACCAATCCTAATGGCAGAAATAGGTTGATGTAAAGCAGAAGTCTGTTTTATCATATTATCATTTACATGGAGACTCCGAAAATATAGGTACCACTTTATCCAGGCTAAAAGTGGTTGATATGTCTGACTTTTTATGACTGATGACATCCATATATATTATTGTTCTTGTGGGGACTGTGTAAGATAAGGGCATTTATTTAGCAAAAACAGTTTAAAGATTAAATCTTTAAAATGTTGATAATCTCAATTTACCCGTGTGGTCTTAGGCCAGTCCCTGGGAATTATCATAGCAATTGACAGGACCATTTATACAATAACAAGAATATTATCAGGTGCCTCACCAATCAGGAAACTGGGGCGGAGACTTGTTACCTACCTCCGAGATAAGTAACCCAATGCCATGATTTTGATTGATCGTCCAATCAAATGCGACCGCGTGGGTGGGGTTTCGTACACCTCCTGATGTTTACACTGTAGGGCCATTGGTCCGGCGTTTCGATTGGCTGGCCAATCAGAGCCCTGGATTCAGGGGTTTGGAATCCATAAAAGAGGACCCAAAAGGGTCCCAGGAGATTGGAGAGCTGGTTCTTGACCAGATTGGAGAGCTGGTACTTGACCAGATCGGACAGCTGGTTCTTGACCAGATTGGACAACTGCTTCCCTAGCAGATTGATAGCTCCATCTCATGGCCCTTGTCACCGTCTTTGCTTTGTCGTCTTGTTACTCAAAGTCCTGAATTTGAATCAGAACACAGCATATATCGCCAGTCAGTCCACAAAATACCGACTCAACCTCAACTCGATATCCTTTGTGGTTGTACATGATTTTTAATCACTGTATGATTAATAAAGGTCTTTTATTGTTAAAAACGCGTTCGTGTTAATTGTGGAACAACTTGATGAACTTGGTCATTTTTCAGGTACAGCCCGGAACAAGCACTTCAACTTTCCTGTGGGTCAAAGAACACCCATCGCGTTAGATTCGACGCCGCGACAACATCGTACTACATTTAGAGCCTCGTGCAGCAAAACCAACATCGTATTACATTTGGTCCCGTGACCAGATCATAATATTACATTTGGCACCCCGACCAACATAGTTTTACAAAGGGCCCTTAAGTTTTCTCCTTCTTTCGCTCTCTTTTCTTTCTAATTCGTTTAAATTGCTGATAAATAAGGAATGATACAAATTTAGCTGTACCAAAAATTTGCTTATATATATATATATATATAAATATATATATATATATATATATATATAAAAACTGAAATCAAATAATTGGCGGATTACTTTCTTTTGTTTTTGACTAGTAATTGCCTCAGAAATCAAAAACTGAAAGTAAGGGAAAAAACAGTTCAATTTTTATTTTTTTATTATTTTCTTTGAAAATTTTATAATTATGAATATAAGATTTTTTTCATTAATCCTAAAACATATGACAGAGAGGTTCAGAATTAAAAAGAAGGCATACATGCTTAGATTATTGGGCGACCTATCGTGTCCTAATGGTTAACAATCTAGTCCCTCATATCCATTACTACTCAAGCATGAGTTTGTTCCTCATTAGATGCCCCATACCTGTGTCTTTGTATCACATCCTACGCGTGGCGAACAGTTTCGATAAATACCAACATTGTCGTTTGGTTTGGTTTGGTTTGGTTTTACGGCATATCAACCTCAGTGGGTCATTTAATGCCGATAAAGTTTTGAAATAAATCAATTCTTAATGGATAATACAATTTTTTTATAAATACATTGTTCTATTTAACCCATAGATGGGACCCTAACAGGTACTACCACTCCGGGTCAGAGTGGACCAGGGAGCAATGGTGATGAATGGGGTGCTCCACATTCCCCAAACCTCCAAAACTCTGGTAAATTCGGTTGAGCTCTCTAAGGGGTGATTTAATTTAACTTTCACTATCAAGTATATAAGCAATGATCGTTTGCTCGCAAACTAGATCTCTCTGTGATCGTAAAATATGTAAACAAACCTATATATTTAATAGTTTAAACACCAGTCCCGTTGCAGCAACTGTCAAAGTGGCCGAGATGTTAAGAAATCAGGTTGGCAAGTAGTCAATCGGAGTTCGCTTCTAGCCAAGGATAGTTGTTGCGTCTAGCGTGAAACGCCGAAACACGTGTCTGTGGACGACTTAATTATATATATATATATATATATATATATATTTACTGGAATCGACCAATTATCACATAACTGGCGAATTAATTTCTTTTTTTCCCCCTTGATAACAACCCAAAAGTCAGAGACTGAAAGCAAGGGAAAAAGTAGTTCAAGCGTTTTTTTTCTTTTTTTTTCTTTGAAAATCTAATAATTATGATTACTAGTCATCCATTGGCAATTCAGTCTCGAAAGACTATGATAAAAGTTTTTGTGTGCCCCTGAAGTTGCAGCGCCTCCTGTGACTATGAAGTCCTATGTTTGAGAAACATTCTCGATCACAGATTTTGAATTTGTAGGTTTTCCCTGTAGATGATGATGTTCCGATGCTTTGTTGCCGTTGCTTTCTTATGGACCTCTTAGCTTCATGATGTTGTATCAGGGTGAATTCTGACATCTCTATTGAGATTCTGCCGCCACCGAGGGCGGTCTTGAGCCAAATTTTGCCAGCTGGAAGGGACAATGCCAAAGCACCTGAGATCATGTTTACAGACATCCTTGAATCGCAGTAGGGGGCGACCAATCTGTCTTTTACCAGATGTTAGCTCTCCATACAGGATGACTTTCGGAATTCGTCCATCATCCATCCGACGTACATGACCCAACCATTGGAGACGACGTTGTCTCAGTAGAGAGTACAGGCTGGGGAGTTGAGCTCTCTCTAGGACTGCTGTGTTTGAGATCCTGTCCCTCCAGGTGATGCCCAGTATACATCTAAGGCAGCGAAGGTAGAAGTTATTTAGCCGCCGCTCTTGGTGGGAGTATTATGTCCATGTTTCACTTCCATACATGAGGGTGCTGATAACACATGCCCTATACACTTGTACCTTTGTACGGATGGTGATTACTAGTACAAAATAAAAAACACCCTCCGGGCAATGTAAAAATAGATTTTTGAAACATATTGCCTGAGAGGTGGGAGTAAAAAATTCAATGTCAGCGAGTTTGTACCCTAAGTAAGTAAAATCATCAAATTCATTAAAGGATTAAAAAATAAAACAATTTGAAATGTAAACTTTAAATATGCATTAAAATAAAACAAACTATATATAGATATATAATACCAGTCATGTATTTATTAAAACTTGTTTAAAAAAACAATGAGGACTGTCTAATGTTGCATGTTCAAATTTTGAGTGTATTTATTCTATGTTATGACGATGACGATTTTCGGTAATGTGACGTAAGCAGTGACGTAATTTTTGTTATAGACAAAAACCGGAAGCGAATCTCCATTATTAATTGATAATATTTTTCTCATTGCTCCTAAACCGATATGACAGAGAGGTTCAGATTAAAAAAGAATGCATACATGGTTGAATTAGGCATCCTATCATGTTAACAAGCTAGTCTCACATATCCATTACTCTAGAAAAGTGAGTTTGTTCCTCATTGGATGCTCCATACCAGCCACCTTGTTTCGCATCCTACCCATGGCAAACGGTTTCAGTAAATACCTACATTATGGGATTACCATAGTGATATATATATTTACCAACTCCTCCGCATCCGTACAACTCATCTCAACCTGTCCATTTCCAACGCTG
This sequence comes from Doryteuthis pealeii, assembly GCA_023376005.1. Classification (NCBI taxonomy): domain Eukaryota; kingdom Metazoa; phylum Mollusca; class Cephalopoda; order Myopsida; family Loliginidae; genus Doryteuthis; species Doryteuthis pealeii. Next base: position 8,095,756 of record CM042152.1, read on the forward strand.
GTAGCCATTACATCTATATATCTTAGTGGTTTAAGGCATAAACAGTTTCCGGTATAATATATATATAGCTGTTTGACATTGCATTCTGGGAAAATACATATTCTAATTATCATAAAATGCTAGATGCGTGTCACCCATGCTAGATTTGAAATGTTATCTAAATCTTGCCTATACCTTGTGACTCTCTGTGATTGCAGGACCCTGGAGTTTTGTTTAACGGCATATCAAACTTTGTGGGCCATTTAATGCCAGAAACGGTTATTATGGATAATATTAAAATAGTGGTTCTATGGAGGTATTCAGTTATGTTTTGTTATAGCTTGTTGAAAAGGTTGCTTTTTTTAAAAGAAAATTTAAAATATCTTCTGGGTTTGCATTCCTAAAGATGTCCCTCTGGTTTCTTGTTTGATAGTATTTGGTGCGGGTGTGTTTGAGGCTGTTACAATTTAGGAGGATATGTTTGATTGTAAATTGTATTTTGCATATTGGGCCCCCTGGAGTGTCCTCCCCTTTTAAAAGGTGAGAATGGGTGATGTGGGGTGCCCAATACGCAATCTGGCGAGTATTACTTTTTTCTGATTTTTCTGTGACCTGCTGGCCACTCACCAATAACTTCTATATAATTAATTATATTGAATTAGAAAGACTAACGAAATTAAATAAGAACTCAAATAAGATCATTTTTAATTTATTCTAATTGATTTCAATATAAAATTATGCATAGGATTGCTTTTGATACATTTGAGAATGAAACTTAGAAATCAATAACCTGGTTTTGTTAAAACCCGTATGTAAATTATTCACTCCATATACTATGTAAACATTTATTTCTTAATTATATATACTAGTAAATATATGCACCCTCCGGGTGCAAGTATTTAAGTTTTAATGCAATAAAATATTGTATTAAATTAGAAAGGCTAATGAAACTAAATAAGAATGCAAATAAAAAGATTTGAAACAGAGGGAGTATAATCGAAAAATAGAACAACTGAAACTTACACTTCCATCACTCTCGTCTTTCATTGTTATTTTTTCAAATTTAAGTATTTAGTTAAAAGAGGAAGTAAAGAATAAAATGACAGTTATTTGTTCGTGTTAATGGATTTAATTAAGATTCATTGAAGAGATTTTTGCTTATATTCATTAAAATAAAACCAAACAGTTAGAAATCAATAATACTTAGCACATATTTATTAAAATCACATTTTTAATATCAATATGCAAATTAGCCTTCCCGTTCACATTGTAAACCACTATTTTGTTGTATATATAAATAAAATTGCATGTTATTAATGTGTAGATATGGTCAACAGTATTAATAATGTTTAACAATTTTATTAATAATTGAGGTTTAAATAAAAATAAAATCATGAAGAATGTAGCGTAAATAACTAAGGGAATTGTGACTTGAGTAGTAATAGAGTTTCGGCTACAGACAGAAAAACACACAATCTCCATTATATTATATATATATAACACACATTGCAGGATCTATAGAGTTTATTTTGAGTCTGATTATCCCATGATTTCTGCCATTTGTCGGATATGAATTTGTTGATGGCTGGTTTTAGATCTGTATATGAGATTTTTGATTTGCTCATGTCATTTGAGATTTACAAAATTTATTTTCTGTTAACGTGTTGACGTGCCAAATTTCCTAACAGACATCCATGTATAAATAGAGTTTGTAAGGCTTAAAATTGTCAGGAGTTTGGGAAATGTGTTACATAATTCATAGGTAGCTTTTGAATTATGTAAGCACTGAAGCTAGATATTTTTGAATCAGAGTTTGTTAGACTCAAAATAACGGGGTTGAGTGGAAAATTACCATAACCGTATTGAAGTCAGTAAGTCTACTGTTGGTTTGAATAACAGCAGCTAACTAAGTACCACTTAAGCAGTGTCCAAGACAGTTGATATATATAGAAATCAAGAATGACCCATTCATGAATTTGGGTGATTTGGGTCATTCCATTCCTTGAGTTCTGATTGGCTGCTTGACTGCTTGATTTGAATGACATTGTGGAGTCTTATATATATCCTGTCATTCAGCAGTAGACTTTGTGACATTCGGGTTTGTATTTAAGTTACAACCGTTTGTTGCCTTGTCTTCCCAGTTCGACGGTAATTGGAACTTTAATTATTCTTCACGGGAGAATGGAAAATGGCCGCATCCCAAAAGATCTTTTGTACGGCGAATTAGTAAAAGGCTCCCGATCGGTAGGTAGACCACGCCTACGATTTAAAGATGTCTGCAGGAGAGACATGAGGATATGCCATATTGACACAAACACATGGGAGGTAGATGCAAAAAATCGAGCGGCCTGGCGCCTTAACGTTAAGCAAGACACAGAAAGTGGTGATGAGGAGAGGAGAGTAGTCTCGGCAGCAAAGAGAGCCAGAAAGAGGGAGAAAAGACAGCCCCAAAGTTAGTGCACCAAAGACTGTCACTGAGGAATTGGTTCTGAGCAGATGCAGATATTTTTTTAAATTTTTTTTTTATTTTTTGGACGCTATGCCATCGTCCTTAGTGGATGGAAATGTGCCAACATACAGGAGTAAGGAATCTTAAAAAATCGAGTTGGGATGAATGTGAAATAAAATGAAAAATTTAACACCACTTTTACTCTGCTTCCGATTTTTATTTACATCAAACATAAATAGCTAATTTCAATCCCACCTGTTGATTTTATATTATCTGTATAGATATTCATGCCATTTTAATATTTTGTAGATGTACTAACAATGTGATATCAGAAGATGGTTGGTTGGTTGGTTGGTTGGATTTAATGGTATGTCAACAACTGGGTTAGGATTGATTTGTGGTGACATCCACTTGACGCCCCGAAAAACGTGCCAGTAGATACGTGTGACAATTTTCAGTTTAGTTGAGTTACGACCAAAAAGTCAGTGTGAGACAATGCAGAGGTCGGCTTGCTCTGAGATGTCACTTCTCAATCCGCGCGGTTTGGGCTGGAGTTAATAAAAGCTATTTAGAAAGAAACAAGTCTTGCTTTATTAATTGACAACAAGAAATGCACAGACACCCGGTCCGAAGAAATCAACCCGAAGAAATCAACCCACAGAAGAAGTCCAACATAGGAAAAAGCCAGGAACAAGTAAGCAGAAAAAGTAAGAACTAATCTATCATCCTCATCATCGTCACTAACCCCGTCTCCCCCTCTCTCTTCTTTTCTTTCTTTCTCTCCTTCTCTCTCTCTCTCTCTCTCTCTCTCACACCACACACACACACACACACACACACACCATTAATATACCCGATGTTAAGGGGTATATAACAAATTGACTTATATACCATATACACTCTTATGGAAAAGCGTGGTGTAATGGTTAAAGTCATGGAAATGGACTCGTCGCCCCAAGTTCAAAAATATATATATATATATATATATATATATATATATATATATATATATATATGATAACGCTGAACAAATACAGTTACACAAAAAAAAAAAAAAAATTTAAGATTTTTTTTTATCTCCTGTCATCTATAAAACATCTATCAATTTCTTCACCCCATAATACATCCTGATGAAGGTTTAAAGAAACCGAAACGTTTAAGCGTCGATAAATATATTCATCTTATTTTTGGAACACTCGTTTTTTTTCAAATTTCAATATATATATATATATATATATATATATATATATATATATATATATATATATATGTATGCGTGTGTTGTGTGTGTTGTGTCTGTATATATTCGGTTACTTCTAATGCTGAAGTTATATATTTCTATCTATCTCTATATATGTGCTTATCTTCGTGTATATCTCTTATTCTATCTATATGGTCATCTCTCTACTTCTTTATCTCTTCTTCATATATATTTATATATATATATATATATATATATATATATATATATATATATATAACGCTGAACAAATACAGTTAAACAACAAAAAAATGTATAAAGATTATTTTTTAGCTCCTGTCATCTATAAAACATCCATCAATTTCTTCACCCCATCGTACATCCTGATGAAGGTTTAAAGAAACCGAAACGTTAAAGCGTCGATAAATATATTCATCTTTTTTTTGGAACACTTGTTTTTTAAATGTCTTAATATATATATATATATATATATATATATATATATATATATATATATGCGTGAGCGTATGTGTGTGTGTTGTGTCTGTATATATTCGGTTACTTCTAATGCTGAAGTTAAATATTTTCTATCTGTCTATATATATGTGCTTATCTTTCTCTACTTTTCTTATTCTCTCTATATGGTCATGTCTCTACTTCTTTATCTCTTTCTTCATATATATATATATATATATATATATATATATACATGTGTATGTGCCTGTGTTGTGTCTGTATATATTCGGTTACTTCTAATGCTGAAGTTACATATTTTCTATCTATCTCTATATATGTGCTTATCTTTGTGTAGATCTCTTATTCTCTCTCTCTCTCTCTCTCTCTCTCTCTCTCTCTCTCTCTCTCTATATATATATTATATATATATATATATATATATATATATATGCGTATGTGTATGTGTGTGTCGTGTCTGTATATATTCGGTTACTTCTAATACTGTCGTTATACAAATATAAAAATATAGTGTATATGCTTGGAGAATTTAGCGACACAAGCCATTACACCGTGCAAATTATCACTGCAATGCCTCCAACAAATCACTTAACCCCTTTTCCCCTTTGGAATTTTAAAATTCAATGAACCAATTATGGCTGAGAATTGGTTTAAAGAACAATTTACCCCTAGCATTCGGTGGCACTACAGATATGCCTGCCGCTAAAATCTATAATGAAATAACTCAATGCATACAGCTGTCTACAGCATCACTCTTGCCGTGTGTGTGTTCTGTGTTCAAATTCTCAATTATAAACGGCCGATTAGCTTGTTAAACAGGTAAAATCACGTGACGAACACATTCAAAGTAGATTGATATATGAAAAAAAAAAAAAAATAAATAAATAAAATAAAATAAATAAATAAAATAAAGGATGATGTTAGTTGTACGTAATCATATTTAAAATACAGCACTGGAATATTTTGTAAAAATTTGGAGAGATATTAGCCAATTCTGGCGGTTAATTTTCATTTATGTCCATGTAAAAATCATTGTTGTTATAACGTCTTTTTATACAAAACGCGTTTTTAGTCTTGTGAATGCCTAAACTTTTGTTAATTCTAGTGCAATGGCCTTTTGCTAATTTGATTAGTGAGATGAATATAATGATTCCAGTGAACGAAATGTGGTTTTGGGCGTCGCAATTCCACTCCTATTACAGGGCTCGTTTTTCATACAGGGTTTCAACAAAGTCCGTGTGCACTAGGAAGAGCATTCGGGACTC